>CM038143.1:167809832-169009832 GCA_021437245.1 Aegilops speltoides | reverse complement strand
TTCCCTCAGTTTTTGAGAACCAAGGTATCAATCCAGTAGGAGGCTCCTCAAAAGTCCCACGCACCTACACAAATAAACTGAGAACTCGCAACCAACGCAATAAAGGGGTTGTCAATCCCTTCACGGCCACTTGCGAAAGTGAGATCTAATAAAGATAGTGTGATAAGATAAATATATTTTTGGTATTTTATAATATAGATGCAAAAAGTAAAGATGCAAATAAAAGTAGATTGGAAGCAAATATGATAAGAGATATACCCGGGGGCCATAGGTTTCACTAGAGCCTTCTCTCAAGATAGCATAAGTATTACGGTGGGTGAACAAATTACTGTTGAGCAATTGATAGAAAAGCGCATAGTTATGAAATTATCTAGGCATGATCATGTATATAGGCATCACGTCCATGACAAGTAGACCGACTCCTGCCTACATCTATTACTATTACTCCACACATCGATCGACTCCTGCCTGCATCTAGAGTATTAAGTTCATAAGAATAGAGTAACGCATTAAGCAAGATGACATGATGTAGAGGGATAAACTCAAGCAATATGATATAAACCCCATCTTGTTATCCTCGATGGCAACAATACAATACGTGCCTTGCAACCCTTTCTATCACTGGGTAAGGACACCGCAAGATTGAACCCAAAGCTAAGCACTTCTCCCATGGCAAGAAAGATCAATCTAGTAGGCCAAACCAAACTGATAATTCGAAGAGACTTGCAAAGATAACTCAATCATACATAAAAAAATTCAGAGAAAATTCAAATATTATTCATAGATAAACTTGATCATAAACCCACAATTCATCGGATCTCGACAAACACACCGCAAAAAGAGTTTACATCGAATAGATCTCCACAAGAGAGGGGGAGAACATTGTATTGAGATCCAAAAAGAGAGAAGAAGCCATCTAGCTAATAACTAAGGACTCGTAGGTCTGTGGTAAACTACTCACAACTCATCGGAGGGGCAAGGATGTTGATGTAGAGGCCCTCCGTGGTCGATTCCCCCGCCTGCAGAACGTCGGCGAAGGCTCCAAGATGGGATCTCGCATATACACAAGGTTATGGTGGTGGAAATTGTGTTTCGTCCGCCTCCTGGATGTTTTCGGGGTACGTAGGTATATATAGGAGGAAGAGGTACATCGGTGGCCGCCCGAGGAGCCCACGAGACAGGGGGCGTGCCCTACAAGGGGGGGCGCCCTCCTATCTCGTGGGAGCCTCGGCTGCTTCTTGACTTGCACTCCAAGTCCGACGAATCACGTTTGTTCCAAAAATCACGCTCCTGAAGGTTTCATTCCGTTTGGACTCTGTTTGATATTCCTTTTCTTCGAAATACTGAAGTAGGCAAAAAAACAGCAATATGGGCTGGGCCTCCGGTTAGTAGGTTAGTCCCAAAAATGATATAAATGTGTAAAATAAAGCCCATAAACATCCAAAAGGGGTAATATAATAGCATGGAACAATCAAAAATTATAGATACGTTGGAGACGTATCAGAAGCTCGAGAAGGGAGAGACGTCCCTCCTTAGCCCTTGCACACTTGGTCGCCAGGTTGAACAGCTCCAGAGACGTACACAGATCTTCGTGGATCGCCAGCTTCTCCTTCATCTTGACGTCGCAGACGCCATAAGAGAACGCTGGATGATTGCCTCCTCGGTCACCCTGGGAATCTTGAAGCGAGCGTTGTTGAAGCGCTGGATGTACTTCTGCAAGGTTTCTCCGGGCTGCTGCTTGATGCGGCGCAGGTCGCCCACGGCCGGCGGTCGGTCGCAAGTGCCCTGCAAGTTTGCGATGAAGCGAGTGTGCATCTCATCCCAGGAGGAGATCGTGCCAGGAGGCAAGTTCAGGAGCCAGGTGCGGGCGCCGTCCTTGAGTGCCATGGGAAACCAGTTCGCCATGACCTTTTCGTCCCCGTTAGCAGCTTCGATGCCCAGCTCGTAGAGCTATAGAAACTTCACGGGGCCAGTCATGTCGTCGTAGCGAGGAGGCAGGTCAGGCTTGAACTTGCTTGGCCAGGCGACACTGCGTAGCTCGGTGGTGAAGGTGCGGCAGCCTGCGGTGGCCACCGTAGCTCTCTGCTGATGTGTGGCTTGCTCCTGGAGATTCCCGCGCGCTGCTGCCTGGAGCAGCGCGGGGTCTTGACGTGTCGGCGCAGGGATGTGGTCGTGGCACACCGGTGCCGGAAGCACGCGTGCACCTTCTTGGGACTTCTTGGCTGCTCCTTTCTTGTCGCACGGGTGCCGGACGCGGTGGATCTCGTCCTGGGGCCGCGTGCCTTGGAGCCAAGGCGCCGTCTTGGGGAGGAGGTGGCAGAGACACCTCCTGATCTATGCCTCCTGCGCAGGACGGAGGGCGAGGCAGCGAGAGGGACGGCGCAGGGGAGCCCCCTGCGGCGCTGACGAGCTTGGTGATGCGAGCAAGCCACTCCTCGTAGAGGTCGTCGATGGGATGGTAGTGCAGGAGCTCACGCGCCAGGAGCAACACGGCGTGCGCATCCGTGGGGGCGCGACGGGCGTGGGATGACAAACCAGCTGGAGTCAGCGACGGGGTGGCGGTGCGGCCTTCCCGCCGCACCGAAGGGTGCAGCAATGAGGCCTACTCCTCGTTCCCCGCCGGGCCGGTGGCGGCGTTGGTGGTAGGCGACGGGGAACGATGGGGACACCCACTGACGGGAGCCGTCTGGGCGACACGGGCGGCGAGAGCAGCCTGACGCTCGGCGCGAGCCCGGCGAGCGTCAGCCATGGATACGATGGAAGATCGAACACGAAACAGCGGAAGAAAAATTCCGGCGCACCCCTACCTGGTGCGCCAAATGTCGGATGTTGGGTTCCGGTAGACCCTTAAGGTTCGAACTCTGGGGTGCGCACGAAGATCTCCCCCCTACTGATCCACGTCCGATCGCCTCATGAGAATCTAAGCTAAAACGATGAACAACACAGGGGACACGAGATTTATACTGGTTCGGGCCACCGTTGTGGTGTAATACCCTACTCCAGTGTGTGGTGCGGTGGATTGCCTCGGGGGCTGATGATGAACAGTACAAAGGATGAACAGCCTCGCGAGAGGTGTTCTTGAGCTGGTGCGATGAACTGCTTGGGTGAGTTCGATCGCCTCTGGGATGCCGATCCGATGCCCCCCTACTGTGGTGGCTAGTCCTATTTATAGAGGCCCTGGTCCTCTCCCCAAATATTGAGTGGGAAGGGCGCCAACAACGGCTATTTTGAAGGGGAACATCTAGTACAAGTTATCCTGACTAAAGTTGGTCTTTGGCTGCCAAAGGCACTGGCGATGACACTGTCTTGGGCTCCACGGTGACCTCCATGCTGCCACTCTGCTGGTCTTGGTCTTGTTGCACTGAAATGGTAACCTTTGCCTGATGCCTCGGTACTCCACGCCTGTGCTTGCCCCCTTTGCACCAAAGAGGAAACAAGGACACTGCTTAGGCCGGCGCCCGCCTGGTCTCGATCGTCATTGGTTGCGTCACGAGCACCTCGCGAGGTACCTTGCCTTGATCTCTCCGCCTCCTCGCGAGACTGCCTGACGAGGCCGTTCCTGAGGAACCCTTGTGTCGTCCGCCCCGCGAGGCTTGGCCCCCTCGTGAGGGTCTTGAGTCTTGAGCTGATGAAGATGGGCCGTACTGGGCCACCACTCGAGCCACGCCACAGGCCACTGGCAGGCAATTCTGGGGACCCCCGTTCCCAGAACACCGACAGAAACAAACTCCAGTACCTCATCCATATCTAGGATTGGGTCAAAGCAATTGTACTTCACAGATTAAAATGCTAATCCAGCTTTTGTTCTGTTCTACCCTGAAGCATTACCATCTTTATATCAAGAATGTCATGGGAATTGGACACCATCATATGAACTCTTGATACAGTGATACTCTCTCCATCATTATTCATTCCTCGGTTCCCGTGTTGTTTCAACCGGAATGCCGACAAGTGAATCGTGATTTGTGAAATCAATACTCCTAGCAACTCTGTTGCTCGGTAGCTAATGGACAATAACCTCATTCTAGCATGTTGATTATTGAATCGTCACCCTAAGGTTGATTGTGCTACCTAGTCCATATCTCTGGTGCACTCTTCGATCAATGAGTTAGGATTGTGTCAATCTTTGCTTATTTGATCATATCATCTTGCCCTGAAAAGCAAGATTGTTCTCGAGCTTAGTAACATATCGGTGGTTCGTGATTTTCCAAATATCTTCTCGTAAGTATCACCGGGTCGTCACCTGACTGTTATGTTGAGCTCTTGATCAAGTTGGTTTCATATAAACCACCACTTCTCCAAGAAACTGTGTTGCATACCCCTGAGCTGGTTGGTCAAGCTAAACAACAACTTGGAGAGTTGGAAGATGGAAGCTTGTCCGATTTAGTTCATCTTAAGGGATATCTTGTAAGTGTGTTGAAGAAAGATGATATCTTCATCGATTGATCCTCGTGACCAGTTGTTGGACCTATTGTCTTGCCAAAATTTTGATTTGAGTGTGGGCTATCCTCAAATCAAATCAGAACCAACGATGTTCGTAATGTTGTCTTACTCGTGGATTTTCCTCGAGCATACACCGTTATATCTTTTGGTTCTGACCAATGCTAGCACTTGATCTCATAATTATGGAATTCCATCTTCATGGAAACCTGGATGAATTGTTGTTGAGCCCATCGACAACATCCCTATCTTCTCCATGACTTTGTTGGACATTAAGCTAGTGTTGGAAATTTTGTAAGCAATGCTTTCGTGATCCGTTCATGAAGCTTATGCTTGGATGGAAGAAGTGACTTCCTCTAGTTCATGTGCATTTGATGCAAGTTGCCATCGTGAATTCGAGATAGCTTGTTTTACCTCCCTTGGAATCATCCCAAGTCAGTCATGCATTCGTGCAAAGTATTCTATGGTTTGGTAGACTAATTACCTCCATTCTATATGTGTCCCTAGCACACCAAGCCACCGGTTGATTTGTTCAAGATAAAGGAGTCTGTTCTAAGATAAATTCTTTGGACTTCCACACGTGGAGACTTCGATATCATTGATGATGGTTTCCTACAAGAACTTGGTAGTGTTTCATTGTAAGACTACCATGTGGTCATGCTTGTCTGGGACAGCGTATTCACATGTTTGTAGCGGAACCCGCTCATGTTTTGGAGCTTGCTATCGTAGTCCACTCCCCGAGAATCTCGCAATGTCATCTCGTCGATTTGTGTTGCAAACTTTCATTGTTCTTCCTAGACTCGATGAATCTGGATTAATCTGACACCAACCAGATCTGAATCTCAGGCAGATATGATGGTTGGAACATTTCCCAAGTACTATAATATTGGACTCTCTGTAACCCGGTAAACTGGATGTCGTGGCCAACACACCAGCCAGAAGACCCATTAATGTAGTATCTTGATGGAGGAAGTTGGCCACCTCCCCATGAGGATTTCGTATGGATTTACTTCCGTAGTTATTCCTTATGATTTTTGTTTTCCCGAAGTCCGTCCTTTACTTGATGTCCTAGATATCAACCTAGTTTATTAAATGGGTTGCGCTAGCACATCAAGGCGAACATTAGAAGCGGAGTGCTAAATGTCTCTCGGTCGATCATCTAGATTTTGTCCCATTGGCCTCGCTAAGGTGAAATCTAAGAAAGTGTCATCTTCCTTTGCATCTGTATCATCCATCGCTATTCATCATTGTAGTATGTTGTGTTGCCAGGATCCTTGGCACGGATATTGGTAAAGCCTTGATGAATATGGAAATACTCAAGTTCTTGAGAGGATGCACAAGCACCAGGTGTTATCACCGGCACTAACTAGGATTGCTCCCAGTTTTCCTCAGTTATGCTATAACTTTTCAAACAGTGGACTCACTCTCTACTGTTGAGCTTCTCCACAGTTACTAAAATCATCCCTTGTGTTGTTTTCAGCAAGGTAATCCACATCATCCATTCTAATCCTGTCACACCCTGATTTTCATGCCACAACACTTAAGTCAATAAATCATGCTAAAATGTGGTTTGACAAAAACTTTTGAGTGTTTTGTCTTTGCTTTGATTGAATGTTTGACTACTGTTTGCAAGTGCTCTAAAAATCAAATAAATTCTCCAACCCTTATACTCCTTACCCTTGATCCAAAAACCTTGACCAATGATCATGCCATGTGTATGGGACACAAAAGTAATTTCTAACAAAAATAATTTGGCCAAATAGTATTTTCAAAAACTAGTTTTCCAAAAAAAACCTGAATTGAGATTTGCAATGCAAGTACTTAATTAAGGGCAGTAAAAATCTTTCCAAAAATATATTTGAATCCTATTAGATGTAGGACTCCCATAAACCACAAAAATATAATTTTAAAAGTTATTTTCCTATTTTATTTAAAAGCTTTTTCTTAAGGCCAGAAATGGTCTTTATTAGGGCAAAAATCATTTTATTGTTTCAAAAATATTTGACAAAAGCCTAGGGAAACTCAGTGGACATATATTGTCCATATATAAGAGTTTCAACACATGACTTGTTCAAAATATTGGTCAAATCCCTCAAAACCCTTTCTGGATATTTCAAGCTTTTGAAATATTTACAAAGGAAGTATTCTCCAAAAATTCCAAGAAAATTCTAGTATGTCACTTATGACATATTAGATGATCTTGCCAAGCCTCATGTCATGGAGAATAGAATAACCCCATGAAATCCCCTCAAAACCATTTCTGTCCATTTTGAAATTTGAACAACTCTACATTACCAACTTTCTCTCCTTGATTACAACTTTTGTGAGCATGATCACATGACCAAATGAGGCCACCACACCAAGTGGTGCATCAAGGACAACAGATTTGCATGACTAAATCTTGGAAATTCCATTTCTGCTGATTTCTAGGGTTACAAAAGTTGCATTGGCAACTTTGCCCAAATGAGCTCAAAATGGGAGAAAGGCCCTAATTATGTGTGCCATTTCACCCTGTGGAGCCTCATGACAAATGGAAATCATCTTCTTGCCCAAACCAACATCAAACACCTCCTGGCAGAATCTCAAAATTCATGTTTTAACCCCTTCCACTAATCTCCAAGAGTTCTCCTTTTTCCCACAGCCCCATCTGGTACTCCTCTAACCCCTGCATCTTTCCCTGCCCAAGAAGCCATGATGAAGGGGGTGAAAAGCCCTTTCCCCCCTGGACAGCAACTTCTCTCTCCTTTCTCACCTCCCTCCTCACTCCAGTGGATCTCCAGGGCATCCAATGCCCCTCCCCACTTATTTACTTCCCCCTAGCACTACTAGACATGAGTGGGCACGCCCCTGCCCCTTAAACAATGCCATGGCAGCCAAAGGCACGCTCTGGAGCGCGCTACAGTGCGCTCCCGCACTGTAGCCGCCCCCTTCCAACCGCCTCCGGCCACCTCGGGCCTCCCCAGCATGGCAACCAACACCCCTCGATGTCCGCGTCACGACACGGCACTGTCCCCTTCCTCTCTCCTCCTCCCCACGCCTCCGCGCTAGCAAACACCGGCCGCCCGAGCGCGCCAATGACGCGGCTCACACGCGCGCGCCTATGACCTCTTCCCACTCACTCTCTCTATCTCTCCCGACGTAGTCGACGTCCAGGAACACCCCAGACACGCCCACACGAGCCCCGTGGCTTGCAGCGATGGCAACAGCCTCGCGGGCGCACGGCCCCGCGGTGCACCTCGCCCCCTTATATTTAAGGTCACCCCCGAGCCTCTTCTCCACTCCTTTGGCTCTCTCTCCCTCCCGTGCATCCCTTGGACCAACCCACACCTCCCCTCGTGCCTTCCTGCTCCCTCCATGGCCGGAGTGCCGCCGTCGGGCTCCGCCTAAATTCCGGCCATCCCGAGCCTCTCCTCTCTCCCTAGCCACTCCACTACCCTCATACCACCACCTCGAGGCCCTCCATCACCGTCGTTCATCTCCGGGAATGCCACGCGCTCGTGGCCGAAGATGGCCGACAGCCTCCTCCGCGGACACCCAAGCCATCGCTATAGCAGCCCTCCACGGCATGCGTGCAGCACATGGATGGGTGCGGCGTGGCCTCCTGAGCACGCCGGTGGGCGGACCGTCGCCGGAGACGCCCTGTAGCCCCGGCAATCGCCGGCGGGAGCCGCTCCTCCTCGCAGCCAGAGCTCGCGCGGGAGGTGGAAGACGACCTGCCGCTGGGGCCCACACGTCAGCGACCCAGCAGGCGGGCCCGTCCGTTTAAGTGGAAACGGCTTCGGCCGGATCCGCCTCCCCTGCGCGTACCCGTGAAGCCGCCTTCGACGTGGCCTCCCAGCGGGCGCGTGCGAGAGGCTGGGCCAGGCCCAGAGCGCTGCCCCGCTAAGTCTCGCCCAGTGCACGCTGCTGCCTCCCTAGATCCAGCCCATTTAGGTAAATCCCTTCTCTTTTTCTTTTTTCTGTGGACTGGTAAAATCCATAGAATATTCAAATTAACTCCAAATTTGATGATTCAAATTTCTTGTAGTTTCTAAAATCATGCCCTACCACATGGTGCTATTGTCACATTTTTACAGAAGCTTTTCCTTCACAAATATTTATCAAAACCCCATTTTCCATTTCTGTGATGAACTTTAGAAAATCACAGAGAGCTCAAAATTGATCCAAATGCCATGATTCAAATTCCTAGATGCTTCTAAGGTCAAAGCTTAGTTTTTGAACATTTTTACTAATACTTTCTGTATCACCTCAAATAATGGTCTATTTCTTCATGTATAGCCAACTTTGCAAAATCATAGGATATTCATTTTAACTCCAAATCCAGAGAAACCAACTCCTAGGTGCTTCTAAAATCATGCTTTTGCCTCTGCTCATTTTTGAAAATAATGTTTCTATACACTTCTTGCAAATCCATTAATCCCTTGACTCCATCATATTGAGAGATGTCCATTGATCAAATCCCAATGAAACCACTTTGGTCATCCCTCATACGACCAGAGGTATCCTAGAAAAGTCCAACTCACATATTTAGAGCACTTTTATTTTTGCCTTGCTGTGTTGCTTATTATGATTGTTTTCGACGTTAGTTGATGAAGTAAACGGAGTACTTGGAGAAGGACCAGAAGACTTGAAGACTCTGAGGAACCAGGCAAGCAACCCTTTGACCATGTCTATGAAACCCTTTTTATACATGTCATATAGCACTCTTATTGCTTGAATTAGAGACATGATACTGTGATGACCACATGGGGTGGTTTGCCACCGTACTTCCTCGTTGATACCTGCATTGTGCATGACCCTACCTTCTTATGAGGGTTATGCCGGTGGGAGTATATAGGATGCTAAAGTAGATGCTACACAAAAAGGGATGGGTATATGCATGGTGAAGGAGACAAAGTAATTTCAAAAGACTTTTCGAAAACCCCGTCGGGTGCCACTTATGCCCGGGGGAGATAATGAGTTGGGTAGCCACTTGATGACGAAGTGGTGTACCGAGGCAAGTGTGTGTTGTTTTCAAAACGGATTGGTTTAAGTTGCGACCGTTATTCCAAGCTTACATGCGCAACCACTCTACCCTTGTATGCGAAAGGGCATTATTGAGTACCTAGACCGATACTAGCTTGGAGCCTGCATTACTAGTGACAGGAGAGTTGTTGGTGCGCTCTCTCGGGACGGGATCGTGCCAAGTAGGGCGACCAAGAACATTTTTATGGGGCACCGGACACACCGTTGGTACCCCGTGCTTGTGATGTGAGATGATTATGGAGCGTGGCTCCACGAAAATGTTATGTGATAATGTTGGGCACGGGGGTTACTACCAATCGAGTGGACTCCATGTTAGTGTCGTCTAGGGAAAGGTAGTGATCGGGTGCTTACCCCGGGTACTTGAGGTATCGTGGGTCGTAGATGACATGGAAGTTCCCCGGATCTTGTGGGTACAGTGTGCAACCTCTGCAGAGTGTAAAACTATTCGAATAGCCGTGTCCACGGTCAAGGACAGTTGGGTAACCGCTCTTGGGCTACGTCCACTTGTTTACAAACCGAGTGTGTGTGTTGATAAAATGACTTGGGTCAAGTCAAGGGACTTGACATGATTGAGTTGGGTTGGTGCCCACTCTATTTATGTTGATATTTGTAACCTGTCATCATGGTTACTTGAATTCTTCTGATGCATGTCTTGCAAGTTGTTGAACATGTCATTGCACTCAAAACTAGCTTTCTGCAAAAATTTACCATATCATGTATTGTTACATCTTGGACCAAAACATGGGTTACTTGCGAGTACATTCAAAGTACTCATTGGCTTGCCACTTGTTATTTTATTGGCCAGGCATGAAAGAACAAGATATATTGAAGAGTTCCTTGGTGACGATCGTGCAAGCTAGGACGCTTCCCCAGTCAGAATGCCTGTAGGGTTAAGGCAGATGGCATGGGTCCAAGTTATCGATGAAGATTTCCGCTGCAATGTTATACTCAAGACTTGACCATAATGGTCCTACTTGTGTAATACGGTATGTATGGATGTAAGCCTCTTGTTATTCAGCTTCTGTGTGTTCAGTGAGCATTGATCTCTGGGATCACTGTACACGTGCATTCGGTGATCACGACTTATGAGTCGGGGTCCCCACAAATCCGGGTATGCCATTCTACCGAACCCCTCCAAACGATCGCTCGAGAATTTCCCTAGGCTGGTTTAGAGAGTCTCAATGATCTCTATGTCAAAGGTAATTATTTTTGCCACTCGAGGTAATAATCTACAAATCACCCTCCTCCAGGTGTCTCGCTGTGGTATCATGGCAACTCAACTCCTCGCTACGTTGACAACCGTTCACCACCCTTTTAAGTGTGGAATTGTTGTCTACCTAATGAACCCTCGTCATTTGTTCCACTCCATCCCTCTAGATGTGTGCTTCATGTCTCAACTCGAGAGATGTTGCTATGTCTCATTCCGTGACTTAATCTCGAGTTGTTCGATCTTCGAGAAGATCGATCCTTCTAGAGTCTCCTTCGCCTCTCGTTGTCGTGTGGCTGGAGTTCTTAGAGCAAGACGATGAGACAAAGATGGTGATTGAATCAACGTTCATTTGAAGTGCAACCTGGACCATGAAGATTGTGTTAGTTTGTGTTCCCCCTTCTTCTTACCTCACGTCTTGAATCTCGGGACGAGATTCTTGTTTAGTGGGGGTGAGTTGTCACATCCCTAGCTTCTGGTACTGCTTAGTGCTAGCAGCTGGTGTTGCATCATGTTTAAATTCCTCAGAAACTTGAAATGGGAATGAAAGAACCCCAACACCCCCTTAAACCAACTAGGGTTTACTAAAATCATTTTCCATGAACCCAAAATGCCCTTCTAAAATGTTCATCATCTTTGCCTTCACTACAAAAAACATACACTTCCGTAATGATACATGTTTGTCACAGTAGGTCGCGTTTTTTGTCATGCATGTACATCCATGACAAATTTATGACAGAATCAAGATAGTCATACCTGTGCTGTCGTAGAAGTGTTCCATGACATTACCAAAATTATCATCACGGAAGTGTCCACTTCCATGATGATAAATCGCACGTCACAGAAGTGCTTTCGTCAAGGGTGACCGACACGTGGCATCCACCGTAACGGAACGTTGTTAAGCTATCGGGTCGGGTTTTGGATCCGATAACCCATTAATAGCCCCGACCAATAGGGATTTTCCACGTGTAAAATCATCATTGGCTGGAGGAAACATGTGTCTGCTCATCGTTGGGATAGATGTCATCCACTCATTGGACGGAAGACTCCTATGGTATGTCGACACGTGGCACGGCCCAACAGAGGCCCATTCCTGTGAAAAGGCCGGCCCAGTAAAAATTAGCAGGCCAGCCCATATAAGGCCTACTTGTGTCAGGTCCATTTAAGCCCACGGCCCATACGAGATGAGCCAATTCAGCCCGTCAACGGTCCGTTAAAGATTTGACACCATTGTAGCCCATCGTTAGTTCGACCCCATTAACAGCCCGCTATATATCTGGGCTCAATATCGGCCCGCTGAGATTTTGGCCTGTTAACGGCCCGTTTAATGGATGGGCCAATTTTCAGGATGTACATCTTTCGGCCTTTTAGCGACCCATTTAAATGTTGGGCTAGTTTCCGGCCCGGTGTGTCTTTCAGCCTGTTGATGGCCCATAAATCTGATGGGCCATTTGTTGTCGGACCTGAGTTTCGGCCTTTTAGCAGCCCATTTAAGTGTTGGGCCAATTTTCTGGACCGGTGTCACTTTCAGCCTGTTGACGGCCCATAAATCAGTTGGGCCATTTTTAGTCGGACCTGACTTTTGGCCTTTTAGCGACCCATTTAAGTGTTGGACCAATTCCCGGCCCTGTGTGACTTTCGGCCTGTTAACGGACCATAAATGAGTTGGGCCATTTGTAGTCGGACCTTAGTTTTGGCCTTTTAACGGCCCATGCCCTTCATGGTCCAATACCAGCCCGGTTTCTCTTTTGGCCTGTAAAAGGCCCACAACACAGTTGGGCCATTTACAATACGACCTGACTTTCGGCCTCTTAGCGGCCCATGGTCTTCATGGTCGATACAAGCCCATTGTCTCTTCGGCTGCTAAAGGCCTACAAATATAGTTGGGCCATATGTAGCCCAAACTTAGTAACGACCTGTCAACGGCCCGTGAAATAAACTGGGGCCACCTATTGCCCGCTTCGATGTCGGCCTGTTAACGACCTGGGAGGTAAGAGGGCCGACCATTAACTTTTGGCCTAGTAACGGCCCATTAACTTAATGGGACCACTAAAGTTCGTACATGTCTTTAGGCCAAATTAGATAATTTGAGCCCATTACGACGAGCAATTATGCACAGGACCAAAACCGATCACGCAAAGGTACGACATATAGGGAATAACATTGCACATCCAGCATATATTATAGGAAATTACATCCACTAGGTAATCAAAGATTGATGCCAGTGCAAATAAATGAGCAGAACCTAACCATCTACAACATCATAATCTGCAACCTCAGCACAGATGACGCCCATAAGCATGTGGGCAAGTTCTTTCTGCTTTGCTACATGTCTCTGAAAACATTGATTAGTTGTTGTGTCGCATGACTCTGCACCTCTGATTCATCCACCATTTCCATCATTGCTTCCTCTATTAATTGGTTCACAAACATACATTTATTCCATTGCATTCGAGACAGAGGATACTGAACATATTCAGATGGCGATTTTGGTAGGCTTGTATTATTGATAGTGGAGAGTGTCTCGACCACTGCATCATAACATAAATTAGGATGGGAACCAAACATATTAATCATTAGTTATTGCCATATTACCTGGCCTAGATTTACTGGAAAGAAACAATGGGGTTGCCTTGCTATTTTCAGAGTTTGTCTTCTTATCTTCAGCAGCCTTCACAAAATTAACACACTAGCATTGCTATCATTGGCCAAGTCAGATAATAGGAAAGCAACATTGACACAATGAACGTTTGGGAAAGTAGCCTACACCAAATTAACACAATATGGCATAGCTATCATCAGCTAGGTAAGGTAGTACGAAAGCAACATTGACACAATGAATGAATGGGCAACCAGAGAAGCACTACAATTCAGTAATGTGCGTGATATGAGATAGTACATTCATGCAGCTCAGTATGCAAAACTACCAGGAAGTTTTCCTTACAAAAATCAACATTGGCGCCTTTAACATTTTGCTACAACTAATTTTAGATCAGATAAAGGTTAGATTCACGCCGATTAACAAAATACATGTTGATGTAAAAATATAGTGATATACAACAGTACTTACATCAGCATTAGAGCACGAGAATTCCATAAGATATTTTCCTCGAATCTGATCCCAATGGAGGAAGTCTTCTATTGTTTAACCTTATTTTCTAAAAGAGAGATGGGTAAGAAACATGTAGAAAATATGATCGAATGCTATAAAATTTCATGATGCGAGGATACGCACACACTTCTTAGAATGGAGTTGACATTCTTTTCTTTGGATCGGAGCGGACTAGTTCTTTGGCCACCGGAATCGCTTATTATCGATTGGGAGTTGGGTTTCTCTGTCTTTGGAGCAAGATCTATGAAAAATGGAGTTGGTTTATTATCTCTGGCGTTTGGATCTTTTGCAAAGACCTGGTTTGTAAACCTTCAGATTCTAACAGAGCCGTCTTCCCCTTGCATGCCTTATATAGAAGAATTGTGATTTAGTTATAAAACATGCTACAACAGAGATGGAATAGGTACTGAAGAATGGAAAGGCATGACATATTGACATGTATTCCCTCCATCCGGAAATAAATGGATGGGTCTAGGCGTATTTCAGTTCTAGATACATCCAGTTTTATCCATTTCTGCGACATTTAATCCGGACGGAGGGAGTATGATGTAAGAGCTAGGGATCTGACAGAAAACACAAGAAAAAACACTGAAAAACCCACTGCAGAACCAAAGTATTCAAACCCACTGATATGAGATAGTACACTCATGCAGCTCAGGATGCAAAACTACCAGGCAGTTTTCCTTACAAAAATCAACATTGTGGCCTTTAATCATACATTTTGCTACAACTAAATTTAGATCAGATAAAGGTTGGATTCACACCAATTAACAAAATACATGCTGATATAAAATATAGTGATATACAACAGGTACTTACATCTACATTGGAGCACAGAGAATTCCTACAAGAATATTTCCTCATAAACGATACCATTGCAGAAATTCTTCTATCTGTTAAGCTTATTTTCTCAAAGAGAGATGGGTAAGAAACATGTAGAAAATATGATCAGCATGCTATAAAATTTCATGATGCAAGGATACGCACACGCTTCTTAGAATTGAGTTGACATATTTTTGCTCGACTGGAGCGGACTAGTTCTTTGGCCACTGGAATCTGCTTATTATCAGTAGGAGTTGGGTTTCTCTGTCTTTGGGCAAGATCTATAAAAACTGGAGTTGGTTTATTATCTCCTGGCGTTTGGATCTTTTGCAAAGGCCTTGTTTGTAACCCTTCAGATTCTAACATAGTCGTCTTCCCCTTGCATGCCTTGTATAGAAGAATGGTGCTTTAATTATAAAACATGTGACAACAGAGAGATGGAATAGGTACTGAAGAATAGAAAGGCATGACATATTGACATGTATTCCCTCCATCCGAAAAAAAGGATGGGTCTAGGCGTATTTCAGTTCTAGATACATCCTTTTTTATCCATTTCGACAACATGTAATCTGGACGGAGGGAGTATGGTGTAAGAGCTAGGGATACGACAGGACAACACAGCAAAAAACAACTAGTTGAATGTAAAACTATATGCTAGCGGAATACGTACAGAAATAACTAAGGCAACATACATGTGTATGATTGGGAAAATAAGATGGCATTGCAACAAAGCACTAGAACAACACTTCAATGTAAAAAACATGGTATGGCGATGGATGAAGTACATCTTGATGAATAACAATGCATAAGATATTCGAAGCATGATGTCCAAATTAAGCGAGATGGCATTGCGATAGAGTAGAATGACAAGATTTGAATTTGAAAACATGTTATCATGAATGGAATAGGTCTTGAAAAGCAGGAAGGCATGACATATTTACATGCATGATCAGCATGCTAAGCACATGGCATTGCAACAGAGTAGATACACTCTAGGACATTATATGCATGTTGTACCCATATCACAGGCCAAGTTAGAGCAAGGACCTTGTGGGGTGAAGAGGATTCATCATCTTTCTGCAAGTCTTCTGAAGAACTGCCTTTACATGTTCCATCATATTGGGTATCATTGACATCAAGTTTATTGGCCTTTACATTGCTCCGTGAGGTTCTTGTGGATATATCAGTGTGTGCAATTATATCTGCATTGATTGAAGACAACCAATAATTTAGATTTATGTAAATGAGTGCCTGTAGGAGACGACATAAATAGTAGGACTGGGGTTAACTAGCAGCAACAGGTCTCATAAACTAAAGGGAGAACACAGATGAAAGCTACAGAATATGTCTCATTTGTACTCGAGATTAACTAGATGGCACACAAAAGTATTAAAGAACAGCATAGGCAAAACTAGAAGTGGTATAATACTATAATCACTAGCCTGTGGGATAACATTGGCTGATGGATGATAACTATGGAACAACGTTACCTAAAGAACAAGTATCTTAGCTGAACTATGGAACAACATGAACTCCTGAACATGACCGGTAAGAGATCAGCATGAATATACAGTGAAATGTGATGATCTATTTTCCGTGCTTAGATAAATAACAAAGCCATAAATGTTGCACATAAGTAAGATGAGGGTACAACCTATCTGGCTGCCAATCATAGGAGTGAGCATCATGTCTGACTTGTCGATGGCCCTGCAGTTGTTGTGGCTGTCCATGTCGGGCACACGCATTCGATGCATGCAACTGTTGAGTGGGGACTGTAGCTCCCTTCTGGTGTATGCTTCCCTTGTTGGAGCAGCTGCGGTGAGTCGGAAGACGGTGTGTCTGAAGATGCAGATAACGCATAATGTTAAGAACAACATATCTCTTTGATCCGAAGAAATACACTAAGAGATCAACAGCAAGGTACGAGAGTGGTCACATGTATGTTGACTAAAGACTAAATTGGGATCACACGATTTTATTTTATTTTGGTACTATCCGATCTACGCCGATGGCTTGATGGCCGTCTTGTGCCTCCCGGCTAACACTGTTCGGAATCTTCCCCGAAGAGCCAGTGACCAACGGCAGAGCAGCCTGCCTCCGCCGTCCGTGGCCCCGTCCAAAACCCCGCTCCCCGCCCCACCGCATTGCCGTGGTTGTGCCGCCCCCTAGCCAATCCACAAAGACTCCCTGTCATCCAGATCCAGCGCCGGCAGTACCTTCAACCTACACAACTCTAAAAGATAGCCATCTAAGCGCTGCTTCCGCGGCGAACTTGCGGCCCCGCACCCTTACGTTAGACACCAGCCAACCGACAGCCTAGGAGCTCCGCCGCCTTGAGGGGTGTTGCTTCCCATTAGGAATCGATTGGCCCAGAATAAAAATTCAGACAACTGATGCCTAAATAAAGTGATTTCAGATGAGGGTGCGACCTATCTGGTGGCATGGTGAAGTAGGCAGGTCCAGCTGCCGAGTCGGTGAGGCCGGCGTGGTTGCGGTGGCGACCGGCGGCAGGGAAAGAGCGATGTTGCGACGGTCGACGGCTATGCGGAAGCAGCACCAGGTCTCCGGACGGATCCGAAGTTGGAGCCGCTCCGGTGCCGTGAACAATGGCGTGGGTGAATCGGCTCCGGTACGGTTCACGCGGCCGTCATCGAGGCAGCACCACAAGCACGGAGTAAGAGGCACACAGCCTAGTGCACGATGGTAATTGGACAGCGTCTCCGGCATTAGGGAGGAGGGCGGCTGTGAAATTGGTGCGGTGGGGGCGCCATGGAGGTGGGGCTGAGGTTTCGCGGCTCCGGAGAAGGGAGCTTCCCGGGGAGAAGGTGATTTGGCACCAATGAGGTATGAATGGGGGCGGCGGGGGAATTGGGAGGAGTGGAACCATGTCTTACAGGACGCATTTATGCGAAATGTGAGGGGAGTTCTGATTCTACCCTTGCCTATAGGCTTCTCGGCTTGGGTCGTGTCTTGAGGGTTGGGGATAGTAGAGTAACTTTGCTTCTCCCCAAATAGTGGGCGGGAGCGATTTTGGGCGGAGGCGTGTCTTGAACTATAGTGGGCGCGGCGAATTCAGGCGAGGCGTGTTTTGAAATAGTGGGCGCGAGCTATTTGAAGCGGAGGCGTGTTTTTCCGACCATGGTTTATGAATTATTCGGCACATGTCATTTCGCCGAGGAGAAGGCGCTTGGATGAAGTTCTGAACCTAACCTCGATGTACAATGGGCCAATTGATCGTGTCCCACATAGGACGGTAATTTTATGTCTCCCATTTATTTGCTCGGCGAATTCCACCGAGCGAGAGGATGTTTAACGGTTCGTTCAAATTTTGGGAGAACGAGCAACCACGTCTACCTTACCAAGTCGATTGAATCAAATTTTGAAATATTAGCTTGCCACTTCTTTTTAGATGGAGAGATGATGCTCGGGAGTAATGTGTTTTTACATGCTCGTTGCTAGGGATTTACTATATGACAAATAGTTGACCCACTCAAAAACGCGAATCAAACCCAAAATGAAATATCTCGATTCAATGAACTAGCTCGTTCAGGAGGTCAAAATAGTGAGCTAAATCCGAAATTGAACACCTCAATCGAGTAGCATGTTGTACAGTATTATGGTACTCCATGAACATGTTGAAAGTCAAATTAATGAACTTGTTTGATATACGCATATATCCGTTCATGTGTGGATTGCAGACAACATGTTCTCCAATTTAAATATTTGAATGCAAGTTTATATCGAAACATGGTTTATATCAGTCTTTGATGCATAAAAGGCGACCTCCCCCTCTCCCGGACTCCTGTTCTCTCTCTCTCTCTCTCTCTCTCTCTCTCTCTCAGTCTCTCACTGACAATCTTCAATTTTGTCGCACGCATCCGACACAAAAACCTTGTTGGTCCCTCTCTCTCTCTCTCTCTCTCTCTCTCTCTCTCTCTCTCTCTGTGTGTGTGTGTGTGTGTGTGTGTGTGTGTGGGTGTGTGTGGGGGGGGGGGGTCTTGCTAGTCCGCATTCATATATACACCATCTATAGGTCTCTCTCGCACACTATGTATGATACTCTAGCTAGTCCAAGCTAAATATCTTGGGTGCACTCATCGTACACACACAAATTCCTTGGCTCTTTGGCCGTAACTCTCTCATGCACCCCTATGTCGTCTCGGAGCTTTTCCCCCCTCTCTCAAACTCTCCATCCACTTGGGTCACACATACACATGCATATCTCACTCGCACTCGATAGGCCCATCTAAAACTCTATCTCTCTCCATATTTCTCTCTCCATCTCACACGCACACACACACACACAATCTCATGCCCAGCTAGCCAAGTATGATGGTCTCTCACTCAATTGTAGGCACACGCAGTCCCCCCTATATGTATATGACTAGCTAATCTTAGTCTCCATCACAAACATGTGCATGGTCTATCTCGATTTCTCTCCGGGCATGTTTCTATCACGCACGTACTCCCTCGATCTCCCACCCATATAGTCCCCTCACGATCTCGAGGGGATCTCTCTATCACAAACACACCCTCTCTCCCTCCCCATGTGTCCCTCTCGACCTTTTTTCCTTGCTGGCCAGACCTCTATTGGACATGTACTACAGGGGTGTCTCTCTCCGTTGCAAACAATCACACACTAGCTATCTTCGTGTATCTCCTCGTCTCGCTTTTCCATCTCGGAGATGCATGCGTGATATGTTCGCATAAGAAACGAAAAAATACACTCTTTCTCTAATTTATCGTTTGTTGTCACTTTCTCTTTCCTCACACATACTCTTTTTGCACACTTACTCATTCTCCTTCACACGCACTTGATCTGTCTCGACTGAGGCACTCACCTCCGTCCATAGCACATAGATTTATTCAAAAGTCAAACATCACAAAGTTGGACCATGTACGTGGAGAAAAAGAATTACATGTAGTACGACAAACATATACCATTAGATTCACCATGAGATGTAGTTTTGTATGATGTATCTTTGGTATTGTAGATATAAATAACATTTGTGTAAACCTGATCAAAGTTTCCAAAGTTTGACTTATAAAAAATTTACACGCACTGCATTATCGAGCGGATGGAATATCTCTTTCCCCCTCTCAGCTATCTGACGCACCACTCAGCCTTATCGGGGCTCCTCAATCTCTCTCAAACTTTATTGGTCAGTTTGGTTCGTGACCTGACCCTCATGCCTTGATGGTTGGTACTGCCTGGTGTGGACGTGAGATGTAAAATATTTCTGCCTGGCCAGGCTTGTGTGGTGCCTAAGCGTTTGGTTCATGCCTGGGCCAGGCAAAGCATAAACATCCCATCAATCAATCCATGCATCAATTATTTAATGCTAATATCCATCCATGTTGCTGTTAGCCTCGTGGCCGCACGACCAGGCACGGCCAGGCGTTCGAAATCGGTCGCTTGGGCCAGGCTACTTTCAGTGTCTGGAGTTCAGCCAGGCTAATTAAAGTGCAAGGGAACCCAGCCCAGGCGGGCTTTCTTTTTCATAGGGTAGCAACCAAACAAGCGTGCATGAAATCCAGCCACAACCCCAGGCCACGCAAAAGATGCTCACGACGCAAGCCAAACGGGCCTTATATCTCCCTGGTTCACACATACACATGTCTCGCTCGCGCTATACATATAGACCCATCCAACACTCTCTGCCCTTGTTCTCTCTCCATGTGACACGCACCCCCCTAAGTACCATAATCCCTCACTCCATCATAGGCTCTGTTTGGATCCATGGGTTAGAGTTAGTTTGGGTTAGTTTGGAGTCAACTAACCCAAAAAGATCCAAATAGGAGGGTTAGTTTAGGTTAGATGCATCTAACCCATCCAAAAAAACTAACCCATCCAAGAGGTGCTTATTTGGGTAAGTTCTTCTCGGGACCACTAATAAACACTTTTTTCTCTCGCTCTCCCCACAGCAGATCCCTCCCCACTTCCTCGAAGCTTCTCGTCCTCCCCCTCCCTCCCTCTCGACCACCCATGAAGGTGCCTCGCCGTATCCGTGCTCCATCTAACCCTGCCATCCAAACACCTCTTTACTTAGAGTTAGTTCAGGGTTAGAATCTAACTCTAACCTCTAAATGAGTTAGAGTATCCAAACAGGGCCATAGGCACAAGCACTCCCCCCCTCCTAAGTATGATTATCTCTTACTAGCCATCAGGAACACACGTATTGTCTCCTTCCATCCATACGTCTATCACGATATCTCTCGGGGCATCTTCTATCGCGCACACACCTTGTCACTCGATCTCCCACCCATGTAGTCCCATCACGATCTCCAGGGGATCTCTCTATGACAAACATACACTCTCTCCTCCCCATGTCTGCATTTTCTCCGTACGTCTCTCTCGACCTCTCTCCCTTGTTTGTCAGACCCCTCTTGGCCATGTGCTAGGGGTCTTCCTCTCTTGGGTCCAAACAACCACACACTATCTCCTCACCTTGCCTCCGTTGTCAAAGATGCATGTGTGATATGTTTGCATAAGACACGCACACTTTTTCTCCACTTTTATCGTGTGCTGTCCATGTCTCTTTCACACACGCACACACACTTTTTTCACTCTCTCTCTCTCTCTCTCTCTCTCTCTCGTCAGGGAGTCTCTCACGTCCATAAGTATATGGATGTTTTGAAAAGTCAAACCTCAGAAAAGTTTGACTAGGTATATGTGGAGAAAACATTTACATCTGGAACGATCATTAGATTCATCAGAACATGTGCTTACTTCATACTATCATTTATCTTTGCTATTGCCGATATAAGTAATTTCTTTATAAACTTGGTCAAAGTTACAAAAGTTTGACTTTAAAAAAATGTTGTAACTACATTATCGAACGGAGGGAGTAGCTCTTTCTCTCTCTCTCTCTCTCTCTCTGCTATCTCTCACAGGCCTCCCTCTCACTCGAACTCTCATACCAACGGATTATACGCTCACTGTGTTAGCGTATAGCTCTATATATTGTTTAGTTGACCGGTCAACCAGTCCACATGCTGCGTTGTCAGCTCGTGTTCTGTATCTTGGTGTGCTGGCCCATGTGGCAGTGGGTGAAAATAAGTAAACTAGAGGCCCATCTGACACGCGGTGAAGGAAACAAAGTTGCAACCACTCGGGGTAGCACCCCGCATGCTAGTAAATTGAGGGCGCATCGAGGACAAACTTCTTGCGTGCGAAGGACGCACTCGCGCGCAATTCACCACTGCGCGGCGGCATGCATAGAAGGACGCACTCGCGCACACCCACCACACAACACACACCAGCACACGTGTACACCAGCGTCGCCGCCGGTTGAGATGGACGGCGAGACAGCCAACAAGCGGAGGCCACTCGAGCAAAAACCGCGTCCGGCGAGCCTGTACTTCCTCAGCAGCCTCCCCGATGACATGCTGCTCGTCATCATCGACCTCCTCCCCACCAAATCTTCCGTGCGGACCGCCCTGCTCTCCCGGCGGTGGCGCCCCCTCTGGCGCTGCATTCCCCTCAACCTCACCGTCGACAACTGCCTCTGCGTTGGAGATTGCAAATGCATGGCCGCAGTCTCCAAGATCCTTTCATCGCATCCTGGGCCAGCCAGACGCCTTGACATCCGCATGTTCAGTACCAACTGCAAGGTCCAACCCAAGTTCGATGAGTGGTTCTTATCCCCCACCCTAGATCAACTCGAGGAGCTCAGCTTTGAAGCTGGACGATGTCGCTCTCTTCCGCCGTCTGCGCTCCGCCTCATGCCAACGCTGCGCCGTGCCAGCTTCAACTCCTTCTATCTTCCCCAGATTAATGCCGCGCCCGCCCTTCTTCTCCCTCAACTCAAGCAGCTCGACCTCTTCGATGTTGTCATCTCGAAGAAGGCTATGGAACACCTGCTCCGCATGTACTGCGCTCGAGTACCTTCGTCTTGAGCAGATCCACGGGTTCATTAGCCTCCACATCGCCTCGACGAATCTCTGATGGATTTATGTGTCTTGCTGGCCCCACAACAAGACATCAATTGGGAAGAGATCACTTCAGCTGTTCCATGTTATGGTCATTGAGAATGCGCCTTTCCTTGAGAGATTGCTTGTATCGGATCTAGAAGGTCCAACAAAAATCAAGGTCATTGGCGCGCCAAAATTGACAGCGTTGGTGTACTCATCTGCCAAATTCTCCGAACTCTTTATTGGATCCGTAATCATTCAGGTACAACACTCATCTTCTTCTCCGTCTTCTTGAAATTCACATTTTTAAATTTCTTATTCATGTATTTACGACCGTCTTCCAGAAAATGATTCCCACAAGCTTGACCCAGTCCATGCGCACAGTGAAGATCTTAGCACTAAAATCTATCGGCCCCAATCTGGATCAAGTTGTTGGATTCCTTACATGCTTTCCATGCACGGAGAAGCTACTCATCGAGGTGAAACTTCTTTCCTATTAGTAAACGGTAATCATAACGTAGCTCAATTTTTTGTAATTTTCCCAAATTACGATGACAAGTGTAGTGTTCAAAACTACAGCTACGCGCTGCACCGAAAGAAATGTTTTTAGTATTTTTTCTCATGTGATCACCTGCATCATTTTTATGTTGTACTACTATAGTAGCCTAGGCTAGTCATAGTGGAAAGTAACTTAGACTACTCCAGTAACTCTATGGTTACCCTAAGGGCAAGTACTACCTCCGTCCTGGTTTACTCTTCCAATTTTGTAGTATCAAAATTTGACCATAGATTTAACTGACAAAATGTTAATGCATGTCACTAAGAACTATATCGTTGGATTCGTATTTGAACATAATTTCAAATGGTGTAATTTTTAGTGACATGCATTGGCATTTTCTTAGGTAAATCTATGGTCAAAATTTTATACTAAATATGAGGTAGTATTCCCTCCGTCCCAAAATTCTTGTCTTACATTTGTTTAGATACGGATGTATCTAACACTAAAATGTAACTAGATACATCCGTATTTAGACAAATTTAAGACAAGAATTTTGGGACGGAGGGAGTACAAAAGTGGGCTATGTAGGCCAAAACATGTGCCAAATTCACTTGTGATGCATTTGGCATCGATGCCCCTCCATTGCTCACCCGGTGCCCCAATCTGGAGCACCTACTTTGCTCCGGTGCCAAATTAACTCACGCGATGAAAAAACACTGCATGGGAGAGAGAGAGAGGACTGAGGCAATAAAAAACACTTTTTGGGAGAGTGAGAGGCTGGTGTAGTTGGTTTGATTGATTTGTTTATACATGTGGGTCTGTGTGCACAGCGGTGCCAACTCGCTCACATCGCGAGAGCGGTGCCAAAATCTTTTGATTTGACATCGATGTGTATTATGTGGCATACTTTTGCGAAATATGGCATCGGCCACATAGTGGAAGGCAACAAATGCTCAAGCTCTTCACGTGCTCCTAGTTAAATGAGAGGAAACAGACACAGAGAGAGAGAGAGAGAGAGAGAGAGAGAGAGAGATATCACTAGCCAGCCAACCCTATCGTATGAGCAAATGATATTGGTACCTCTTGATGACACAGCAATCTTATGCAGCCAGCTGCTCTAATATGTTCTCTTCTTTTGCAGATAAAAAAGACCCGAAAGTGAAAAATGTGTTGCACTATAACAATCTCATTGAATGCCTTGATCTCCATCTTACAGAAATTGATTTGATCGACTACCGAGGCAGCACATCTGAGACTAAATTGGCTAGGTTCTTTGTTCTGGAGCCAAGTGTGCTCAAGGTAATGAGGTTTGGCGTTCTCTGGTGCAACAATGAATGGCGTGCTGATTACCGCAAGCGTCTAAGCCTAAATGACCAAGTCTCCGCAGAAGCTGAATTTTTTTTTTGAAACATCAAGTGGCCAGAGACTCGAAAACTTATTTGCCCATTAGTGACTTGTCAGGGCAGTGGATTTTAGTTTGTACGATAACACTGCGTCCACCTAAAGTAACAAAAGTTCTTACGTGAACTTCCTAGTAATTCCCTCTTCCTAGGTGCAGCATTACTCCTAACATTTGTAATATCAGTTTGAAACTTGTAATATTGCCATGTCCTATTCCTGCGTTTTCAAAATCCTGCGAATCAAACAGGTCCTGAGTTGGTGATGATGTTGTGCCTCCCATCTTTCACCAATAGCCGTCGGATCTAGATTTGACGCATACAAATCAAGCTTCTCCATTTTTGCAAAAAGATGCCCGCACTTGTTCCCTATTTACAAGAAACTCCTTGTCTCTTACAATCAGCAATATCTCCTCCCCACCACATCTAGAAGGCCGTGGAAAAATCTGGCGTGATGGCCGTTGCCGGAGCAGTTCACCCCCAATCTTGGTGTTCCGTGCAATGCACGGGCATCTACGCACGGGAAATTATGTCGAACATGGCTAGTTGTAAGCAGGCTAGCTCTACAGCCATGATGATAGTGACTGCAGACGGTGAGGCTGACTATGATATGCCGAACACGGCGCCTATACTCAGGTGTCATCTCCGGGGCAGGGTCTTGTCACTTAACTTTGAGGAGCAGCACGTAATAATTTGACCAATGGGTAGTACAGTGCTAGTACTCCTAGGAGTACTACATTGGTAGTACTACTACTAGTACTAGTAGCACCACCGTCTGGATTTAGGAGTACTACCACGTCCATCTTTATTTTAGTATTTGACTAGCAATATCTAGTAATGCATGTCACAAAAAATGTACTACTCCCTCTGTAAATAAATACATGGTGTTTTATTCCTATCGACGAGAGAACATAAAGTTTTCTTGCTAACTAGAGTCTTAATAGGATTACATGCAATGAACTAAACACTCCATGTCATGTTTGGTAGTCTCAAGTCATTGAAAGCATGCACAGCCCACATCTCTCATTGGTTGATATGTCACGAAATAAGAAACAAGGAGGGAGTTAATGCACCGTGCCTAAGTGTTTTGGGATTATTTGGTTTTCGTAATGTGACTTACATAACATTTTTGTTTACATGCATTAACATTTTATTAGTTAAATCAAAGGTCAAAACTTGGCGCAAAATGCAAAGGGGACCAATAAACCAGTAAACATCAAACTTCTATCGTTTGGCCCCAACTAGAGGTCCGGTGAGATGACTATACTGCACCGACATGGAGGGGGGCGCAGCTTCATTGACTTACGGCAACTGCCTTTGGGTGAATGACACGTGGGCCCAGGGGGTGGCTGGCCCACCTATCATACAGCCAAAGGCAAGTGCGATGAGGGCCGAGGAGTAGTACGAAATCCTCGCACCTCACGCACGCTAACCAAGGGCAAGAGTGATCACTCGAATCGCAAGATCAGTTGACTACTACTACCTCCGTCCTGGTTTATTAGTCTCCTTTGTAATTTGTGCTAAATTTTGACCAAAGATTTAACTAACAAAATGTTGATGCATGTCAAGAAAAATTATATTTTTGGATTCGTATTTGAACATAGTTTTCAGTGATATAATTTTTAGTAACATGCCTAAACATTTTGTTAGTTAAATCTGTGGTCAAAATTTGACACGGATTACAATGGGGACCAATAAACCAGGACGGAGGTAGTAGAAGCTAAGCTACACCCATGGAGGCGATGAGTGCGAGCATCAACCGGCTGTGCCAGATGGTGCACGACGCCGGCCTGCGGCCCGGCAACGAGGAACGTCTACAGGTAGTATTGCTTGAGGCCAGCAGGGCGAGGGGCCGCTTGGACGACAACTTCGTCTCCTTGTTCGACGAGGTCCTCGTTGGTTTCCTCGACAAGTTCACCGTTGTCAAGAAGCTCGCGGATGAATTTGACGTAAGCCTTCAGCTGACGCGCCCAGGCTCTGCGATGCCCGCCACCCTCAATGGCCACTATGGTGACAACCTCTTCAACGCACTGGTGGCCCTGCGACTGCCCGCCGTCGCGCCGGAGAATGTCCACCTTGAGGTCGCGCTCGCCGCGCAGCGCCTGGCGCAGCAAGACACCATGGACATAATCACCCACGTCTACGCGCATGCAAGAGGCAAACGATAGGATGCTGGCCTTCTTGGACCACAGGGCAACCTTGGACGGCACTGTTCAGAAGCACGTTGAGCTCGCCGCCAACGCCGCTGCTCCTCACACGTCAGTTGGTGACCCGGCGCACTAGGGCGTGAGGATGCCATTGATGGATCCGTATGTATTTTTATCTTTTCGTCAAATCCATGTAGTAGTATATGATACCACAGTAATTATCTTACCTTTCGCATCAACTTCATAATTTTTGTACGTACTCCATGCTTGAACGGCGCCAAAACCAAACTTCTCATTACTCTAGGAAAAAATGTTATTTTTTATCTATCGATCGCACCATGGAGCAGAACCAAATTTTATAAGTTACGAGTTCAAAAGGAAAAGCCTGCCGTGTTCGCGTCGCACCCCCACATGGTTGGTCCGGCATGCCGCTCAAGCGGGAATGCGTGGGGTGTTGCATTTTCACTTACAAGTGGGACCGTAGTTGAGCAAACCGACTATCGGCAAACCCCCACCGCGCCCACCGCGCGATGGCTGAGAAAACAGGAGGGAGAAGAGATGGTTGTAGCACGGACTCCAAGAAAATTGGTGTGGGATGGGACTCGTGTGGGTGGCGTGTGCCGTACTGCTAGACGTGAATGCTAGTTATGGCCAATGCCACCCCACTATATCAAGCCTATATCGAGGTACAGTACGTAGAACAAATTTCCTGCAGTCCGTGCTCAGCACTCCTCTATCTCTCTTCTCAGCCAACTAGCGGACGCGCGGAGTCCATCGTCTGTTTACTCACATGCGGTCCCACATGTCAGTGAAAACGCAAGCGGACCCACTGAACCTGCACATCTTTCACCTCGACGTGCTGGTGATGAAAAACAAATCCAAGAAAGATCTTCAGTGGCCGCTTTTGGAGTTACTCAAGAGTAGTAAGATTCTATTTACAGTTTAACCCAAGATGCACATCTTGTGGCTTCAACTTATCAACTACCACTCTATTTTCTTTCATGACACGACCTGGATGTTGGATGTCCCATGTGTCGGCAAAAGGAGGAAGAACCCAACCAAATCTTTGGTTGTGCTCTCGGATTAGACTAGTTGTGCTAACTTAAAAAATTTATTGTGTACTCCCTCCGTTCAAAATACTTGACTTCCATTTGTCCAAAAATGGATGTGCCTATATACTAAAACATGTCTAGATACATATATTTTCTGACAAATAGAAGGCATGTATTGTGCAACGGAGGGAGTAGAATGGATGCAAGTTTTTGTATTGGGAAGAAGAGTACATCCATATATCGATAGAGCGCAATTTAGTAGATGTTCTATCACTTTTAGCTAGCACAGAGGCTATAGATGAGATTAGTGCACTTGTTGATACTCCTACTTGGTATGCGTGTTGCTGCTTAGACGCAGAGAAAACGGACCGGAGGGAGTACTAGAATAGAGGCTGGACATGACACTAGATGTGAGGAAGCAACATCTACTTCTTTACACTCGAAGAAGAAAGAAGCACGCAAGATCGAGCCTCCGCAGATCAACAGTGAATGCATCGAGAAGGCACTAATCCAACTTACAGGAGTAGTAAAATGTATTCTTGTGGTTCTTGTTTTCTTTGGTCTTGCTTTTCTAGTCAAATTATCGTTGGAGTTCATGCAAAACGGAGGTCCGTTTGGGGTCATGCATTGCAGTTGGCCTTATAAGTGGGACCGCAGTTAAGGAAACCAACTATCGGCAAACCCCCACCTCGCCCGCCGCGCGATGGCTGAGTTAGAGAAACGATGAGGTTGAAGAGATTGCTCTAGCATGGACTCCAAGAAATATGGTGTCAGATGGAAGTCGTGCTGGTGGCGTGTGCCGTACTCCTGGTCGTGAATGCTTGTTCTGGCCCATGCCACCCTACTACTCCTACTACTTAGTAATATATAGTACTACTAGTATCGAGGATTCGAGGTGCTGGTTACGTAGTACAGTATGGCTACAGTAAAAACACCCGCACGACGCGCAAAGCATGTGAAGCTAGTACAAATAGTGTACTACTATTGTTGATTGGCCTCATCCGATAACCTGTTGCAATGCACGTACAATTATGTATTCGGAAAATATATTTTTTGCCTCATCGCACCACTCACTCATAGAAGCAACTCGAAAGCCATTCATAAATTTAGTAAGTTTATCACAGGCATATCATTTTATTACATACAACAGGTCATCAACCCACATCGACAACGAGGATACATTATAAATACTAAAGTTTTCACCACACAACAAATAACAAGCAATGAAATGAACTTCAACTCAACCATTCCTCGGCATTGGAAACACTTGCTTTGAACCACAAGTGATTCTTTGGGACGGGCCATCCATTGTCGATCTGGAGACCAATGTAGGACTGATGATCCAGGCTGAAGCGGCCTACTATATCAGTACCAGGGTAGGGAACCACCCAAATGTCTGAGGTATAGACACAGTTGCTTCTCATAAATGGTAGTAACGTTGTGTCAACAGCAGTTGGATCACCTTTCACCATCATTGGATAGTTTTGTCCAAGGAAGAGCGAGTTTTCTCCAAGACTATCAATTACATACCGGGGAGAAGGAGTTGGCGCTAGCACACTAGTATCCATCCGAATACCATGCAGCGGGTGTTGGAATAGGTCGGAGAGTGCAACCATGGGAGACTACACCGCTTCCTTAGCGATAACATCATCGATGGGTTGTATACACACGAGAAGAGGTGATCCATCGAATTAGTTGCGAGGCACCAAATAGTATATAGGCGCTGCTCGTCCTCATGCTCGTGATCATCACCATCATCATCTCCCCTTGGTTATAAAAATCTTCAAGTATAGGTGGTGGAATGTTCACGGGACCTTGGAAACACAAGAAGAAGGTTAATTAGTAAGGCTGGCCATAGTGGGGGTAACATAAGTAGTATCATGCACTTTGGACTGCAAACATGCTTATGTGGCGAGCAATTAAGGAAGAGAGAGATGGTTATAGTAACATAGGTAGATCTAGTAACATAATAAATGTGATGCTACTATGTGTCATGCATGGCAATAAATGAGACCACCTATGATACTAATCTAAGATACTATGCACTACAGAGGTAGTAACATAAACTAGTAACATATGCATGTTACTAATCTAAGTTACTCCCCACTATGACTAGCCTTGCTAACCCACATGCATGTGGATGAAACAATTATAATTACGGTGGAAGACAAGCGTGCAAACAATGAGGATGCCATGCAAAAGCGATTGCCACAGTGGTGGCGGCGAACACAAGGCCCTCGTGTTGAATTGCATCACAATACTCATCCGTGTCTGAAAACTGATTTTTGAGCAATATCCATCCAAATAAACCAGCGGCGACAACAAGCTTGTCGAAGATAGCAACAACTTCATAGTTGTTGTTATTCCAAGAGTGGTTGGGGACTCGAGAAATTGCTATCTTCCATAGAAGACAGTCACCATGATTGTATTTGAACGTGCGTACAATACCGGTGTGCTCAACCTCTGGGTAGTCTGCTGAGATTTTTGGAAGTGGAACCCGGTCACGAGTGTACACATTCACAAGTTCCCACTCGCAGTTGGACCCAAAGTAAACAACCCAATCTTCATTTGCGCCTGCCCAAGCCTTGCCCTCAAGCGATGACATCTTAACATCATACGTATCATTATCAAGCGGCATCAACTTGCACAGGGCGAGGCCTCCGTCGTGACGGTGCCAGTCATCAGGGTCACGGCAAAGAAGATATGGGAGATCAAACCGCTCCTTGACTCTTGGGTTCCTTGTAATCATGTTATTAGTTGAGTCGAGAATGGGCTTGAACGAACCTGCCATGCTAGCCAAGTTGATGACGTCACACCGATCAATGAGTTCCTCCACCACGTCATCTTTCAGATCGGGGCAAGAATAACGGGGTTGTTTTTGTCTTGTTCCCTCCATGGAGAAGACGATCGAACAATGGCAGAAGAAAGGGTGAAGGGCTGAAGGAAAATGGAGGAGGGAGAGGAAGAGCGTGTGACAGCAGTTCCAAATCAAGAGGGAAAGGTGAAGAGTGGGTGGGCGGTTGCCAGTTTGCCACGGTTCATGAAGGGGCACCCCGGCCTACATGTCGGTTCGGAAATAGTCCTACTACTCACCGTCGTCTCACTCATATGTGGAATGGGACCACATGTCAATGAAACATGGTGTGTAATTTCTCGTGCAAAATGCGATCTGGCCGCGTTGGCCCGAGGTGCCGCATTAGTTATCGGCCTTTATTTTTTTTAATGGTGTGTCGTTCAGTTTTGAAGCATGACTAACTGGTACTGTACGCAGAGAAAATATAAACTACTCTACCACTTCTCCACCTCCAGTACTAGTAGTATAAAGAAGATATATAGGCTGGAGCTTCAGCGCTTTCTTGCCAAGGGCTGCCCACTTGCTTCTCACACTACCACCCTCTCTCCAGATCTAAAAAAGACGGCCCCTCTCTCCCTCCTCACCGGTGGTCACAGATCCGCCGGGGAAGAAAAGGACGTGTAGCGTTGATGCACTCGTCGTTGGCAAGCGAGGTCACGTACTGACGACAAGGCCGTCCTCTCAGACGTAGCGCCCGCGCAGGATCGCTGTCGTAGTGTGTGCGGAGGACGACGACCACGAGCGAAGCCACTTCCCACCGACCCTCAGGTATGCTACCTCTTTTCGAACCATACCCTTGTTCTATTGCCCCATCTGGCACATCGTTGCATGTGGATCTTTTTCCAGTCCACCATCTTCCCAATTTGCTATCCTCTGCTCTGCTGGCCACGCAGACAAAAACCATAATTTCACTATTAAAGGAAACCCTACTTCATGCAGACTAATGCATGTATGGGTTGAATAAGGAAAGGAAGGGAGACTGTACTGTCCAAGATAGTAGGCATTGAACCCGCATCTAGGTTGAAAAGGGGAAAATCAGTAGCTAAGGAACGAGTCTTGTGTCTCTTGGTTGAAGAAGGGTAGAAAGGCATGACAACGCAATAGAGAATGACCAGGTCGATCGGTTTGTTGTCCTCACATAGGAAAAAGGTGGCTAAAGAGAACAAAAATGGGACGTAATCCACATATGCTGCTGGATATTTGTTGCTCGGGCAACCATACCTCCCTCACCACTCTGCGTCAGGTGGAGGTACATCGTCTTGGTCGCCTTGTCGAATGGGCCTCCCATGCTCTTATTGCCACTTTTTTGCTTGTTAGTATAACGCCAACCGTCAAGTCAGCGATGCTCTTTGCTAAAGTGATGCCACATTTAACTAATGCCGCTCTCGGTCTAATACCACAGATAAATTTAAGCGATGCCATTTAATGTCCTTTGGATCATTTCGAGGTTAGCTGTTGATTGTGGATGTATTAAAGATTTTTCAGCGGCATTCTAATGTTATTGCACACCGATATACCAACGATGAAACTTGTCACTACCTTGATTTTTGCCTTTGTTAATGCCTATAGATTACATACCTCACTTTCATGAGATAAGTTAATTTTTTGTATGCAGTGTCACCAAAATGCCAAAGCGCCGATGTCATTTTATTTTGGTTAAACCGCATGCACAATTATGAAGACAAGAGGAAAGGTCAAGTGGGCACCTCCACCTCCGGCTATTCTCTTGATTCGTTCGATCAAGTTTTTATGTTTGATCGATTATCAAGATTGGGATAGCAATTTTTAAGGTCCCCCCGAGTTTGAAATGATATTTACCTTGGAGGTACATTGTTTGCAATTTTTTATCTTGTCATTAGTTAATAATGCTAGTTACCTTGAGACTTTTGTATTTGGTTTAATGCTCATGCACAGCTAGTATACCAATCTTTGAAACTTGTTACCTTTACATTTTATATTATTAATTCTTATAGAAACGTTCGATGCTAGAGTTTATTGAAATTTGTTCAAGAAAACCATTGTCTTGTACTCGTAATAAACTAACTACTCTCACGGTTGCACTAGCCCTTTGGATTAGTGTATATTTGTTGTATTCGAATGGTGTTGCATTAGCGTATGGACATAAATAAAGTGTGGCAAGCTTTCCCGGATATGTGCTCAAGAAAACTACTACTGTTTTTCTAAATACTAGGCGTTTGGGTACTTTAAATTGAACCACAAAACGTCTTATATTAAGGAACAGAGGGTGTAGAGTTCACTCAAATTATCCCGTAAAGCTAGTCACACCTTTGTTAAAATTAATGTTCATTATGTTATCGGAGGAGGTCAGATGTTTGTCTCTAATGCTGTCTACTACATACCCGACATCATGATGTAATGTTAAGTCATTTCCTTTTGTATAGTGTAACTAAATTGTCAAGGCGGTGATGGCATTTTATTTTAGTAGAACTGCACAAAATTTGCTTAAAAGAAGAGGAAAGGTCAGGAATGGCTCAGTTTTTCAGAAAAAAACTATGTATGCCTTCCTAACATCAGCCGCTGTTGCTTTATTTATTCCTTCAAACAGGTGGTTAGAAACAGTCTTGCTACCTTTTCCCATTAAGAAATTGGAATGCTTATATTTGTGAGTCTATGCTTCAACTAGTGCCACTTTTATAGTAATCACACTTTCAATATCTATGCAAATAGGGATGCTCGATTTTAGTGGAGCTACACAAAAAGTCCAACTGGTTCAACATTAGGAGCATGTTTTTTTTCCAAACCTTTATATCCAGTTGGTGGCACTATGAGCTGTTCATTACGAAGGAACATGGTTTGCTACTATCTTGCTACTCCTTTTGTATTGTCATTAGATAGTAATACTAGTGGTTTGCATGTGAATTTATTGGCAGGGTGGACCTACATTGGAGGTGCAGGACATGATTCAATGATTAGATGCTCAATTTCGGTTGTATCGATTTCTCCTCTTCCATCACTGCAAACATGGTGTGGTATATGTTTACTAGCTGCTTGATATTTGTGCAGACAGAGATGTCTGCCCGTTGCTATTTGGCAAACAAACAAAGTGTCCACAATTTTGGTTGAACTACACAAGAGAATAGTATAGTCACTGCATGCAGTGCCATTTCAAAATAGACACAAAGATTGTATAGTCACTTCATGGACTGCAGAAAAGTAGTACTATACTATTTACTGGCCAACACTTGGTGCTTCATTGCTTTGGTGCGATTATACAATGGGCATCATTTTCCCTAAGTTAAAGTTTGTATTCGAAAATAGTCTCGCGGTGTGATCGAGAGAAGACCAAATCATATTGCGTGGATGTTCCTCCATCATGTGTGGTTCATTCTCATGGTTCCAGCTGTTGGTGAAACCACTTACATTTGCAAGAGGAATTGTAGACTTCACAAACAAATTTGTCTTTCGATCATCTTGAATGTTGGCCAAGAGAAGCATCCATGTTAGTAGGAAGAACAGTTGTTTTTTCTAGATCTTTGCTTTTGGAGCTACATATTTGTATATGATCTGTGAATCATTGAGATGCATTAACATGTTGATCTTATGTATGGGAATCATACTAGTTAGTTTTAGTTGCGATGCAAGATCCGAAGTGGTTGATCTTTGCTTTTGGAGCTACATATTTGTATATGATCTTTGAATCATTGAGATGCATTAACAGTTACTTATTTCTGTTTGCTCAGTGTTTACAAGTTACTGATCGATCACCAGCTAGCCTACAAATGCGCACCTGGCAGTTTTATTTGCGACGCAAGATGCGAAGTGGCAATTTTTTGAATAAAAATGCCTACCTCTGAAGAAACTGACAAGCTACACTATCGATCCTACACGGATAAAAATGCCTACCTCTCAAGAAACTGACAAGGTACACTATCGATCCTACATGGATAAATAGCGTATCACGCACATACTACCTCCTTTCCGGTTTGCAGGGCTCAATTCAAGAAACGACCTACTCGATCCTACACGAATAAATAGCGGATCACGCACGTACTAGTACCTCCTTTCCGGTTTGCAGGGCTTAATTCAAAACTCTCACCAACCAAGGTACTCCCTCCGTACGGGTTTATTAGTCCCGTGAGCAAAGCAGCAAGACCAAGGCATGGCAATAATTAACGGCATGCAGAAGTTTAAGCCTAATTAATTCCAGCGATTTAAGCGGCTGCATGCGTGCCCTCGGCTGCGACTCGTTGCATGCTGCTTTGCATACTGCCTGCAAGCGATTCTGAGTGCCTGCATGCAGCCGGCCGTAATTAAGGCAGCTAACTGATGCGAAAAAAGATACGCTTTAATTGTTGCGGGCTTTTTAAATCCGTGAAATCATTATTGACAAGGAGGGAGATGATTCGAGTGCACTCATTTGACCGCCATGCCGGCGTGCGACCCAGACGGGACGGGACGGCACAGTCATAATTTCAGTTTCCCTAGTTTTTCACAGCAAGCTGGCGCGCTAAGCCATTATGCATTGAATTCCGATGACCGTCGCGCTACCTTCCCCCTATAAGTACTGTTTCCCGGCATTCTCAAGTGCCACCGTGACCCAACTCGCCATATCCTCATAAGCCCCCACCAGCCCGACGTCGCTCGCCACGTCCGCCATGCCCCCGCCCATCCGCGGTAGGCGACGCCGGAGGCGGTCACCGCCGGAACTAGTGTTCGGTTATTCACCAGAAGGCAGACGGAGGGAGGAGGGATTCTATCTGTCTTTAGATGGCAATGCACAGATCGAGGAGTTGTTGGAGAGCGACCGCATGGCGGAGGAGCAGGAGTTGTTGGAGCGTGACCGCCTGGCGGAGGAGCAGCGTATCGCCGATTTGCGCCGCCAGCGGGACATGGAGCAGCAGCGCACCGATGCTCTGAGTCGCGAGCAGAGTGCCCGCAACTGGGCCGACTACGTGGAGGCCGGCGCCCGACAAATAGCCCTGGAGGCAGTCGGGCACGCACGCGTTCGAGACGCTGAATTTTACTACCAGCTCGTCAAGTGGGTTTCCTGCTTGGAAGCCGAAGCTTCGGTGGACCACGCCGGCATGGAAAGGGCCAAGGCGCACGAGCAACGCGCCCTACCGCACCTCTGGCAAGTCCGAGGCGAGGTGCAGGACGCCGGTGCCGGCGTTTAGCGTGTACCGCCGGCATCGTCTATTTAGCTAAGAGTAAGTTAGTACTTGTCTAGTTTTAGTAGATAGTTAGCTTGGCTATGATGGTCTTCAACATGGAAGGTCAGTACTCTATATGTGGATCAGACCTGTTACTTTGCTCTGAATGTTGAACTTTTCGTTTGAACGTATGGAATGGGCTGTTATTTTTTTAAATGGGTTGTATTTGTCCTCCACAGATTTAGAGGCTGACTTGTGGGCCTAGCAAGTTGACGCGTACACAATCAGGAGATGATTGTACGTGGAGAGGATGACAGCAGGGACCCGCCAAGGTCATGGCATTACGCAAGCAAGTGCCTCCTTATTTCAAGCCAATAAAAAAATGGCTCCTCCTAGTGGATTTTTGACATCTGGGTCCCATGCCATTGTGAACGTAGTCAATAAACGAGAGAACTGCACAAGGAGCGGCTGACACCAGGGACCCAGCAGCTTACCCAGTTTTTTTTGTTTTGGGTTAATTTGATAAATGCCTCTGAGAAATGCCACTTCAATTTCCAAACTTTGAAAAATGCCATTTCATGCCATTTCTAGTGGCATTTTTTGAAGTTTGGAGTGGCGTTTTTCAAAGTTTGCAAACTGCAGTGGCGTTTTTCAAAGTTTTCAAAAATTGCAGTGGCATTTTTCAAAGTTTGGAAATTGCAGTGGCTTTTTTATGAATCGCCATAATTGGAGTGGCATTTATCTAATATGTTTTTGAGACGGAAGCAGGGTGTCAACTGGGCTGTGCGGGACACTCTGGCCTCTCTAGACAAGCTTTTCTTTTATGTTTACCACAGACCAGCCCTGTAGTTTTTTTTCTTTTTGAAAATGGCTAGCCCAGTTTTTTTGTGATTTGTTAAGTAAGTCACTTTATCAGGCCAGTTGGGCTAGACGAGGAGAGCTTCATTCGGCTGGCCGAGAAAATGGCCTATCAGTAATGAGAAATGGGTTGTACATTTTTAAAACACATCAAACCGGCAATTAGTTTCAAATATATTTTTTTTCATTTCGAGATATTAAATTGCATTGATTATTATGCGTGGACAATTTATTGGATTTTATATTGATATACATTTATTTTTAAAATCAATCTGAATGTGACTCAAAATTTCGGGATTAAAAAGCAGTTCGAGACCCTTTTGACATATGCAAAATTTCGTATAATTTTTTAACCGTGGCCACAATATGGGCTGTAATGCTAACAAAAAGAATATGGGCTCCAAAAAAACCCGTAAGAATTAGCAAATGGGCTGTAAACTATTTGAAATAATGGCAGATGGGTTGTATGCTATTTTCCACAGATTTGAGGATTTCCACATGGCCTGTATAGTGTTGGATGTCCATCCAACGGCCGTCGTGCTTCTTCAATCTCTGCTCTTCCTGCTCCAGCCGCTCAAACAAGCGCCGGCGGGACTGCCTGCTCCCTCCTCCCCGCGGCCGGCTGTGCTGCCGTGCAGACCTCACCACCCCACCGTATTCCCATCGCTGGCCTAGCTATCCCTCTACTCACCCTCAGTCCCACACATGCTGTTATTCTCCGGCGACGGCAGACGGACCAGTAAACCCTCGTACTCCTCCATGTGGGAAATAACTGCCGAGTATTCCCTGCCTCCACGTCGTTCCCTTCCTAGTCCTCGCCCTCGTCCACTGCCCTGGTGCTCTCGGCGCGGCCTGGTCAACGTGGTCAATGAACGACATCCATTGGAAGTGGACTGTACGTGGAGAGGCTGACAGCTGGGTCCACGGCCGCACGCAAGGAAATGCCTCCTTATTACGCGCAAAATAATGATTCCTCCACCTGACATCTGGGACCCACCGAAAGGGCCTCTGTATTTTGCGAAAAAAAAACGTTACCGCCGCAGACAGCTCGGACCCACCAGCTATATCTTCGCACGCAAGGAAGCGCGTCCTTATTACGCCCAAAAAAAGAATACGCCCCCTGCTAGCTGGGACCCAGTATAGTGGGCCTACTAAGTTGACGGGGACGAAGGGCTTTGTCAACTTAGTCAATATGCACGATTCTAGCTCGACTGACCGTCGATGTCCATCCAGCGGCCGTAGTGCTTCTTCAACCTCTGGTCTTCTTGCTCGGCCGCCCAAAGTAGCGCCCGGTCGTGCCGCTTCTTCCTGCCTCCCATGGCGGTTGTCTTTGCCTTGAGCCTCACCGCCCCAATACTAGTCCCACCGCTGGCCAGGCCATCCCTCCACTCCACTCACCACACCCCCTGTTATTCTGCAGCGACGGCAGCGCAGCCGAACCAGTGAACCCTTGTACTCCTCTCCGCATGGGCATCCACTGCCGCGTCTTCCCCGGCTCCGCGTCGTCCCCTTCCTAGGCCTCGCCGTCGTCCACCACCGTGGTGCTCTCGGCGCGGCGTGGTCAATGTGGTCAACGACCGAATTCCATCTGAAGAATACTGTACATGGAGAGGCTGACAGTTGGGTCCACGGCAGCCGCAAGGAAGTGCCTCCTTATTACGCGGAAAATAATTATTCCTCCACCTGACAGCAGGGACCCACCGGATGGGCCACCAGTATTTTGCGAAAAAAACGTTTGGCCCTGACTGTTGGGACCCACCCGACGGGCCACCGTATTTCGTTAAAAAAAACGTTCCCCCTGCTGTCACCTTGGACCCACCGGAAGTGCCTCCTTATTACGCACAAAAAAATGAATACCCCCCAGCTAGCTGGGACCCACCTTGGTGGGAGGCTGACTTAATGGGCCTACTAAGTTGGCGGGGCGGAGGGCTTTGTCAACTTAGTCAATATAGACGATTCTAGCTCCAATGACCGTACGATGTCCATCCAACGGTCGTAGTGCTTCTTCAACCTCTGGTCTTCTTGCTCTAGCCGCCCAAAGCAGCGCCGGTCGTGCCGCATGCTCCTGCCTCCCGTGGCCGGATGTGCTGCGGTGGAGGCCTCACCGGGCCCCTACTATTCCCACCGCTGGCCAGGCCCTACGGTGACGGCAGCCTCACACCGCAGCCGAACCAGTGAACCCTCGTACTCCTCTCGGCGCGGGCTTCCACTATCGCGTCTTCACCGGCTCCCCATCGTCCCCTTCCTAGGCCTCGCCATCGTCCACCGCCCTGGTGCTCTCGGCGCGGCGTGGTCAATGTGGTCAAGGAACGATTTCCATCGAACGTGGATTGTATGTGGAGAGGCTGACAGCTGGGTCCACGGTCGCAGCAAGGAAGTGCCTCCTTATTACGTGGAAAATAATTATTCCTCCACCTGACAGCGGGGACCCACAGGACGGGCCACCATATGTCGCGAAAAAAATGTTTCCCCCCTGACTGCTGGGACCCACCAGCTACACCTTCGCACGCAAGGAAGTGCGTCCGGGCAAAAAAAAATGATTCGCCCCTCTGACTGCTGGGACCCACCAGCTACATTTTCGCACGCAAGGAAGTGCCTGACAGTCGGGACCCACCTGGTCGAAGCGTACGCAGCGTTGTCATTCTGGTCGCGAACCTGTACGTACATACTGGTCGTTGTTGAGGCGCGCACGTGTCGTAGTAGAGGTGCGCACGTAGCATGTACACGTCCGTACAGCGGCGAGGGTGCAAGAAAAAAAATACGGCCACGTACGTACATACAGGCAGGGTCTTGAACGCCTACTAGCGCATATGTACATGGCTGGGTCGGAACGAAGAAACAGCATCGTCGTCGTGTTCATGGGGGGGCAATGGAATGCACCGTGTTCATCGGGAGGCAACGGAACGCGTGGGAGCCAACCGGCTAGGTCGGAACAGAATGCGTGGTCGTGTTCATCGGGAGGGCTTGGAAGGAACAGGCGATGGAAACGAGGCCTGGCGTACCGCTGGCGGAGAAGCGGACCTCCTTGAGCAGGGTCTGTTGATCGGGAGGGGTGTGGCGTACCGCAAAATGGAGGAAACGGACCTCCTACGGTCGAAACGGGGGTCCTGTTGATCGGGAGGGGTGTGGCGTACCGCAAAACGGACGGAACGGACTTGTGTTGGAGCGCTATGGTCGAAACAGAGGGGTGTGGCGTACCGCAAAACGGGACTCCACGGGATACCGTTCATCTCCACCGTCGACCTCCTCCAGCCTCCACGGGCTACTGTCAACCTCCTCCAGCCTCCACGGGCTCCTGTTCATCCAGCCTCCACCGTGCGCTACTCCACCGGCTACTGTTCAACCACCCCTCCACGGGCACCCCTCCACCGTCTACTGTTCATCCAGCCCTCCACACCATGGGGTCCTGTTCAACCACCCCTCCACGGCCATCCCTCCACCGTCTACTGTTCATCCAGCCTCCACACCACGGGTTCCTGTTCATCCAGAGGCAACGCCACCGCTCACTGTTCATCCAAAAACCCCCCGCAACACTCACTGTTCATCCAGTCAATCGGCTTCAGTTAGCAGCAGCAGCGAAGGAATCGCTCCATCGGGTTCAGCTAACAGCCATCGATCGATCGCTCGGGTTCAGTAACGCATAGCCTGTAGTGCAATTGCTCGGGTTTAGTTAGAGCCCAACGCCTCACTTGGCTTCAGTTAGAGCCAACGCCTCGCACACACACGCGTACCTGTACGAGAGAAACACGCATCGCTCTCCCACCGTAACCGGCAACTCCCCGAAATTTTCCTCCCCCTCGCTTCTACCACGGTTTTTTCCATCATGGACGGCCCAAAGATTGTCATGCAGCTGCGTCTCCGGCCCGCCCAGGACGAAAAGCCCATTTTCTGTCATGATTTTTTGTCATAGAAGTAGGAGCCCACCACATCTTTGATTATACCGGGTATTGTCACAATTATCGTCATAGAAGTGTCATATGTATGACAGAAAAAAATTCGTTCGGCCCAAAATGTCACAGATGTATCTTTTTTTTGTAGTGCTTGGTCTAGAACCTCTGATAGAAATGGTGCACAAATTTCTAGGTCATCCAAAGGTCACTGGATTAAATCATATGTTATTTGAATTTGGGCATTTAAATGCTAGTAAATATTTTAAATGCCCAAATAATCCTAAACTGAAATGTTCCATGTTGGATATATTCTATACAGTGGGCATGGGCAGTTTGGTGATTTTTGAAAGGGTCTAGGTATTTTTAGAAAAGCCACAAAGATTACAGAAAAATAGAAAACTGAAACTAAAGAAGAGAGAGAGAGAAAGGAACTTACCTGGGCTCACCTTGCCTGTGCAGCCACCTAACGGCCCAAGTGGACGGCCCAGCCCACCTGGCCCCCTCCCCTGTTGTCTTCCTCCTTTGCCAGGAGGATGGGCGTGTGGCCGACGCATGCCGGCGCACGCCCAGCCACCTCCTGCTTGCCGCTTCGCCCTGGCCTCTTCGGGTGACGCCACGCAGCCCTCCCTACCTCTCTCTCACTCTCCCCGTGCTTCTCCCCTCCTCTGTCTCTCTCACGAGCAGCCGCCTGAACCCGCTCGTTGCGCCGCTCGCCGTTCCCGCGGCCACCGGCCACCCCATGCCTCACCAATGTGCCCAGAAGCTCCGCCACGTTGTCTTCTTCGTCCTCGACGAGCCATGCGAGCCGGGAGGGCCTGGAACGTCGCCACCGCCTCTTCGATTCCCCTCTCTCCCCGGGCGTTTTTGCTCGCTCTAGCCACGCCAATCACCGGATCTGTGAGCTTCTAGCCGCCGTCCATGTCGCTGCCGCAGCCACATTCGCTGGTGCTTGCATTCGAGCGTGTCACCGAACTCACTGTGCTCCCGGAGCCAAGAACGCTCACCAGCTTGCCCTCCCGTGCACCGTAGCACCAACCCCGCAAACACCCAAACTCCGGCACCGCCGCGAGCGCCGTTCTGGCGAGCTCCGACCACCCCGCGTCGATCCGTCGCCTCCCCTCGATGCGGCAGAGCCTGGGCTTCGTCCTGGTGGTCTCCGCACATCCATCTGCCGCCTGTAGCATAGGTCCGGCGAATTGCCGCCACGGTTTTGGTCACCGCCGGCCGAACTCCGACGAGGCCGACGTGGCGCCGTCATTAGCACCTAACCACCTGCTAATAACCCCGCTAACCAACCCCACAACCACTGACACATGGGCCCTATGCCCTAATTAACCCCAGATTTATTCCCTGTTTAGTTTAGGTTAATATAGTCGACCCCATGTGTCAGTTTGACCCGGCCACGTAAACGTTGACCTCGACCCACTGGTCAGCCTCTGTTCCTGCCCTGTTACACTGACGTGTGGACGCCACACGTCAGGTTTGACCCGGGCCAGCCCCTGTTGACCTGCTGACATTACAGTGATGCAATGCTGACGCAGTAAAGCATTTTCTAGATTTAAGTTTATTCAGGAAATTCCAGAAAATGTCCTAAACTTCTAAAAATCATAGAAAATCAACCATAGCTCAGAATGAAATAAGTTATATATGAAAAATTATCAGAAAAATCCAATATATCCATCTGTACTGGTTTCATGCATGTCAAAGCAACTTAACCTTGCTTTTTAGTGCAAAACATGATAAGGCACTATTTAAATTCATAAGTTGAGAACTTTTGGTTCAAAATGGCTCAAACCCATCTGGTTATAGTTGCATTAGCCCAACACACTCATTCTGCCATGTCATGATCATGCATCATATTGTGCATTGCATTGATTGTGTTTCTTCTTTGTTTGTCGGTGCTTGTCCCCTCTCAGTAGACGTGTACCGACGATGTGATCGATCACACCGATGAATAACTATACTATCTTCAGAAGTGCCAGGCAAGCAAAACCCCCTTGTTCATTCCGATACAATCCTAATCTCTTGCTCCTGCTCTCTTTTACTGCATTAGGACAACAACGATTCATCTGTTACTTGCTGCGGTAGCTGAACCCCTTTATCCTATGCATGACCTGTCATTGCCACAGTAAATAGATGAAACCCATTAGCATGAGTAGGAGTTGATTGAGCCCTGTTGTGCCTACTCATTCATGCTTGTTTGTCATGCCTGCTACTGCTTAGAGTTGAGTTAGGTCTGATTCATTGGGATGAATCAGAGGTGTGTGAACATGTCCTACTGTGTGTGAGCTAAGTGTGTGAACACGATTTGGTAAAGGTAGCGGTGAGAGGCCATGTAGGAGTACATGGTGGGTTGTCTCATTGAAGCCGTCCTTAGGAACTGAGTTCTGTGTTTGTGATCCATGAAACAGCTACTGCCATGCATTAGGCCCGAAACCAATGGACCCTCTCGGCTTCTTAACCACCCTTGTCCTTTGTCCAGGAGTTGCAAGTAGTTTCTAGTGTTTGTAGTATGCTAGAGGCCGTACGCGGCGCTAACCCGAGGGGTGGGCTGTGTTCCGGTAGGCACGTGGCCGGGTATGCCAGGCGCCCGTTTGGTGTCGCGGAACCCTGTACACATCGTTCGGGGTTGTATGTGGAAACCTCGGCCGGACTCCATGCGGATGGAACCTGAATAGGCGATAAACCTGGACTAGAGACTTGAGTGTTTAGGTAGGCCGTGGCCGACACCCTCGTTGGGCTTCCGCTTGAAGGTTGCCGAGTACATGTCGTGTAAACGGCGGTAAGTGGTGAGCGTGTGTGAAAAAGTACACCCTGCGGGTTAACATCATCTATTGAATAGCCGTGTCCGTAGTAAAGGACTTCGAGTTGCTGTATAGTTCATAGACAAGTGAAAGTGGATACTCTAAAATCGCCAAGATAAGTGTGAGTGCTATGGATGGCGTTCTCGTGGGGAGGCGGGAGCCGATCCATAGTGGTGTATTGATATGGTGAATATGTGGACTCGTGTGCATACCTCAAAAGAGTTACTTGCGTCGTAGTTCAAGATAGCCACCGAGTCAAAGCTGGCTTGCTGCAGTTAAACCCCACCATCCCCTTGATTGATAATGATGCACATGTAGTTAGTTCTGATGTAAGTCTTGCTGGGTACATTTGTACTCACGTTTGCCTATTTTATGTTTTGCAGAGAGACTTCAGTCTCATTAGTAGTCCCGCGTGGACTTCGATGTTTAGCTTGTTACCTCAGCTACGATCTTGTGCCCTCAGCAGGATCTGTTAGATAGTCAAGCTTCTCAGCCTTTTTCATTTATAGTTGTCTGTACTCAGACATGTTAAGCTTCCGCATGTGCTTTGACTTGTATGCTCTGAATGTGGGGTCGTGAGACCCATGTTTGTAATATCTCGCTCCTCGGAGCTTAATGAATGAATACTTGAGTTGTAGAGTCATGTTGTGATGCCATGTTGTATTTGCACATATCGAGCATATTATGTGTATGTTATTGAAATTCTTGGTATGTGTGGGATCTGACTATCTAGTTGTTTATCCTTGGTAGCCTCTCTTACCAGGAAATGTCTCCTGGTGCTTCCTTCGAGCCACTGGTAGCTTACTCTTGCTCCGGAACACTTAGGCTGGCGGCATGTGTCCTTCTTCGTTCTGTATACATCCCGGAGAAATGGCATGCGGTGTCTACTAGGAGTCTGTTAGCTGCTACATCCTGGTTTACGGAGTCCTGCTAGCCCGTTGCTACAGCCAGATTCACTTTCGTGATGACCGACACGTTCGTTCTTGGGTCATGTATGCCTGTCCCTGTAAGTTAGTGCCACTTTGGGTTTACGACTAGCCATGTCAGCCCGGGTTCTTTGTCATATGGATTCTAGCGACACTATCATATACTTGAGCCAAAAGGCGCAAACGGTTCCGGGCCTGGTAAGGCGACACCCGTGGGAATACCATGCATGAGGACGCAAAGGGATATGAGGTGTTACATGCTAGATCGGTGTGGCATAAGATTGGGGTCCTGACAGTTTCTTTTAATGGAGCATGGTATAGTTGGTACCCCTAGATCTCCAAGTTTCTTTTGCATTCCACCCTTAAAAGTATACTTAGAAAGCATGGTGGAAATTTCAGCTTCCGGTATCTTTCTTTTATTTGTAATAATATCCTTCATGTATTTAGCATAAGGATTCACTTTAAGCATATCAGTTAAGCACATACGTAAGAAGATAGGTCTAATCATTTCAGCAAAGCGCTCAAAATCCTCATCATCCTTTTTCTTGGATGGCTTAAGAGGAAAAGGCATGGGTTTCTAAATCCATGGTTCTCTTTCTTTACCGTGCTTCCTAGCAACAAAGTCTCTCTTATCATAATGTTGATTCTTTGAGTGTGGGTTATCAAGATCAACAACATGTTCAATCTCTACATCATTAATATTGCTAGGTTGAGCATCAACATGAACATCATCATTAACATTATCACTAGGTTCATGTTCATCACCTGATTGTGTTCCAGCATCAGAAATAGAAATATCATTAGGATTCTCAGGTGTGTCTACAATAGGTTCACTAGAAGCATGCAAAGTCCTATCATTTTTCTTTTTCTTCCTTTTAGAAGGACTAGGTGCATCTATATTATTTCTCTGAGAATCTTGCTTGATTATCCTAGGGTGGCCATTAGGATACAAAGGTTCCTGAGTCATTTTACCAGTTCTAGTAGCCACTCTAACAGCAAAATCATGTTTATTATTCAGTTCATCGAGCAAATCACTTTGAGCTTTAAGTACTTGTTCTACTTGAGTGGTAACCATAGAAGCATACTTACTAATGAGTTTAAGTTCATCTTTAACTCTATCCATATAAGCACTCAAGCGTCCAATCATGTAAGCATTACTCTTTAATTCTCTACCAAAATAAGCATTGAAATTTTCTTGTCTAGCCATAAAGTCATCAAATTCATCCAAACATTGGCTAGGAAACTTAGAAGATGGGATTTCAACTTTATCATATCTATAGAGAGAATTTACTTTTACTACATGTGTCGGGTTATCAAAACCATGTGTTTCTTCAATAGGTGGTAGATTAAGACCATGTATTTGTTCAACATGAGGTAAATTCTTAACGTCTTCAGCTTTAATACCTTTTTCTTTCATAGATTTCTTTGCCTCTTGCATATCTTCAGGACTGAGAAATAGAACACCCCTCTTCTTCGAATTTGGTTTAGTAATAGGTTCATGAGTTGGTTCAGGAAGTGTCCAATTATTTTCATTAGTCAACATATTATTCAATAGCAATTTAGCTTGGTCGACTGTTCTTTCCCTGAAAACACAACCAGCACAACTATCCAAGTGGTCCTTGGAAGCATCGGTTAGTCCATTGTAAAAGATATCAAGTAATTCATTTTTCTTAAGAGGATGATCAGGCAAAGCATTAAGTAATCGGAGAAGCCTCCCCCAAGCTTGTGGGAGACTCTTCTTCAATTTGCACAAAATTATATACTTCCCTCAAGGCAGCTTGTTTCTTATGAGCAGGGAAATATTTAGTAGAGAAGTAATAAATCATATCCTGGGGACTACGCACACAACCAGGATCAAGAGAATTAAACCAAGTTTTTGCATCACCCTTTAATGAGAATGGAAATATCTTAAGGATATAATAATAGCGAGACTTCTCATCATTAGTGAACAGGGTGGCTATATCATTTAGTTTAGTAAGATGTGCCACAACAGTTTTAGATTCATAGCCATAAAAAGGATCAGATTCAACTAAAGTAATAATTTCAGGATCAACAGAGAATTCATAATCCTTATCAATAACACAAATAGGTGAAGTAGCAAAAGCAGGGTCAGGTTTCATTTTAGCATTTAGAGATTTCTGTTTCAGTTTAACTAGTAACTTCTTAAGATCAGATCTATCATTGCAAGCAAGAATATCTCTAGTAGTTTCTTCATCCATAACATAACCCTCAGGAACAACAGGCAATTCATATTTAGGGGGAGAACCTTCATCATCACTATCTTCAATAATATCATTTTCAATTATTTCGTTCTCTCTAGCCCTAGCAAATTGTTCATCAAGAAATTCACCTAATGGCACAGTAGTATCAAGCACAGAAGTAGTTTCATCATAAGTATCATGCATAGCAGAAGTGGCATCATCAATAACATGCGACATATCAGAATTAATAGCAGTAGCAGGTTTAGGTGTCGCAAGCTTACTCAAAACAGAAGGAGAATCTAGTGCAAAGCTAGATGGCAGTTCCTTACCTCCCCACGTAGTTGAGGGAAAAATCTTAGTTCTTTCGTCTTTCAAGTTCCTCATAGTGATCAGCAGATATAAATCCCAAGTGACTCAAAGAATAGAGCTATGCTCCCCGGCAACCGCACCAGAAAATAGTCTTGATAACCCACAAGTATAGGGGATCGCAATAGTTTTCGAGGGTAGAGTATTCAACCCAAATTTATTGATTCGACACAAGGGGAGCCAAAGAATATTCTCAAGTATTAGCAGTTGAGTTGTCAATTCAACCACACCTGGATAACTAAAATTTGCAGCAAAGTATCTAGTAGCACAGTAGTATGATAGTAACAGTAACAGTAGCAAAAGTAATAGTAGCAGTTTTGTAGTGATTGTAACAGTAGCAATGGTAAAGTAAATAAGCAAAGCACAATATGTGAAAAGCTCGTAGGCATTAGATCAATGATGGATAGTTATGTCGGATGCGATTCCTCATGTAATAGTTATAACATAGGGTGACACGGAACTAGCTCCAGTTCATCAATGTAATGTAGGCATGTATTCTGAATATAGTCATACGTGCTTATGGAAAAGAACTTGCATGACATCTTTTGTCCTACCCTCCTGTGGCAGCGGGGTCCTAGTGGAAACTAAGGGATATTAAGGCCTCCTTTTAATAGAGTACCGGACCAAAGCATTAACACATAGTGAATACATGAACTCCTCAAACTATGGTCATCACCGCGAAGTATCCCGATTATTGTCACTTCGGGGTTGTCGGATCATAACACATAATAGGTGACTATAGACTTGCAAGATAGGATCAAGAACTCACATATATTCATGAAAACATAATAGGTTCAGATATGAAATCATGGCACTCGAGCCCTAGTGACAAGCATTAAGCATAGCAAAGTCATAGCAACATAATCTTAGAACATAGTGGATACTAGGGATCAAACCCTAACAAAACTAACTTGATTACATGGTAAATCTTATCCAACCCATCACCATCCAGCAAGCCTACGATGGAATTACTCACGCACGGCGGTGAGCATCATGAAATTGGTGATGAAGGATGGTTGATGATGACAATGGCGATGAATCTCCCTCTTCGGAGCCCCAAACGAACTCCAGATCAGCCCTCCCGGGGGAGGTTAGGGTTGGCAGCGGCTCCGTATCGTAAAACGCGATGAAACTTTCTCTCTGATTTTTTTCTCCGTGAAAGCAAATATATGGAGTTGGAGTTGAGGTCGGTGGACGTCCAGGGGCCCACGAGGCAGGGGGGCGCGCCCAAGGGAGGGGCGTGACCCCACCCTCGTGGACAGGTGTGGGCCCCCTGACGCTAATTCTTTCACCAGTATTTTTTATCAATTCTGAAAAGTTGCTCCGTGAATTTTTAGGTCATTCCAAGAACTTTTATTTCTCCACAAAAATAACACCATGGCAGTTCTGCTAAAAAACAGCGTCAGTCCGGGTTAGTTCCATTCAAATTATGCAAGTTAGAGTTCAAAACAAGGGCAAAAGTGTTTGGAAAAGTAGATACGACGGAGACGTATCAAACGCGGTGAACTCAGTCCGTCCCTTTCTACGGTGGTGGCTAGTCCTATTTATAGAGGCCCTGGTCCTCTCCCCAAATATTGAGTGGGAAGGGATCCAACAACGGCCATTTTGAAGGGGGACAGCTAGTAAAGGCTATCTTGATTAAAGGTGGACTTCGCCTACCAAAGGCGCTGGTGGTGACGCCGTATTGAGCTCCACGATGACCTTCGTCCTGCCGTCCTGCTGGTCTTGGTCTTGTTACACTGATATGGAAACCTTTGCTTGACGCCTCGGTACTCCTCGCCTGTGCTAGCCCCCTTAGCACCAAAGGGGAAACGAGGAAACTGCGCACGCTGGCGCCCGCCTGGCCTTGGTCGTCATGGCTTGCGTCATGGGAACCTCGCGAGGTACCCCTTGCGTTGATCTCTCCGCCTCCCGCGTGAGCCTGCCTGGTGAGGCCACTCCTAACGAGGCCTTGTGTTGTCCACCCCGCGAGGCTTGGCCCCTCGCAAGGGTCTTGAATGTTGGTTGATGAAGACGGGCCGTACTGGGCCACTGGTGGAGCCATGCCACAGGCCGCAGGCAGACAAGTCTGGGGACCCCCGTTCCCAGAACGCCGACAGTAGCCCCTGGGCCCAAGGTGTGCTTGATGTCTACTACACAATGTTTTTAGTTGTTGCCAATCAAGTTGAAGTTGAGTTCTACAATACCTTGATGGCTCTCTCCCCCACCACCCACCTCTCCACCTCGGGCGACCATGGCGCCAATCCATGATCCACACCAATCCACCCAACAAAACCCTAAAGCCCTCCAATGGATCCCGCCGGTGATCCACTCTCCATCGCCCACCAACTAGATTTCACTTTTGGCCACCGTTTCAGATTTCAAATATTCAGTTCATCCTGTCTCACTAGATCTGGGTTTTCAAATGGTTATCTCCTTCGCCCGTGCATCATTTCGTTTGAATGAGGAGAATGTTAGCATTGCTATATCATCATGCACGGGAGGTGCCTACGACTCATTGGATGTGCTACATATTCATGGCAAAGTATATCGTTTCTTGATATGTTCTAAGGCAATTGGTTTCTTCCTCGTGCGCAAGAAGTACTTCATATGTAATGCATTCAAATGTTACTTCCACCTATGGAGTGGAGGAGGCCCAAATTGGATGTTTGAAGAACGATCTTGGTATCATGAACAAGATGCAGAATGGACCACCGTCTCGCGCAAGAAAGGTAACCAACGCCTTCCCACGATCCCTATTAATAATGTTTTTAATAGGATTGCAAGCAATCTCCTGCCAAACAGTGGTACTACCAGGGATCATAACACGAACAATGTATTGACGGGTGCTAATTCACTCCCTATTGGAAATGTTTCTTACGTTGATCATGATCAGAATTCTCGCAACGATCTTGCATGTCCACGTCAACCTACCATGCATAGCGGTTCGGCGGTTGTAGGCCAGTCTGGCAACACGGCCCTCCTTGGTGAGCCGACTATAGGCCAGTCCGGCAACACGGCAACATTTGTTTGGAAGCGGGAGAGTCCGGGGATCAATCATTATCTGATATGGAGATTCACTTCTGTTCCTGATGCCTTGGTATTGATCATTATCGCCCGCCTGCAAAAACAGAGTAAGATGCAGAGTTTGTTACCAATATAACCACATAGCGAGATATTGCTTCAACAAGCACTAAAAAGGCCGGGTATATAGGGTGAAATCCCAGGAGTCGCGGCCTCATATCCCTGCCCCCTCTGCTCCTCCATTGACTACGTCACCACAGCTAGTCACCACCATGCCACAACCAGCCGCCACCCCGCCTCTGCCAGAAGCTGTCAGCGCCACCATGGCATGCTATCCGTGCAACCCATACCCCCACCTTCCACCAGGCACGGCCATCGTTCCACTAGGCCCCCTCCGTGAGCAGCGTGGCTATGTGGTCGTCGGCGGCGAGCTCCCTATGGTATGTGATGAATGGGCCATTGCCACGCTTGAACCTGGGATCGCTCCTGCGGAATTCCATGGAGCCAATGCCATGATCATCAACTTATAGGATAACAGAGGGTGGAGGATCAGCTACTCCTCTAGATGCAGTATGGGATCTGTCTTAATTCAGTTTACCACATCATGCTCTCGTGACACTGCAGTTAGCCATAGTCCATTTCAGATTGGAGATACAGTACTTAGAGTAACTAGACAGGATCGTGGTATTAACTACAGAAGCATTACCTTCACTCATGATATCTGGATGCTGCTGATGAACTATCCTTTAGAGTGCTGGGATGTCCATGTTATCAGTAGAACATTAGCACCATATGGTCATTTTCTTATTTGGAACAAGGATACTAGGGATAAAACCAGAATTATTGTGAAGGTTAGAGTCATGAATGCAGACACGCTCCCACTCAGTATTGTTGTTCTGTGTAACCTGGATGACATGGGCTATGGAGATTCATGGACATGCCCGACATATATCCTCTCCAGAGAGCTTATTGGGCAGCAGGGAGGAATGAGGATCCTCTCCCCCCTAATGGAGGAAATCCACATCCCCTTCCCAAAGTCCATGCAGGTTTTTGGCATGATGAAGTGCTTGGCAACATTCCTGTGGAACAAGTTGTGATCAATCCACATAATGAAGGTCTTGGTGCTCCATATGAGGATGTTCACATTGGTGCTGATCAACACAATAATATCAATGCTGCTGAGGGGGAACATGGTCTCACTAATTCCCAGCATGAATCTATTCCTACTGTCATTCATGGTGCAACTCAGGAGGAGGGTACTGATGGCAACATCATGAAAAATAATGTCCTCAACAATCCAGTGGGGAACAATGCCACAGCTGCTGAAAACCAGGAGGCTGACAACTTTATTCCTCTTGATAGCCCTATTTTTTCCCCTCACAACAGTAACATGAATTAAAATGAACAGATGGATGCTCAACAGGTTGAATTTGCTCCAGAATAGGTTGCTACTGAGGTTTATGAGGATATTGCTGCTCTGCAGGGTCTGATTGGTAGTCTGGTATCTAATGCCCAAGATATCATCCCTAAATTGGGTGGTGCCAAAATCATCAATGCTAAATGCAACATTGTTGATGTGGAAGGCACCAATGGAACCAATAAGATATGTTTTTTGCAAATTCAAACTGTTCATGAAGCTCCACAGAACACCAGCTCTGCTAGCCTTGTTGAAATTTCAGAAGAAGAATATGTTGTTACTAGCAAGCAAAACAACATGGGAAACAAGAGAAAGAAAAGCACCATTGTTGATGAGGCACTCTGTAGGAGAAGTGGTCGTTTGGCCAAAATCAACATGGGCTTTAAGGACAAAAAATCTGCAACTGCTGCGAGCCAAAAGATACAGAGCACTAAGAAGTACACAGAAGGTGAGACCGCTGCTGCATAGATGGACAGAGACAGAATTGCCATAAACTTGGGGCCCAAGTTTGACTCTATTGTGATAGACAAGAATGCCCCCCTCCCCCACCAATCCCAATGCAAACCCTTTAGGCCATTGGTGTTGGGCCCTGCAAGATGCCACTTAAGGAGGTGTCTGCCTGTGCTCTGAACTATGATAGTTCTGATGATTAGAGCATCTTCAGGGCATCTGGTGATAGATGATCACCTTAAATGTCATCTTTTTATGTTTTCTCTCAGTTTGAATTATGCTATGTTTCCCTTATTATGGTCTGTGTGCCTGCGTGCACCATGGTTCACATTGGTTTGTAATAATGGTGCTACTGAAAACTTAGGGGTCACTTTTGGACAAGTTGTTATGCTGTTATGGTTCTCAATGCAGTTTATTTGCTATGATCTGAGAGTTCAGTTTGCTCCTAGCCAAGATACCTCACATGATGTTCTTCCCAAAAGTTTTTACTTTCCATGCCTCATATCATGCTATTACATATATGAGATTAGAATATTCAAATCAATTTATAATGAATAGAAGCTGGAATGTACTTTGCTGGAATGTGAGAGGTATCAATTCTCAAGAAAGATGGGATGACATCAGACTGAAAATTGAGGAAAGTGCTTGTAGCATTATAGCACTTCAGGAAACAAAAAGAGAGGATTTTGATATTTCATATATCAAAAAATTCTGCCCTAAGAGGTTTAACAAATTCCTACATGTCCCTTCAACTGGAAATTCAGGAGGTATCATAATAATATGGAATGGCAGTCATTTCTCTGGTAAGCTAATCTCACAGAGTTACTTTCAGATTACTGTGGAATTCACATCCACCATGGATAACTCCATTTGGCAGCTTACCAATATCTATGGGCCTAATTCTGTTGAAGGCAAAAATGAATTTACATAGTGGCTTACCAACCTGAATATTAGCTCTTATAAATATTGGATGTTCCTTGGTGATTTCAACTTCATTAGAGGACCAGAAAATAGGAATAAGGTAGGAGGAGACCATAACAATATGATGATTCTCAACAACATTATGATCAATCATGATCTTGTTGAAATCCCTTTAAAAGGAAGAGCATTCACATGGAGTAATATGCAAGACTCACCTCTCCTGGAAAAGCTTGACTGGATTTTCACCAGCTCTGAATGGACAACTGATCACCCAAACACTATGGCTTTTCCTCTAGCTAAAATTTCATCAGATCATGTACCTATTAAGGTACAAATTGATAGAAAAATCCCAAAAAGTCAACTTTTCAGGTTTGAGGAATTCTGGACTGAATTTGAGGGGTTTATTGAAACTGTGGAAAATCACTGGAACAGCAGCACTTTCTTCACAGATTCTGCTAAGAATAGAGTGGCTAAGTTCAAATGTACCAGAAAAGGTCTCAAAGTTTGGAGAAAGAAAATCTCACAACCAAGCAAAACTATTGAGCACTGTTGTTTCTATGTTAAACTGCTGGATGGTGTGGAAGATCAAAGACTTCTGACTAGGGTTGAGAGTAACTTCAGGAAGGCCTTGATCAAGCATACTAATAAACTTCTTGAAGCTAATAGAAAATACTTGAGAATCAGAGCCAACATTAGATGGGCAAATCTTGGAGATGAGAATAGAAAAAATATTCATGCTATTGCTACTCAAGTTTTCATACATAACTACATTTCCTGTATCAAGTCTTCTGATAACATTAAAGTACATGAACATGAACAGAAAGCTACCATTCTATGGCAATCCTTCAAAGATAGAATTGGCAAAACAGAAGATAATGTGCAGCTTTTTGATATCCAAGACTTGGCTCTACAAGAGATTGATGACAACATAACAAACCCTTTCACAATTGAGGAAATTGGCAATGTCATTAAATGCATGCCAAATGACAAATCTCGAGGGCCTGATGGTTTTAATGGTCTCTTCATGAAAAAATGTTGGCACATTATTAAGGAATGTTTTTATAGTTTGATTAAGGACTTTCAAGACAAAAAGGTCAATCTGGAGCCCATCAATAGTGCCTTCATCTCTCTCATTCCTAAAAATGACAATCCAGAGACACCTAATGATTTTAGGCCTATCTCCCTGGTTAGCATGCCTGCAAAAATCATAAATAAACTTTTGGCCAACAGAGCTCAGCAGAACATCCTATCTGCCATCAGTAAAAACCAATATGGTTTCATTAAAGGAAGACATATCCAGGACTGCTTGGCATGGAGTTTTGAGTATATACACATGTGCCACAAATCTAAAAATCAAGCTATAATTTTCAAGATTGATTTTGAAAAGGCTTTTGACAAAGTGGATCACCATGCAATTTACTTCATGATGAAACATCTTGGTTTCTATGATAAATGGATTAGATGGACCAAAATGTTACTCAGCACTACCACATCATTTGTTATCCTTAATGGTATACCTAGTAAAGTTATTAAATGTAGAAGAGGTGTAAGACAAGGTGATCCATATTCTCCTCTCCTATATGTGATGGTTGCAGAACTATTGCAAATCCTGGTGAACAAAGCATGGCAGCAAGGAAAGATTAATCTACCTGTTGAATATCCTGGGGCTAAAAGATATCCAATCATCCAATATGCTGATGATACATTAATTATTATGCATGCTGACCCTGCACAGTTGATAAAATGAGAGAGATTCTGGTGATCTTTTCATCATTTATTGGTCTTAAGGTAAATTATAGCAAATCATCAATTGTTCCCATCAACATCAGTGAAACAATTGCTCATGACCTGGCAAATATCATAGGTTGCAAGAAAGAAAATATGCCATTTACATATTTGGGTCTCCCAATGGGATCTACCAGACCTAAAGTTGATGATCTCATGCCCATGGTATCAAGATTTGATAAAAGATTATCTGGCATAGCAGGCATGATGACTTATTCTGGAAGATTGGTTCATTTGAAAGCAGTTGTTGCTGCACTTCCTATTTTTGCTATGTGCTCCATCAGTTCCTTTCACAATTCTTGATCATTTTGAAAAATCAGGAAGGAGTTTCCTTTGGTATGGTAATGAAATAAACAAGCAGGGTAAATGCTTGGTAAATTGGTAAACAGTGTCTCTCCCAAAAAAATCTGGAGGTTTAGGAGTTCTTGATCTCAGAAAGCAAACAGAACCTTATTAGTCAAATTCCTATATAAATTCTTTAATAATAAGGATATACCATGGGTTGAAATGATATGGGACACATACTACTCTGATGGCTCTGTTCCCACCTACCCAACCAGAGTAGGATCATTCTGGTGGAGGGATTGCTGTGCTATCCTAGATGATTTTAAAGAAATGGCAATCTACAAACCTTCCAAAGGTAACACTGTTCTGTTATGGAAGGATATCTGGCAACAAGATTCTCTAATTAACATCTTTCCTCAGCTCCATTCTTTTGCAAAGAATGAGAACATCACCATTGCCAATGCAATAGATTCTACTGATAATGATTTCTACAGCATGTTTCACCTGCCAATGTCATCGATTGCAGTGCAGCAAAGTCAAGTTCTGTTCAACATATTGAGAAGTATCACCAACAGAGACTATAATGACTCATGGCAGTTCAAATGGCAATCTAAGCACTACTCCAATAAAAAAATCTTCATCTTATTGGAAACCCTCCTGAAGCTCCTAAACCTTTCCAATGGATTTCGAAATCATGCTGTCTGCCAAAGCAAAAACTCTTTTTCTGGCTATTGCTACTGGATAGACTAAATACCAGAGACATGTTGATGAGGAAAAATTTCTACATTGAAGATAGTTGTTGTGTCCTATGTGAAGAGGAACCCAATGAATATCTAAAACATCTTTTCTTCAGCTGTGATTTCAGTCAAAATTTTTGGTTGAATTTGAACATGGAGCAGAACACTGATTTGAATATCAATGAAATGATGATAGAAGCCAAAAACAGAACCAAACTAATAGGGTTTAAGGAATGCATTATGGCAGGATGTTTGAGCATTTGGAAGCACAGAAATGCTATCATCTTTGACAACAAGACCAAAGACATTGCATACTGTATATCATGTTTCAAGGAGCACATCAGCACTATTATTAAGAAGGCAAAACCTAGCATTAAAGAGGGAATGCTAGCTTGGTTAGACACATTGTAATTTTTTTCATCTTTACACTCCTGGATGTGTTTGTGTATAACCATCTGTAATTGCCCCATCAATTAATAGAAAATGAGTTACAGTGGGGGTCTTCCCCACAATGTTTCCTCAAAAAAAAGTGCAGAGGTTTGCAGGACACTAGCAAATTCCCCTCAAGTGGATGACCTAAGGTTTATCAATCCATGGGAGGCGTAGGATGAAGATGGTCTCTCTCAAACAACCCTGCAACCAAATAACAAAGAGTCTCTTGTGTCCCCAACACACCCAATACAATGGTAAATTGTATAGGTGCACTAGTTCGGCGAAGAGATGGTGATACAAGTGCAATATGGATGGTAGATATAGGTTTTTGTAATCTGAAAATATAAAAACAGCAAGGTAACTAATGATAAAAGTGAGCGTAAACGGTATTGCAATGATAGGAAACAAGGCATAGGGTTCATACTTTCACTAGTGCAAGTTCTCTCAACAATAATAACATAGATAGATCATATAACAATCCCTTAGCATGCAACAAAGAGTCACTCCAAAGCCACTAATAGCGGAGAACAAACGAAGAGATTATGGTCGGGTACGAAACCACCTCAAAGTTATTCTTTAGGATCGATCTATTCAAGAGTTCGTACTAGAATAACACCTTAAGACACAAATCAACCAAAACCCTAATGTCACCTAGATACTCCATTGTCACCTCAAGTATCCGTGGGCATGATTATACGATATGCATCACACAATCTCAGATTCATCTATCCAACCAACACAAAGTACTTCAAAGAGTGCCCCAAAGTTTCTACGGGAGATTCAAGACGAAAACATGTGCCAACCCCTATGCATAGGTTCATGGGCGGAACCCGCATGTTGATCACCAAAACATACATCAAGTGGCACGTGATATCCCATTGTCACCAGAGATAAGCACGGGTCGACATACATCAAGTGTTCTCAAATCCTTAAAGACTCAATCCGATAAGATAACTTCAAAGGGGAAACTCAATTCATCACAAGAGAGTAGAGGGGGAGAAACATCATAAGATCCAACTATAATAACAAAGCTCGTGATACATCAAGATCATGCCATAGAGAGAACACGAGAAAGAGAGAGATCAAACACATAGCTACTGGTACATACCCTCAGCCCCGAGGGTGAACTACTCCCTCCTCATCATGGAGAGCGCCGGGATGATGAAGATGGCTGCCGATGATGGGTTCCCCCTCCGGCAGGGTGCCGGAATGGGCTCCCAAGAGGTTTTTGGTGGCTACAGAGGCTTGCGGCGGTGGAACTCCCGATCTATCTTTGTCTTCGATGTTTATAGGGTATATTGGAATATATAGGCGAAAGAAGTCGGTCGGGGGAGCCTAGAGCGGCCCACAAGAGTGGATGGCGCGCCCAGGGGGTGGGCGCGCCCCCCTATCTTGTGGCTTCCTCGATGCTTCCCCGTCTTGCACTCCAAGTTTCCTGGATCACGTTCGTTCGAAAAATCACGCTGCCGAAGGTTTCATTCTGTTTGGACTCCGTTTGATATTCCTTTTCTTCGAAATACTGAAACATGCAATAAAACAGCAATATGGGCTGGGCCTCTGGTTAGTAGGTTAGTCCCAAAAGTAATATAAAAGTGTATAATAAAGCCCGTAATCATGCAAAACAGATAATAAAATAGCATGAATGCTTCATAAATTATAGATACGTTGGAGACGTATCAGCGCTCGAACTTGGCTTAGCGGCGAATCCAAAGGGCAAGTGCGGAGCGCCGCGGGCCCCAACAGCCTGCGCCCTTGGTTGACGCGTGGCGACTGATTGGACGTGGGCGTCTCCGCTTCCCCACGCTGCCTCGGCAACTGCCCGACTTGACGAGTCCCTGCTGCATGCAAAAAGGGGCATCATTACCTGTGATCGTGGAGGTCGACGGTTGGCCTCCTTTGGGCTATAAATGAGGAGGGGCGAGAGCCCTTGTCGCCCATCTCTTCCCATTCCGCTCGCTTCTTCTCCCTCGCTCCTGTTGCTTGCAGCACCCCCCATGGCGCCTGCGAAGAGGTTTTCGGCCGCGGAGAAGGGGAAGGCTCGCCAGGAAGGGCATGTCTCTCCTCTGACCAAGCGCGGACGCGGCCGTCCTCGCGAACACTCCGCGACCCTTGTTGTGGCTTCCCGCGGTCGCGGCGGTGGCCCTTCGCGTGGTGGTGGCCGCCCATGTCGAGGCAGTTCGGTTGATTGGGGAAGGCGTGCTATGGCTACGTGGCCTCCCCGGCCACGCTTCCACTTGGCGGAGGTGTTGCCGGAGTTTGTTGTGTGGTCGGATAACCCGGCCGGCAACTGGCCTCAGCTCCCTCGCTCCTTCGTCGGTGAGCTGCCGGCCAATGGCCCAGGCGGGCTCTGGTTGCAGGCGGATGGCTGCTACAGCAGGGCCTTGTGGGTCGCGGTGGAAGTCTCCGTCGCTGGCAACGCAGCCTGGCCCAAGGCTGGCAGACATTCGCCTGTGCGCGTGGTCTGGGCAGCGGTGCACCCTCCACTTCAAGTATGATGGCGATGCGACCCTCTACGTGAGGGTGTTTGGAGAGGACGGCCGCCGCGTTGGGTGCTGCCCTGAAGACAACGACTGTCACATCCCTAGCTTCTGGATTTGCACTAGGCTAACTTCATGTGTGCATCATGTTTAAACTTTGAAAGAAACTTGAAATGGGGATGTCCAAACCCTAGTATCAAATGGAATTCAAATAGGTTCAACCTAAAAATATTTTCAGTGAATCCAAATGGCTTTCAAAAATGTTCATCATATCGGGAAAATGCTTGAAACCATAACCAGAGGTGTTGCACATTTTTCCATGTCATATTTGGTCACTGAATTAAATCATATGTACTTTGCATTTGGGCATTTAAATGCTATTAAATATTTTAAATGCTCAAATAATCATAAACTAAAATGTTTACTGTGGTTTCAAATAATCATATATCCTAAACAGTAGCCATTATTAGTTTCATGATTTTTGGATCTATTTCAGTATTTTAAATAAAGCCCTAAAGATTGAAGAACAATAGAAAACAGAAACAATAAATAAAAAAGAGAGAGAGTTAGTACCTGGCCTCATTCGTGCAGCCCACCTGGCCGGCCCAGCTGGCGGCCCAGGCCACCACCGCCTCCTCCCCTGTCATCTTCCTCCTCTGCCAGGAGGACGAGCGCGTGCCCGGCGCGCGCGCCTGGCCACCTCATGCTTCCACCGCTGCCTCGACGCCCAGGACGTCGCCACGCACCCCCCCGGACCCTCTGCACCTCTCCCCTCTCTCCCCCGAATGCTCTCCCCCTCCTCTGTTCTCCTCACCGAACGCACCCGCCACCGCCGACGAGAACCACGGTGGCCACCGGCCACCCCTCGCCCTGTCGATAAGCCCAGAAGAACCACCATCGTCTCCTGCATCGTCTACGCCAACCCGTTTGACTGCGGGAGCTTTGCAACATCGTCCCCAACCTCGTCTTTGTTGTTCGGCCGCCGAGATCGCCGGTGACCTTCCGTCTCCATCAGCCCCTCCCCGAGCTCGTCGACCCGCTCTTCGTGCTCATTGTAAGCCACTGACCATCCCCATCCTCTTCGTTCTCTCTGCCACACGCCGTAGCCGCCACGCCACCCGCACCCGCACATGCCGTCGCCTCTACACGCTGCCGTCGTGGCCACAGCCACGTGGGCTTGAACCCGAGCACGTCACCGCATTCGCCACACCCCCGGGAGCCTGCAGCACCTCTCCGCGTCCCCTGTCCCACCGAACCGGGCACGCCCGAGCTCCGGCCGCCGCTGCTGAGCTCGTGGCGGTCGTCTCCGGCGGCCCTAGCCGCTGCTGCTTGCCGCAACGGGCGCGGGTGAGCTTCAGCTCCCCGTAGCCGCTCTCAGCTGTCCATTTGGGCGCCGGAGGAGCAATCCCGAGCCCTGCGCCGCGTTCAGCCTCGCCGGCAGCTAAACGCCGGCAGGTTGACCGCTTTGACCACCGATGGTTTAGCCCCGGTTGACCAGGGGATTTGACCATCCCTGGGTCTATGACATGCGGGCCCCGCCCGGCTAATTAAACTAGTTTAGGTTTAAACTTAGTTAGTCTAACCTAGGTTAGTGCTAATTAAACTAGGTTAGTTAGTTAGCCACCGACTAGGGGACCCCATTGCCGAGTTTGACTGGACCGGCCTGGATTATTCTTGGCGTCATAGTGATGCAATGCTGATGTAATGAGTATTTTCTGGATTTATTTTTATACAGGAAATTCCAGAAAATACCACAAACTTCTAAAAATCATAGAAATTCAACCATAACTCCAAATGAAATAAATTATATATGAAAAATGATCAAAAAAAATTTAATCTATCCATCTGTACCATTTTCATGCATGTTAGAACAACTTATAGCTGCTGTTTTGGACAAATCATATGAATGGCATTTAAATAATCACATGTGGAGTTTGAATTTGAACCTAGGGTTCAAACCAACCCCATTTAACTTGCCGCTAGTTGCATTAGCTCAAATCACAGCATATTGCCATGTCATGATCATGCATCATATTGTGCATTGCATTGATTTTGTTCTTCCTTGTTTGCCGGTGTTTGTTCCTCTCGATGAGCGGCGTCGGCGATGTGATCGATGACACCGATGAAGAACTATACTATCTTCAGAAGTGCCGGGCAAGCAAAACCCCCTTGTTCATTCCGATACAATCCTACTCTCGCTTCTGCTCTCTTTTACTGCATTAGGACAACAACGATTCATCTGTTACTTGCTGCGGTAGCTGAACCCCTTTATCCTCTGCATGACATGTCATTGCCACAATAAATAGATGAAACCCATTAGCATGAGTAGGAGTTGTTTGAGCCCTGATGTGCCTACTCATTCATGCTTGTTTGTCATGCCTGCTATTGCTTAGAGTTGTGTCGGTCGATTCATCGAGGGATGAATTGGAGGTGTGTGAACATATCCTCTTGTTGAGAGCTAAGTGTGTGAACACGATTTGGTAAAGGTAGTGGTGAGAGGCCATGTAGGAGTACATGGTGGGTTGTCTCATTGAAGCCGTCCTTAGGAACTGAGTTACGTGTTTGTGATCCATGAGCAGTTACTACCACACATTGGGTTCGTAACTCAACCCCTCTCGACTTATTAATCAACTCGATCTCTGTCCGGGAGTTGCAACTAGTTTACGGTGTTTGTAGGTAGTGTTAGTAGTCTACCAAGTGGCACCGATGCAGGTGGGCTTGGGACGGACTAGGCACCGTGGCACGGTGTACCAGCGTGAGATCCACCCGTCGAGGTGGGCTTGGGAACCCTGCACACATCGTTTGGGGCGTGGCGACACCCGGCGGATATCCTTGCGGATGGAACCCGAATAGGCGATAAACCTGGACTAGAGACTTGTGTGGTTAGTCGGTCGTGGCCGACTCCTCGCCAAAGCTTCGCTTGAAGGTTGCGAGATACATGGCGTGTAAATGGCGGTAAGTGGCGAGGCGTGTGTGAAGAAGTACACCCTGCAGGGTTAATATGATCTATTGAATAGCCATGTCCGCGATAAGGACTTACGGGTTGCTGTGCAGTTCATAGACAAGTGAAAGTGGATACTCTAAAATACGCAAGATAGCGTGAGTGCTATGGATGGCGTTCTCGTGGGGAGGCGGAGCGGATCCATAGTGGTGTATTGATAGGTCAATATGTGGACTCGTGTGCCACCTCAAAAGAGTTACATTGCGATCGTAGTTCGGTTAGCCACGAGTCAAAGCTGGCTTCTGCGGTCAAACTCCACCATCCCTTTGTTGATAATGATGCATATGTAGATAAATCTTGATGTAAGTCTTCTGGGTACATTTGTACTCATGTTTGCCTATTTTATGTTTTTGCGAGAGAGACTTGATCTCGCTAGTAGTTCGCTTGGACTTGACGTTTAGCTTGTTACCTCAGCTACGATCTTGTGCCCTCGGCGGATCTCAGTAGTTAGTCGGGCTTCTCGGCCTTTTTCATTTATAGTTATGCGTACTCAGACATGTTAAACTTCCGCATGTGCTTTGACTTGTATGGTCTGAATGCTGGGTCGAGAGGCCCATGTTTGTAATATTTCGCTCCTCGGAGCCTATTGAATAAAATACTTGAGTTGTAGAGTCATGTTGTATTTGCACATATCGAGCATATTGTGTGTATGTTATTGAAATGCTTGGTATGTGTGGGATCTGACTATCTAGTTGTTTATCCTTAGTAGCCTCTCTTACCGGGAAATGTCTCCTAGTGCTTCCACGGAGCCATGGTAGCTTGCTACTGCTCCGAAACACTTAGGCTGGCCGACATGTGTCCTTCTTCATTCTGTGTGTCATCCCTTGAAATGTCACGCGATGAATACCGAGTCTGTTAGCCCTACAGCCCGGTTCACGAGTCTGCTAGCCCAATGCTACAGCCTGGATTCACTCGGCGATGACCGACACGATCGATCTTTGGGTCATGGATGCTGTCCCTATAAGTTTGTGCCACTTTGGGTTTCGACTAGCCATGTCGGCCGGGCTCCTTATCATATGGATGCTAGCGACACTATCATATCGTGTGCCAAAAGGCGCAAACGGTCCCGGGCAAAGGTAAGGCGACACCCGTGGGGATACCGTGCGTGAGGCCGCAAAGTGATATGAGGTGTTACATGCTAGATCGATGTGGCATTGAGTCGGGGTCCTGACAACGACGGCGACGAGGTGCTCGGTCTTGGTGACGGTCGTGATGAGGGTGAAGGCAAACTTGCTCCCAACGGCGACCACGGCTCGTCAAGCTACGGCGGCTCTTCCTCTGGTAGCAGCTCCTCCAGTGGCGGCCATGATCAACCACCATGCCGTCGTGCCCGCCTCGAGGGCGGCAGCGGGTCGTCCCGTCGCCGCGCTTCTGGAGTCTGGCTAAGCTCAGGAGGACGCCATGGATCCCTCCTCGCAAGCTGCTGCGAGGCGCGTGTTGCTTTTGTTTTGTTTTCCTTCTTTCCTGCATCGAGAGAGACAAGTATGGGACCCCGTGGGGGCGTGCAACAAACTATGGTTTCCTAGTTAACATGTTGCATCCAGTGTTCCTGTGTTGTGTCACGGTGTCGTTGTTGTACGTTGGCGTGTAGGAATGACTTAGCTTAGTATGTTTGAAGTAGTTTCTGCCTCGCGAGGTGCCTGCCTCAGGCCTCGCTGGGTGCCTTAAGAGCTGCAAAAACTCTACAAAAACATGTTAAGAGACTATCATTTTCCGAACCTTGGTCGCTAGGGCTGCCGGCCATGGTCTGGCGCTTCGTGTCGCGATGCCCGAGGGGCATGGACTAAGAGGGGTGCTCCTGCTGTGAACTCGAATGAGAGAGCCTCGCAAAAATCAGAAGAAAAAGGCTTGCGAGGGCACCCAGGCAGCCCCCTCGCGAGGCTTGCGAGAGAGAGAGCAAGTCAGACAAAGAGCTGAAGACATTAAACGGAAGCAGGAAGCGATTCGAATAGGAGCAGCAAGGAACATCAGAAGCAACTTCAACCAAAGTTCAAACAAGGAAGAGCGAGCCAACTATTGAAAGCAAGTGAAAAGCCGCGTCCTGCACCTAGTCTAGTCTTTGACGTCTTCTCACCAGCGCGGAGCTAAGTGCTGCCACTTGGCATGCGAGGGAGCCCCCCGAGGCCCAAGGGCGGCACTCCTGAGACTCCGGGGCGTGTACAACCCCACTCATTATTACGTGAGAGTGTCACGGGCGGCGAGCCTCACAGGCACCGGGCCTTCTTCAGAGGCACTGAGCCTTTTTTCGGGCGGTGGGCTTCACAGGCACTGGGCCTTCTTCATAGGCATCAGGCCTTTCTTTAGGGGTAAAACTTCGGAGGTCTTTGGATGTTCGGGAGTTGGGATGGGCACCCGTCTGGAGTCTCGGTAGCGGAGCCAGGCACAGAAGCGTGGATGACCTTGAACGGGCCCTCCCACATGGGTGAGAGCTTGTGCAACCCTTCCCTGGAGAGCTCCCGCCTCAGGACGAGGTCACCTACCTCGAGCATCCTGGGTGGATGTTACGATAGTGATACCGCCGCAACGCCTGTTGGTACCTTGCCGCCCGTAGTGTGGCTTCACGGCGGCGTTCCTCCCCCAGCACAAGGTCCATCCCCCACATGGTGTTTTGTTGTGCCTCATCAAACGCCAGGACCCGCGCGGAGCAACGCCTGACCTCGTGAGGGAGGACCGCTTCTGCTCCGTAGATGAGGAAGAATGGGGTCTCGCCCATTGGTTTGGTGGCGGTGGTGCGGATGGACCACAACACGGACTGGAGCTCATCGTGCCAGCCCCTTCCGCAGGCCTCCAGGTTCTTCTTGAAGGTCCTTGTCTTGAGGCCCCTCAGGACCTCCGCGTTGGCGCGTTCAGCCTGTCCGTTGCTCCGGGGGTGCGCCACGGAAGCGTAGTAGATCTGTGTTCCAAAGTTAGCACAATATGTCTTGAAGAGATTGCTAGTGAACTGTGAACCGTTGTCGGTGATAATGCGGTTAGGGACCCCAAATCGGCTCACAAGGCCCTTGATGAACTTGACTGCGGAGCCAGCTGGAATGTTGCGGACGGCTACCACCTCCGCCCATTTGGTGAACTTGTCGATGGCGACGTAGAGGTAGCGGTAGCCCCCAGGTGCTTGAGGGAATGGGCCCAAGATATCCAGCCCCCAGACCGCAAATGGCCATGAGAGCGGGATGGTCTGCAGGCCCTGAGCTGGCTAATGGATCTGCTTGGCGTGGAATTGGCAGGCTTCGCAGGACTTCACCAGCTTGGTCGCGTCATTGAGTGCCGTAAGCCAGTAGAATCCACTGCGAAATGCCTTGCCGACAAGGGTACGTGACGATGAGTGGTGCCCACAATCTCCATCGTTTATGTCGGCCGGCAGCTCTTTCCCCTGTTCCCTGGAGATGCAACATAGGGAAACGTTATTCGGGCGCTTCCGGTGTAACTCACCGTCTTTGATCCAGTAGGTCGTGGCCTACCGGGCCACGCGTTCCGCGTCCTCCTCTTTTTCCGGCAGCGTCCCTTGCGTCAGGTATTCCTTGAATTCAGTGGTCCAGCATCCCTCCTGAGGCTCCAGCGCCAAGAGTAGGCGTGCTCTGAGGTCAGGCCACAGGCCGGGGCTCCTGTGGCAGGTGGCTGAGGAGTTCTTCCTGAGGCTGTGTCGTCCTTGAAAGTGATGGTGCCGCCGACGGCTTGAAGAGTCGTTCGTAGAAAACGCCATGCTCCTGAGGCAGCTGTCTGGACGCCCTCCTGGCGATGTCATCAGCCTCTTGGTTGGTGCCGCGGGGCACATGCTGCAACTCCAGCCCCCATAACTACTTCTCCATCTTGCGTACTTCCACAAGATATGCTTCCATGTGCTCATACTTTGGCTCATACACCTTGTTGGAGAAGTTGAGGAGGAGTTGTGAATCACCCTTGATGATGAGGCGCTTCACTCCCAGTGTTGTTGCAGCTCTCAGGCCTGCTATGAGACCCTCATATTCTGCTATGTTGTTGGAGACCTTCTCACCCTGCTGGAAACAGAGTTGTACGGCGTGGTAGAGCTTGTCCTGAGTGGGGGATATAAGCACTACTCCAGCCCCCGCGCCCTGCCCCGAGAATGCACCATCGAAGTACATGACCCAACCATCTGGTGCCTCACTTCCTGGGGAGAGGGACCGATCCTCGCCCGTCTTGAGCCCAGGTGCTTCCGTCCATTCACCCACGAAATCAGCAAGTGCGGCTCCCTTGACAACCCTGGTTGTGCTGAACTCCAACTGAAACGCCTGCAGCTCGATGTTCCATTCGGCGACCCTCCTAGCGGAGTTGGGGCTCCTGAGTACCCTTTCCAAGGGGTAGGCCGAGACGACCTTGATGGGATGAGCTTGAAAGTAGTGCCGCAGCTTACGCGAGGCCACCAAGAGCGCGAGTAAGAGCTTTTGAGGCATGGGGTATCGTGCCCTTGCATCCCACAACACTGTGCTGAAGAAGTACACCTGATGCTCAATGAGGGTGGGTGCGCTGACGTGGCATGTGTCTGCCGGAGGTTGAGGCGCTTCCTGAGACGATGGAGCCCCCAGCGCCTGGTTTCTTGGTGCAGCCTCTTCAGCCCTGGGGGCATCATCCTGCTGAGCTTGGTCCCCTACTGCCGTTGTCGTGGTCCTCGCGAGGCTTTCTTGGTCTTGTGTCGCCCTGGCTGAGGTCGTGGCTGGGCGAGATATGGCCTTAGCCTGGCGTTCCTCTCAAGCCGCCACCAGGGACTTGAGAGGGCGCGGTGCCATCATCACGGGAGGGCTGGTCAGATATTTCTTGAGGTCTTGAAACGCTTGGTCTGCTTCTTGTGTCCACTCAAACGGGCCCTTCTTCTTCATCAGCTTGAAGAACGGCAGGGCGCGCTCCCCCAGCTTGGAGATGAAGCATCCTAACGCAGTTATGCGACCGGCGAGCTTCTGCATTTCTCTGAGGGTTTGCGGCAGACTCATGTCTTCGATTGCCTTGACCTTCTCCGGGTTGGCCTTGATCCCCTTGTGGGACACGTGGAAACCCAGCAGCTTGCCGGAAGGGACGCCGAACATGCACTTCTGCGGGTTGAGTCGCAGGTCTACCTGACGCAGGCTCGCGAAGGTCTCCTCCAAGTCCTGGATCAAGGTCCTTGCCTCCCGAGACTTCACCACAATGTCGTCGACATAAGCCTTGGCGTTTTTCCCGAGCTGCCGCCCCAAGGCAATGTGCATCCGCCACTGGAAGGTCGCGCCCGTGTTGCGCAATCCAAACGGCATGCAAGTGTAGCGGTACACTCCACATGGGGTCAGGAAGGCTGTCTTCTCCACATCTTCCACTGCCATCTTGATTTGGTGATAACCCGGCGCATCCGAAACCTGCAGAGTCGCTTTTCGGCGGTGGAGTCGGCGATTTGGTCGATCTTGGGGAAGTGGGAACGGATCTTGAGGCAGGCCTTGTTGAGGTTGGTGAAGTCGGCCTTTATCGCTCCTTTCCTCCCTTTTTTGGCACGACAACGGGGTTTGCCAGCCATTCGGGGTAGCGAACCTCGCGAATAACACTTGTTGCCTCTAGCTTGCGGGTTTCTTGGACGATGAAGGTTTGCTTCTCTGTGGACTGCCGCCTCGCTTTCTGCTTCACCAGGCGTACATTGGGGCACACATTCAGGTGATTCTCAATCACCTCCCTTGGGACCCCCTCTAGCTGCTTGGGTTCCCACGCGAACACCTCCTTGTTCGAGCGCAAGAACTTTACCAACGCCTTCTCTTGGTCGGGGTCGAGGTTGGCACCTATGGTGAAGGTGGCTCCCGAGGACCCGTCTTCCTCAACTGGCACCTGCTTGGTCTCCGCCTTGTCCTCAGTGAACAACTGCTTCTTTTTGGTCGATGCAGCCTCCTTGGCCTTGGAGGCATCCGCGCCGGTGGGCTGCACCGGCGCGGCGGCCTTGAGGGACAGCTTGAGCACCAGCAGAGCCTCCTTGGTATCTCCAGCTATGGTGAGGACGCCGCTGCTCCTGGGCATCTTCATGAGGTTGTAGGCCGGGTGGGTTGCCACCATGAACTGAGCCAAGGCAGGGTATCCGAGGATGGCATTGTACGGGAGGCCGATGTGGGTGATGTCGAAGTCGACCAGCTCCGTGCGGTAGTTGTCGTGGGTGCCGAAGGTCGCGGGAAGGCGGGTCTGCTCCAAGGAACTGGAGGAACCGCCTCCGACGCCCGAGAAGGGCTTGCTGGGTCAGAGCCGCTACAGCGGTACATGGAGGAGGTTGAAGGCCTCCACCGAGAGCACGTTGAGGCCGGCACCGCCGGTGATGAGGGTTTTGGTGATGGCCACCTGGCAGATGGTGGGTGTGCAGAGCATTGGGAGCGCACCCGAGCAGGCGGTGTTGACAGGGTGATCTTCCGAGTTGAAGGTCAGGTCGGCCTTGGGCGCCACCCAACCCGGGGGAGGTCCTTGCCGCACGAGGGCGGCGCCGATCTGGCGAATGGACGGCTTGGCGTGGTGGTCCAAGGGTGGCGCATGCGAGCCGCCCAGGAGAGATGCGACAACCGAGGGCGCCGGCGCTGCGTAGTGGGCGAGGAAGAGGTCGCGCAGTTCCTCCCAGGAGGCCACAGAAGAAGCCGGCAGGTTGAGAAGCCAAGCGCGCAGGACGCTAGTGAGGGCCATGGGAAGCCAGTTGGCTATAAACTTGTCGTTTCCCCCTTCCTTGATGACGGCCTCCTCGTATGCCAGCAGGAAAACCAGCGGGTCTGTCGCGCCATCGTAGCGCGGCGGCATCTCTGGCTTGAACTTGTGCGGCCACTGCACCTACCATAAGGCGGGGGCCAAGGCTCGGAGCCCCCTGGCCCCAGCACAGGCGCCGGCCGCCGGAGCCGGAAGCGCGAGCTCCGCCATGAGGGCGAAGCGCGGTGTTGGTGGAGAGCTGGTCGACGGAAGGAAGAGCTCTGGCGCACCCCTAGTTGGCACGCCAAATGTCAGATATCGGGTTCCGGCAAAACCCTTGAGGTTTGTACACTAGGGTGCGCACGAAGATTTCTCCCTACTGAAACACGCCCTCAGCCTCGCCGCGATCTCTAAGCTAGCTCGATGAACTCACAACACAAGGGACACAAGATTTATACAGTTTCGGGCCACCGTTGTGGTGTAATACCCTACTCATGTGTGGTGGTGGTGGATTGCCTCTTGGACTGATGATGAACAGTACAAGGGAAGAACAGCCTCGCGAGGAGAGGTGTTCTTGAGCTGGTGCGGTGTGTAGATGAACTCAGTCCGTCCCTTTCTACGATGGTGGCTAGTCCTATTTATAGAGGCCCTGGTCCTCTCCCCAAATATTGAGCGGGAAGGGATCCAACAATGGCCATTTTGAAGGGGGATAGCTAGTATAGGCTATTCTAACAAAAGGTGGTCTTCGCCTGCCAAAGGCGCTGGTGGTGACGCCGTCTTGGGCCCCACGATGACCTCCATCCTATCATCCTGCTGGTCTTGGTTTTGTTGCACCGATATGGAAACCTTTGCTTGACGCCTCGGTACTCCTTGCCTGCGCTTGCCCCCTTAGCATCAAAGGGAAAACGAGGACACTGCGCACGCTGGCGCCAGCCTGGCCTTGGTCGTCATGGCTTGCGTCACGGGAACCTCGCGAGGTACCCCTTGCCTTGACCTCTCCGCCTCCCTCGCGAGCCTGCCTGGTGAGGCCGCTCCTGAGGAGGCCATGTGTCGTCTGCCCCGCGAGGCTTGGCCCCTCGCGAGGGTCTTGAATGTTGGTTGATGAAAACGGGTCGTATTGGGCCATTGGTGGAGCCACGCCTCAGGCCGCAGGTAGGCAAGTCTGGGGACCCTATTCCCAGAATGCTGACAGCCGCGAACCCTTGGAAGATCAAGTCTCCTCGGGTGTCTGCGACATAGTTCAGGTTTCCAAAACGGATCGATGATCGAGGCGTGGTGTCAATCTGCTCGGATGTGTCGAGTTGGCACAGTCTTGAAACCGCCGAATACAAAAACTTGGTCGGGGATAAAAGTCTCCCTCAAGGCGGTATTGTTATAGATGATTGATGGAGCCATCAAGCCTTCTAGCAACGACACAATGGAACTCTCAATGAAAGCACCATTGTCGGTGTCAAAACCGGCAGATCTCGGGTAGGGGGTCCCGAACTATGCGCCTGAGGATCAAAGGTAACAGGAGGCAGGGGACACGATGTTTACCCAGGTTCGGGCCCTCTTAATGGAGGTAATACCCTGCTTCTTGCTTGATTGAATTTTATGTGTATAGGGGTTATAAGAGTTGATCTACCTCGAGATCGTAATGGCTAAACCCTAGATGTCTAGCCTGTATGATTATGATTGCCTCTAAGGACTAAACCCTCCGGTTTATATAGGCTCCGGAGGGGACTAGGGTTGTACAAAGTCGGTTTATAGAGGAAGGAAACTACACATCCGGGTGTCAGGCTTGCCATCCACGCAAAGGAGAGTCCCATCCGGACACGGGATAAGACCTTCTATCTTGTATCTTCACGGCCCAACAGTCCGGCCCACGTCACATAGGCCGGCTCCCCGAGGACCCCACAGTCCAGGAGTCCCTCAACGACCGATAAATATCTTCGTAGAATATGTGGGAACCAATATGAGCATCCAGGTTCCGCTATTGGTTATTGACCGGAGAGGTGTCTCGGTCATGTCTACATAGTTCTCAAACTCGTAGGGTCCGTACGCTTCACGTTCGATGTGATTCTGTATTATATGAGTTACATGATTTGGTGACCGAATGTTGTTCAGAGTCCAGGATGAGACCACGGACATGACGAGGAGTCTCGAAATGGTCGATAGGTAAAGATTCATATATAGGACGATAGTATTTGGACATCGGAAGTGTTCCGGGGTTACCGAGTACGTATCGGGTCATCGGAAGGGCTTCCGGACAACCCCCGGCAAGCTATATAGGCCTAATGGGCCAAGAGAGGGACAGACCAGCCCCAAAAGGCGCCCCTTGCAGCCCCTCTCCTCTCCCACCTATATATATATATATATATATATATATATATATATATATATATATATATATATATATATATATATATATATATAGGGCTGGACTATTTTATTACTGTAATGAGAATATTATTCATTACCCTCGGTCCCTATAAGGGCGCGCCTTGAGCAGCGAGAGAAACTCCCGACCGTCCCCAATCGAACCCGCCTCCTACCGCCGGAGGCAGCCGTGTGGCGAAGCGGCGATGGCGGCAGCCGAGCGAGGGAGCCAGCAGCACCGTTCTGGTAGCTCCTCCGACACATGCGGTGCCGCCCGGCTGGCGTCTGCAGACGCCTCACAGCCGACGGGCTCATCGGCCCCTCCGCGCCTTCCCTCCGGCGGGCGCTGCTCCTCCATCGCACCTCCCGTCGGCGGCTGCCGTGGCCCGTCCCGCCTCCGGCGGCTGCAGCGCCGTCCAAGCCTCCCTCCGCCGTCGCGCACCGCCATCCCGCCCAGCGTCGTCCCAGCCGCCCGGCCGAATCAGCAGCGCTCCGAGATTTGTCTTCTTCCTCGCCGAGACACGGCAGCCACCCGATTCGGGCATAGTAAGTACCTCAGTACGAGTTAAAAACGGTGGTCCATTCGGAACAAAAGAAATGGCCGAAATTCAAATTGTAAAAATTCAAGCAAAAAAAAGAAACCGCATGAAAATCCTGCTAAGTAAGTACGTCAGTACAAGTCGTAAAATGAGAGAAGTTCAGAACATCGTTCTCAAAAAAATGTTGAGTTCAAAAAAGAAGAAGTGTACAGACTGTAGCTTAGCATTTGATAATTGTTTGCAACATGTACAACATGTGGATGATTATGTAATTGTTTTCATGTGTTACCATATGTCCAAAAGTTCAGTATGTATTTTACAAACAGTCAAAGGGCATATCAAATTCGGTATGGATTGTTGCATTAATGGTTACTATCACAAAACACAAAAACAGAGAAGAAAATTCAGCCAATTCAAGTATATAAACCATGCAAGTTCGATGATAATGACACGTCGAAACACATTTTAAACAAAACCTAAAAGTTACATTTCTACAAGTTCAACTGATCAACCCCTTGAATATTCCGGATTGTGAAAAATAGCTCAGTATAAACACGCAAATATGTCAGTACGAGTACTTTGTTTATCAGACGGGAAAAGAACATGATGTGTCTTGCCGTATTGAAAACTTTTTAAATAAATACAAAGTAAAGTCTAGTATGTGGAAACACGCTCAGTACAAAAATCATATAGACATCCGTTCAAGTACTTTTTTTGGAACCATTCAAAACTAATGTGAAAAATATCTCAGTACAAACACACAAATATATCAGTACGAGTACTCTGTTTTTTTTTGGAGGAAACACATTATGATGGGTCTCACCATAATCCAAATTACTCTTCAACGGATGCAAATATGAGAAAACGTTCAGCATGACCATGTTTCGCATTTTCGATAGCTATCCAACGGTATATTATTTGCCCCATGTCGACAAACTTTTAAAAAAATCGCGTTCAAAATCAAATTTGACCGTATTCGAATTTGTTTTTAAACCGTAAGGAATTAGAAAAACATTTCAGTACAAAAAAGTTGCGCATTTTCCGTAGCTTTCCAACGCCATATTATTTGCGTCAATCCGACAAACCGTTTCCAAAAAATTGCGAAAATACGTTTCGCCTAGAATTTCACCGATTTTCAAATTACTTTTAGATCATACAGAATTAGAAAAAACAATACATATATGGAAGATGTATTTGCTCAATTCCGACAAACCATTTGAAAATTGAGTCCAAAATACGATTCACGTTTTCGATTTTGAAAAAACGGTTTTTTCAAAACTGCTATTAAACCATAATGATTTTGCAAAAATGTTCAATATATTTGAAATATGGTTGTGAAGAGCTTTCCAACGATATATTACACGCCCTGTTCCGACAAAAAAATTACAAAAAGTTTTTGAACTAAAGAATACGATCTGTTAAACACAACTGAAAGCATCAGTTCAACTTCTTCGAAAATATTAGTACAACCACCTAAAACCGTCAGTTCAAAAAGGGTAACAGAATAATATTCTGTTACACGTAACAGAATAGCCCAGATGTGTGTGTGTGTGTGTGTGTGTGTGTATATATATACTATATGTGTGTGGGGGGGGCACCGGTAGAACACACAAGATTGATTCATAGCCATGTGCGGCACCCCCCCTCCACAGTTTACACCTCCGGTCATATGGTCATAGTGCTTAGGTGAAGTCCTACGCGGATCACTTCACCATCACCGTCACCATGCCGTCGTGCTGGCAAAACTCTCCCTCGACACTTTGCTGGATCAAGAGTTTGAGGGACGTCATCGAGCTGAATGTGTGCAGAACTCAGAGGTGCCGTACGTTCGGTGCTTGATCGGTCAGAACGAGAAGAAGTTCGACTACATCAACCGCGTTGTCAAACGCTTCCGCTTTTGGTCTACGAGGGCACGTGGACACACTCTCCCCCTCTCGTTGCTATGCATCTCCTAGATAGTTCTTGCGTGAGCATAGGATTTTTTTTGAAATTGCATGCTACATTCCCCAATAGGCGGCGTTTGTGAAGACCATATCCAAACCACAAGGCAACAAACAAAGCCACTTTACAATAATGCAGGAAGCAACTAGGAAGGGTGTGGAGAGGGCATTCAGAGTGCTTCAAGCTCGTTGGGGAACTTTAGTGGAGCTGCAATGATGTGGGAATCAGAACATTGTGGTAGCTGATGACAAGTTGCGTCATTTTTTGCACAATATAATTGTCGAGGACGAGGGTGATAGTGTAGCCCAAACCAATGATTTTAAAGCGCATGGAGAACAAGTTCAAATCCCGAAAGTTCAAGATGCAAATCAGCTTATGAACTTTCTCCATATGCATCCGATTCTTCACGATCATCAAGTGCACACGCAACTACTTAGTAATCTTGTGGAGCATATGTGGACCCACAATGGAAACCAAAGAGCTAATGTTTGAGTTGTGCACTTAAAATAAATTTTATGTACGAATTATGTATTTTCGCTACCAACATTTGTTATATACGTGTGATATTGACATGTATAATGGGCGTGCATGGATTTGCATGTATTTTAGAGTCTGGATTTGAGGTATGTGATTGTCAGGAAGGGCATATGAGGGGTGGTCCAGCTGCATCCACGGGCATACCTGGGCGCGTCCATGGACATATAGAGGCAGGATTTGCCAAGTCCAGCTGTAGATGCTCTAAGTTGGCCATCTAATCTTGTTCCCTAAATATTCGTCTAGGTTTTTTTATACATGATGAGCTCAATAATAGGAAACCAAATCTTTGATGGGTGAAAATATTTAAATATGACCATAGTTCTCATATAAATATTACAATCCAAGTAAGTTTTGAAACAAAATGGTTCAAACTTGAATTTAAATCGCATGTATGTTCTAATTGTCCCATTTAACTACTTAAAGATGCTTAATTGGATCTTACTTGAACTGCTCATGACGGTGCAAAATACCGTCAAATCACTTGGTACGGGTCCAAGCACGGCTAGAAGTCTGAGATCAGAGATCACACAAGGGTTTTACTCAGGTCCAGGTTGTCGTCCTACAACCTGCTTGCTTTGATTATTCATGGTGGAGAGATACCTCGTGTAAGGGGTTACAATGGTGTTTGATTGCTATCGAGAGTTTCTAACTTAGTTAGATGATCATGAAGGTTCCCTGGCCTCCCCTTATATAGATGATGGAGGCCTAGGGTTTATAGGGGTGTAGATGCGATCTCCTCTGCTGCCATCCTTGTCTTGGAGGGCAATAAAGTCTTCGATGCCCTCCTAGGGTTTCCCTTTATCCTTGGGCCTGCTGGGCCCTTGGTTGGTCGAGAGGTTGAGCACCTATGGATGAGCCACCTCCAGTGCATGCCACCCTCGGTAGCCCCCGAGCATGTCGAGGTCGCAGGAGAGGTCTTCGAGAGCTTCGACGGACTCTTGACCTTAATTGAGCCCCCCTTCTTCTTGGAGCCTGGCTGGGATCTTCAAGTAATCCTTTCGCCCAACCCCTCCAGGCACAACACCCATGTGATGCTCTGATTTCTAACCACATCCAGGAGGTCTCCTCAGGAGTGGCGCGGTAGGTCTTCGCGAGCCTTTATGGTGTTCTGTCTTGTAAACGTGCTTTTGGAGCTCAGGGGAAGGCCCCAGCCTACATCCACATCTTCGAAGGGTCGTGCCTGTTGGCCGTCCCATAAGAACCAGGAGGGGGTTCGTCTAGTCTTTTATTCATGATGGAAAACTTTCCTGGATTTTCGCACCCACGATTAGAGGTGTGGTAACTACAGTGGAAGGTGGGACATGTGGCGCATCGTGATGCCTCGATTCATGGCGCGTGTTGTGGTTGGCCATAGGAGACGCAAAGAGAGGGAGAGGTTTTCACTCTGCCTCCGCCTTCTTCCTAGCACTCTAGCCAAGCCGCACGCCTCCCCGATTTCGCCATTGTGATGTTCATAGTCTTCGGTCTTTTAGATTCCTCCCTCGAGCGAGCACTGGTACACATCGGTGCTATACAAACGGTTTTAAACCCCTTTCCGTGATGGCATTTGGAACCATCGCCTACTGAGTGTGGGCGATTAGGGGGGTCCTTCGCACATGACCCAGAAACCGTTGAGGATATACCCTCCTGACACACACACGCTCGGCAAAATTAGGTCGTGTGCGACCGGCAAGCGAGCAAATACCGTTATACATATAGTAGTGCTAAAAATACAATTATATAGGCGAAATCATTTCCGGTCGTAAGTTCATCCCACACAGTCAGTCCCTGCGAAATGTTTTTGTTCGTACATACATCCCACACAGTCGATGCAAGGAAAATGTTTCCGTTCATAGGTACATCACACACAATTTTTCCCGTTAAATCGTTTGTGATGGCCTTCCCGTCGCACACAATATTAATAATTTTATCGTTTGCATTATTGAATGCATCACAAACGGTGCGTAGAAGAAACTATGTGCGTTGCCTTAGGTCATCTCCCACGGTATTTTCTCAATAACCGTTTGCAATAGCAAAAACCAAGTAGCAGGCTAATTGCCCTATTATTAATAATCCATTTATTAATCTAATTGACATTCATATTAAACACATAATATATTTCATTCCCATATTAAGGAAGTAGGATTTCATAATTGAAATACATCAGAGTACAACATGATATAGCTTCAGCACTCAGCTACCCCATTACACAACTGCACCAGCACCAAGTTTCACGTGCAACATCTAGAACCTTTCGAAATTAGCATCATAGACGGTACATAGACAGATGCATCTCATCAGGAAAAGTGCTGAAGTGGAAGGCGAATATTGAGCATTCATTGATGTTGAAGGTCTTTGCAACTTTAGGCCAGTGCCTGTGGATGATTGACCGTCCATCCTTCGTCCTCTTCAGGAACACTTCAATATTAAACCGTGGGTGTTGTATGAAAACCTTCCTCGCCTCCTGTCCATACAGGTGGTTTGAGAGGTAATCATCAGTGAACTGTTTTGGAAAGGGTTGAAAACAAGCATGTGCATAAATATCTTCACTATATTGGAAATGGGGCAAAGGAATAAAAAAGACAAGGTATAATAGTATACAATAACAGAATGCAGCCACAACAACTGAACATCGCATTGCAGAATTGAACCAAGCAGTTAACTAAACACCACAACAAATGAACCACCCGTTAATTGAGCACCACATTGCACAAATATAACATACTCCTAATAGAAGATCAGACAGTTAACCAAACCAAGCATGCTTAACAACTTGGAAAATAGCAATTGTATTTGTTTCTCATGTATTTAGTACAGCCAAATTTGATTTATTTCTCACATGGTATACAATAACAAAATGCAGCCACAACAATTGAACATCGCATTGCAGAATTGAACCAAACAGTTAACTAAACACCACAACAAATGAACCAACCATTAACTGAGCACCACATTGCACAAATATAACATACTCCTAATAGAAGATCGGACAGTTAACCAAACCAAGCATGTTTAATAACTTGGAAATATAGCAATTGCAATTGTTTTTCATGTATTTAGTACAGCCAAATTTGATTTATTTCTCACATGGTATACAATAACAGAATGCATACACAACAATTGAACATCGCATTGCAGAATTGAACCAAATAGTTAACTAAACACCACAACAAATGAACCAAACGTCAACTGAGCACCACATTGCACAATATAACATACTCCTAATAGAAGATCAAACAGTTAACCAAACCAAGCATGCTTGACAACTTGGAAAATTGCACCCTAAAGAATTGAACATCACATTTGAAAAATTGAATCAAATAGTTAACTGAACACCACATTGCACGAGATATAGAACATATCCACTAGAGCAGAAGATTGCATGGTAAAAGTAGATAGCACAATTCACTAAAAGTCGTTAAGGAAAGGCAGTAGCTAGCAAACTGAACATGGGTCCTTATAGTGAGCTAATAAGACAAGCTACTCATTGTCGGAGATATCGATGACGATTGGCTCCTTGGACATGGAAGATGGTGAGGCCCCCGCATCATGGGTGCCCTCGTCGTAGTGGTGAGTTGCCTGAGCCGCTCCGGGCACCAACCTGCTGGCTCTCGAGATGAGGTAAGCACGTGCACGCTGAGAAAGCACCTCGTAGTCTTTGTCGAAGGCACCAACGGTGGCCTCGAGAAAATGCCATGAACTATCGTTTAAAGCAGCCAACCGCGCCGCGGCATAAGCGTACGAGGCATCGACGGTGGCCTCGACAACGAGGTGCTCCTCCAAGATCTAGGGGTCATCACGAATGGCAGCCATCACGACCTCATCCGCGCATGCGGCCGCGATTTGCTTCTCCACTTCCAAATGCTCCTTGAGATCCTGGCTATACTATGTGCACCATGGCTTAGGACGGCGCTTATTTGGTGGAGGGGTCGGTGATTTGGGTGGAAGGTGTCGCGCTCGTGCCAGCGGTCGGGGCATGTGGGATGTGGAAGGAGGAGGAGGACGGGGTTCGGGTGTGGATTACCTGCCTGGATAGGCGAGGCCGAGCAACGTGAAGGAGGGTCGTCGGCGAGGAGGCGGCGCTGCAAGCAAGAAGTGAAGGTTTGAACTTGGAAAGGAAGGCAAAAACAGGGGAAATGTGGCTTTTGGTAAGGGGGAGGGGGCGGGGAGGTAGATATTTCCACGGAAGCCGAAAATTTGGAATCGCTTCAGCGAAAAAACTGGCGCGCAAAGTGTCATCAGACACAGTCCCTTATTCAAAGCGGGTTGTGGACTGTAGTCGACGAACCTTCTCGAGTAAGCCATAGGTGTACTATACACCGACGGTGCTCCAGGATATTTTGTACTGCATCTCACAGGGTTGGTGATAACAAACTGTGTGGGATCTACTTGATTTTCATCTTGATTTGAATTACATAATGGGGTCACAGCCGCAAAGGTTGGTGTTTGAATTGCTAGAACTTCTATCTGTAGTGAACATGCAACTATAGGTGTGTCGTCAAAAATTTTGGAATTATTCAGGGTTCGTTTGGACATTTTTATGTGGTAACTTGGTTTTCTAGGAATTTCAGGTGCACAATTCAAAATTAAACCACATGCACATGCTCCGGTGCACCAAAATGGGTTGTAAAATGATATATGTGTCCATGGATTGATGCTTACGTCCCATTCAAGAAATGGGGATGAATTTCAAACACCACGGCAATGTGGCTCTCCGACAAATGTTGAGGTGCTTGCTTTTGTAATTCTAGTAAATACAAAACTCGTTTGAAATTCATGAACCTTGGCATGCTATCATGGAACGGCATCAAGATGCTGGGGTAAAAAATATTGTCCCATTTGGGACAGGTTATGGTATAAGCTTCACACAAACCAGAGCTTCTCTCACAACAAGCATGATGGTTTCGGTAGGGAACGTTTCACCTTTCTGGACGAAACAATATCCATTGCATCTTCTTGATTTCAAAAAAAATTCCTACTGTCAACATAGAAAAACAGGGGTGTTGTGTTAATTTTTGGGATTTTGGGGTTTGCTTGGAAATTGTATACATTAACTGAGTTTTCTATGCATTCATGTGCATAATTCAAATTTGAACTACATGCGCATGCTCTAATGCATATAAATTAGTTGAAAATTCAAATTTGTGTCCTTGGTTGCATGCTTAATTAGGTCCCATGCAAGAAATGAGAATGAATGTCAAACACCCTGCCACCGTAACTCGGCAACAAACATTGAGATATATACTTGGTTTTTAAATTCTAGTAAATCCAAAGCTTGTCTGAAATTCATGAAACTTGGCATGCTGTCATGGAGCGGCATCAACATGCCATGGTAAATTTTTTGTCCCATTTGGAGCAGGTTTGGAGATATGCTTCTCACAAACTAGAGCTTCTCACAACAAGCCCGATGGTTTCGATAGGGAACGTTTCACCTTTCTGGACGAAACGATATGCATTGCTCTTCTCGATTTCAATTTTTTTCCTAGTGTCAACATAGATCAATAGGGGTGTTGTGTCAATTTTTGGGATTTTGGGGGGTTCGCTTGGACATTATTATGCATTAACTGAGTTTTCTATGCATTCATGTGCATAATTCAAATTTGAACTACATGCACACATATGCTCTAATGCATATAAATTGGTTGAAAATTCAAATTTGTGTCCTTGGTTGCATGCTTAATTAGGTCCCATGCAAGAAATGAGAATGAATGTCAAACACCACCTTACCGCCACTTTCGCATAAACATTGAGATATATATACCTGGTTTTAAATTCTAGTAAATCCAAAGGTAAATGAAATTCATGAAACTTGGCATGTTGTCATGGGCGGCATCAACATGCCGTGGTAAATTTTTTGTCCCATTTGGGGCAGGTTTGGGGATATGCTTCTCACAAACCAGAGCTTCTCACAACAAGCCCGATGGTTTTGGTAGGGAACGTTTCACCTTTCTGGACGAAACGATATGCATTACCTCTACTCGATTTCATTTTTTTCCTAGTGTCAACATAGAACAAGAGGGGTGTTGTGTCAATTTTTGGGATTTTTGGGGGTTCGCTTGGACATTTTTATACATTAACTGAGTTTTCTATGCATTCATGTGCATAATTCAAATTTGAACTATAGATGCACACATATGCTCTAATGCATATAAATTGGTTGAAAATTCAAATATGTGTCCTTGGTTGCATGCTTAATTAGGTTCCATGAAAGAAATGAGAATGAATGTCATCAAACACCCTGCCACCGTCACTCGGCCGCAAACATTGAGATACCTGGTTTTTAAATTCTAGTATAAATCCAAAGCTCGTCTGAAATTCATGAAACTTGGCATGCATGATATCATGGAGCGGCATCAACATGTCGTGGTAAAAAGTTTGTCCCATTTGGGGCAGGTTTGGGGATATGCTTCTCACAAACCAGAGCTTCTCACAACAAGCCTGATGGTTTCGGTAGGGAACATCCCACCTTTGGGGACAAAACGATATCCATTGCCTCTTATTGCTTTGAAAAAAATTCTCGTGTCAACATAGAACAACAGGAGTGTTATGTCAATTTTTGGAATTTTTCGGGGTTCATTTGGACATTTTTATGCATTAATTGAGTTTTTTAGTGCATTTATGTGTATAATTAAAATTTTAACCATTCAGTGATGCCATGTGTCTTGGTTTTAATGGCTCTTGATCGCAAACGTTTTAGAAAGAACACCCGTATGCAAAGTGAGAGCAGGATTTGTGCATCTCTTCAATGCAAACGGTTGTTTTGGATGACCCGTGTGCAACCACTTTACAAACAATTTGGTAAGATTTGCTTCTGTCACATTGGGTATGTTGCCATTTGTCAAACTGGAAAGATTGTCATTTGTTGATCTAGTAACATTGCCATTTGTCAACCTTGTAACACTGCGATTTGTCAAAATACGTAGCTAAAAATCACTAGCAGTATCTAATTTTTGCAACTAAAATTCAGTAATTAAGCATAGATGGACGCGAGGAGGCATGTTCAGCTAGGCATGCAGCGTGCGGCGCAGTTCCTGATATGGCTTTAATGCAGACGAGGGAGCGGGTAGCGGTTCCCGAAATGTTGAACGGCCAATGATGCATCGTCCTTCAATTAGCATCATGAATGCATGAGGGAACTAATGGGAGGAGGACCGGGGAAAGAGGCAGCACGATGTGAATGCAACGCAGTTTGCACTCATATAAAGGCGCCCTTCCATTCCAATGCATCTACCACATCGTACGCACCTAAGCATTTGCCTAAGCACCTACACTAAGCGCAAAAGTGCTCACTCCAGACCCATGGCAGCGATGCGCGCGAGCGGCCAGCGGCTGTGCCAGACGGTCCACGATGCCGGCCTACGGCATGGCACCGAGGATCGTCTCCAGACGGTGTTCGCAACCGGCTGGTGGATGACCGCCGTCGACGCCAGCTACGACTCTTAGTTGGACCAGATGATCGTTACCACCACCAACAAGTTCGCCATTATCAGGAAGCTCGCGGATGACATCGCCGTACTCCTCCAGCCCGCGCGCCCGAGCTCCTCATTGCCTACCATGCTAATCGGCCTCCATGGTCGGAACCTCTTTCAAGCATTGGTGGCCCTGCGACTGCCCGCCGACGCCATGAAGAATGTCCACCTGGAGGTCGCGCTCGCCGCGAGGCGCCTCGCCCTGCAAGAAGTCATCGACCTACACATACACGTGTACGACAAAATCGTGTACATAGGTATCTACAAGGCCAGTGAGGACGCTATGATGTTGGCCTTCTTCAATTGGTTGGAAGCCTTGGATGCCTTTGCTGAGAAGCACCTTGACCTCGCCACAAAAGTCGCCGATCCTTAGCCACCGGTCGGTTGCCCGGCGCACTGAGTTGAGGAGTAGGAGGTCGTACGTTGAGGGATGCATCTTTCTTCTTGCCTCCTTAATTCTTATTGTGCTATTGCATTCTTGTTCCAGTCAGTACAGACATGTGTGATCCCTTTGCTTAATTATATGCATCACTATAACTAGTACTCCATCCTGTCAATTTATAAGTTGTGCTGCCATTTGGGGCCGGTGCACGAAACAATAAGCACACCCACGACGACACATACAGAGAGGACATCCAGTGGTTCCAATGGCGATTTGTCAAAATATGCAGCAAAAAATCACTAGCACTATCTAATTTTTGCAACTAAAATTCAGTAATTAAGCATATATTTAATTCATAGATTAAGCAGTCGTGCTTAATCTATACAAACAGTTCAACCATTAGGTCGCGCGGCGTGCTCTGCTCGCGTCCGTCGGCATGCTCGGGTTGTGGACAGCTTTTCCTTGCGTATTCAATTGCTATATGCATATATATGGTTGCTCGCCGTTGAGGCGACCGCGGAGCGCTCTGCTCGCGTCACTCCGATTTTCTCGTACACGCTCACATCAGGGGGGCCCATAAGCATGTCGTTGCACTGCGCGCATTACCACGCGATGCAGTTATGTGCGGCATGCGCCGCGAATTAGAACTGCCATCAGGACATGTCGTCCGGCCTCCCCTTTAATTCCCGTGGCCATTATAGCCTTAGTCTCTTGAACCTTTCGTTCGCACCCCACAACACAACAAGCACACCCACAACGACACATAGAGAGGGGATGTCTACTGGCGCTCCAATAGACTTCGGCGAGCATAAAGTGGAGACCCACACGGGGAAGACGGATCCCTCGGTGGTGTACACCATCGACCCGGCTGTGGTGGACGACTACATCAACACCGTTGAGAAGTTGCTTGCTGGAGACAAGTACAAGGTGGTCGGCATCGACCTCCAGTACACCGATGGTAGTCCCGGCATAGATCAGAAGGTTGCCGTCGCCCAGTTGTGCGTGCGCCATCATGTCCTCATCTACCACTACTACATTGCCAGAGAGCCTTGCGACCGTTTCAACAGGTTTGTCAACATCATCGACTACAAGTTAACCACGGTGAAAACCACCGACGATGTAAAAGGGCTCAGTGTTATGGGCTTGGACTACGAGAACCTTGTTGAAATCCGTGACCACTACAGGGTCTGGGGCAGCATGAAGAAGGACTCCCTGGTCGAACTCGCCTCGGCCATCATCGACCCCTACTACGTAAAGATGAAGCAGGATTCCCAGAGAACAAGTGTTGTATACTGGCATAGGGCCTGGATGCGGCAACTGGATGAATCTCACCTCAGGTTTGCGTCCAAGAGCGTGTAAACATGCTTCGAGATGTACAGGCGGATCGTTGATATGAGGAAGTGCCTCGTTACCCAAATCGACAAGCCCGGATTGAGCCACAAGCAGAGAAACTGTCACAAGAAGTAGATGATGATCAGATGATCGTTTATGCTAGTTAATCATGCATGTAATATATAGTTTACTTTATTGATGTGTGGAAGTGTGATGTGTGTAGTAGCCACCTATGAAATTATGCATGTAATAGTTTACTTTGGTGTGTGCAAATGTCATGGTTGTAGTAGCCACCTATGTAATTGGATGTTTAATTTGGTTAATCATGCATGTAATATATATGTTGTTGTTCTGTATGCCATCCCATCGCACAACACACGTCTTATTAGCAACAATTGTCTGTGTTATTATCGGTCTTCACACACATTTTTGATTACAAACTTGTTTGTCGCGTATCACACAAATCTTGTTATATTGAACCGTTTATGTTCTCTTGTCTCAACACAATCAGTTCATCCGTGTGAACCGCATGTCGTATATCGCACACACCTTGATTTGGCTGACCGTTTCTTTTGTGTTGCCTAATCGCAAACAGTTCATCCTAGTGAACCGTATGTTGTTTATCGCACACACCTTCATCTGGCTGCACGTTTCTTTTGTTGCTCCTCATCGCAAACGGTTAATTGCAATGAACCGTATGCCCTACATCACACACGGAACTAAAATCTGAACCGTGTTTGATGCATCCGTCATCGCAAATGTTTTGCACCTTTTTTGACGGGTTTTTTACGCCACTGTTTGCGATTAATGCATCGCACACAGTTTTGTCAAAGGGTCTCTGATCGTAGTGTCGCGTTAGCAGCATCCTGCAGTAGTGGAGAGACAATGGCGAGTATGAGCTTCTCCTCCTGGTCCCATGGCAGGGGAGCCCAAACAACCAAGGACACTAAGAGGAAGAGGAAGAGAGAGTCCGACACGGTCGGCGAATCGCAGCAGGCAGCTGGCAAGGCCGTGAGCAGGTGGTCGCCTTCCATAGCCTGAGATGGGAAGGTTCAAAAGCGGAAGGCCGAGGGGTGATTTCCTCCGACCCGGGTATCGGATCCCCCTATCCAGGGAGAGTCCTCTAGCGCCGCTCTCTGGCGAGCGTGTGCTCCACTTTGATTTCTTCAGTTGTGGGCTTGGCTTTTCCTTGCACCCTTTCGTGTGGGGGGCTTATTTTCTTCTTTGCATGCCAACTCCACCACCTCAACCCCACAGGCATTCTTCATATCACCAAGTTCATCACATTCTGTAAATGCTATCTGGGGACTGCCCCCATCTAGACTTGTTCCGCCACTTTTTCTGCATTAGGCCGCACATGAGTGGCAGCGGTGTCCGTGACCTTGGAGGGGTGAGAATCCAGTTGCAGCCCTCTAGCCAGTTCTTCCCCATGGACCTCCCAAAATTGATGGGGTCCTGACACAAGAACTGGTTTTACATGTGCGGACTTGAAGACAACCTGCCGGCCTTCTGTGGGGGCTCCCCGATGCATATGAACTCCTGGGAGTCCCGGATGATCTCTCTTGCAAGACCGAGCTGCTAGTGGCCATCGCCGTCCAGCTGAAGGAGAGAGGCTTGAAGGGGATTCATATCACATGGACCTAGGTGGAGCGTCGCGTGCTCCCTTAGCAGACCCCATGGGGAGCTGATGTGCAGCTATCGGGGCCCAGTCTATCCTGCTCCGGTTTCGTTGGAGGAGCTCGGCGAGAACGAGGTCTGCCGCCGGCTTGCCCTTGTGTAAGGGCAACAGGCCGCCAAGATATCGTTGGAGGTTGCATGGAGGCCTTCCTGTTGGGAAAAATAGTAGAAAACAAAAACAATCGCGCCTACGCACACCCAAGATCAATATGAAGATAAATAATGGCTTGGGATCACGATGGTTACCGTCACCAAGTTGCAGCGGAAGAAGAATGTGCTGACGTAGATTGTACAGGGAGTCCCTCGAACCGTCAATGAACGATCCCTCGTACCGCCCATGAACAGTCCCTCGAACTAAAGACCCAAAGCACAGCCTCTCGACTTGGTTGCAAGTGTGGAACCTTCACGATCTGGCAGTGCTTTGCCGTCTAGAACTATTCGTCACTAGAGAATTAGAGGGAGGAGATTAGAACCATAGAGGGCTTCTAATTATGAGTTCAAGAGGATTAGTCTAGCTCTAATTAGTCAACTAGGACCAACTAGAACTAGAACTAGAAAAACTATAGGAAGCTCCAAAACTTGTATGTTCAAAAGAGCACAAATCATCATATGTATATAGGATAGAGGGGAGAGGGAGGGCTGCCACCAAGGGGTAAAGTTTCCCCCTTGGTGCGCCGGCCACGAAGGAGGAGTCTGACCCCCCCTCTCCCAATTCGGCCTCCTTCCTTATGTAAGGAGGCACTTTCCCACTTGGGCCTTTTTTGGCCCAAGTTGCCTTCCACGTCTTGGCCTTTTTAGGCTAGTTGATATTTAAACTAAATAAAAAAATTCTAAATACTTCTATACCATTATATATATATATATATATATATATATATATATATATATATATATATATATCGGTAATACCCGACATTACCTGATACTCATGGAAATCCTTTTGGTGACCCCGAAGCGCTTCCGGATCCTCTCAGAACTATTCCAAATATTCATGAAATAATTTCACAAATATATTCTCATGACTCCCGTCCTTCTAATACTCAGCAGATCATGATTGTCTTAAGCTTGTGACCTCGTAGGTTTGGTTGTCGTTGTCGCAGTCCTCTCTCTGTCTGGACAAAGGTAGAAGAGGAACATAATTTTTTTGGCTGCACGTACAACCTTTTTCTCACTTGTATTCAACTTGCTAAAACAACTAGCTTACAAGTCTTTAAGTAGTCCCACGCACGCATGCATAATAGGTCCACCATGCTGGCCACTAACAACATGATACGCATGACCTTGCATTCAACTAACGAGCCCACGATCCTAACTACTGGCTAACTACATGCAGGTCACACATAGGTGCTTGACGTGAACGCTTCGGCCGCGCGCACATCTCACACCAACACGCACATCGTGGCCACCCGCAATAGAATGCTAATCCACCTATCTAGCTAGCCCAATTTGATCAACCACCACGCCATACACACATGCGCACATACACTACACACTCGCACACCATCATGACCCATCCCCGCGGACCCGACCTGACGCACACACGTCAATCACACCGCCACGGAACCGACCTGGTGCACTTATACTGGTCGCCACCATACTCCGTCATGACTTATTCGCAACAATCACCAAACGCGTCCGACGCGTCCTGCGCATGCACACACACGCACCCGACGCGCCCATGCCATGGATTATTACCGACATACTCCCCATATGCCACGGCCTAGAGGAGTCTGTCATTCTCAATGTTGGTGTCGGCGAGAAGAGCTTCCTCCGCCGCCTGCGCCTTCTGCGGCTTCGGGCACTCACGCCGGAAATGCCCGTGCTCGCCACATTTGTAGCAGCATCCTCACCGCTTCCCTCCGCCACCTGAAGTCGTGCTTGCTGCTCCGTCATCGTCGTCGTCGTGGTTGCCGAAGCCATGCCCACCCTGCTAACGATGCCGGGCCACCCACTGGGCAGCCATCATCATGAGATGTTCGGCCGCCCGCTCGCCACCAGCCTGCACGCGCCGCGTCATCCGCTCCTTGAAGGCCTTCAGATGACCGATGGCCTCCTCGAAAGCCATCTCCTGCATGTTGTAGAACTTCTCAATGCTGTCGATCGCGACGTACAACCGATCCGGCACGGTGTCGAGCAGCTTCTTCACCATGGCGGCCTCGTCCAGCGTGGACCCGAGCTTCTCATACCTCACCGCCATGCCGTTCACCTTGCCTGCGTATGCGTCGAGGTCGTCGTTGTCCTCCATCCGCATGCGGTCAAACTCACCGTGGAGAGTCGTGAGCCGCGCCGCCCGCACTTGACTGGCACCGACGAAGCAAACCTTGAGGGTGTCCCATACCTCCTTGACGGTTGGCTTCGTCGCCACCTACATTAGCAGGTCCTCCGACAGCGCGCCCGACGTCGCCACCCATGCCGTCTTGCTCTTCCCGGCGTCAACCGCCGCGCCCTCCGACGGAGCCAGTGCACACTGCAGTCCATGGGCTTCAAGGATAGCCTCCGCCTTGATCACCCAGGCGGTGTAGTTCATCATCGTCAATGGTGGCAGCTGCAACAACATCGCGCCCGCACCACCGCCATGTGGAACGAGCGCCATGGCCGCCGGTGATCACTCCCGAACCAAGGCTCTGATGCCAAATGCCATTTCCATAGTCCTCTCTCTGTTCGAACCAAGCACTACAGGAATCATGCACTTTGTCGTCAGCCATGGCTGAAGGCAAAGGCATGGATGGCTGACGGCAAAGACCTTTGCCGTCAGCCAGCAGACGGCAACAAGTCTGGCTGAATAGGCTACAGCAAAGGCCTCTTTGCCGTCTGCTGGCGGACGGCAAAGATGAAAAGGGCTTTGCCATCTGTTGACAGACGACAAAGATCCTGGACGGCACACGTGGCAGTTCAGGTCCGTTAATTGGTTAATGGCGTGCTTTGCCGCCAGCGGACGGCAAAGATGCAAAGGCCTTTGCCGTCTACTGGCTGACGGCAAATTTACCAAATAGGCCAGCCCCCCTAAACCCTAGGTTGCATAGGTAGCTGCCACGTGGCAGCTTTGCTGTTTGCTTGCGGACGGCAAAGACCTTTGCCGTTAGCCAGAGGACGGCAAAGTGGCTATATAGCCCCTGTTTTTCCTGTTTTTTCCTATATTCATTCAATTTGACAGAATTTCACATATATATATATACACGTTTCAAAATAACTTCAACAATCATACCAACAATATGTTTCCAACAACATATGCACGGTTCCAACAACAAGAACATATACAAGTTTCCAACAACATTTCCATATATACAAGTTTGCAACAACATATCCAACAAGTTTCAAACAACATATCCTACAAGTTTGCAACAAGTTTCCATAAATAAAAAGGAAGCACAAGCACAAGTAAAAGTTTGCAACAAGTTTCCATCAATGCTAGCTTCCTCATCTCAAGCAAATCTGCAAATTAGGAAAGATGAAAGTTAGAAGAAGAAGGAGACTAGCTAGAAGAAAAAGAAGAAGAAGAAGAAATCTTCTTCTTCTTCTTCTTCTTCTTCTTCTTCTTCTAACTAAGGTAGGTAAAAATACCATTTTTTAGCTGAGGTAGGTAAAAATGCAACTGTGTAGGTCATTTTAGAGCTAAGCTAGGTAAATAGGTCATTTTGGAGCTAACCTATGTAGGTATGCCATTTTTGAGCTAACTAAGCATATTTATTCATTTTGTAGGACAAAATGGTAAGTGCAGGTCATTTTAGAGCTATCCTAGTTAAAATCGGTCATTTTGGAGCTAGGTAAGGTTATTTTGTCATTTTGGAGGAAAATAAACTAATTATATGATAGTTTGGAGCTAAACAAGGTTATTATGCCATTTTTTACCTAGGTGCGCTAATTATGTCATAAATGAAGTAGCTAAGCTAATTATAGATCATTATTGAGCTATCCTAGGTTGTTATGCCATTTTTTACATAAGTGAGCTAATTATGTCATAAATGAACTAGCTAAGCTACCTATATATCATTATTGAGCTATCCTAGGTTACAATGCCATTTTCTAGCTAACAAAGCATTTGTTAAGCAAACCACTTGGGAAAACTTACCATAATCCGGGAGGTGAAGGACCGGTCGGGATTGCGCCACCGCGAGACAGAGAAGGATTGGTTGATCCTTTATGGGAGTCGTGTTGCATGAAAGATCATTTGCAATGTTTAGTTAGCATGATGCAACTAAAATGTGAATACAAGTAACTAATGACCATTCAAATGAAACTCGTTGTGTCCGCTATAGCAATCTGGGGCATTGATGGAGCTGTCTAGCCGGTTTTCTCGCACACCGACTGCACATTTTGTTTTCACGAGTCAGTCATATTAGTTAGTAATGAAATGAACATTACGTGCATGATTTGGCTAGTATGCGGGACAAACTTACCACGAGGATCTCGTATAGGGCCCGGTGACCCACGTTTCTGGTTCCTCTCCGCCTCCAATAGATTAGTCGTCCTGTACTCCATCTCCCTCACCTTCTCCTCCACCTGCCTGGTTGCCTCCGCCACAAGCTCCTGGGCCCTAGACTCGATAGCGAGATCCATTGGCCGTGGTCGAGGCCTCATCTTAGGAAGAGACTTTGTCTAGCGCTTCTTGATGTCCAAGAGACTTCTAGGACAACATATGAGGCCATCCCCAATGGCTACGTGGCCATGTTTCCTCCCCTCACCAGATAGCATCACAAGCTCAGGATCAAAAGGACTCTGGCTCGGGTTGAAGTCCTCACCTTTCATCTGCTTCGCCTAACCTCTATACCTCACAAGCTTGTCGTGGGAGGAGATGTTGGTGAAGCTCTCTGGATGATCGAGGTCATCCTCTGAGAATTCCTTGGCCTTTTTGTATGGGGCACTATGGGCCATGGCGTAGAGGTCGTATAGCGGTGGCACCTCCTTCTTGTTGTGTCGCGCCTGAAAGAGAGGAACAGAGTAAATTAGTAATTAAAGCTAGCATGAGGAATTAAATTGCATGGATCGTTAAGGGCTCGAATCACATACCCAGTGATCCCCGTACTCAAACAGGTTGGAGCTCCCTTGATGGTGCGGCACACCTTGCATCTGGGCACGCTTGTCCCTAGCCTTGTTGTGGACGGCTAGCCATTAGGGAGAGCACCACTCATCCACCAACCTCTCCCAACAGTCCATCTTATCCGCACACCATCTCGGGGGCACCTAAGTTAGACAAAGAGAAATTTCAGCGCCACGCCTACGAATCAAATCAAGGAAACTAGTACAAGGCCTTAAGAATAGGTAATTACCTTCATGTACTTGTCCTTACTCAGATACTTGACGCGACACTTCTTCTTTTGCCTCCTGATGTTAGTCGAGGCGTCGTAGTCTCGGACAGCCTGCACCCAAGCCTCGTGTCGTGTGTTCTGAAGTAGGCACTTGCACTCGACTTCGAGAACCATAGCCGCCTCCGCCTCGTGTTCCTCAAGACATATGTAGAAGGTCTGTAATCAAACAGGACAACACTGATCATTAGTACAATCACTAGGTACTGTTGATTTTTAATTCTGTAAAGGAGAAATTACCCAAAACCGTTGTCTCACAATGTCGGCCACCGTCTAGCACACGACACTATCGACCATCTCCCTCGGCAGGGCCGGGGTAGCCTCATACAGCTCCCAGGTCAGTGCTAGCTGTGGAAGCTCACCCTCACCAGGCAACGTGACCCACCCCGGGAAGTGGTGCCGGACTAGAGTACCAAGGACCTGGTTGGGCCTGCGAACACCATCTGCGCGTATCCAACCCCTACAGTATGACAAGGCTAACACATTAGATATTAATTTGAACAAACATGAAGGCAAAAGGTTAAAAAAGAGTAAATGCACTTACTTCTCCCTGTTAGGCTAAATCAACCACCTCTGGTTGCGAGTCGTTGGCACGGACGGTAGCTTAGTACCACCACGCTAGTAGACCTTCTTGCCCTCCTCAACCCGCTCGCTCTCGTTGTAGCTATCCTCAGATAAGGTCTCCTCGACACCATCATCTTGGTTGCTAGTCTCCGGAGTCACGTGTGACGAAGACTCTAGGACCCGAGTGTCCTGGGAGGAAGATTGTGGGACCCGAGTCTCCTGGGAGGAAGACACTGGGACCCGAGGCTCGGCGACTAGAGGCTTGTCGACCCGAGGCTTGGCGACCAGAGGCTCGTCGACCCGAGGCTCGGCGACCAGAGGCTCATCGACCTGAGGCTCGTGGACCGGAGTCCAACTCGGGTCCATGTCAGACGGGTCCACCTGAGACGGAGCATTCCGATGGTCCGCAGACTCAACGAGAGGTGGCGGCGAGGAAGGCAGAACAACCTTCCTACCTCTCCGAGCGCCCCGTCCACCTCTACCTGCACCCCCTTCTTCCCCCGACCTCCTCTCCCAGCCGAAGAAGAAGCGCCCGCCAAAGGTGCTGGGGGTGTCTGCATGCTGTCTACCAGAGCTCTCCGAAGGTTCTGGGGTGCAATACAACACCCCTCCCACGCGCCGAGGTAGGAGGCTCGGAGCGCTCTCGACCCAAGCCCACCATCTGTCGACACCTGCAATGACAAAGAGTAAATGAAATTAGTACAACATAAACATGCAAATCATGAAACTTGGCATGGTGTCATGACATGGCACCAACATGTTGCGGTAAATTTTTTGGCCGAATTGGGACAAGCTTTGGTATAAGCTTCTAGCAAACCGGAGCTTCTCTCAAGAAGACTCGTGGTTCCGAGAGGGAACGTGTCACCTCCGTGTGCGAAATGACATACGTACACTGCCTTCTCACGCATTAATTTGTTTACACATGCAGATTAGACCAACTATCGTGCTAAATTTTGGAATTATTCTGGTTCGTTTTGCCTTTTTTATACATTAATTAAATTTCTGGGCATTTAATGTGCACAATTAAAATTTGAACTACAAGCACATGCTCCAGTGCACCAAAGTTGGTTGAAAAATCACATGTGTGTCCTTGGGTGAATTTCTAGGTCCCATGCAAGAAATGGGAATGAAATTCAAACATCTGGGCGTCATGGCTTGGCCGGAAATATTGAGAAACTTGGTTTTTTAATTCATGTAAATCCAAAACACACCTGAAAATAATGAAACTTGGCATGGTGTCACGACATGGCACCAACATGTTGCGGTAAATTTGTTGGCCGAATTGGGACAAGCTTTGGTATAAGCTTCTTGCAAACCGGAGCTTCTATCAAGAAGGCTCGTGGTTTTGAGAGCGAACGTGTCACCTCCGTGTGCGAAACGACATACGTACACTGCCTTCTCCCGCCTTAATTTGTTTACACAGGCAGATTAGACCAACTATCATGCTAAATTTTGGAACAATTTCGGGTTCATTTGGCCTTTTTATGCATTAATTTAATTTCTGGGCATTTAATGTGCACAATTCCAATTTGAACTACAAGCACATGCTCCAATGCACCAAAGTTGGTTGAAAAATCACATGTGTGTCCTTGGGTGAATATCTAGGTACCATGAAAGAAATGGGAATGAAATTCAAAGATCTGAGCGTCGTGGCTCGGCCGGAAAGATTGAGAAACTTGGTTTTTAATTCATGTAAATCCAAAACACGTCTACAAATCATGAAACTCGGCATGGTGTCATGACATGGCATCAACATGCTGTGGTAAATTTTTTGGCCGAATTGGGACAAGCTTTGGTATAAGCTTATTGCAAACCGGAGCTTCCCTCAAGAAGGCTCGTGGTTCCGAGAGGGAACGTGTCACCTCCATGTGCAAAACGACATGCGTACACTGCCTTCTCCTGCCTTAATTTGTTTACACTGGAAGATTAGACCAAATAGAAGTACCGTGCTAAATTTTGGAATTATTTCGGGTTTGCTTGGCCTTTTTTATACACTAATTGAATTTCTGGGCATTTAATATGCATAATTCAAATTTGAACTACAAGCACATGCTCTAGTGCACCAAAGTTGGTTGAAAAATCACATGTGTGTCATTGGGTGAATTTCTAGGTCCCATGCAAGTAATGAGAATGAAATTCAAACATCTAGGTGTCGTGGCTCGGTCGAAAAGATTGAGAAACTTCATTTTTTTAGTTCCTATAAATCCAAAACACACCTGAAAATCATGAAACTTGGCATGGTGTCATGACATGGCACCAACATGTTGTGGTAATTTTTCTCTCCGATTTGCGAAGGCGCACACATTAAAAATCAACAAAGTCATTTTGGAACAAGTGTTGTCACGTTACAAATCGGAAACACAACTATTATTGAAACTATGGGTGTTCTACTTACCAATTACGTGCCGCCACGCGTACCTTTTTTTATTGGCTAGGAGGTGACGTGTGGGTAGCTATTTGAGTACGGGAGGCATGCGATCAGACCCCTGCGCATGCTCATCGGGAGGAGAGCCCTTTGACCTCTATCCACCGCACACCTCCCTCCCAACATCTCCATTAATGGTGCCCGAGCCCCTGTTTCATGGCGTGGCTATGTCTCACTGGACTGAGATTTAAGAGAGAAAAGTGAAAATCTGAAAATAAAGTTTTGCATGGATCTTGATGTAAGATCCAACGGACCTATATAGCATCGACTGTGACTTATAGAAAGCATGATGAATATAAGGACGATGACAGTGGATAATAATTGTCTTACATATCTAGCAGGATAACTAAAAAAGCCACATGCGGCTACGCCCGAAATACACAAGGGCAAAAGAAGGAAGACGCATACAACAATCTGGCTCGCTGATCTCTACTTTCTTGATGCGCTGCAAGTCATAGAGATTAGTTCTCACCGCGAGCAGCGATGATCTCTTTCATCAGTTTCATGTCTTTAATACGCTGCTCGGAAGCAACCGCGGATTCCTCCACTAGCCTTTCGCAATCGATGTGGAGCATGGCATGCTCATCCATAAGTTTTTTGACGATGACGCCCCTCCTCTTCAACAAGGCATCGGTCTCCTCCTCCTGCTCCATCCTTCCAGCGATCATTGCCCTCAGCTGGTCGCGCTCGGCCTGGAATTGTTCAAATGAGGCATTCAACTCGTCCTGTAGCTTCATCGAGTCGGAGATCTGATCCATCTGGCTATGGACAATTGCATGCATGCGCCTGTAAGAGTCCTCGCCTGCCCGCGAAAGATTTTCCCAGGCCGCCACGGCGCGGGAGGACATCTCTACTGCATTCACGGTGCAGCAGGACATCTCTGCTGCTTCCACAGCGTGACCGGACCAGTCTGCTGCATCGACGGTGCGGCAAGACCTCCGTGCTGCTTCAGCGGCACGGCGAGACCTCTGTGCTGCTTTGGCGGCACGGCGGGACATGTCGGCTACTTTCGCAGCTAAGCGGGACATCTCTCGTGCTCCCGCTTCCATGCTTGCCTCTCCGTGGTGGTAATCTCTAGACCGAGAACTCAATCTGGCCATGGTAGACGCAAGAGAACGATGCTGAATGACTTGTTTGCTTTTGTGGATGAGGAGTTGAGGAAGGAATGTGCACTCATCTTGGCATAGTACAATATTATAACTGAGTACTAATACACTCCTAAGTGGGAAACCGTTTAGGTTTTGATCGGTGTGAACAGGTTTGCAATTTGGAAAGTGATGAGACGCAGACTCAAAATTTATTGACGGTTCTATAATTTCTAAGTGCGGCACTATTCCTGGACGGTGTAACGTGGGCACGCTTTCTCGGCCGCGTACGTGGCGTTTGGTGCACTGCAATAGGCAACGTCAGCACACGTCTTGTTGCAAGAACCATGCACGCTCGTTATTACCAGCGCGCACGCTTCTTTTAATTAGAATGTGTGCCCGTCTAGCGCACACACGTTGATCTATCTAACTATTTCTGTTTGTTGTGGCTAATCGCAAATAGTTCATCCGTGTGAAGTGTATGCCATCAATCGCACACACTTTTGATCTGGCTGGCCGTTTCTATTCTGTTGCCTAATCACAAACAGTTAATCCTTCTGAAGCGTATGCCCTCAATCGCACAAACCTTTATCTAGTTTTCTATTTCTGTTGTTCCGCCTCATCACAAACAGTTAATCTGATTGAACTGTATGCCGTATATCGCACACGCCTTCATCTGGTTGCCCGTTTCCGTTCTTCTTCCTCATCGCAAACAGTTCATTGAACTGAACCGTATGCCATGCATCGCACACGCAACTAAAATCTGAACCGTGTTTGATGCATCCGTCATCGCAAACGTTTTGCACATTTTTGACGGTTTCCTTACACCATCATTTGCGATTATTGCATCGCATATAGTTTCTCAAAGGGTCTCTAATCATAGTGTTGTGTTAGCAGTATCATGCAGTAGTGCTAGAAATGAATGAGTAATGTTCACAAAAGTTAGCCAACCGAGTTTTAGAGCGAGTAATTCTCCCGGTTTGAAAATCATCGAAGCTTTGTTCGACGATATGATCTCTTGAGACTCTTGCTCGAACTCGTGAGAGTTTTTGTTTTAGTCGCGGTGGAACATCCTCTTCATTGTCTTGTTCTTCCTCTTGTCATTCTTCATTGTTGTTGGAATTGTTGTTCTCTTGTGGAGGTGGAGAAGGAGGTTGATGAGGTTCATCTTGTTGTACTTCCTCGTTTCCTTTGTCTTGACGTGTTCCACTCGTGGATGCCTCCAAGTCAACTTGTGGTTCACCTTGGTGTGAAGTTGAGGCTTCCACTTGAACGGACGAGGTACTCTCCTTCACCACCGTTGGGCGAATCTTGCCAATAGACAAGTCTTGAATTGCTTATGAGGGATCTTTATCTCCTACATCAATTGGCAATTGCTCTAATTGTGAGCTGTTAGATTCATCAAACTTCACATCTACGGTCTCTTCAACCTTTCGGGTGAAATTGTTATAGACACGGTAAGTGTGAGAGTTTAAGCCATAACCGAGTAGGAAACCTTCATGAGACTAGGGGCAAATTTCGAACAACAATGCTTATCAAGAATATAACACTTTGAGCCAAATACTCAAAAGTATCCAACTTGGGGTTTGTTACTAGTGATAAGCTCGTATGCCGTCTTGCCGAGAAGCTTGTGAAAATATAGTTGATTTGTTGAATGACAAGCTGTCTCAACCGCTTCTGCCCAAAAGTGTCATGGCGTCTTGTATTCATCAAGCATCATTCTTGCCATCCCAAGAGTGTCCGGTTCTTCCCCTCAACAACTCCATTTTGTTGAGGTATGTACGTAGCCGAGAACTCATGTGAAATCCCTTCTTCATCAAGAAAGGTATCCACATTGGCGTTCTTGAACTCCGTTCCGTTGTCGCTCCGAACCTCCTTGATCTTCACTTGAAATTGATTTTGGGCCTTTCTAGCGAAATTCTTGAAGATATTTTGGATGAAATAATCAACAATGACCAATCCGAATGAGTTACCACCAAGACTCTTGTAGGCATTGGGACCAAAAAGATCCATATGAAGTAGCTCAAGCGGTCTTCTCGTGGTCATAATGTCTTCACGGGATGACTTCCTCCAACTTGTTTTCCTCCTTGACAAGCACTGCAAAGTCTATCCTTGTCAAATATAACATCTTTAACACCAAGGATATGATCACCTTTAATAAGCTTATCAAAATTTTGCATGCCCACGTGTCCTAACCTTATGCCACAACCAACCTTTAGAAGATTTAGCAATTAAGCAAGCTCTAGGTTGAGCTCTTTTAGTGAAGTCAACAATGTATAGATCACCTCTACGTATACCGGTAAAGACCATATTATGATTATCTCTTCGAAACACTTGGCACTCTACTTTAGTAAATAGGACATTGAAACCAAAATTGGCTAGCCTAGATACACAAAGTAAATTATAGCCAAGAGATTCAACGAGCATAACATTTTGGATGGAGCTGTCATGTGAGATGGCCACCTTACCAAGGCCGACCACCTTACCCTTTGAGTTATCACCAAAAGTGACATACTTTCGGGGACCATTATTTTCAGCAAGCTCTCGAAACATATCCTTGCCTCCGGTCATGTGAACGGTACATCCACTATCAAGAACCCATTCCTTTCCTCCGTCCATGTAACCACGAAGGTTAGCCATAAGACCAAAGTGTCTCATTGACTCATCAATATCAAAGTCACTATCATCATCCTCATCATAATATCCATGTTCAAAATCAACTTGTGATTGATCATCACCTGGAGAGAGTGATTCATTAGTTTTACGATTGTGACAACACTACAAAAAAATACACTTCCATGATGATACGTGTTTGTCACAGTAGGTCACGTTTTCTGTCATGCATGTACATCCATGATGATTTTATGACAGAATCAAGATAGTCATACCTGTGCTGTCGTAGAAGTGTTCCATGACATTACCAAAATTATCATCACGGAAGTGTCCACTTCCATGATGATAAATCGCGCATCATAGAAGTGCTTTCGTCAAGGGTGACCGACATGTGGCATCCACCATAACGGAACGTCGTTAAGCTATCGGGTCGGGTTTTGGATCCGATAACCCGCTAATAACCACGGCCAATGGGGATTTTCCACGTGTAAAATTCTCTTTGGCCGGAGGAAACACGTGTTGCCTCACCGTTGGGACAAATGTCATCCACTCATTGGACAGGACCCGCCTATGATATGTCAACACGAGGCACGACCCAACAAAGGCCCATTCCGATGAAAAGGCCGGGCATGTCAAAATAAGCGGGCCGGCCCATTAGCGGCCTACTTGAGTCAGGCCCATTTACAAGTACGGTCCATACAAGTTACACAGAATCGGCCCATCAAAGGCCCATTCTAGATTCTACAATTTCCAGCCCATCGTCAGTTTAAGCCCATTAACGGCCGCTACGTTTTTGGGCCCAATTGCGGTCCTAGCTTGTTTCGGCATGTTAGCAGCCCATTGTCAGTTCCAGCCTGTTAACGGCCCGGAACGTCTTTCGGCCTTTTCTTGGCCCATTCTACAGTTGCGCCAATTCTAGCCCATCATGACTGTAGGCCTGTCCTCGGCCCATTTAGTAAATGGGCCAACTCTTAGCCCATTTTGTCCCTCGGCCTGTTAACGGCCCACACAACAGTTGGGCCTTTGACTTTGGGTCCATTAGGGGCCCATGTTTCGCAAGGCAAAGGTACATTAGGGGCCCACATTCTGCAGGGCATCATTTCAGCCCAACGCGACTTTCGGCCTGTTAAAAGCCTAGTTTCCAAATTGGGCCTCCTCTGGCCCATAACACTTTTGGCCTCTTACTGGCCCGTAAAGTAAAAGGGCCAAGACACAATTGACATTTGTTTCGGCCTGCTATAGGCCCGCGGGCCATTTCCATTTATACGGACCTATCGAGCTTTAGGCCTATTGACGGCCTGCTAAGAGCCGTTGTTACGGTGGGCCACATCATTTGGGATCCACTTAATATTATTTTGACTAGCCAAATTAAGGCCCGCTTTGACAACACATGTTTGTTCGATTGTATGGCGTCCAGGAAATGTTTGGGCGTGTTGGCCCCCATTTCAATTATATAGCATATTCGAGAAATATCCTACTCTATACTATCGCCTCTAAAAACATACACTATACAATAAAAAGACGGCATAGAAACGTAGAATAATCCTACACTATACAATAAAGAAATTACAGCCGAATATACCCACTGGGCATTATAGTTCGGCACCAGTGATAATAAAGCGTACACAAACAGCAAATTACATACACTGGACAAATAAAGCTCATACATCATGGACACGCATCAACAGAACTTACCATTTGAACTATAATCTCTTCAAAAAATAGGATTGGCCGGATTCAGATAGCACAAATTTCAGTCTGCAAAATCTCCAATTCTTTCATGGTTACCTCAGTGTCTTATTTCATTTTTTTGACTCCTGCATCTAATACTTGCATGTCCGGTCTCAACTTGTTGATTGTACGTTGAGAATCATGTACACGTTGTCTTGCCACCTCTAGTTGATTCTCGAGAACATCAGCACATTCCAATTCCAATCCATAATCATTCGGTAATGGCCATGCCACATTGATCTCAGATCTTTGTGTTGATGTCACTTCATCCTGGAATGTTTCTGTAAGTACACATGACTAGGGCAAAAATATAGTTACAACAGTGAAGCGAGCAAGACAGACTATTTTGTACATGGCAAAACAGGACTAACAATAATGTTACATGTCATGAAGCATAAGCAGGTGATATTTTAAAAATTATAAAAAAGGTAGTCTGTGCAGTCTCCATACAAATATCTCTCTTAGCTCACCAGAGGAACATGATGTTGGGGCCCAATCCAAAACACAGACAAGTTACAAATTTAGACAGCATGTTTCGTATAAGTAAGCAAGCAGTTGGCCATTTTGTAGCTCAATTAAAGTCTTAGGGAGCATAATGAACGGCAGAGGGATTCATACAATCCTACTACAACAAGCAAAACTAGGCAATCATTAGCCTAGTATAAACTAGATTGTGAGCCTCATGCATTAATAGTTGGTTAATAGACTTCAAAGCTTCAGGCACACTTCGGTAGAGTAATTAAATGGTAAGGCCTTTAATTATGTCAACTAATAGTTATACAAGTACCCAACATCAGGCATCATTGTTTGGGCATATCATTAACTAAGGACAAATAAAGCAATTAAAAAGAGCAACTTAACTATGCCTGAAACAAACAAGGAATTGAACTATTGAGTTGGATACAGTGACTTACCTTAACTGGTTGAAGAGGCTCAGCGCAGCTCCTACTTCTCTTGCAAGGCTCCTTCCTATCATCTTGTACTTGGAAATCCACAATCTTATCTTCATTGCACCCCCTCTGCAAGGTGACACAAACTAGTTACTCGTCTCCTTGGAAAATAAATATGCATACTTTCCAGTCTGTGAACACAAAAGGATGAGATTATAACAAAACAACACCACATAATGAAACATGTCGCATCTCTTGCACTTGCACACAATGAAATGAGCATTTACTATGTATGCACTATGTAAAAACTAGGCATACCTTCGAACTAGATCTCCAGGTACTCTTGAAGAGCCTACTTTAGTGTACAACCAAACCTTTATGTCACCTATGAGTTAGACAAGGCCCCACTACAGCATCCCTTAGTGTTCAAATCATTGACAAGCTTTGTTAGAGTGTTAGGCCAAGAACAGCAAGTAATCAAAGCAAACAGTCCTAGTATGGTTGGCTGATGCAAACAAGCAGTTGAACAGATGTGTGAGCAGATCTTACATATCAAGAAAAGAAGCAAAGAAGGAGGCTTAAGGACCATCACTTGACGGACCAGATTTAAGGGGCATTTAAACATCATGTGCAACGTATGAACTAACATAAACATTGCATATTCCAGATTCTACAATGGAATGCATGTGTATTAGGCTATGCCATGTATGATGATGCCTAAATGTACACTATAGCAGGCAGGAGTGATTCATCATTGCACGCACAACTGAATTGCCGGTTAAGGGCCAGTTCGATTCCGCCTTTTCAGGGATTATTGTCAATATAAGCCATAAAAGATGTAAAGAAGTCATTTTTGAGTTATGGGCTTGGGCTTAACTTATTTCACTTTGGAGGGGATTGTTCCGGGTAGAACCTCACTAAAAATTGAAGGGAAGGGGAATAGTGAAATGACTCTGTTGTCTGCCTATATTACACTCAAAATGCAACTGCTAATGCCTGCATCACACCTGACCCTCAAGTAAAAACAAACATGCAAGCATTCATTGCCCTGCCCGCTTGCATCTCCTCTCCCGTTTCCCTCTTCCTCGATCCCCTGCTTGCAACACTAGGGTTCCTCCAGCGAGCCGTCGCCACTGGTCCCATCTGGCCTGGTCCTCGATGATGCTCTGTCCAGCAAGGCTACATGGCCGGCAGGTAGGGGCAAATCTCCCTGGCCGCTCCTCCCTCTGGCACCGCCCCTCATTCTCATGGTCTCCAGCAGCTGCTCCACTGTGGTCCGTCTAACGCACTACTCGTGGCGCCACACAACTCTGTTGATGCCACCTTTGCGCGAAGGCACCTTATTCCCCCTCACCTCCTCCCAGGCCGTGGCCTTGAGGTGCTGTTGAAGGATGAGCTCATCCAACAAGGTGAGGATCTGAAAGTGCTAGTATCGACTAGAGGGGGGGTGAATAGGCGATTTTTATAAAAGTCTTCAAAACTTGGAAGTTTCGAAGACAAACAACAGAAACAACCTAATTGATATGCAGCGGAAGATAGACTAGCCCAAACAAGCCATAGTCAAGTATGTAATGATATGAAAGTACAGGACTAATAGCAGTTAGGCAGTAAGGATCAAGATGGAAGATAGTATGGAGCCAATCAACAATAGTAGTCAAGCAATGAAGTCAAACAGATGAACAGATAAGCAATGACTTCATGAAGACAAACTTAAGTAAGGTTGGAAGGATAGAACCGTTGCTTGTTGAAGAGACAGATTTGTTGGACCGATTCAGTTGCTATGACAAGCTGTGCGTCTGGTTAGGGAGGCTGAGATTTAACTCGAAGACCGTGTCTTCACCTTATTCCCCTTGAGCTAAGGACACCCAGTCCTCGCCCAATCACTCTGGTAAGTCTTCAAGGGAGACTTCCAAACCTTCATAGACTTCGTTCACCGGCAATCCACAAGGACTCTTGGATGCTCATAGCATACGCCTAACCGGCCGGAGGATTCACAGTCCTCAAGTGTAATAAGTCTTGGTCACACAGATGTAAAGACTTGATGATGCCTAACACTCTTTGGCTCGGGTGTTTGGGCTTTGTCCTGCAAGGATTTCTCTCTCAAATGCTTGAGGTGGGTTGCTCTCAAGCGACAAAAGCCGTGCACAAACTCGAGCAGCCACCAATTTATGGTGTAGGGGTGGGCTATTTATAACCACTAGGCAACCCGACCTGATTTGTCCAAAATGACCTGGTCACTAAGGAACTGACACGTGTTCCAACGGTCAGATTTCAAACACACGCGGCAACTTTACTTGGGCTACAAGCAAAGCTGAATCATCCAGCTCTGGATAAGATTTGCTCTCATTGTCTTCGCTCGAAGACATAGGATTTGGGTTGAGCATCACTTCAGTCACTCTGACTTAGTTCACTTGGACCCCACTTAACAGTACGGTGGTTCCTATGACTCAACAAAGAAGAAAAGAAACAACGAAAACACACAGTCTTCGCGCTCCAAAGTCTTCACGCAATGTCTTCTCATGTCATAGTATTCAATATGAATATCTTCTCATACCACCATTGTCTTCAATGTCTTCATACCTTTTTAGGGGTCATCTCTGGTAGGTAAACCGAATCAATGAGGGACACTACCTGCGTTATCCTGCAATTCTCACAAACGCATTAGTCCCTCAACCAACTTTGTCGTCAATACTCCAAAACCAAATAGGGGTGGCACTAGATGCACTTACAATCTCCCCCTTTTTGGTGATTGATGACAAACTGGTTGAAGTTTTCAATGGGGATAAAGTATGTGAAATTGTAAGGATAGGAATTTGTCTTCATAAGTTGCAAGGGCTCCCCCTGAAGATGTGCATATAAGTAATTTGCTTTTGGAATGCAAATGCACATGGCAGGTTGTACTTGTGGAGATCCACTTCAACTTATGAAGATAATTCATCATGCATGAAATGATATAGCAATAAGAATGACATGCATAATGAAAAATGGACGTCTGCAGAATGATCTAAGTGCGGAAGTTATCATCGCACATGCGGAATTTATCATCGCAAAGCAAATAAGTAGCAGAAGTAGCAGACGACCATCAAGTTTAGGTGTTACAACTCAAAGAACCAAATGTTTCAAAGCGCAGGAGTTGTAAGCACGCAGCAAAATATAATGCAACCGCCCATATGAACCCGCTTGAAGACTATCAACTCATACGCTTCTCCCCCTTTTGTCAGTAATGACCAAAAAGGTTTGAAGACATAGAGCATCTACTCGTCATCATGAGTAGATGAAGCGGCGAGATTGTAAATGCGTTGGTTGGCGGTGCGAGCGAGCTTGGTGCGATGTCGTCTGCGCGATTGTAGTTGGAGGTGGTGAAGTAGCGTCATCTTCATCATCGATCACTCTGGCATTAACTGTTGCCGCAGAAGAGGAATATTCAGAGTATTCAAGAGATGCAGTTCGACGCAGGGTAGCAGTCCTTGGAGGAGTGGAGTCGAATTGGAATCTTTCATTGAAGCCATCATCTTGAAGATCAGCTTCAACACTGAGCAGGGTCAAACTCTTCCATGATCTTCGTCAAGTTTCATGAGCAACAAAGGCATTCTTCGTGGCAAGGTTGCGAATGCGATTGACATCCACCAAGAGGCTTTGCATTTGGCGCTTGAGCCAGAAATGATGCTTATCCTGCTTCTGATGAAGAGCCACAAGAAGCTCTTGGTCATTAAGAACACGAGAATGCTTCCGAGGCCTTTGCACAATGGTGCTTTCAGTGGCTTCAGTTGGCGCTCTGTGAGGCAGACGGGTGTTACCAGCATGTGGATAGAATCTTGTTGCTGCTTAAACACCTTCAATAGGCTGAGTGAAGCTTTGGTGCTCAATGTTACGAAGACAAAGGCGTCTTGGCGGGTCGAGTATCTGACATCAATCGACATATCAACCTCGGGCAGAAATATGATGTGATTCCGTGCAGAGGGCTGATAATTGACAGATGAGTGTCACTTGATGAGGCGCATGACCCGTGGAGCATAAAACTTCAGACCAAACAGGTCAGAGCCAGAAGCAGCAAGTTGCCTTATGAAGAATTCCTGAGTGTTGAAGCTAATGCCATTGAGAATATAGAAGACCAAAGTCTTCATGGCTCCTTCAAGCTTGGCCGACGATGAGTGTCCCTTGACTAGCCATAGAGTTCGCCTGATGATATGGTATATGGTGCGAGGCAGATACTCAAGGTCTTCAACAAAGAAATGTGTGGGATACTCAGCGTCAGATGGCAAAGGCTTCATCATGCTCAGCATCTGGCTCATATTAGGTTCTGGCTTATGAAAGATGCTCTCCACAGCATTGCGGTGTAGCTGACAGTTGGGCTCATACAGTTCTCCAGGAGTGGCTAGCCCGAAGCTCGATGATGTCCATAGCTTTGGCTTCATGATGAACATTGCCACCATCCACTCGAGAACCCAAGTCTTGATGTCTCTGTTGTAGCCGCGAATGTGCAGAGTGGCATAGAATTGAAGCAATAGCTCTTCATTCCAATGTTCCTTGTGCATCACAAAATGAAGCGAGCCAAGATCGCGAAGCGATCAAGTGCTTCTTCCAAGCACGGCAGTCCAGAATAACCCAGTGTCAAGACGCATATGAGGGAAAATGCGCCTTGATCATATAACACGCATGAGTAATAGCTTCTCTGGCGATAGCTCGAACCGATCCGATGAAATCCTTGGCTTGGAGTAGGGGTTCTTAGCCTTTGTCAAAGAAGGTATTGTGGCTCTTGAAGCCATTTGCATTGAAGGACCCGGGCGAGTTGGTAGTACCTGGAAACCTTGGCAACCTGGGCTTTGGCTTCTGGACCTGAGGCCGATGCTCGACATGATAGTCAAATTGGGGGCTGGAGGCAGCAGGCGGAGGCACCAGAACAGGCCATCGGACAGTGACAAGCGACCGTGATCGTATGCTTGCTCAATAGTGTGAGGCCTTGGAGGCGGAACAGGAGCAGGGGCAACATCAGAGGATTCAGGCTGTACAACAGGTGCTTCAGGAGCAGTTGTCATATTTGCGTCAGGTGCAGCCTCCTCATTGGCGTCCAGTCTGGCGTAGCCTCATGAGCTTCAGGTGCAGCATTTTCATTGGCTTCAGGTGCAGCAACCTCATTGGTTTCAGGTTCTGTGCCCACACTTGCTTCAGGCACACCAGTTGGTGCAGGCTCCACATTGGCGTCAGCCATGACCACGTCATTGGCTTCATTGGCATTTGTGGTGGCAGCCTCAACATTTTCAACCTCCTCTTGACGAGCAGGAGGGTCGGGCACAGGCACGTTCAGATCAGGAACGGCTCCTTCTTCAATCGCTGGGGGTGTTGGTACATGAACTTCTTCTTCTTCAATAGCAGGGGGAGTTGGTACACGTACTTCTTCTTTTTCTTCGGCTGATGCAGCCGGAATGTCTTCAGCAGCATGTGCTTCAGACATGGAGATGTTCACTGTTGGAGCTGGTTCAGAGAAAAATTGTCGTCAACAATGAGCGTTGCACTTCTCCTTGAGAACGCTCGGCGAGGGACTTGAGCCTTTGTCCTCTTGAAACTGCGTTACCGGCTTCAAGTTATGAGATGGACTTGGCTGAGCCTGAAAGTCTTCATCCTCTTCTTGCACTGGGGGTGTAGCTTGTTGGTGTTGTTGGGGAGTACTGGGGGAGTCTTGGTGTTGTTGTGGGTGATCAGCCCACAAAGCATCCTGAGCAATTGGCGTCAATGGACGACCAATGCTGATGAGTTCGCTGTTCATACTAACAGGCGATGATACCACTTGATGTTCGATCTGAGGAAGAACTTCATCATCATTTACATTGTCATCTTGACCAATGTCTTGGCTGAGATTGGGTTCATTTCTTTGGAATATCTTCGATCTCATGAGCCTCGTGGTAGCGAGCTCATGGACAACCATCCTTCTTTCTTGATGAACAGACATAGGGCAAACAACGGAAATGGGTTCAACGACTAAGGGCTCTGTGGAAGCAGCCCTAGTCTTCTTGGTCTTGCGCTTCTTCTTGGAGGGAGCGGCATCAAAAGCTTCAGTATTCTTTCTGTTTCTCGCATCAGCCTTGACAGCCTTTCTTCTTCTGTTCTGAAGCGGTTGAGGTGACCTTTGGCTGCCAGTCATGCTGCTCGGGAAGATAATGCGAGGGGCTTCTTGGCTTGAAGGCTCAGGCTGTTCAGCAGGGTGCTTCTTCTTCCTCTTTGCAGCCATCCTGGGGTCAATGCCTGGACGGCCAAGGGACTTGCGCTTCTCAACCTCATTGTAGGCAAGCACACACTTATCAGCCAAAAGCTTCATGCGTTCTCGAGAGCCCTGAGCTTCTTGGCGTTTCAACAGAAAAGCATCTTTAAGCTCATGGAGCATGACCTTGAAGTTGCGGACGTCTTGAACACTCAGATTGGCCACATGCTTCTTGAATTGAGCCTTCTCAAAATCAATCTTGTTTTTTAGCTCAACGATGCGCTGAGCAAGAGCTAGCTCAGAAGCAATGGCGCCATTGAAGGCGACACTGAGGCCAATTGGGAGTTGTAAATCTTCAAAGCTGACGTTGGGGGTGTCGAACCACTCATCAATGAAATTGTGAATGATGGCCACATCAAACAGAGGTAGGTTGCTGAAGATTTCTGCTTCTTCTTTGCTCTTGATCAACTGCTCAAGGGCATCATCCGCAAGATCTTCATCACTTGATAGATCAATGGGTTCTTCACGCAGAATGGCAGCAGGAGTCAAAGCTCGCTAATCAGATGTTCTAACGAGCTGCTTTTTCTTGTCCGTTCTCTTGGAGACACGGGACAGATCTTCAGATTGCACGCTGGCTTCAGGAGGTGCAGTGGCCAGTGGCTTCACACGCAAAGTCTTCGGAGGTGGCTTTGCAGCTGAGGTTGAAGCCTTTGACTTCTTTTGCTTCTGCGGCTTTGGAGGAGGAGGAGCAGGGGCTTCATCAGAGTCAGAACCATTGTCAAAATGATCTACTCTGGCGCCTTGGACCATGATGTAAGTGATGAGGCCGTCAAGGTTGGCATAGGGGCCAATGACATTGGGATTAGCTTCACTGGAGCCATCAACATGGGGAGTAGAGGGACCTGGATTGAAGTCCAAACCCAAGGTCTTCTTGTTCTCTTTGGCCGAAGCCACAACAAACTAATAGTTGCGCTTGAAGAGCGAATCTTCACGACACCATAGGAGTGAAGTGGGATCTGCGTTCGCTGGCTGTGGCCCATGGACCATGCATGGATAGAAGCCTTGTTCAATGGCTTCTGCTCGGCTCTTGGGTTGACGCCCTCGATAGAGGATATCACCCCAAGGTTTCTTGATGGCATTTTTCTCTGCATATTCCTTTGTCACAAATCTGTACTTGAACCACTCCTCAGCCCAATAGCATTGAATCCATTGGATTCGCGTCTTCCTCTGATGATAATTTTCTTCAGGATCTGTCTTGTACAGTTCTGCTAAGTCATCAGGCAGATCTTTAGATGTGCCTCCTCTATGCTGTCTGCCACCCTTCCTTGCTGATTTCTCTGTTGCCATGAACTTTAAACTGAAAGGCTTCAATACGTTCAAAGGCTTCAGAGATTTGCGCTTGCTGGTCAAGCAGGAACTAGCTTCAGGAGAATTCAACTGATGCTGTAAGTATTCTACAAATGAATGCAGACTATGAGAACTAAGGGATTCTCCCACGGACATGTACCTGTGACAGCATTAGAGATGCGAGGGAAGGGGAAGAGGTCATATGCATTCTCAGAAGATTTTGAAGATAAATCAGTTTGAAGACATTGACCTCATGTTGCGAAGACATTCACTTATATAGGAGAGTTGGTTCCAGATTTGTACCAATCCGTGAATAAGTACAAGTGAGGAATCAAACTAGAAGAAATCTAAGTGAATCGACTAAGCAGTATGAGATGCAGACGGAATAGATCTAGCTTTGAATAGACAGAAACAACTTTCGGTAAACAGGATGAATCTTGAAGATCAAAAAGGTGGTAAAAATAGAGTTATAATTACCGCACGAAGAACTGCTAGATGGAGAAGAATAGGAGACCGAGCAGTTCAGCCCACCGTGCCCTAACTTGGCGACAGAGGACACCTACGGCGAAGGCAGAGAGGACGATGTCCGCGGCCAGCGTGAGGATGGCGTCGGAGAAGTCGCGGCAGCTAAGCGCTTCGTCGCCGGCGTCGTATCGAGCTAGCGGTGGCGCTAGGGTTTTGACGGAGGTGGAGAGGTGGAAGAAGTATTTACTTTACCGCAGGGGGACAGGTATTTATAAGTAGGTGAGAGACATAGTGCAATTACGCTGGTGCCCCTGGCGGTTCACATCTGAGGGGCACGTGGCGAACATGCAACACCCTCAGGGTTGTCCCACGTTCCCACGCCCGCCAGGCATGTCGGAGAGTTGTTCCGGCTTCTCCGGATTTCAACAGTAAAGATAATCCATTAAGAACTGGTTTAATGTTTGTCTCGTTGCCTTTTGCTGACTAGGACGCAGAGAAGACATTCAACAGTTTCAACAGAATGCATATGATTTGGACAGATAGATTTTGAGATAGTAAGCATAGAGAGGTTAGGGTCCGATCACATTCACTTAGTTCAAAAGATCCAATCTTGAAGACATAGCTATACGTGAATGTTGTAGAGGACAGAACACTAGTATATATATATATATAATTATATATATATATATATATCAAAAAGCAATCAAATCATCATAGTGCAGAAAGTCATGAAGACAAATTGAAACTGAAGACAAACCAAATGCGAAGTCATTGCAATATAACGTCTTGAATGAAACACTTCAAACAAGAAAAGTTGGTGGTGGCGTTACCCACCGTATAGGAAGTATTAGACCCAGACACGGTGCACAATTATCGTGGTGCTCCGAAGTCAAATTCCATGTTAATGTATTCACACTCAGAGTGTAAATCTTCATTGATTGAAGATATACATTACTTTGTGTGTTGCACATCTAAGTCATCAACATGCATAAGTGTTAGGATGTGTGCCTGATCACAAGACATTAGAGGATTCTAAGATATTTAGCTCACATCGTAACTTGCAAAACCTTTTCTCATCCAAGGGCTTTGTGAAGATATCTGCCAGTTGCTCATCAGTGTTGACATGAATGATATCAATATCTTTCTTCCTAACATGATCTCTGAGAAAGTGATGACGAATTTCAATGTGCTTTGTCTTCGAGTGTTGGACTGGATTGTTGGCTATCTTGATGGCACTCTCGTTGTCGCAGAAGAGAGGTACTTGTTGCAGGTTGATGCCATAGTCCTTGAGAGTTTGCTTCATCCATAGACGCCGAGCACAACAGATCCAAAGAAGAATATATTCAAATTCAGCGAGCTTGAGAGTGATACACGTTACGCTTCTTCAAGACCAACGACAAGTGATCGACCAAGAAAATGGCATGTGCGAGATGTAGAATTGCGATCCACCTTGTCACCAGCATAATCAGCATCCGAGAATCCAACCAAAACGAATCTTGAGCCCTTAGGATACCATAATCCGAGTGTTGGGGTGTAAGCCAAATTTCGAAGAATTCGCTTCACAGCTAAGTGATGCGATTCCTTTGGTGCCGCTTGGTACCGAGCACACATGCAAACACTAAGCATAATATCTGGCCTAGATGCACCTAAATAAAGCAAAGAACCAATCATGGAGCGGTATACCTTTTGATCGAACTCTTTACCATTGTCGTCGGGACCAAGATGGTGCTTGCCTGGCATTGGCGTCGTATAGCCTTTGCAGTCTTCCATTCCAAACTTCTTCAGACAATCTTTGAGGTATTTCTCTTGAGATATGAAGATGCCATTCCTCTGCTGACGAATATGAAGACCAAGGAAGAACTTCGGCTCACCCATCATGGACATTTGATATTGCTCTTGCATCATGTACCCAAACTCATCATTGTATTTCGGTTGGTGCATCCAAGATTATGTCATCCACATATATTTGGCACACAAATAGTTCACCATCGTATGTATTCGTGAAGAGAGGGATCGAGGATCCGTGTTTGAAGCCTTTGCTCTTGTGAAGTCTTTGATTGTATCATACCAGTCGAGGAGCTTGTTTGAGGCCATCTGATTGCCTTGTTTAGCTTGTACACCATATCGGGATGTTTTGGATCTTCAAAGCCAGGTGGTTGTGCGACATATACTTCTTCTTCAATCTTGCCATTGAGAAATGCACTCTTCACATCCATTTGATATAGAAAGATATTGTGATGATTTGCGTAGGCTAGCAGTATGCGAATAGCTTCAAGCCTAGCAACAAGAGCAAATGTTTCATCGAAGTCAATTCCTTCAACTTGAGTGTATCCTTGAGCTACAACACGTGCTTTGTTTCTGACGACTTGACCATGCTCATCTTGCTTGTTTCGATATATCCATTTTGTTCCAATAATGTTATGCTTGCAAGGATCAGGTCGCTTGACAAGTTCCCAGACATTATTCCGTTTGAACTATTGAAGTTCTTCTTGCATGGCTTGAATCCATTCAGGTTCCATAAAAGCTTCAGCAACCTTCTTGGGTTCTGATATTGACACAAATGAAAAGTGCCCACAGAAGTTTGCTAGCTGAGTTGCTCTTGATCAAGTGAGCGGACCAGGTGCATTGATGCTGTCAATTATCTTTTCTATTTGAACTTCATTTGCAACACGTGGATGAATAGGACGAAGATTTTGCTCTGGTTGATCATTGTCATCATTGGGAGGATTGTCTTCGGACTGAGCATTATCTTCAGGTTGATTTGGTGCATAGATGATAAGTTCCTCTTCAGGCTGTGCTTCAGAGGGCATGATTTCACCAGTTCCCATCAGCTTGATTGCCTCATTTGAAGGAGCTTCATCCAGAGTGCTTGGCAGAATCTCTCTCTGTGAACCATTGGTTTCATCAAATTTCACATCCACTGTTTCAACAATCTTATAGAGATAAAGGTTGAAGACTCTGTAGGAGTGTGAATCCTTTCCATAGCCAAGCATGAAGCCTTCGTGAGCCTTAGGTGCAAATTTTGACTTTTGATGGGGATCCTTAATCCAGCATCTTGCTCCAAATACTCTGAAGTAACTGATGTTCGGCTTCTTGCCAGTAAGCAGCTCATATGATGTTTTGTTCAGAAGCTTATGAACGTACACACGGTTGATGATGTGACATGCTGTATCAATAGCTTCGGGCCAGAACTTTCTTAGTGTCTTGTACTCATCTAGCATTGTTCGAGCCATTTCAATGAGGGTTCTGTTCTTGCGCTCAACGATGCCATTTTGCTGAGGTGTGTATGGAGCAGAGAACTCATGAGTGATTCCCATTGTATCCAGATACAGATCAAGTCCAGTGTTCTTGAATTCAGTGCCATTGTCACTCCTGATGTGCTTGATCTTCACTCCATAATTGTTCATTGCTCGATTTGCAAAGCGTCTGAAGACATCTTGCACTTCAGTCTTGTAAAGAAGTATATGGACCCATGTGTATCTTGAGTAGTCATCAACAATGACGAAGCCATAGAGACAGGCAGTTGTTGTAAGGGTGGAGTAGTGAGTAGGTCCAAATAAGTCCATGTGTAACAGCTCGAAGGGTTGAGATGTTGTCATGATTGTCTTCGATGGGTGCTTTGCCCTTGTCATCTTTCCATCTTCACAGGCACCACACAGGTGATCCTTCTTGAACTTGATGTCTTCGATGCCTATGACATGCTTCTTCTTGATAAGTGAGTGTAAGTTCCTCATGCCGGCATGTCCCAGCCTTCGATGCGAGCCAGCATTCAGAAGCTTTTGTGAGAAGACAAACGGCAAGTCGTGGACCTCTTGAGAAATCTACCATGTATAGATCATCTTTTCGATATCCTTCAAAGACTAGAGATTTTTGTCAGATTCCATTAGTACAAGGCAACGATATTTGCCAAATATCACAATCATGTTCAAGTCACAAAGCATTGAGACAGTAAGTTAAAACCAAGGGATTCAACAAGCATCACTTTATCCATGTGTTGATCCTTTGAGATTGCAACTCTACCTAGACCCAATACTTTGCTTTTACCAGTGTCAGCAAATGTGATGTGACTCTTGTCGGATGGACGTAAGGTTGAGTCCATGAGAAGACTTCGATCACCAGTCATATGATTTGTGCATCCACTGTCCATAATCCATTCTGAAGCTTTTGGTGATGTGCCCTACAGTGCAGTTAGGAGGATAGGCTTCACACAAGTGTTGTGAAGCATATGCATTTGATACATATAGGGACAGTCACAGCTTATATCAAGGTTAGGACATTGACTGATGAGAAATTCAGATGTGAAGCATATAGAATGATATTTTAACGTGCATCCTCAGTGAGTTTTAGGTCCCCAGCAATAGTATTGGACGCCATTGATTGCTGGCTGGAGACCATTTTCTGCAAAAGAGAGTTAGTTCTTCTTTGCCACCCACATTTTCAGTGGGGGCTTAGAGCAATGAGTCTAAGTGCAGCATCTGAGAATTTTGGCTTTGAAGCCCTAGCAAATAGCCTTGCAGGAGAGGAATGATACTCATATGAATAAGCAGAAAAGTTCTTAGTCCTATGAACATAGCGGTTTGAAGATACACGCTCATATTCATAAGTCTGAGCATGATTTCCCTGCAAAACATTGGTGTTAGGGTGACTCATGTGAGTCCGGTATCTGTATGAATCCTTTGGGCCATATGAAGCCACAGGTCTGGGTTTTGTCTTCTTCCTAGGTGGTGTCATGACGACATTCACAGGAAGATTCTCAATGTACCGCTTAGGTACCCAGATCTTCTTCATAGGTGGTCCATTCCTGCAGTTAGTACCGATGTACCTAGCAGACACTTCACCATTCTGATTTTTGAACAGCTTATAGTTTGCATCAAAGGATTCATCAATGATAATAGGATTAGCACAGGTAAAGCCAGATAAGGTAGATGGATCTACTGCAGGTTCCTTTGCAGCAACCCATGTGGTTTTGGGGTACTGCTCAGGCTTCCAGTATGAGCCATCAACGTTCATTTTCCTCTCGAACCCAACACCCTCTTTCCTAGGGTTTCGGTTCGAATCGCTTTTGAGGACATCGCAGAGAGTCGATGTCCCTTCAAACTTTTGTACATCCTGTTTCAAGCAATGTCTTCAACATAGCATTTTCATCAACAACAGCGGTGGTATCCTCCGCAGAGGGTTAGTGACCACATCGGTAGGTGAAGACAATGAAACAAGATGGCAGCAGATGGAACATTCAAAGAATGATGTAGTGTTATCACGCTCAATGCATTTTAGACATGGTGGTTCAAATCCTTCCTGAGCGGGACTGATCTGTTGAGCGCGAAGTGAATCTCGCTCCTTCTGAAGATCTTCATAATCCACTCTTATCTTTTCAAGGTCTAGCTTTCTTTGAAGACATTCAGAAGAAAGCTTCTCATGATCAGATAAGAGAGCATTATGTTGATTTTGAAGGGCGTCAAACTTAGCATGGAGTCTCTGAAGACTATCAGCCAAAGCTTTTGACTGATCCATTTCAGCACCCAACATATCATCGCTCTTACTAAGCATGTCTTGAACCTTTTCCAAGATTCTTTGTTGTTTAGTGGCAAGGGAAGCAAGCTTATCATAACTGGGCCCAAATTCATCACCTGATTCATCATCACTAGATTCAGAGAGATAGCATTCAGTTACCTTATCACCCCTTGCCATGTGGCATGATGAGGATGATGATGGTTCAAGTGTAAAGGTCATTTTCTTGAGAGATTCCTTGTAGTCTTCAAACGGCTGATCATGACGAGTGCGATGACCTTCGTATACATCAGATAGCTGGTCCCAGATTAGCTTCGCGTGATTGAGGTGCATAACATTCCTGAACTGATTTCTGGACAAATGACAGCAGATGACATCCTTCGCTGTGAGGTTCAGTAGCGTATACTTGCGAATGTCATCAGCCTCTGCCATCTTGCATAGATCAGTGAGTCCAATCTCAGTGACGGTCCACAGTTCGCTATCCTTGGACATGAGTAGCTTCTTCATCATGGCCTTCGATCGGGGATACTCATGACCGTCAAAGGTGGGACAAGATATGTTCCTCAATCCTGCAGTCGACATAGCTGAAACTCCAGGTGGTTAAATCGAATCACACAGAACAAGGGAGTACCTTGCTCTGATACCAATTGAAAGTGCTAGTATCGACTAGAGGGGGGGTGAATAGGCGATTTTTATGAAAGTCTTCAAAACTTGGAAGTTTCGAAGACAAACAACAGAAACAACCTAATTGATATGCAGCGGAAGATAGACTAACCTAAACAAGCCATAGTCAAGTATGTAATGATATGAAAGTACAGGACTAATAGCAGTTAGGCAGTAAGGATCAAGATGGAAGATAGTATGGAGCCAATCAACAATAGTAGTCAAGCAATGAAGTCAAACAGATGAACAGATAAGCAATGACTTCATGAAGACAAACTTAAGTAAGGTTGGAAGGGATAGAACCAGTTGCTTGTTGAAGACACATGATTTGTTGGACCAGTTCCAGTTGCTATGTGACGCTGTGACGTCTGGTTAGGGAGGCTGAGATTTAACTCGAAAACCGTGTCTTCACCTTATTCCCTTGAGCTAAGGATACCCAGTCCTCGCCCAATCACTCGGTAAGTCTTCAAGGAGACTTCCAAACCTTCACAGACTTCGTTCACCGCAATCCACAATGACTCTTGGATGCTCGAGCGCGACGCCTAACCGGCCGGAGGATTCACAGCCCTCAAGTGTAATAAGTCTTGTGTCACATGATGTAAAGACTTCAGAATGCCTAACACTCTTTGGCTCGGGTGTTTGGGCTTTGTCCTCGCAAGGATTTCTCTCTCAAATGCTTGAGGTGGGTTGCTCTCAAACGACAAAAGCCATGCACAAACTCTGAGCAGCCACCAATTTATGGTGTAGGGGTGGGCTATTTATAGCCACTAGGCAACCCGACCTGATTTGTCCAAAATGACCCTGGTCACTAAGGAACCGACACGTGTTCCAACGGTCGATTTCAAACACACGCGCAATTTTACTTGGGCTACAAGCAAAGCTGACTCATCCAGCTCTGGATAAGATTTGCTCTCATTGTCTTCGCTCGAAGACATAGGATTTGGGTTGAGCATCACTTCAGTCACTCTGACTTAGTTCACTTGGACCCCACTTAACAGTAAGGTGGTTCCTATGACTCAACAAAGAAGAAAAGAAACAACGAAAACGCACAGTCTTCGCGCTCCAAAGTCTTCACGCAATGTCTTCTCATGTCATAGTCTTCAATATGAATATCTTCTCATACCACCGTTGTCTTCAATGTCTTCATACCTTTTTAGGGGTCATCTCCGGTAGGTAAACCGAATCAATGAGGGACACTACCTGCGTTATCCTGCAATTCTCACAAACGCATTAGTCCCTCAACCAACTTTGTCGTCAATACTCCAAAACCAACTAGGGGTGGCACTAGATGCACTTACAGGACCTCCTCTGATTTTTTTACCAAATTTTCATTCTGATCCACTATACGATGAATTGCTATGAGCTGCTTCTGCTGCTGCTATGTGATGCATTGCTATGAGCTGCTCCTGCTGCTACTATATGATGAATTGCTATGGGCTGCTGCTGCTATATGATGAGTTGCTATAAGCTGCTCCTTCTGCTGCTATATGATGAATTGCTATGAGCTGCTCCTACTGTTGTTGTATGATGAATTGCTATGAGCTGCTCGTGCTGCTGCTATATGATGAATTGCTATGAGTTGCTCCTGCTGCTGCTATATGATGAATTGCTATGAGCTGCTCCTGCTGCTGCTATATGATGAATTTCTTTGAGTTGTTGCTGGTATATGATGAATTGCACACTGTTGTTGTTGTTGTATGATGAGTTGCTATGAGCTGCTGTTGCTGCTATATGATGCTTTCAGGTGGTGCTCCTATATGATAATAACCAGCCACTTGGACCATCGAATTTCAATAAATAATTGTTCTTCATTTAAATGTGGGTCATGCGTTCTTCGTGTAAATTAGGCAATGGGAACTCTATGGAAGACATTGACCAAAGAAGATTGTGCCAAGTAGATGGTATCTTTGTATTTGCATTTTGAACAAATAGTGATGGTCTGTTTTCCTATCATATTAATTACTGCACTGGTTTCACTTTGTTATGTTTGCAAGTCAAATAAATTTTCATATGGGCAGCAAAATGAAAATATATAATGCAATCTAGACTTTTCACTGATCATACCAAAGATAAGCTGAAAAGGAAGGCAATGAAAAGAACTGGTTGGCTTATTACATGGAGCTTATATTCACAGGTGCTTATTTTCTTAGGATAACTCGTAATAACTGTCCCTAAGAAACTTGGCCAATAGAATTGACATACAAATAACATGTCACGATGATCGCAATGGAGGAGTGACGTACCATAGCACACTGTATAGGCTCACCGCTGCCTCTCCTTTTTTTGCGATGTTCCATGAAATTGCCACATACATCTTGTACTTTTTCACTGTGTAACCCTCTTTGCAAGTTGACACGGCTAATTTCAGACATCTCTACATGATAATACATTGCATATCCCTTGCGTATATTTAAACCACCAATTAATGATTGTGTGCGTAGCATTAACTAGCCATGACTCTGTGTGCTGGACTAGCAGACTCTAAGGGAGCCTAATGTAGTGCACTGGAATTCCTACATGCCACCTATGATTTTGTGTAATGTACTGCCTCTGTTCCTAAATATATGTCTTTGTAGAGATTCTAGTATGTACCACATGCAAATGTATATAGATGCATTTTCGAGTGCAGATTCACTCATTTTGCTCCGTATGTAGCCTATAGTGGAATCTCTAGAAAGAATTATATTAGGAATGGAGGTACGAGGTAGTATCATGTATGACATATACATATCTAATTTAGCAGCCAGTAGTAGAAATCATTGTCTGCACAAAGGGATTACTAGTCGAAAATCCTAGCAAAGCATGCTGGCAGGCACAGAACAATACAAGAGAGAGACGCACTTACAAGATCATAGCAATGCCTCAGTCCAGGATCTTGGTTTGCCAAGCTGTTAGATCCAGAAGAAACATCGTCCTTGTAGTTTTTGCCAGCTGCATAACAGGTAACAGCGACCTGTTAGTATATTTGAAGTACATCGGGCAGGTGATGCTGGACGGGTTTAAAGGTGACAAGTACCTAGGCCGTGGCGGGTGCTTGGCATCTTGCCAGATAGTGGGAATTAGGTTAGAAACGTCAAGGGTGATGACGCTGTGCTGGCTGCCGGGGTCCGATAAGGAGATCTAGAACCGTCGAGTAGGGTGTTTGTGGAGTGGCTCCGGTAGAGTGGACTACGGTGTGGGCGAAGCAGATCTGTGGTCGTGGACGAGGGTCTAGATGAAGCTGCTCCGGTGGTTGGGTTAAGGATGGTGTCGATGATGGAGATCCGCGGCCGTGGACGGGGCGTCAGAAGCTGCTCCGGTAGGTTGGATGAGGGTGCGAGGAAGCAGATCTGAGGCTGTTGACTTGTGAGTTGGCAAAGCGGCCCCGGTAGGGTTGAGAATGGTATAGGAGAAGCCACTCTGGTAGGGTTGAAGATGGTGTCGGTGAAGCGGCTTCGGTAAGGTTTAGGAAGGTGTCGGCGAAGAGGATCAGAGGCCGTCGACGGGAGCGTCGATGGGGCGGCTCCGGGGGGTGTGGACGAAGCGTCTCCGGTGGGGAGTACAAATGAGTCGCTGCAGATGCGTTGCGGTTGACGAGAGTACCCGCGAAGCAAATCCGGCGTTGTGGACAAGGCCGGCACTGAATGGGATGTGGTACAGTGGTGGATGAGTAGTTTACTTGTTTCTAGGGGAGGTGGGAGGGGTAGATGCGGCCTAAGAAGCAGATCCGGCAAGGTGGACGCCGCTGGCAGTGAATGGGCTCTGGTACGCCGGTGGATGAGCAGTCTAGGGTTTCAAGAGGGGAGGGATAGAAAGGCCGATGAAGTACGGACGGCGTGACGTAAGATGCTCTGGCGCTGTTGAGTTAGTCGTTTTGGGGGGAGGGGAGAGGAAATGGGGGTGCCGTGTGGTGGGGGGAACCGGAAGTTACCAAAGCAGCCCCGACCTATTATGTAGATGAGGGCGGTATTGTAACTGTTGGTCTCCGTGCACCAAGGACAAAAGGGGAATTTCGCATGCTAAAGACTAGGTGGCAAAAAATTTAGAAGGAGGCGGGAGATTTTGCCGCCAGCGGGATCGTTCGTATCTTGTTTCAACTAATTCTGGACCGTGCTAGCGGGAAGGTCATGCGAGATTGTGTACATGGGGCACGCGTTGATACGTCCATTTTGCATCATGCTTTTATATCAATATTTATTGCATTATGGGTTGTTATTACATGTTATGTCACAATACCTATGGCTATTCTCTCTCATTTTACAAGGTCTCTCATGAAGAGGGAGAGTGCCAGCAGCTGGGATTCTGGGCTGGAAAAGGAGCAAATATTGGGAACCTATTCTGCACAGCTCAAAAAGTCCGGAAACTCCACGAAAGTCATTTTTGGAATTAATAAGAATTATTGAGCGAAAGAAGTACCAGAGGGGACCCACACCCTGGCCACGAGGGTGGGGGGTGCGCCCACCCCTACTGGGCGCGCCCCCTGCCTCGTGGGCCCCTTGGTGGCCCTCTGGTGCCCATCTTCTACTATATGAAGTCCCTCACCCTGGGAAAAAATCATAAGCAAGCTTACGGGACGAAACTCCGCCGCCACGAGGCGGAACCTTGGCGGAACCAATCTAGGGATCGACGAAGCTGTTCTGCCGGGGAAACTTCCCTCCGTGAGGGGGAAATCATCACCATCGTCATCACCAACAATCCTCTCATTGAGAGGGGGTCAATCTCCATCAACATCTTCACCAGCACCATCTCCTCTCAAACCCTAGTTCACCTCTTGTATTGGTACCTGTGGGTTGCTAGTAGTGTTGATTACTCCTTGTAGTTCATGCTAATTGGTTTATTTGGTGGAAGATCATATGTTCAGATCCTTAATGCATATTAATACTCCTTTGATCACGAACATGAATATGCTTTGTGAGTAGTTACGTTGTTCCTGAGGACATGGGTGAAGTCTTGCTATTAGTAGTCATGTGAATTTGGTATTCGTTTGTTATTTTGATGAGATGTATGTTGTCTCTCCTCTAGTGGTGTTATGTGAACGTCGACTACATGACACTTCACCATTATTTGGGCCTAAAGGAAGGCATTGGGAAGTAATAAGTAGATGATGGGTTGCTAGAGTGACACAAGCTTAAACCCTAGTTTATGCCTTGCTTCGTAAGGGGCTGATTTGGATCCACTAGTTTCATGCTATAGTTAGGTTTACCTTAATAATTATTTTTTAGTTGCGGATGCTTGCCATAGGGGTTAATCATAAGTGGGATGCTTGTCCAAGAAAGGGCAGCACCCAATCACCGGTCCACCCACATATCAAATTATCAAAGTAACGAACGCGAATCATATGAGCGTGATGAAACAAGCTCGACGATAATTCCCATGTGTCCTCGGAGCGCTTTTCTCATTATACAAACTTGTCCAGGCTTGTCCTTTGCTACAAAAAGGATGGGGCCACCTTGCTGCACCTTATTTACTTTCATTGCTTGTTACCCGTTACAAATTATCTTATCACAAAACTATCTGTTACCTACAATTTCAGTGCTTCAAGAGAATACCTTACTAAAAACCGCTTGTCATTTCCTTCTGCTCCTCGTTGGGTTCGACACTCTTACTTATATAAAGGACTACAGTAGATCCCCCATACTTGTGGGTCATCAAGACTCTTTTCTGGCGCCGTGCCGGGGAGTGAAGCGCCTTTGGTGAGTGGAACTTGGTAAGGAAACATTTATATAGTGTGCTGAAATTTTCTGTCACTTGTTACTATGGAAACTAATCCTTTGAAGGGCTTGTTCGGGGCATCTTCGCCTTGACTAGTAGAGAAAAGAGTTGCTCCTCAACCTACTGAACCTACTGAAAACGTTTACTTTGAAGTTCCTTCGGGTATGATAGATAAACTACTAGCTAATCCCTTTGAAGGAGATGGAACATTGCATCCCGATTTACACCTTATCTATGTGGATGAAGTTTGTGGATTATTTAAGCTTGCAGGTATGCCCGATGATGTTGTTAAGAGGAAGGTCTTCCCTTTATCTTTGAAGGGAGACGCATTGACATGGTATAGGCTATGTGATGATACGGGGTCTTGGGACTATAAATGATTGAAACTGGAATTTCACCAGAAATTCTATCCTATGCATCTTGTTCATCGTGATCATAATTACATATATAATTTTTGGCCTCGTGAAGGAGAAAGCATCGCTCAAGCTTGGGGGAGGCTTAAGTCAATGTTATATTCATGCCCCAATCATGAGCTCTCAAGAGAAATGGTTATTCAAAGTTTTTATGCTTGGCTTTCTCTCAATGATTGCACCATGCTCGATACTTCCTGTGCTGGTTCTTATATGCTGAAGACTATTGAATTCAAGTGGGACTTATTGGAAAGAATTAAATGCAACTCTGAAGATTGGGGTTCCGATGATGGTACGGAGTCAGGTATGACACCTAAGTTTGATTGTGTTAAATCTTTTATGGATACCGATGCTTTTCGTGGATTTAGCGCTAAATATGGACTTGACTCTGAGATAGTAGCTTCTTTCTGTGAATCTGTTGCTACTCACGTTGATCTCCCTAAGGAGAAGTGGTTTAAATATAATCCTCCCATTGAAGTAAAAGTAGTTGCACCTGTTACAGTTGAAGAAAAGATTATCACTTATAATGATCCTATTGTTCCTACTACTTATGTTGAGAAACCACCTTTCCCTGTTAGGATAAAGGATCATGCTAAAGCTTCAACTGTGGTTCGTAAGAGTAATACTAGCACATATACACCTCCTAAGCAAATTAAAGTTGAACCTAGTATTGCTATGGTTAAAGATCTCTTGGCTGATAATATAGATGGGCATGTAATTTACTTCTATGAGGAAGCTGCTAATATTGCTAAACCCGATGCAAAGATACATAGACCTATTGTAGGCATGCCTGTTATTTCTGTTAAAATAGGAGATCATTGTTATCATGGCTTATGTGATATGGGTGCTAGTGCTATTGCAATACCTATTTCCTTATATGAAGAAATTATGCATGATGTTGCACCCACTGAGTTAGAAGATATTGATGTTACAATTAAGCTTGCCAATAGAGATACTATTTCACCAGTTGGGATTGTTAGAGATGTTGAAGTCTTGTGTGGGAAAGTTAAATACCCTGCTGATTTTCTTGTTCTTCGTTCCCCACAAGATAGCTTTTGTCCCATTCTATTTGGTAGACCGTTCTTGAATACTGTTAATGCTAGGATTGGTTGCAAAAAGGATGTTGTTACTATTGGCTTGGGGGATATGAAACATGAGTTTAATTTTGCTAAATTTCGTAGACAACTCCATGATAAAGAATTACCTAGTAAGGATGAAATTATTGGTCTTGCTTCTATTGTCGTGCCTCATACTGATCCTTTAGAACAATATTTGCTAGACCATGAAAATGATATGTTTATGAATGAAAGAAGGGAAATAGATGAAGTATTCCTTAAGCAGGGTCCCATTTTGAAACACAACTTGCTTGTTGAAATCCTAAGGGATCCCCCCCCCCCCCACCCAAGGGTGATCCCGTGTTTGAGCTTAAACCATTGCCTGGTACTCTTAAATATGCTTATCTTGATGAAAAGAAGATATATCATGTTATTATTAGTGCTAACCTTTCAGAGCAGGAAGAGGAAAGATTATTGAAAACTCTGAAGAAGCACCGTTCTGCTATTGGATATAGTCTCGATGATCTTAAGGGCATTAGCCCCACTCTATGCCAACACAAAATTAAGTTGGATGAAGGCTCCAAACCAATTAGAGATCATCAACGATGGTTAAATCCTAAGATGAAAGAAGTGGTAAGAAAGGAGATACTAAAGCTCCTTGAGGAAGTTATAATTTATCCCGTTGCTGATAGTGAGTGGGTAAGTCATGTCCATTGTGTCCCTAAGAAGGGAGGTATTACTGTAGTTCCTAATGATAAAGATGAATTGATCCCTCAAAGGATTATTACAGGTTATAGGATGGTAATTGATTTCCGTAAATTAAATAAAGCTATTAAGAAATATCATTACCCTTTACCTTCTATTGATCAAATGCTATAAAGACTATCCAAACATACACATTTCTGCTTTCTAGATGGTTATTCTGGTTTCTCTCAAATACCTGTATCAGCGGACGATCAAGAAATGACTACTTTCACTTGCCCTTTCGATACTTTGTCTTATAGATGTATGCCTTTTGGTTTATGTAATGCACCTGCTACCTTTCAAAGATGCATGATGGCTCTATTCTCTGACTTTTGTGAAACGATTTGTGAGGTATTCATGGATGATTTCTCTGTCTATGGATCCTCTTTTAATGATTGCTTGAGCAACCTTGATCGAGTTTTGCAGAGATGTAAAGACACTAGCCTCGTCTTGAATTGGGAAAAGTGCCACTTTATGGTCAATGAAGGCATTGTCTTGGGGCATAAAATTTCTGAAATAGGTATTGAAGTTGATAAAGCTAAAGTTGATGCTATTGAAAAGATGTCGTGCCCCAAGGACATTAAAGGTATAAGAAGTTTCCTTGGTCATGTCGGTTTTTATAGGAGGTTCATTAAGGACTTTTCTAAAATCTCTAGGCCTCTCACTAATCTATTGCAAAAAGATATTCCTTTTCTCTTTGATGATGATTGTGTAGAAGCATTTGAAATACTTAAGAAAGCTTTGATTACTGCACATATTGTTCAACCACCTGATTGGAATTTACCCTTTGAATTTATGTGTGATGCTAGCGATTATGTTGTAGGTGTTGTTCTAGGGCAAAGAGTTGATAAGAAATTAAATGTTATCTAGTATGCTAGTAAAACTCTTGACACTGCCGAGAGAAATTATGCTACCACTGAAAAAGAGTTCTTAGCAGTTGTATTTGCATGTGATAAGTTCAGACCTTATATTGTTGATTCTAAAGTAACTATTCACATTGATCATGCTGCTATTAAATGTCTTATGGAAAAGAAAGATGGTAAACCTAGACTTATTAGATGGGTCCTCTTGCTCCAAGAATTTGATTTGCATATTAGTGATATAAAGGGAGCCGAGAACCCCGTTGAAGACAACTTGTCTAGGTTAGAGAATGTTCTTGATGACCCACTACCTATCGATGATGGCTTTCCTGATGAACAATTAGCTTTCATAAATGCTTCTCGCACTGCTCCATGGTATGCTGATTATGCTAATTACATTGTTGCTAAATTTATACCACCTAGTTTCACATACCAACAAAAGAAAAGGTTCTTTTATGATTTAAGACATTACTTCTGGGATGACCCACACCTTTATAAAGAAGGAGTAGATGGTGTTATTAGATGTTGCGTACCTGAGCATGAACAGGAACAGATCCTATGCAAGTGTCACTCCGAACCATATGGGGGACACCGCGCTGGAGATAGAACTACACATAAGGTATTGCAATCCAGTTTTTATTGGCCTACTCTCTTCAAAGATGCCCGTAAGTTTGTCTTGTCTTGTGATGAATGTCAAAGAATTAGTAATACTAGTAGACGTCAAGAAATGCCTATGAACTATTCTCTTGTTATTGTACCGTTTGATGTTTGGGACTTTGATTATATGGGACCGTTTCCTGCCTCTAATGGATATACACATATTTTAGTTGATGTTGATTACGTTACTAAGTGGGTAGAAGCTATTCCAACTAGTAGTGCTGATCATAACACCTCTATTAAGATGCTTAAAGAAGTTATTTTTCCAAGGTTTGGAGTCCCTAGATACTTAATGAATGATGGTGGTTCTCATTTTATTCATGGTGCATTTCGTAAAATGCTTGCTAAGTATGATGTTAATCATAGAATTGCATACCCATATCACCCACAGTCTAGTGGTCAAGTAGAGTTGAGTAATAGAGAGCTCAAATTAATTTTGCAAAAGACTGTTAATAGATCTAGAAAGAATTGGTCCAAGAAACTTGATGATGCATTATGGGCATATAGAACTGCATATAAAAATCCTATGGGTATGTCTCCGTATAAGATGGTTTATGGAAAAGCATGTCACTTACCTCTCGAACTTGAACATAAGGCATATTGGGCTATTAAAGAGCTCAACTATTATTTCAAACTTGCCGGTGAGAAGAGGTTATTTGAAATTAGCTCACTTGATGAATGGAGAACCCAAGCCTATGAGAACGCCAAGCTGTTAAAACAAAAGGTTAAAAGATGGCATGACAAAAGGATACAAAAATGTGAGTTCAACGTAGGTGATTATGTGTTGTTATTCAACTCTCATTTAAGATTTTTTGCAGGGAAACTTCTCTCTAAATGGGAGGGTCCTTACGTTATTGAGGAGGTCTATAATTCCGGTGCCATAATAATCAACAACTTCGAAGGCAGAAGTCCGAGGGTGGTGAATGGTCAAAGAATGAAACATTATATTTCAAGTAATCCTATAAATGTTGAAACTAATATTATTGAAACTGTAACCCCGTAGGAATACATAAGGGACACTTTCCAGAACATTTCAGACTCCAAAAAGGAATAGGTATGTGGTACGGTAAGTAAACCGACTCCAAAACAATTCTAATAGCAATTTTTCTCCGTTTTGGAATATTTAAGAATTTAGGAAAATAAGAAGTAGTCCGGGAAGGACACGAGGCCTCCACGAGGGTGGAGGGCGCGCCCTCCCTTACTGGGCGCGCCCCCTGCCTCGTGGGCACCTCGTGTGCCCTCCGACCTCCGTTTTCTTGCACGTTACTTCTTTTGGTTGGTAAAAATTCATTATATAATCTCCCGAAGGTTTTGACCACCGTATCACGCAAACATCTTCTGTCTTTGTTTTGAGCTGTTTCTGCCGCAGATTAGAGCAATATGTCGTCCCAGGATTCGGAGGGAGAAAGCTATGTGGCTGATTACCTTGCAGACCCTAAGGTCCACGGGGACTTGGAACATTGTGGCTAGACTACTGAGGACGAAGAAGACTACGAGCCTAAGGGGAAGGAGGAGACAAGCTCAGATGAAGATGAAGCCCCGTTACCTCAACCTAGGGACATGCATGTGGAGTTTAAAAAGTCAAGCCTCCCAGATAGGGCAAAGAAACCCAAGATCGAGTTTATCCCTTCTCGTCTCTTGCAGGAAAACAAACAGGAACAATGCAAAAGGATATTAAGCCTTGAGCAGGAGATCGATGATCTAAGGGAGCAAAATTCCATTCTCAAGTGCAAATTAAGGAAGAAGCCTACATCATCAACAACTCCTTCACCACCTCCGAGGACATAATCACATGGGTATGGGCACTCCCCTTGGCAACTGCCAAGCTTGGGGGCGGTGCCCCGGTATCGTATCACCATCACACTCCTATCTTTACCATTTTTCTTAGTTCGATCCTTTTGGTAATATCTAGATCTAGTAGAATAAAGTTTTGGTATGATTTAGTTTTGAATTTTGCTTTGTGATCCCTCTATGTAATCGAGTCCGTGAGCTACATATAATAAAGATTAGTGTTGAGTCAAGGGCTTTGTTGTCTTGCTATGATCTTGAAGAAATAGAAAGAACAAAAAGAAATAAGAGAGTTCATATTGATCTTATGGATAGTAATGACTTCACACATAAAGAGTATGAGGCATAAAAGTTGTTGAGAGTTGGCAAACATAGCTTTGGTCATCGTTGCAATTAATAGGAAGTAATAAAGAAAGAGAGGTTTTCACATATAAATATACTATCTTGGACATCTTTTATGATTGTGAGCACTCATTAAAGTATGACATGCTAAAGGGTTGATGTTGGACAAGGAAGAAAACGTAATAGGTTATGTTTTCTCACATCTCAGTTAAAGTATATTGTCATGGATCTTCCAACATGTTGAGCTTGCCTTTCCCCCTCATGCTAGCCAAATTCCTTGCACTAAGTAGAGATACTACTTGTGCTTCCAAACATCCTTGAACCCAGTTTTGCCATGAGAGTCCACCATACCTACCTATGGATTGAGTAAGATCCTTCAAGTAAGTTCTCATGTTGCAAGCAATAAAAATTGCTCTCTAGATATGTATGACTTATTAGTGCGGAGAAAATAAGCTTTATACGATCGTGTGATACGGAAGTAATAAAAGTGACAGACTGCATAATAAAGGTTCATATCACAAGTGGCAATATAAAGGGACATTCTTTTGCATTAAGATTTTGTGCATCCAACCCTAAAAGCACATGACAACCTCTGCTTCCCTCTGCGAAGGGCCTATCTTTTACTTTATGCAAGAGTCAAGCTGATCTTCACCTTTCCCTTTTTCATTTTATCCTTTGGCAAGAACCTCGTGTTGGAAAGATCTATATATATATATGTGTGTGTGTGTGTGTGTGTGTGTGTGTGTGTGTGTGTGTGTATCCAATTGGATGTAAGTTAGTATGAACTATTATTGTTGACATCACCCAAAGGTGAATACATTGGGAGGCGAAATTATAAGCCCCTATCTTTCTCTGTGTCCGATTAAAACTCCATAACCATAAGTATTGCGTGAGTGTCAGCAATTGTAGAAGACTAAATGATAGTTGAGTATGTGGACTTGCTGAAAAGCTCTACTATTGACTCTTTCCGATGTTATGATAAATTGCAATTGCTTCAATGACTGAGATTACAGTTTGTTAGTTCTCAATGAAGTTTATGATTCATACTTGATATTGTGAATAGATTATTACTTGAGAATAATAAATTATATGACAATATATATATATATATATGTTGTTGTTATAAGAATGATCATGATGCTCTCATGTCCGTATTTTATTTTTATTGACACCTTATCTCTAAACATGTGGACATATTTTTCGATATCGGCTTCGGCTTGAGGACAAGCGAGGTCTAAGCTTGGGGGAGTTGATACGTCCATTTTGCATCATGCTTCTATATCAATATTTACCGCATTATGGGCTGTTATTACACGTTATGTCACAATACTTATGGCTATTCTCTCTTATTTTACAAGGTTTATCATGAAGAGGGAGAGTGCCGGCAGCTGGGATTCTAGGCTGGAAAAGGAGCAAATATTGGAAACCTATTCTGCACAGCTCAAAAAGTCCTGAAACACCACGAAAGTCATCTTTGGAATTAATAAGAATTATTGAGCGAAAGAAGTACCAGAGGGGGCCCACACCCTGGCCACGAGGGTGGGGGCGTGCCCACCCCTACTGGGTGCGCCCCCTGCCTCGTGGGCCCCCTGGTGGCCCTCCGGTGCCCATCTTCTGCTATATGAAGTCTCTTACCGTGGAGAAAATCATAAGCAAGCTTACGGGACGAAACTCCACCGCCACGAGGCGGAACCTTGGCGGAACCAATCTAGGGCTCCGGCGGAGCTGTTCTGCCGGGGAAACTTCCCTCCGGGAGGGGGAAATCATCACCATCGTCATCACCAATGATCCTCTCATTGGGAGGGGGTCAATCTCCATCAACATCTTCACTAGCACTATCTCCTCTCAAACCCTAGTTCATCTCTTGTAGCCAATCTTGTATCAAAACCACAAATTGGTACATGTGGGTTGCTAGTAGTGTTGATTACTCCTTGTAGTTGATGCTAATTGGTTTATTTGGTGGAAGATCATATGTTCAGATCCTTAATGCATATTAATACTCCTCTGATCATGAACATGAATATGCTTTGTGAGTAGTTACGTTTGTTCCTGAGGACATGGGTGAAGTCTTGCTATTAGTAGTCATGTGAATTTGGTATTCGTTCAATATTTTGATGAGATGTATGTTGTCTCTCCTCTAGTGGTGTTATGTGAATGTCGATTACATGACACTTCACCATTATTTGGGCCTAGAGGAAGGCATTGGGAAGTAATAAGTAGATGACGGGTTGCTAGAGTGACAGAAGCTTAAACCCTAGTTTATGCGTTGCTTCGTAAGGGGCTGATTTGGATCCACTAGTTTCATGCTATAGTTAGGTTTACCTTAATACTTCTTTTGTACTTGTGGATGCTTGCAATAGGGGTTAATCATAAGTGGGATGCTTGTCCAAGAAAGGGCAGCACCCAAGCACCGGTCCACCCACATATCAAATTATCAAAGTAACGAACGCGAATCATATGAGCGTGATGAAACTAGCTCAACAATAATTCCCATGTGTCCTCGGGAGCGCTTTTCTTATTATAAGAACTTGTCCAGGCTTGTCCTTTGCTACAAAAAGGATTGGGCCACCTTGCTGCATCTTATTTACTTTCATTGCTTGTTACTCGTTACAAATTATCTTATCACAAAACTATCGGTTACCTACAATTTCAGTGCTTGCAGAGAATACCTTACTGAAAACCGCTTGCCATTTCCTTCTGCTCCTCGTTGGGTTCAACACTTTTACTTATCAAAAGGACTATGATAGATCCCCTATACTTGTGGGTCATCACGCGTTGGTAGTTAATAACTGGTGTGAAGTCCACCCCGAAAAAAAGACAATAACTCGGGATGATGCACCGATAACTTGGACGTTCACACGGGCACGGCCAATTGTACGGGTGTAGAGGCGCGTTCACAAAAAAGGGATCAAACGCTCAGCCTATGTATTTCTCGTGTAAATAGATAATTTAGTGCCATTGGTTTTTTACTTTAAACATAATTCATTGACGTGTTAGTGTAGAGGCGCACAAAAAGAAATGGATATTGTAGTCCGCTACTTAAAAGTGTTACCTCATATGATTACATAGCCTCCATTTCATAAATTGCGTACCCGTTGAATTCATATATGAATATTACATATATTACTTCATAATAGAACCTTAAATCATCCAAGACTAATGAATTTGAACGCAAGAGTAACAATGGTGCATGTACATAATAGCTACATTGGTTATTTGAAGAAACATCACTGTAACTTTGGCATACACAATTGAAAAGGTTTATTTAGATATAAAACATGTAATATGTGAGTGTCCAATCTTTATAGCGTTGAATCGATATTGTACCTTTGGCCATGATACGAAGAAGATATTGATTTATGTTCAAGCGATGCACGTCCATGATCACTAGATAGTGATACGTGAATGAATTGTGCAATCTCTCTCACACGCATACATATCTCATTTCCCTGTGGGCATCGGAATCACACATGCGCACTTCGTGTATTTCTCTCCCTCCGTCAAGGTTAGAATTCGTCTTTCTACCCCGTCCTACAAGTCTCTCACACATAAACACACACGCTCTCTCTGTCGAACACGCCCACCCCTTTAATTCCGCCCACCCATAGCCACTAATGTCTCAAAGTAAAATTATGTCTCTCACACATATGCCTAAGTTTAACTCGAGTTCCGGAAGCATATGAATACGTACAATGGGATTCCAGCAGAGCACCTTTTGTTTTGAGATTTCGCTCTCTCTCTCTCTCTCTCTCTGTCTGTCACACACACACACATTGTTTATCGCTTCATTTTTTCCGGCACTTGCATGCACATCGTTTATTTATCTTCGTGATGTTTTAAGTATGACTCGCACACATGATATCTACCTATCCCTTAATATAGCTAGATATGTGTCACACAAACTCCTTCTCCCTACTAGCAAGATGCCCATGCGTTGCACGGAACATCAAGATGCATTTGTATGAGTAGTTTATCTTGTGGGAGAAAAGGATGAACGAGGGAATGCCTTATTTGCAAATGTGGAGAGGGGTGTGGGTATCTTTTTGCAAAATTGCCATAGTTTCCTTCCTATCGGTCAGATATAAATTGGATGGACTATATTGCAGGATGGCAAGAACACCATCATCACCAACTCTATTTTTATAAGAGTAGAGATATGTAAGTGTCACTGCCCCCCCCCCCACACACACACACCCACACACCAACACACACACACACTTCCCAACACCGAAGGAGTAGGGTGACACCTCGATCTTGATACTAATCTATCGAGTGGTTTCTCTCTCAAAAACACACACACACACACACAAACACACACACACACACATACTACCCAACACCGAAGGAGTAGGGTGGCACCTCGATCTTGATAGTAATCTATCTACTCCTCTTTCAAACACACACACACATACACACACACTCGCTAGTTGTGCCTCTGTGCCTACCGCGCACACTCTTGATATGTCTTTCTCTCCCTCCCCCCACCCCAACAATGATAGCAGAAGGGTGACAACTCGATCTGATCGTAATCTGTCGTTGGTTTCTCTCTCAAACATTGTGTATCTATGCCTCGCTCAGTAGCCCCCTCGATATGTAGACTTCTCGCGTGCACACAGCTGTAGTGACGATGACGCTGAACCTAGTGTGCCTCGTTTTTACCAGCCTCATGTGATAGTTTTGACCTTGTTTTCTGTTAATTAACAAGGCAACCTTTTCTTTGTTACTACTAGTGAATCTGAAATCATTCGGGGCAGACATAAAATTTATCACTTCAACCCAATTATCACAGTAACTATTTTAAAAGAAACTAGCTACATGCCCGTGCATTGCACGGAACATCAAGATGCATTTGTATGAGTAGTTTATCTTGTGAGAGAAAAGGATGAACGAGGGAAGGCCTTATTTGCGAACGTGGAGAGGGGTGTGGGTATAATTTTGCAAAATTGTCATAGTTTCCTTCCTATCCGTTAGATATAAATCCGACGGCCTATATTGCAGGATGGCACGCACACCATCATCACCAACTCTGTTTTCTACTCCCTCCATTCCTAAATATTTGTCTTTTTAGAGATTTCAACAAGTGACTACATATGAAGCAAAATGAGTGAATCTACACTCTAAAATATGTCTACATACACATCCGTATGTGGTAGTCCATTTGAAATCTGAAAAAGACTAATATTTAGGAACAGCTGGAGTATAAGAGTAGACATGGAGATATATCTCCAACATGGTCTACAACAAAAATGTGCTAGACTGGTTAGTGCTGAATGCTCGCAATGCGATGACATGAGTTCGAATTCTGTCTTTAACTTCAGACTTTTTATATTATATATTACTTATTTAATATATACTTCTTTCGCTACTGTACTGAGGAACCCAAAGAGTACTTAGAATACAAGTTTAACTTGTTTATTTTTAACTTTTTGTATGAAGTTGTAGCCACCCTGCAAGTCACGTGTACACTATACATGCAATTAACTTTTATAGAGGGACAATCATACACACAATTAAATCAAATGGATTGGATGTCACTCTATTATTTCCAGCATAAGAGCATCTCCAACGGCAGCCGGCAAATTTCCTCCCGCTTCCTTCCGCGGAGGACGACATCAAACGCCAGCGGCATACATTTTCACAACTCTAACCAACCAGATGAAATTCGTGCAAACACGGACTGATTTCATATAAGCATGAAGGATTTCATATAAAAAAGTCGGATCTTCATATAAACATGATGGATTTCATTACATTTACATGAACTAAGCGATGTTAATCCGGCTCTCTTGGTATAATTAATAATCCCTCCGTCCGGAAATACTTGTCCTAGAAATGGATGTATCTAGACTTATTTTAGTTATAGATACATACAATTTATCCATTTGTACAACAAATATTTCCCGCCAGCTGGAGAGGGAGTACATAATCTAAATGGCCGCCCGCAGATCCCTTTTCTTCCTCATGTCCGGCAGACACTTGCGGGGTCGACGAAGGTCCTCGAAAGAGACGAAGCAGCAAAGAAACCACCTAAATGCGTAGTCGTCACCTCGGTGGTGGCCTTCATGGGACCCAAGTGGCGGCGGCCTCCTGTGTTCTACTTCTCCTCGATGATGACGGCGGACACAGAGAAGTTGGCCACTGACTCATCGCTCTCCATGCACCCGGCTTCTGTCTCTGCCTGCATGGCGCTGCCACAGGCACGGGAGGCATGGCCGTAGGGATGGGAGGCGCACCCACAGACACGGGAGGCACGGCCACCGCAGACACTGGTGGCACGGTACGATGCGACAGCGACGCGGCAGCGACGTGGCAGCATCGACGCCCGTACCGACATGCTTGTCATCGTGCTTGCGTAGAGCAACTCGCCACTCCTCATCGAGCTGAACTAGAGCGGCGAGTTGTTGAACCACGTGCCTGCTTGGGGCGGCAACTAGCTCCGTCAGGGCAAGCGAGGTTGGTGAAGCACCGAGCCGCCTCGCCCATATTCGGAGGGCTTGGCGGGCCACCCAGTCGGGTATTATGCCGGAGAACGGCTCCTCGGAAGCCATTGGAAGAGTGGAGAAAATGGTGAAGGAGGAGATGGGGGAGCAGCGGAGGGGTATGATTCTTGCCCGTTGTCTGCCTGGCCTTGTTTAAATAGAGGGCGGACGGTAGGAGCTTGGCGACGTCTGGCCTCGTTTAAACTGAGGGCGGACAGGAGGAGCTCGGTCGGTGTTGTGTTTAATTCCGGTCTGCTCATGAACGGACGTGTGGCCGGAGTAGGTTTTGTCGGTTTGCATGCGGGTTTAATGGAGGGGTTTGATGGAGGCGAGTAGGCGTGTTCAGCCGGGCGTGAAGCGGGCGGCGCGGTACTATTCGATTTGACAGCGGGCGGCGCAGTTCCTGATACGTCTTTAATGTAGATGGGGGAGGGAGTAGCGGTCCCGAAATGTTGAACAGCCAATGCATCCTCCTTCAATTAATGCATGAGGGAAGTAATGGGAGGAGGGCCGGGAAGAGAGGTTGCATGATGTGAATGCAGCGCAGTTTGCCCTCATATAAAGGCGCCCCTCCATTCCAATGCATCTACCACATCGTACGCACCTAAGCATTTGCCTAAGCACCTACACTAAGCGCAAAAGTGCTCACTCCAGACACATGGCGGCGCTGCGCGCGAGCGGCCTGCGGCTGTGCCAGATGCTCCACGACGCTGGCCTCCGGCATGGCACTGAGGATCGTCTCCAGACGATGTTGGAGACCGGCTGGTGGATGGCCACCGTCGATGCCAACTACGACTCTCAGTTGGACCAGATGATCATTTCCACCACCAACAAGTTCACCATCCTCAAGAAGCTCGCAGACGACATTACCGTACTCCTCCAACCTGCGCGCCTGGGATCCTCATTGTCTACCACCCTAATCGGCCTCCATGGTCGGAACCTCTTTCAAGCATTGGTGGCCGTGCGACTGCCCGCCGACGCCACGAAAAATTTTCACCTGGAGGTCACGCTCGCCGCGAGGCGCCTCGCCCTGCAAGAATTCGTCGACCTACACATCCACGTGTACGAGAAAATCGTGTGCATAGGTATCTACAAGGCCAGTGAGGACACTACGATGTTGGCCTTCCTCAACCGGCTGGAAGCCTTGGATGCCTTTGCTGAGAAGCACCTTGACCTCGCCACAAAAGCTACCGCTCCTTAGCCGCCGGTCGGTGGCCCGACGCACTAAGTTGAGGAGGAGGAGGTCGTACGTTGATGGATGCATCTTTCTTCTTGCCTCCTGTAACCACCAGTGCGATCGCATCATCGCGGCCTTAAGTCTTATTGTGTTGTTACATTCTCGTTCCAGTCAATACTGACATGTGCGATCCCTTTGCTTAATTATATGCATCACTGTAACTAGTACTCCATCTGTCAATTTATAAGTTGTGCTTACCTTTTCCATCAACTTAGTGCAACGCGCGGGCGTCTTGCTAGAAACACTAGAACATGTCGGACCGCATGTGACCAAACCGACGATGCGCCAACCTAGCTATTTCGTACCCTGCTTATCTGGCGGAAATAGCCCCGCCCTAGCGTTTCCAATTGTTATTTCTATCTATAGATCGCGCCAAGGAGCAGAACCAAATGTTACAATTTATACATGTTTCTCTACTCCTACTCCTATAAAAGACTCAGTTGGTGATGGTGGTGTGTCTGCCATCTGTCATTTCTGACCATTAGATCTGCATCTAACGGCTGTGAGGTAAGTTGTGGCATTTTTGCAACAATAGCCCACTTCTCTGCTCCAATTTGCAGAAAACCCCTTATTATCTTGAAAACAACCACATCTCTCCCTTACCTCATCAAAACATCCTGAGAAATATATTTTGAGTGAAAAGTAATATATTAGGAGTATATCAAAACCAGAGCAATTTCTTTCAATTTTGTGAACAAGCACTACTATTCTACTACTTTGGATCTATCGCAATGCACGGGCACATTGCTAGTAAAAGGAAAAGGTTGTTGCGTTCGCATCGCACCCCCACACGCCCGGGAATCAGGAGTACTCCACGGCCCGTCCAGCACGACACATAGCTTAGGGAAGGTGTCTTGCCTACCATTTTCACTTTCATGTGGGACCGCCGTTGAGCAAACCGACTATTGGAAAACCGCACCCCACCCGCCACCGGGTTGGTAAACAGAAATGAGGGGGAAGATCTAGCTGTAGCATGGAAGCCAAGAAATTTGGTGTCGGATGGGGCTCGTTGATAGAGTAGGAGCATTCTGTACTACTACTTCTACTAGTACCAAGTTTGTACTATACAACTAGTACTACCACTATACAACTAGGTACGTGCACGGCACAACATCATAGGAACAAAAAACGGGAAGATCTTGTTTTGGGTGATTTATCTTTTTTCAGTCAACGTAGTATGAATAATGTGATGTGGGGGGCACCCATGAAGCTTATGTGGCTTGGTTGCATGGCTACGAAAGGTTAGAGAAAAATAAATAGATAATGTGTTTAGAGTGCACTCCACTAAATACATATACTTTGGATCCATTGCAACGCATGGGCCGGCACATCTATATCTATACCCCCTATATAGTGTGTGAATAACTTTGAAAGTTTGTTGTTGGATGAAGCCAATCCGACGGTACAAAGATGGCAAATCCGAGCACTACTGGTCGTTGGATATCATCTACATTCCACCAGATACTGCCACATGTAGAATCTAGAAGACTCCATGGTTGAACTTAAGTGTCTGTTTGGTTCATGACTAACTTTTCCACAATTAAGCTTAGGCAAAGTGTGTCTGCCACAAAAAATGTGGCTAACAAAATGGCCACCACAAGTGTGGCAAGATTTGGCAAGAAGTTGAGTCTATGACATGTGGACCATGTAGCTAGAAATGTGTGGCAAGCCACAAGTGTAGCAATGAACCAAACACATGCCTAAGATATTGTGGCACGCCTAAGCTTCGGCGTGGCAACCTTAGGCTGCAAACCAAACATCTATACCCCTATATAGTGTGTGAATAACTTTGAAAGTTGGTCGTTGGATGAAGCCAATCCGATGGTACAAAGATGGCAAATCCGAGCACTACTGGCCGTTGGATATCATCTAGATTCCACCAGATTCTGCCACATGTAGAATCTAGAAGACTCCATGGTTGAACTTAGGGTCTGTTTGGTTCATGACTAACTTTTCCACAACTAAGCTTAGGCAAAGTGTGTCTGCCACAAAAAGTGTGGCTAACAAAATGGCCGGGGATGTTTGGTTTGAGACTAAGTTTGCCAAACCTTGCCACACCTAAGGTTAGGCAAATTTGACCAACTTAGGTGTGTGTTTGGTTCAAGCCACATCTTAGGCAAGCCACACTATGGTTCCACATCACATACACACAACAAGTGTGGCAAGATTCCCTTAGGCTTGCCAACTTGTGGGTCTCATTTTGAAGAAATAACCTTAGGCAAGTTTGGCAACATTGTATGGCAAAGTGTGGAACTCCTAGGCCTAGAACCAAACAGCCAAAGCATAATGCACAAACCACCAGAATCTCATGCGTGCAATGCACGTGTACCTTACTGGTTGGTAGTAGTATGAAAATTCCGGGTTTGGCACAAGCTCGTACTGCGGGAGCACCACAAGGCCTACCGCAGGAGTTACATTTACCTCTCAAGGCCCACGGGACCGAGCTTCAGTGGCTTAGTGCACTAGCCTATGAGTCAATGACATGCGGACCTTAGATGCGGCTGGCCCACATGTCATTCTCATGGTGGTGGCGTGGTTCGCGACTCACTCATTCGAGATGAACCGACCGATGGTGGCATGACCATGGCGAGGGTGCCACAACTGGGCGTCGGGGCGTTACGAGGCGTAGATGGCCACACCAACGGGTACTACATGTAGTACAGAAGTACTCCAGATGATGATTGATGCCCGGGACGAAATGTGTCATAGCCGCTAGATGAAAATTCGATGGTGCGGGAGTATGGATCGGAGCACAGCAGCGGAGCAGGAAAACCGCGTCCAATCAGGTGTGGCTGTGGTAAAAAATGATGGTCACCGCAGTTCAGCTGGCCCGCATGTCATGCACACAAAGGCAGAGGAGCGGTGGGGCCGAGAGGGATGAGGCGCACATCGGGGGGATGAGAATCCCCTAACGTGAACAATCCTACCATTGGGTCACTGACATGTGGGTCCGCCTAAGCATGGGTCCCACCTGTCAGCGAAGGAAAGGCAGGTTAAGGCAGTGATAGCCACGTCAGAGGATCCATGTCCACATCGGGAGACGTTGTGCCATGGGTTGGAGCGGCGTCGTGGGAATCGCGTGTGGGTGTGGCAGTGGTAGAAAAAAGAAACGTGATGGTCGTCGTGGTTCAACTTCCATGGACAAGCTGTCATGTCTACTGACACATGTATATCAAAACTAGAGTGTTTATATTTCAAGTACGTGAACAAGTATTATTCTACTACTTTGGATCCATTGCAACGCACGAGCCAGCACATTGGTAGTAGTAGTCTCTATCTCTATCTCTATCTCTAGAGGCCTTCCCTTGTTCATCATTTTCTCTCACCAGATAAACTACTCATACAAAGGGAAAATTTTGTTTTTGCCACTCTAGATTTTGCCAATTTTCCTTATGCCACTCTAGATTTTGACATTTCACTTTTGCCACTCTTAGTTTTTGACAATTATCACAATTGCCATTCCCGTGGCAAAAGCAAAATTTTTAGAGTGGCAATTGTGATAATTATCAAAAGCTAAGAGTGGCAAAAATGAGATAAAATTATTTTGCTTTTGCCGCAAAATGGCAATTGTGATAATTGTCAAAAACAAAGAGTGGCAAAAGTGAAATGTCAAAATCTAGAGTGGCATAAAAGAAATTGGCAAAATCTAGAATGACAAAAACAAAATTTTCCCTCATACAAATGCATCTTGATGTTCTGTGGAACACACGAGGATGTTTCCTTGGGGGTCTCTCTAGCGCGGCGTGGCCGTAGTTGCAAGTTGACGCCCCTTGAGATGCTGACATTGAGGGGCACTCGGATTTCCTCCGATGAGCAGGTAAGATGAGTTTGATCACGTAGTAAATGCATTCTAAAGACTACTTTCGTGTCCATTTCCTAATTCTCCCCCTGCCCACTGTTTCACAGGTTAGGCTCGGTGTGAGTGGAGATTGGCTTGCATATGTACAGGAGGGTACAACATCAATTTGCACAACATTTACAACGGTGACACCGTTCCCGTAGAACCTTTGTCCAACATTAAATCGTTGCGTGCATGTATAGTAAAGAAACAAATCTCGAGTTTGGCACGAGTTCGTGCAGCGATAGCACCACAAGGCCTGGCGCAGGAGTTACATTTCCCTCTCATGGCCCTCGGGACTGAGCTTCAGGCCTTACTACACCTGCCTTTGAGTCAATAACATGTGGACCCGATAGGTGGCTGGTCCACATGTAATGCTCCCGAAGGCAGAGGGGCAGTGGGGCCGAGAGGGGTGAGCCGCAGGCTGGCGCACGTGTGGTGTCATGGGTTCGAGCGGCATCATGGGAATCGCATGTGGCTATGGTAGAAACTTGGTGCTCGCCGCATTTAAGGTGGCCCACATGTCATGCACACAAAGGCAAAGGGGCGGTGCGGCCGAGAGGGGTGAGGCGCACGTCGAGGGACGTGGTGCCATGGGTTGGAGCAGCGTCGTGGGAATCGCGAGTGGCAGTGGATGAAACATGATGGTCACCATAGTTGAACTTCCATGGACAAGCTGTCATGTCTATGGACACATGCATTGCATACCGATCACTGGAAGGAGTAGTAGAGAAAGCTAGGCGGATAAATAGTTCCTTATAGTCAAGCGGACCCACGCTACTACTTGTTCCAAAGACATGCACACCATCTAAATAGTCCATCTATATCAATATACACTGAGAGGGAATAATTATTTTTACAAGAGAGGAAATAGTTCATCCATCCATAATGCCCTCCTGCTGGTGCAGCCTTTTCTTCTTCTTCTTGTTGTTGTTGTTGTTGTTGTTGTTCTCATTATCTGTGGGAGACGGCTTCGCAACAAGCTCTTTGGACCTTACAGCTATCTCGGAACTCACACAGGCATCGAGGGCAGCATATTTTATCCGCTCGTACATCAAGGGATAATTCTCCCATCCAGACGACCTTAATGCCAGCGTCTCGTCACACTTCTGAAGATTTGTACTGAGAACAAAATTTGCTACGTCGAATAGGGATGGTGTCTGTTTATCACAATCTTCTACAGGAATTTTGATTCTGGTTTGTAGGTCAGCGATGCTTTTCAAATCGAGGTTGTACGGCGCCAGCTTCTGTTTGTCCCCTTTGATGGCTGCCCCACAGAAGTATATGTCCTCCCGAGACAAGAAATCGTGAAGCTCACCTGGTATGGAGGGCGCGTGTATGATGTGGTACACCAAAACATCATCTTTGAGGCACAGTTGAAGGACGGCGGCGTGTTGGATCTTCCCAAGGGCATGTTCCGTGTACTCTGCGTCGAGACCGATGACCCTCATCTCTACATTTTCAAGGGAGTTGGATACATTGTTGATCCACTTCCGAACAACCCTTGGGTGGATGTGGCAACTATGCTCAACAAGCCTTCGACGAGGACATGTTGGACGCTAAAAACCTGCATCTCAATCTTTTTGGCCATTTGGAACTGCTGGAACGGAGGGCTATGGTTCGGAGAATTAGGATTAGATGGTTTGTCTAACTGAAGTAGATGATTATTTAAAGGGGCTTCGGAATTACTCCAGGAGTATGTAAAGAGGTTAAAACAATGTGAAAGCAGTGGGGTTTGGATGCAAATGAAGACGAAGGGGAGGTGAAGAAGCCGAGGAATATCAGTTCGCGATGGAGAAGTAAATGGGATAAGTGGCATGCAGGCAGTTGATTAGACGGCTAGGTAGACTAAACGGAAAGGCTATGCGGGTAGACTGAGGAGTCGTACCTGTTCGTGTACGTGCCCATCCTTCCTAATAGGTGGGACATATGCAAACAGATAAAAAAATGTGTCGTAGCTGGTTCAGATGGATATTGGCGCGTGCCTGGGAGACACAACATTCTCTGGTTAAGGAATACACGGTTATCCTCAAAAAAGAAAAGGCCCATCTTCGCGCTTCCGCATGCACAAGAATTTGGTTCTGCTCGCAATATGGATGATACCTAGAGGATGAAGTGAACAGGCATGCTAGCACCAGAGACCTATTTCCGCTATACATACTGGAGTACTCATGTTCCTACTACTACTACTAGTAGTAGTACAATTGTGGTACACTTGATGGTCAAAACACTATTCATCCGATCCTCACAGTGAAGTGACAACACCCTGCGCCTGACACTAGTCCAGGCGGCGTGTTCGGGTTACCAAAGTTAGCCTCACCCTATGCACTGTGTAGTCTGTCACCGCTGCTATATAGCACATTAGCATGCCTCGCCTCGTCTCCCTCTCCCCTCCCATAGAACCACTCCATCTCCATCTCCGTCTCCAGCTCACTGTGCCCTCGTGTACCGTCGCCCCGCTTGCCTCCCCCAGTACCACTATTCCCTTTCTAGCCGCTCCAGCACCGACAGCCTTCTCCCCCGTAAATCAAGCCCCCCAAAACCCCCACCTTCCAAACTCCACCATGGACAAATGCGAACCGCGTAGCATCCATATGAGCTGCGATTGGAGCAATCTCCCCAGTGACGTCCTCGACCTCTGTTGTTTGTGTATGAATATGTTGAGCGCCCTGCGGCTGGCTGGATGCTCGAGGGACATGCACATGGCCATCGTTGAAGCGAGGCCTAAGCTTTTCAAGACACCCAACTTGCCACTATCTGGTCTTGCGAGATTTGCTCACCATGATATGGAAGCATACTAGATGCCCCTCGACTTCAATCCGATCTCCATTAGCCGAAACTTCTTTGCAAGTATGTAGTGGGTCACCGTACATCATTTCCCTCGACTTCGATCCGATCACCATCGCCCGAAACTTCTTGGCAAGTATGTACTGGGTCGGCATGAACTCCCACTGGATGGCTGCCTTCAGAGAAGACGGTTAAAAGTTGGTGCTCGTGAACTTCCAGACCTCCCATGAGATTATCCTTCCTCCGTTGGATTATATAGAGTTTTACCATCGCGGTCCAAGTCATCTAGATTACCACATCAGTTGGACGGACCTTGTCTTGCAGAAGATTGTAATCTGCCAAGTGCCCACACGACATGCGAATTATGCAGACTTCAAGCTAATTGCCTTGTTCGACCGCGGACTCGCCTATCTTTATGCCGGTGCCTTCTTTAGCTGGAGACAACTCGGCTCAAAGTGGATCATCGTCAAAGCTGATACACACTTCTGTGATGCTATTGAACACAATGGCATCATCTACGCGGTTGACAAAACAGATACCATCACGTATTGATGGGACGACGCATGTAAGTTGTTTCCTTCTCATGTTAATGATGACGCCATGACACTGTTTGAACTTTTTGTGCTGATTGGCATATCCCTGTTTGAGCAGAATTTGAGTAGAACTATGGCAATGTATTGGAGACGCCGTAAATCAGCTATATTTGGAATGAGTTAATTCATGCGATTGTGACCATGTCATTACAGCCAATTTGTATCCCTGAATAATCAAACGGTTAGGAATATAGGGATATTCTCTTTATTTTACAGTAATCCATATACTACTACTAAACATGAGTGTGTATCAATGGCCATGTTAGTTTCCTCATTTTCATGATGTAGAAACATGCACCACACTGTTGGTTTCATCTAACCATACATTAGGGAAGTAAATGTGCATATGGGGAACTCTGTATTTGGAAGTAGTGAAATCTTGTAATGCTTACCATGTGTACATACCTATATTCGCCCTTCAGCAATCAATGGCTAGAATAATATCCTCACAAAAAAAATTCCCACAGAACACGAGTATATAATAATGCATGGTCTGTTAGTTACCTTGAAGAATTTGTTTGTGAGGACAGAACATGATTACATAACATGCATGACATGGTAGTTTCCTGTGAAGAATCGATTGCGAGATAACATGAGTATAACCATGCATGGAACTTCTATATTTTCAAACCCAGTATACATTTCCCTGTATTTTCCTCCTAGTTCCAACAGGAACATATCAATGTTGTTTCTTGCATTATCCTACTCATACTCTGAACAATGTTAATCTTACATTAACAATGCATGTCCTTTTTGATATGCTGCAGTGTCCCTACAGTTACTGCCCTTTGTAATCACACCACCTTTGCCAAAAACAGGGAAGCACAACTGGTTCCTCGCTCGATCAGACGATGGCAAAAGACTGATGATCATTCGTACACATGAGACAGAAAACTTATATTGCAAAAAACCCACTGTATACAAGCACCATGAAATATGTGAGTATCCGGACAGTGGTTGTTATGTCTATGAGCAGGATACCAGCTTGTTGGGGCCTTCAGGATTTTTGAGTTGGAGGCGGGTAAACTGCCTTGGTTCACAATCCCTGTTTCTCAGACTCAATTATCCGATTAACAAGGAGATCACCGTTGGCAAGGACCTTGATGGCAGAGAGGCTATGTTTGCTATGGAAAATTGTGTCTACGCGGCGAGCCCTAAGAGTTTGGGAGCAAACTCCCCTGATTATCACGATACAGCATGCAGTCAAATGAAGGTGAGAATGACAAAGGCATCCGGATTAACTTTGATCCTTGGATGTCTCAATTACGACAGGCAGTGATGTGGTTCAAGCCTCCAGGTTGATAGGTAATTGGGTTGTTGCATCGAAAGGGTGGAGTACTGGTGTCTCCAGATCACTGGTTGCTGAAGCGGGGCTGCAAATTATGATGGTGTTGGATCATCCCTCTTCGAATGACTTTGTTGTCTTTGCTGCTTGTTCTGGATGGTAGTTCTCTCTTTTGTTATGCATATTCCTTGTCATTTGGTCATCCTCGTTTATGTCACTCTTCCTATGTAATAGTTGCCTATGTGTAGAATGTCATTCTCATCTGGATCACGAGAGTCTGAGCACTGCAGATGGGTATGTTTTGGTGGTGTAGCAAGACTTCTTTTGAACTATCAGGTCTTGCTTTTTATGTCAGTAGTAGTCACTAGTCAGTGTTTGAATGTTGTATATATCATTGTTTTGAACTGTTTATTGTCTCGAACTACTGGTGGGCTAAATGAGGGCATCACCATTCTCCAGTGTTCAGAGTATATCTCCTTTTTTCAAGTTATATAATTTGAGCTTAGTGTCTTTTCGATGATGTACACTTGTTTGGGCCAGTGAGGTATCGTTGAATATGGGCCGAGTAGTAATGCAATGCCAAACAGGTCAATTATGACTCTTAGGTCGGGCTCTCAAAAGATTCTCAAAAAAAGGCTGGGCTCCCCAAAAAAGAAAGAATAAGGACTCTTAGGCTGACATGTGCGCGCCACCGATGTTTTCGTGCGCTTGCGCGCCGAGAGCATATTGGCGCGTGTTCGAAATTCATGCTACCTTTTCATCCCCAATCTCCCGCCCCTCCCCCACCTCTGGAATCTCGATTCCTACTCTAGTTCCCCCAAATCCCCCTCCTGTACTCCCTGTACTCAAGCGCACTATCATGTCGCCGGTTGACGCGGACCTCCGAGCGGGAGATCCTGAGGGCCGCCCTGCCTTTGGTCGCTGCGTGTTGTCGCTCAACAGTGGCATGGCGGCGCTTGACGACCAGTTTTCTGGAAAAGTGCTGATGATAACCATCAACGGTGACCGACCTCCCGTCTCGCCGGACGACCTTGTCAAAGCTCTTGGCATTGCGCATAGCATCCAAATAAGTGACTTGCTCATCGAAGTCTGTCTGCCACCGGCTGATTTCTTCGTCAGGTTCCAGACAAATTTCAACTGCAGTCGTGTGTTCGAATCTTCCCGGTGTTTGTTCTGCGATGGCGCGCTGATGAGCTTTGATCGGTGGCACCCAGGATGGGGCTCGGTGCCCTCTGAGCTTGAGTTTTTAACAAAGCTTACCTTCCACGGCATGCCTCGACGTGCTTGGAACAGCAAGTCCATGAATGAGCTTACCAATGACCTTGGAGGTGAGCTCATAAGTATGTTTGTTCCTCCAGACACCTGTGCTCTGACGGTTATGGCATGGATCAAGAAGCCGTCCACCATACCGAAGGTGATTGGTGTTGAGATACCGGTGCAGGAACCGGGGTTGTACTATTCGTCGCCACCAAGGCCGTCGCGGACCACATTAGGGATGTACCTGTATCGAGTGTTCGTGCATGTTGGAGAAGTGGTCAATCCATCAATCGAAGTCCTGCCGCCGCCGCTGGTGCCAGGGTTCATCGACGCAACCATTACATGAGTCATCGTTAGACTTTCCCCGTGTTGCTCGGAACGATGGATGGCACAGGGCCTACTCCATCGCGCGGTGAAGGCCACTGCTTCTTTGAGAAGAGAGGCAGGGTTGGTTGCCTGAATGTGCTCTAATTTGAGGTAACAACTGAATCTTGTCAGATACTAGTTAAATTCGAGCTATGGGTGTGAAGCACTGATGTGCCAGTACATTTGATTGTGACCTGTTCTAATTTTGTACCTGAACTTTTTTTTAGAAAGGGTTGTACGTCAACTTAATGTGCTACCAGAACTTATTGTGTTGTCTGTCTATTTTCTTTGCACAGCATTCAAGATATTTCCCCGTCATCGGTAAAGACGATGAACTGTTATGTACGAGTTCATTGGTTTCAACATAGCCCTACCCGTAGCGAGCCGCCTGCATGAAATTTTTGTATGCAAGTTCAGTGTGCTATGATGTTCTATATGATTGTGTCAACTATATAAGTTTTTACTGAGCATCAGCAATGCATATGGCTGAAAGATGTATTTACGAGCATCGACCGATGGGTCTCTCTCTCTCTCTCTCTCTCTCTCTCTCACACACACACACACACACAAGTGGGACCCGTTGAATTATGTCTTTACTCGCGACAGCTTTTAATTAGGTTCCACTATAATAACTTTTTTCTTAAGTTATTAATTGAGCTTAGTGACTTTAAAAAGTTGTACAGAAGACTTGTTTGGGCCTTTTCTGCGTTGCTGAATGTGGGCTGAGTAGCCATGTTAGGTTGTACTGTACTACACAGGCCTTTTTTCAATATCAGCAATGCAACTGGGCCGACGGTTGTACACAATATCCGGGTCAACTTGTTATTCTTCGCCCCACTGGGCTGCAAACTTTCCTAGGAGGTATGCATTAGGCTTAACAAGAAAATGGACTTTAAGAATAATAAATGGGATGTAATTATAATAACTGGGCAGTAACAATAAAAAAAGCACCAAACGCGTAATTAGTTTAAAAATATATTATTATTGGAATTTGAAATTTTTAATTTCATTACTTGTTGCGCGCGCAATGTTTCGTTGGATTTTAATGTAATACAACTTTATTTTGAAATTATATTTAGGCCCAGTTCTTTTGCCAGAATCTCGGAATTCTCCCAGAATCCGACCCCTACCCAGCTTCTCCCAGAATCTTTGTGCCCCATTTGTTTTACAAATCCTATCTAGTTAGGGTCTAATTAGATATGATTGTAAAATAAATAAGACTCAAAGATTCTGGGAGAAGCTGGGTAGGGGTCGGATTCTGGGAGAATCCCCAGATTCTGGCAAAAGAACTGGGCCTTAATCTGACTAGAAATTTCGGATAAAAATATTTCGGATCCCATCAAAATGTGGGAATTTTTTTGAATTCTATTTTGAGCGGTTGGTTGAAATTATTAATCATTGTCCTAGCTAGAAAATGGGTTGTACTTTTAGCAAACTGTAAATGGGGTGTAGTAAATTCCATTAGAATTAAAAAATGGGCTGTACATTCTTACAAATCGCAAATGGGCTATATGTTCTCTGCCATACACTTGTGGGCCTTCTAAATTGATGCGTCCCCTAAAAAAACTAAGTTGACGCGAACAAGTCTTTGTCAACAATACACGGTTCTAGCAGCTGTGGCCGTTGGATGTCCATCCAATGGATGTCGTGCTTCTTCTTCAATCTCAGATATTCTTGCTTCAGTCTCCCAAAAAATGATTCCTCTCCCTGACATCTGGGGCGCACCGTTTCGGAGGCTGACCTGTGGGCCTACTAAGTTGACGCGTACCAAGGGCTTTGTCAACTTAGTCAATATAAATGATTCTAGCTACAGTGACCGTACGATGTCCATCCAACGACCGTAGTGCTTCTTCAATCTCTGGTCTTCTTGCTCCAGCCGCCCAAAAGCAGCGTCGGTCGTGTCGCGTGCTCCTGCCTCCCGTGGCGGGCTGTGATGCCGCGGAGGCCTCACTGTCCTCTACTACTCCCACCGCTGGCCAGGCCATCCCTCTACTCACCCACACCCCCTATTATTCTGCAGTGACGACAGCCTCACACCGCAGCCGAACCAGTGAACCCTCGTACTCCTCTCCGCACGGGCTTCCAGTGTCGCGTCTTCCCCGGCTCCGTGTTGTCCCATTCCTAGGCCTCGCCATCGTCCATCGCCCTGGTGCTCTCGGCGCGGCGTGGTCAACATGGTAAGGAACGACTTCCATCGGAAGAGTACTATATGTGGAGCGGCTGACAGCTGGGTCTGTTGGAAATATGCCCTAGAGGCAATAATAAAAGTATTATTATATTTCATTGTTCATGATAATTGTCTTTATTCATGCTATAACTGTATTATCCGGAAATCGTAATACACGTGTGAATACTTAGACCCCAATATGTCCCTAGTGAGCCTCTAGTTGACTAGCTCGTTGTGATCAACAGATAGTCATGGTTTCCTGACTATGGACATTGGATGTTGTTGATAACGGGATCACATCATTAGGAGAATGATGTGATGGACAAGACCCAATCCTAAGCATAGCATAAAAGATCGTGTAGTTCGTTTGCTAGAGCTTTGCCAATGTCAAGTATCTCTTCCTTCGACCATGAGATCGTGTAACTCCCGGATACCGTAGAAGTGCCTTGGGTGTATCAAACGTCACAACGTAACTGGGTGACTATAAAGGTGCATTACAGGTATCTTCGAAAGTGTCTGTTGGGTTGACACGGATCGAGACTGGGATTTGTCACTCCGTATGACGGAGAGGTATCTCTGGGCCCACTCGGTAATGCATCATCATAATGAGCTCAAGTTGACCAAGGTGTTGGCCACGGGATCATGCATTACGGTACGAGTAAAGTGACTTGCGATAACTAGACCGAACAAGGTATTGGGATACCGACGATCGAGTCTCGGGCAAGTAACGCACCAATTGACAAAGGAATTGCATACAGGGTTTGATCGAATCCTCGACATCGTGGTTCAACCGATGAAATCATCGAGGAGCATGTGGGAGCCAACATGGGTATCCAGACCCCGCTGTTGGTTATTGCCCGAGAGTCGTCTCGGTCATGTCTGCGTGTCTCCCGAACCCGTAGGGTCTACACACTTAAGGTTCGGTGACGCTAGGGTTATTAGGAAGACTAGTATGTGACTACCGAATGTTGTTCGGAGTCCCGGATGAGATCCCGGAGTTTTGGAATGGTCCGGAGGTAAAGAATAATATATAGGAAGTGGTATTTCGGCCATGGGGAAAGTTTCGGGGTCTCCCGGTAATGTACCGGGAGCACCGGAAGGGTCCCGGGGGTCCACCGGGTGGGTCCACCCATCCCGGAGGGCCCCATGGGCTGAAGTGGGAGGGAACCAGCCCATAGTGGGCTGGTGCGCCCCCACCTAGGCCCACCCCCTGCGCCTGGGGTTGAAACCCTAGGGGTGGGGGGGGCGCCCCACTTGGCTTGGGGGGCACTCCACCCCCTTGGCCGCCGCCCCCCTTGGAGATTGGATATCCAGGGGCCGCCCCCCTTGGGGGCCTATATAAAGGGGGGGAGGGAGGGGGGCTGCAGCACCCATCTCCAAGGCGCAGCCCCTCCCCTCCCCAACACCTCTCCTCCTCCGTTGTGTGCTCGGCGAAGCCCTGTCGGAGTACTGCCTCTCCACCATCACCACGCCGTCGTGCTGCCGGTGGAGCTGTCTTCCTCAACCTCTCCTTCCTCCTTGCTGGATCAAGACGGAGGAGACGTCACCCGTACCGTACGTGTGTTGAACGCGGAGGTGCTGTCCGTTCAGCACTTGGTCATCGGTGATTCGAATCACGTCGAGTACGACTCCATCATCACCTTGCAAGCTTCCGCACGCGATCTACAAGTGGTATGTAGATGCAAACTCTCTCCCGTTACTCGTTGCTTAGATGAACTCATAGATGGATCTTGGTGAAACCGTAGGAAATTTTTTAATTTTCTGCAACATTCCCCAACAGTGGTATGAGAGCTAGGTCTATGTGTAGTTCTCTAATGCACGAGTAGAACACAATTTGTTGTGGGCGTGGATCTTGTCAACTTACTTGCCTCTACTAGTCTTTTCTTGCTTCAACGGCATTGTGGGATGAAGCGGCCCGGACCAACCTTACACGTACGCTTACGTGAGACCGGTTCCACCGATTGACATGCACTAGTTGCATAAGGTGGCTGGCGGGTGTCTGTCTCTCCCACTTTAGTTGGAGCGGATTCGATGAACAGGGCCCTTATGAAGGGTAAATAGAAGTTGACAAAATCACGTTGTGGTTATTCGTAGGTAAGAAAAGGTTCTTGCTAGAACCCAATCGCAGCCACGTAAAAGATGCAACAACAATTAGAGGACGTCTAACTTGTTTTTGCAGCGATTGATCATGTGATGTGATATGGCCAGAAGTTGTGATGAATGATGAATTGTGATGTATGAGATCATGTTCTTGTAATAGGATTCACGACTTGCATGTCGATGAGTATGACAACCGGCAGGAGCCATAGGAGTTGTCTTTATTTTTTGTATGACCTGCGTGTCATTGAAGAACGCCATGTAAACTACTTTACTTTATTGCTAAACGTTAGTCATAGAAGTAGAAGTAGTCGTTGGCGTGACAACTTCATGAAGACACGATGATGGAGATCATGATGATGGAGATCATGATGATGGAGATCATGGTGTCAAGATGATCATGGAGCCCCGAAGATGGAGATCAATGGAGCTTTATGATATTGGCCATATCATGTCACAACTATATAATTGCATGTGATGTTTATTATGTTTATGCATCTTGTTTACTTAGGACGACGGTAGTAAATAAGATGATCCCTTACAAAATTTCAAGAAGTGTTCTCCCCTAACTGTGCACCGTTGCTACAGCTCGTCGCTTCTAAGCACCACGTGATGATCGGGTGTGATGGATTCTTACGTTCACATACAACGGGTGTAAGAAAGTTTTACACAGCGAAAACACTTAGGGTCAACTTGACGAGCCTAGCATGTGCAGACATGGCCTCAGAACACGGAGACCGAAAGGTCGAACACGAGTCGTTTGGAAGATACGATCAACATGAAGATGTTCACCGACGATGACTAGTCCGTCTCACGTGATGATCGGACACGGGCTAGTCGACTCGGATCGTGTAACACTTAGATGACTAGAGGGATGTCTAATCTAAGTGGGAGTTCATAATTTTGATTAGAACTTTATTATCATGAACTTAGTCTAAAACCTTTGCAAATATGTCTTGTAGATCAAATGGCCAACGCTAATGTCAACATGAACTTCAACGCGCTCCTAGAGAAACCAAGCTGAAAGATGATGGCAGCAACTATACGGATCGGGTCCGGAACACGAGGATCATCCTCATAGCTGCCAGAAGCAATATGTCCTAGAAGGACCGCTAGGTGACGCTCCGTCCCTGAAGAACCAAGACGTTATGAACGCTTGGCAAGCTCGTCTTGATGATTACTCCCTCGTTCGAGGCGGCATGCTTTACAGACTTAGAACCGGGCTCCAAAAGCGTTTTGAGCATCACGGAGCATATGAGATGTTCAAGAGCTGAAACTAGTTTTCCAAGCTCATGCCCGGTCGAGAGATATGATGTCTCGACAAGTTCTACAGTTGTAAGATGGAGGAAAACAGTTACACGGTGAGCACATCCTCAAGATGTCCAGGTTGCACAACCGTATGACCCAAATGAACATTAACCTCCCAGATGAGGCGGTCATTGACAGAATCCTCCGCCGCGCTCCCACCAAGCTACAAGAGCTTTGTGATGAACTACAACATGCGGGGGATGGTAAAGACCATTCTGAAGTGTTCTCGATGCTGAAGTCAGCAGAGGCTGAAATCAAGAAAGAACATCAAGTGTTGATGGTCAATAAGACCACTAAGTTCAAGAAGGGCAAGGGTAAGAAGAACTTCAAGAAGGACGGCAAAGATGTTGCGCGCCCGCATAAGCCGATTGCGGGAAGAAGTCAAAGAATGGACCCAAGCCCGAGATCGAGTGCTTTTATTGCAAGGGAAGGGTCACTAGAAGCGGAACTGCCCCAAATACTTAGCGGATAAGAAGGCCGCAACACCAAAGGTATATTTGATATACATGTAATTGATGTGTACCTTACCAAGACTCGTAGTAACTCCCAGGTATTTGATACCGGTGCCATTGCTCATATTTGTAACTCACAGCAGAGCTGCGGAATAAACGGAGATGGCGAAGGGCGAGGTGACGATCTTGCGTCGGGAATGGTTCCAGAGTCGATGTGATCGCCGTCGACACGCTGCCTCTACATTTACCTCTGGGATTAGTTTTGAACCTTAATAATTGTTATTTAGTGCCAAGTTTGAGCATGAACATTGTATCCGGATCTCGTTTGATACGAGATGGCTACTCATTTAAGTCCGAGAATAATGGTTGTTCGATTTATATGAGAGATATGTTTTATGGTCATGCTCCGATGGTCAATGGTTTATTCTTAATGAATCTCGGCGTAATATTACACATGTTCATAGTGTGGATGCCAAAAGATGTAAAGTTGATAACGATAGTCCCACATACTTGTGGCATCGCCGCCTTGGTCACATTGGTGTCAAGCGCATGAAGAAGCTCCATGCCGATGGACTTTTAGAGTCTCTTGATTATGAATCGTTTGACACATGCGAACCATGCCTCTTAGGCAAAATGACCAAGACTCCGTTCTCGGAACAATGGAGCGAGCAACCAACTTGTTGGAAATCATACATACCGATGTAAAAGGTCCAATGAGCGTTGAGGCTCATGGAGGATATCGTTATGTTCTCACTCTCCGATGACTTGAGTAGATATGGGTATGTCTACTTAATGAAACACAAGTCCGAGACCTTTGAAAAGTTCAAGGAATTTCAAAATGAGGTGGAGAATCAACGTGACCAAAGATAAAGTTCCTCGATCGATCGTGGAGGAGAATACTTAAGTCACGAATTTGGTACACACTTAAGGAAATGTGGAATCATTTCACAACTCACGCCGCTGGAACACCTCAAATAAACGGTGTGTCCGAATGTCGAATCGCACTCTATTGGATATGGTGCGGTCTATGATGTCTCTTACCGATTTACCGCTATCATTTTCGGGATACGCTCTAGAGACAGCTACATTCACTTTAAATAGGGCACCGTCTAAATCCATTGAGGCGACACCGTATGAATTATGGTTTGGGAAGAAACCTAAGTTGTCATTTCTAAAAGTTTGGGGATGCGATGCTTATGTCAAGAAACTTCAACCTGAAAAGCTCGAACCCAAGTCGGAAAAATGCGTATTCATAGGATACCCTAAGGAAACTGTCGGGTATACCTTCTACTTAAGATCCAAAGGCAAGATATTTGTTGCCAAGAACGGATGCTTTCTGGAAAAAGAATTTCTCTCGAAAGAAGTGAGTGGGAGGAAAGTAGAACTCGATGAAGTACTACCTCTCGAACGGGAAAGTGGTGCAGCGCAGGAAACCGTTCTTGTGATGCCCACACCAACTGAAGAGGAAAACAATGATGATGATCAAGGTACTTGGATCAAGTTGCTCTTGAACTTCGTGGGTCCACAAGGACACGTTCCGCACTGAGTGGTACAGCAACCCTGTCCCGGAAATCATGTTGTTAGACAACGGTGAACCTTGAACTATGAAGAAGCGATGGCGGGCCAGATTCCAACAAATGGCTTGAAGCCATGAAATCCGAGATAGAATCCATGTATGAAAACAAAGTATGGACTTTGACAGACTTGCCCGATGATCGGCGAGCGATAGAAAACAAATGGATTTTTAAGAAGAAGACGGACGCGGATGGTAATGTTACCATCTATAAAGCTCGACTTGTCGCTAAGGGTTATCGACAAGTTCAAGGGATTGACTACGATGAGACATTCTCTCCCGTAGCGAAGCTGAAGTCCGTTCGAATCATGTTAGCAATTGCCGCATATTATGACTATGAGATATGGTAGATGGACGTCAAAACGGCATTCCTTAACGGACATCTTAAGGAAGAGCTGTATATGATGCAGCCAGAGGGTTTTGTCGATCCTCAGAATGCTAATAAAGTATGCAAGCTCCAGCGATCCATTTATGGACTGGTGCAAGCATCTCGGAGTTGGAACATTCGCTTTGATGAGATGATCAAAGCGTTTGGGTTTATCCAGACTTATGGAGAAGCCTGCGTTTACAAGAAAGTGAGTGGGAGCTCAGTAGCATTTCTCCTATTATATGTAGATGACATACTCTTGATGGGAAATGATAAAAAACTTCGGACAGCATTAAGGCCTACTTGAATAAGTGTTTTTAAATGAAGGACCTTGGAGAAGCTGCTTATATATTAGGCATCAAGATCTATAGAGATAGATCGAGGCGCCTCATAGGTCTTTCACAAAGCACATACCTTGATAAGATTTTGAAGAGGTTCAAAATGGATCAGTCCAAGAAGGGTTCTTGCCTATGTTACAAGGTGTGAGATTGAGCTCAGCTCGACCACCGACCACGACAAAAGATAAAGAAGAGATGAGTGTCATCCCTATGCTTCAGCCATAGGATCTATTATGTATGCCATCTTGTGTACTGCACCGATGTAAACCTTGCCGTAAGTTTGGTAGCTAGATACCAAAGTAATCCCGCAAGGAACACCGGACAGCGGTCAAGAATATCTGAAGTACCTAAAAGGACAAAGGACATGTTTCTCGTTTATGGAGGAGACGAAGAGCTCGTCAGTAAGGGTTACGCCGATGCTAGCTTCGACTCAGATATGGATGACTCTAAGTCACAAACCGGATACGTGTATATGTTGAATGGTGGAGCAGTGAGCTGGTGCAACTGCAAGCAGAGCGTCGTGGCGGGATCTACGTGTGAAGTGGAGTACATGGCAGCCTCGGAGGCAACGCATGAAGCGATTTGGGTGAAGGAGTTCATCACGGACCTAGGAGTCATACCCAATGCGTCCGGGCCGATCAAACTCTTCTGTGACAACACTGGAGCTATTGCCCTTGCCAAGGAGCCTAGGTTTCACAAGAAGACCAGGCACATCAAGCGTCGTTTCAACTCCATCCGTGAAAATGTTCAAGATGGAGACATAGAGATTTGCAAAGTGCACACGGATCTGAATGTCGCAGATCCGTTGACTAAACCTCTCTCGCGTGCAAAACATGATCAACACCAGAACTCTATGGGTGTTCGATTCATCACAATGTAACTAGATTGGTGACTCTAGTGCAAGTGGGAGACTCTTGGAAATATGCCCTAGAGGCAATAATAAAAGTATTATTATATTTCATTGTTCATGATAATTGTCTTTATTCATGCTATAACTGTATTATCCGGAAATCGTAATACACGTGTGAATACTTAGACCCCAATATGTCCCTAGTGAGCCTCTAGTTGACTAGCTCGTTGTGATCAACAGATAGTCATGGTTTCCTGGCTATGGACATTGGATGTCGTTGATAACGGGATCACATCATTAGGAGAATGATGTGATGGACAAGACCCAATCCTAAGCATAGCATAAAAGATCGTGTAGTTCGTTTGCTAGAGCTTTGCCAATGTCAAGTATCTCTTCCTTCGACCATGAGATCGTGTAACTCCCGAATACCGTAGAAGTGCCTTGGGTGTATCAAACGTCACAACGTAACTAGGTGACTATAAAGGTGCATTACAGGTATCTTCGAAAGTGTCTGTTGGGTTGACACGGATCGAGACTGGGATTTGTCACTCCGTATGACGGAGAGGTATCTCTGGGCCCACTCGGTAATGCATCATCATAATGAGCTCAAGTTGACCAAGGTGTTGGCCGGGGATCATGCATTACTGATGCGAGTAAAGTGACTTGCGGTAACGAGACCGAACAAGGTATTGGGATACCGACGATCGAGTCTCGGGCAAGTAACGCACCGATTGACAAAGGGAATTGCATACGAGGTTTGATCGAATCCTCGACATCGTGGTTCAACCGATGAAATCATCGAGGAGCATGTAGGAGCCAACATGGGTATCCGCACCCGTTGTTGGTTATTGCCCGAGAGTCGTCTCGGTCATGTCTGCGTGTCTCCCGAACCCGTAGGGTCTACACACTAAGGTTCGGTGGCGCTAGGGTTATTAGGAAGACTAGTATGTGACTACCGAATGTTGTTCGAGTCCGGATGAGATCCCTGACGTCATGAGGAGTTTGAATGGTCCGGAGGTAAAGAATAATATATAGGAAGTGGTATTTGCCATCGGGAAAGTTTCGGGTCTCCGTAATGTCTGGGACCACCGGAAGGGTCCCGGGGGTCCACCGGGTGGGTCCACCCATCCCGGAGGGCCCCATGGGCTGAAGTGGGAGGGAACCAGCCCATAGTGGGCTGGTGCGTCCCCCTAGGCCCACCCCCTGCGCCTAGGGTTGAAACCCTAGGGGTGGGGGGGCGCCCCACTTGGCTTGGGGGGCACTCCACCCCCTTGGCCGTCGCCCCCCTTGGAGATTGGATCTCCAGGGCCCCCCCTTGGGGGACTATATAAAGGGGGGAGGGAGGGGGGCTGCAGCACCCATCTCCAAGGCGCAGCCCCTCCCCTCCCCAACACCTCTCCTCCTCCGTTGTGTGCTCGGCGAAGCCCTATCGGAGTACTGCCTCTCCACCATCACCACGCCGTCGTGCTGCCGGTGGAGCTGTCTTCCTCAACCTCTCCTTCCTCCTTGCTAGATCAAGACGGAGGAGACGTCACCCGTACCGTACGTGTGTTGAACGCGGAGGTGCTGTCCGTTCAGCACTTGGTCATCGGTGATTCGAATCACGTCGAGTACGACTCCATCATCACCTTGCAAGCTTCCGCACGCGATCTACAAGTGGTATGTAGATGCAAACTCTCTCCCGTTACTCGTTGCTTAGATGAACTCATAGATGGATCTTGGTGAAACCGTAGGAAAATTTTTAATTTTCTGCAACGTTCCCCAACAGGGTCCACGGTAGCCGCAAGGAAGTGCCTCCTTATTACGCACAAAATAATTATTTCTCCACCTGATAGCAGGGACCTGTCGGTGTCAAAACCGGCAGATCTCTGGTAGGGGGTCCTGAACTGTGCGTCTAAGGCTAATGGTAACAGGAAACGGGGGACACAATGTTTACCCAGGTTCAGGCCCCCTCGATGGAGGTAATACCCTACGTCCTGCTTGATTGATCTTGATGATATGAGTATTACAAGAGTTGATCTACCACGAGATCGTAGAGGCTAAACCCTAGAAGCTAGCCTATGATTATGATTGTTGTTGTCCTATGGACTAAACCCTCCGGTTTATATAGACACCGGAGGGGGCTAGGGTTACACAGAGTCGGTTATAGAGAAGGAGATCTACATATCCGAATTGCCAAGCTTGCCTTCCACGCAAAGGAGAGTCCCACCCGGACATGGGATGAAGTCTTCAATCTTGTATCTTCATAGTCCAACAATCCGACCAAAGTATACAGTCCGGCTGTCCGAGGACCCCCTAATCCAGGACTCCCTCAGTAGCCCCTGAACCAGGCTTCAATGACGATGAGTCCGGCGCGCAGATTGTCTTCGGCATTGCAAGGAGGGTTCCTTCTCCAAATACTCCATAGAAGATTTTTGAACACAAGGATCGTGTCCGGCTCTGCAAAACAAATTCCACATACCACCATAGAGAGTACAATATTCCACAAATCTAATCTACTGACAACTTTTCACAGCATGACATCACGCCACGGCCCGGTCATTATTCGAACCATTTTTCTCAACCAGCTGTTGCACATATTGCGAGGCGGTTTCCTTGGCACGTCTTGCCGAAGCAGAGATCGTGTCCCCTTATCATGGGATTCTCATCAATACGGGTGTGGGTAACCCAACCGTGCCATCAATCGTGGCGCTTGGGGAATAAGCGATTTTACCGAGCAAGTGGGGAGGTGCATAGTTTCTACTGCCTTTATAAAGAGATAGGGATTCCCATTTTTTGCCCATGCCATCTTCTTCCCTCGCTCATCCATTCTCGCACGCTCGAGCTCCAGCGCCCAAGTTCTCACCTTCTCTGAAAGCCATGTCCAGAGCGGGAGGCAAGTGGATGGTCTCCTCCATTACGGAGGACGATACTATGAAGCTCCGGGAAGCCGGATACCTGGCCGCAAACATCGCGCACCGGCTCCCGGACGCAGGGCAGATCATCCCTACTCCAGGACCCCACGAGAGGGTTGTATTCCTTGCCCACTTCGTCCACAGACTGGGATTCCCCCTCCACCCATTTGTCCGCGGGCTCATGTTTTACTACGGGCTGGACTTCCATGACCTAGCCCCCAATTTCATCCTCAACATCTCGGCGTTTATCATCGTGTGCGAGGCCTTCCTCCGCATCAAGCCCCACTTCGTCCTGTGGCTGAAGACATTCAACGTGAAGCCGAAGGTGGTGGTCGGCCAACAAGCGGAGTGCGGAGGCGCTATGGTGGGCAAGATGCCCAACGTCACCTGGCTCGAAGGCTCCTATGTGGAGACCGTGAAGGGGTGGCAATCGGGGTGGTTCTATATCACTGAGCCACGACGCCAACTGGGCGGCGGCCCCCGAATTTCGATCCAGCATCCCCATGCGGCTCACCTCCTGGAAGGAGAAGGGCTTAGCCCGGGGTTCGCTGGTGGAGCTGACCGGACTACAGACCTGTGTCAAAAATATGATAAGCAAGAAAATTAAGCTTGTCAACATGGTCCAGGTCATGCTCTTCTGCTGGATCCTTCCGTGTCAAAGACGGGCTTTCAATATGTGGGAGTTAGATCCGGCCAAACACCAGACGCTGTGAGAGCTCTTCGACATGATGCACAAAGACGTTTGGAAGGTGTTGTTCAAGGCCGCCGAAGTACCTCCTCCCATTACCGAAGATCGCGGACTCAGCGCAAAGCGCCCTGCCAATCCGGTAAGCTCTTTATATTTTACAAAATGGTCCTTTCCCCAGTATATTCATGGGAGGAATCTAAGCCTCGACGCCAATTTAACAGGACTGGGTAGCGACAGTGGAGTGGATCGATTGTCCAGCTCCACTACCTGAAGATCCAGCGACGGCTCTCTTAACGGAGATGTTGTTTCCGGTGCCCTACGAGGTGCCGGAGAAGAAGGCCACGGGGACCAGGAAAGGTCTCCAGCGCATGGTTGTGTCGGACTCATCGTCCGAAGACACTGAGGCGCGCTCCTCCAACGAAAACGAGGAGGAGGAAGAGGAAAGCCCTCCCCTGCCCCAACCGGGGGGGGAAAAGAAAAGGAAAGCCGCCCCGTCTGGGGAGGCCAAATGGTCCAAGAGAGGAAGGACCCTCCCTCCGGACCACTCCACCACAGCCGCCTACAGCGACGAGGAGTGGCTTCCCAAGGACAAGCCCCTGGCGAAGTCATAAGTATCCGGACACTATAATACTTCCGGTACATATTGCTTTATTGCTTCTAATCATGTCAAATATGATTGTGCAGTCCGTCCAAAGCCCACATCGGCGTATCCTCCTCGGATGGGTCTTTGAGCCAGTCGGCGATGAACAGCGATTCACTCCCAACGGCCACCACCCCGGGCCCACTGATGACACCGAGGTGTTGTCTCAAAGGATACCGGACCAGACGGAGACAGTTCTGGAGATGCCCCAAGGCAAAATCCCAGACGCCGGGCACATGGGGGGAGACTCCCATGGATTCTGATGACGGGGGCCGCAGCAAGTCTGGCCCCCAGCCGAATACTGCGCCGGAACCTCCAGTGGTTCCGGATTCAGGTAGGCAGCCCCTTACTAAGGGGGGCGAACCGCCTGTGCCGATGACCTCTATCCATCCAGAGGCATCGGACAACTTGCTGGAAGCGCTTCGTGGCGCTTCCATTAGCGAAACACCGCACCATCATGAGTGCGGTGATCGAAAGGTTGATCCGCCAAAAGCGGATTGGTCAAGCTCGCCCCACCTCTTAACAGGCTTTGAGGTAAGTAATCAAATTATCACACTATAGATAGTAGCCCCTAATGCTTTGTTTGTTGTTCGGAAAGAAAGGCCAAACAGAAGATCAAATAACGTCCACAGGAGTCTAATCATAGTATGTCTATGTGAATAGCGGCGTCCTTCACTGGCCGCTGCCGCTTCGTCTTCTTGGGTCTACGGATCAAGCGGGACCTGGAGTGGTCCGAGGAAGAGCTCGGCCTCATGAAGAGGCAGCTCGAGGAGAACAAAGGTAAGTGATACCCCGTCTGTATATTGATAAACAAAAAATGGTTTTAGCTCATAGAATCATCATGAACTTTAATAGGGGCCATGACCGAAGTGGCGGCCCTAAAGAAGTCACTATCCAAGGCCGAAGACAAAGCGGCCAAGGAGCACATCGAGCGTGAAAAGCAAGAGGCCCGGGTCGATGAGGTCCAGCAAGAGCTGCAGGATTTCGTCAAGAAATATGAATCCTTGGAGCATGACTCGAAGACGCAAGAGTCCGAGCTTGCGAAGGCCCTCCAGAGCGCACAAGATGCCAAGGCCGAAGCCCAAAAGGCCCTTCAGGAGATTCAGGCGGCCAAGAAGATAGCGGCGGGTGAGGCATTCATTATGCAAAGCAAGCATGTGAAGGAGACTTTCCTTTTACTTACCCGAATTCGGAGCTCTCCAGGAGCGTTCGCATCTCTGCCGCGTAGCATATCGGATGTCGCGGATTTCTACTGGGCCGAAGAAGGGAGCTCCATGGAGAAGTTGTTCTGGTCCCGGTATATTGGGGCCGAACATCCGATGACTTTGAGCGACCAGCTGAAGCAACTGGTCAAACTTCACAAGGCGGCCGAACTGGCCATGAAGGGCCTCATAGTCCAGATGTGGCCTGTCAAGCCCCTTCCCAGCAGCTACTTCAGCCTGGTGAAGCATCTTGTGTCTGCCTGTCCGCGGTTTGAAGTCATAAAGCGGTCATTCTGCATTGAGGGTGCACGTCGGGCCTTCGCCCACACGAAAGTGCACTGGGCGAAAATGGACGCCGAGAAGCTAGTGACGGAGGGGCCACCAAAGGGCAAGGAGCACCGCCACCCCGAAAAGTATTATGATGGTGTCATGAAGGGCACCCGCCTTGTGGCGAAGGAATGTGATAAGGATGTAATATTTGAATGAATGTACTCATGTGATCCTGTAATATGAAAACGAGTTTGTGTGCGCTATATAACGCTTGTTGATTTAAAATATTACCTTCTGTACGGCCGTTTATAAAATCTGAGAGTTGGCTAGTCGTCGGCTTCTGCCCCCATGTAACTAGTACTCGGGTGTTCGGGATGAATCTAAACACTCTTTATCCAAATTTTTCATCCTTTAAGGAGGTGTTTAGCGCAGCGAACAAGGCAATCGGATTATATAGCTTTATCACTCTCACTTAGCCATAGAAGTCTACAATTTTAAATTTTGGTGAAGCCCCTAGTATTCGGAAGGCCGAACTTGGGGTGATATACACGCCTAAATCAGACAAAGCCGATTCCTCACCCGAAGCGGGAAAAAATCTTTAAGGATTTGACACCTCTCGAACAGCGACCAGCTCTCGCCGCATCATGACAGTCAGTTTTTGGCTTTCTCTACTGAGGTGCTTGTCCAGAAGAACTGGGACACAATCGCAGTAGTTCTCCCTGTGCTATCTTAGCCGATATAGCGGAACGTAAGGCACCAAAACATGGGAGCCGGGCAAACCCAACTATTGACCCAAGACATGATTCGGAGCTAATGCATATAATGCTATAAGTTCGGGGTGCCGCACTGTCGAAAGTGTTCGGACTTTTCTTGTCATGTTACGGGGTACACTGAAGCCCCTGGCGAGCTGAACGTACCAAAGTGTAGGGTGCACTTTGTAAAATAAGCAATCAAGGAAAAAGGATAAAGAAATGTAATAATAAGTTGACGTTGTATATATTTTTTCCATTGTTATTTAAATAATACGTCAAAGCGTATGTATACAAGTAGTGCGATAAGCAAAATAGGACTATTTGACATGTCCTAGCCAAGGGTAAGCTACGTGTGGGTATGTAAAACAGGTATACCGATCATTATCAGAGACCACCTGGAGATTCACTTATACGTCAAAGCTTCTTGCCTCCTTGATGTTTCCTTCCCGTGATGGGTCCGACAATCAAGCTATCTGAAAGAGCTCCCAGAGAATACGGTCCTGAAAGAAAGAAAATTATGAAGGTATACGGGTCCTGGGGCGGTTGAGCCGCATTGTGGACCGCATTATAGATGTGCCTCCGCCTATGCCCATGGTATTTTAAGTGCATAATTATGTACGCGTGGCACGAATTTCTCAGCTTGACTGGGACTAGGGCGGAGGCCGAATTGCTAGACGAGCTTTGGACGTGCCGGACGATCCTGTTGCAGGGTACTCCGAACTCGCTTGATGGTGTCCGGGGGCTTTATTGCCGAATTAGTGGTCTGCCTAAGAAGGCTGCTCTGTACTTCTACTGCGAGGGCCGCAGTGTGCTCCTTCGTACGGAGCGAGTGCTCTGTGTTTCCATTAACTGTTATAACCCCGCAAGGTCCTGGCATTTTGAGCTTGAGGTATGCGTAATGCGGTACCACATTGAATCCGTAAAATGCGGTTCATCCGAGCAGTGCGTGGTAGCCACTGTGAAAAGGGACGATATCGAAGATTAACTCCTGGCTTCGGAAGTTGTCCGGAGATCCGAAGACTACTTCCAGTGTGATTGAGCCCGTGTAATAGTTTAAAGGTGGTTTTTGTGGGTTTGATCCTTGAGGGGTCGATGCCCATTTTGTGCACTGTATCCTGATAGAGCAGGTTCAGGCTGCTGCCACCGTCCATAAGGACTCGTGTGAGGTGGAATCTGTCAATGATGGGGTCGAGGACCAATGCGGCCAAACCACCATGATGGATACTGGTAGGATGGTCCCTGCGATCGAAAGTGATCGGGCAAGAAGACCATGGGTTGAATTTTGGGGCGACTGGCTCCATCGCATAGACGTCCCTTAGTGCATGCTTCCGTTCCCGCTTGGGGATATGGGTTGCGTATATCATGTTCACCGTTTTCACCTGAGGAGGAAATTTCTTCTGCCCTCCGGTGTTCGGCGGCTGGGGCTCCTCATCGTCATTGCTATGCAACCCCTTTTCCTTGTTTTCGGCATTCAACTTGCCAGCCTGTTTGAACACCCAGCATTCTGTGTTGGTGTGGTTGGCTGGTTTATCTTGGGGTGCCATGAATTTGACACGAGTCATCGAGTATGCGGTCCAGACTGGACGGGCCCGGATTGTTTCTTTTGAATGGCTTTTTTTGTTGACCGGACTTAGAGACACTGAATCCGGCATTGACTGCCGTGTCTTCGGCGTTGTCGCCATTGTTGCAACGCTTATGTCTCTTGTGTCGTGGCTTGCCGTTGCTGTCTCTAGCATCTGAAGTGCTAGGATTTCTTGCTATGCTATTGCTACGAGCCAGCCAGCTGTCCTCGCCCGCACAAAAGCGGGTCATGAGTGTCATGAGGGCTGTCATGGACTTCGGCTTCTCTTGGCCGAGGTGTCTGGTGAGCCACTCGTCGCGGATGTTATGCTTAAAGGCCGCTAGGGCTTCGGCATCCGGACAGTCGACAATTTGGTTCTTTTTAGTTAGGAACCGAGTCCAGAATTTCGTGGCTGACTCTTTGGGCTGTTGGGTTATGTGACTTAAGTCATCAGCATCCGGTGGTCGCACATAAGTGCCCTGGAACTTGTCAAGGAATGCGTCTTCCAGGTTTTCCCAACTGCCAATGGAGTTTGCCGGCAGGCTAGTCAGCCAATGCCGAGCCGGTCCTTTGAGCTTTAGTGGGAGGTACTTGATGGCATGTAGATCATTGCCGCAGGCCATGTGAATGTGGAGAAGGAAATCTTCAATCCATACCGCGGGGTCTGTTGTACCATCATATGATTCAATGTTCACGGGTTTAAACCCTTCTGGGAATTCATGATCCATTACTTCATCAGTGAAGCATAGGTGGTATGCGGCGCCTCTATGCTGGGCTACATCACGACGCAGTTCAGATGAGTCAGGTATGTTGTATTCGGCCCGGCTGGACTTGTTTTTAGTACATCCGACGTGACGGTTCTCGTCACGCGTTGGGGCGCGCCCCCGTGATCTGTAGATCGATCTTGACTGTCCTGCTTTGTTTTCCAGTACGTCTTGCAGGTCCTGCGTGTAGCCCCGGGCCTTAGTGTTTTTGTTTGATTGGCGACGGGGTGCGGGCTGGTATTCGGGCTGATACGCCGCTTTGTCTCGGCCACGAGGTGGCCGGTCAGCCGCATCGTGCGCTGGTAGTGTGGGCTTTAATGCCTCCTCCTCGAGTTGAGGTAGCAACCTGCGCTTTGGTTAACTTTTGGTTGGGCACTCGAGTTCTATTCCTCGGCTGCCAGGACCTCAGTCCATCTATCAGTTAGTAGATCTTGATCAGATTGAAGCTGCTGCTTCTTCTTCTTCAGGCTTTTTGCAGTGGCTATAAGCCGGCGCTTGAAGCGCCTCGGCGAGGATCCTCGTGCACAATGAACTCTTCGTCGCCAAGGCTCAATTCATCTTCGGAGAGGGCATGTAATTGTCATCCTCGATTCTCCATCTTGCTGCTCCTTAGGGCTAGCTTGCCCATCCTCCCGCCGATGCCGCTCGAAGCTTTGGCTGGGTGGGATTGTTTTCGTCTTCGGCACCATCCGGATTGCTATCATCTCTTGTACCGGTATTGCTATTTTTGCTATGGCGGGGCTTAGAGCGGCGCCTATGAAGCCGGTGCTTAGATTGCTTCTCAAGGGGATTATCCTCCGTTGCCTCATCGCCATCGCCTTCTTTTGGCGTGTCCACCATATATATATATCATATGATGAGGTGGCGATCAAAGCGCCACAATGGCGGTGGTTCTGTTCTTCTCTGCGCATCGTCGTCCATACCATCGATGTCTTCGGAGTCGAAGTCAAGCATGTCGGTTAAGTCATCGACAGTGGCTATTAAGTGGGTGGTGGGTGGGGAACGAATTTCTTCGTCGTCTGCTTCCCACTCAAGTCGGACATAGTTTGGCCAAGAGTCTCCTAATAGGGAGAGGGATTTCAGTGAATTTAGCATGTCGCCCAAGGGTGAGTGATGAAAGATATCCGCGGAGGTAAACTCCATGATCGGTGCCCAACCAGATTCGATAGGCACGAACACGCGTGGTTCAGAACCTATGGCCAGAGACGAGTTCGAGGGTCCGATGACACATATCTCTTTGGAGGTGAAGTCTGTGTTCGGCTCTAGCGCCGACGAGTGTGCAGCCTCCGTGGCGGGGTCCATCCACCCGTCCTCGGATGGCACGATCTGCTTCAGATTAAAAGCCGGGTCAGCCACAGGTGTGATCTCTTGAACACCGTCCGATAGCATATCTAAGTCATGCTCATCGTGGCTGTTCGGCACACCTGCCATGGGTTCGAATCCGTCGAAGATCAAATCACCGCGGATGTCGGCGGTGTAGTTCAGGCTTCCAAACCTGACTTGATGGCCGGGGGCATAGCTATCAATCTGCTCCAGATGGCCAAGTGAGTTGACCCGCAGTGCGAAGCCGCCAAATACGAAGATCTGTCTGGGGAGAAAAACCTCACCCTGGATCGCATCGCTGTAGATGATTGAAGGAGCCATCAAGCCTTATCGTGACGGCACAGTGGAACTCTCAATGAAAGCACCAGTGTCGGTGTCAAAACTGGCGGATCTCGGGTAGGGGGTCCTGAACTGTGCGTCTAAGGCTAATGGTAACAGGAGGCGGGGGACACAATGTTTACCCAGGTTCGGGCCCTCTCGATGGAGGTAATACCCTACTTCCTACTTGATTGATCTTGATGATATGAGTATTACAAGATTTGATCTACCACGAGATCGTAGTGGCTAAACCCTAGAAGCTAGCCTATGATTATGATTGTTGTTATCCTACGGACTAAACCCTCCGGTTTATATAGACACCGGAGGGGGCTAGGGTTACACAGAGTCGGTTATAGAGAAGGAGATCTACATATCCGAATTGCCAAGCTTGCCTTCGACGCAAAGGAGAGTCCCACCCGGACACGGGACGAAGTCTTCAATCTTGTATCTTCATAGTCTTAACAGTCCGGCCAAAGTATACAGCTTGACTGTCCGAGGACCGCCTAATCCAGGACTCCCTTAGGACCCACCGGACGGGCCACCATATTTCGCAAAAAAAACGTTTTCCCCCTGACTGCTGGGACCCACCAGCTACATCTTTGCACGCAAGGAAGTGCGTCCATATTACGGGCAAAAAAATGATTCGCCCCCTGACTGTTGGGACCCACCAGCTACATCTTCACATGCAAGGAAGTGCGTGACAATCGATACCCACCTGATCGAAGCGTACGTAGCATTGTCATTCTGGTCACGAACGTGTACGTACATACTAGTCGACGTAGAGGCGCGCACGTGTCATAGTAGAGGCACGCACGTAGCATGTACACGTACGTATAGCGGCAAGGGTGCAAGAAAGAAAATATGGCCATGTACGTACATACGGGCGGGGTCTCGAATGCCTACTCGCGCATATGTACGGCCAGGGCTCGTGTACATGGCTTGGTCGGAACGGAGAAACTGCGTCGTCGTCGTGTTCATGGGGAGCCAACCGGCTGGGTCAGAACGGAATGCGTCGTCATGTTCATCAGGAGGGCTTGGACGGAACAGCCGATGGAAACAAGGCCTGGCATACCGCAGAACGGAGGAAATAGCCTTGTGTTCGACCGGCCATGGTCGAAATGGGATCCTGGTCATCGGGAGGGGTCTGGTGTACCACAAAACAGAGGAAATGGACTTTTGTTGGACCTCCTACGGTCGAAACGGGGTCCTGTTGATCGGGAGGGGTGTTGCGTACCGCAAAACGGAGGAACCGGACTTGCGTTGGAGCGCTACGGTCGAAACGGGGGTCCTGTTCATCGGGAGGGGTGTGGCGTACCGCAAAACGGGACTCCACGGGATACTGTTCATCACCACCGTCGACCTCCTCCAGCCTCCATGGGCTACTGTTCATCCACCGTCGACCTCCTCCAGCCTCCACCTGCGACTGTTCATCCACGGGCTCCTGTTCATCCAGCCTCCACCGGGCGCTACTCCATCGGCTACTGTTCAACCAGCCCTCTCCACGGGCTCCTGTTCAACCACCCCTCCACGGGCTACTGTTCATCCAGCCCTCCACGGGGTCGTCCTGTTCATCCAGCCCTCCACGGGGTCGTCCTGTTCATCCAGCCCTCCACAGGGTCATGTTCATCCGGTCCCAATCAGCTCGATCGGGGTCCTGTTCATCCAAAGGTAACACCATGGGGTCCTATTCATCCACCCCCATCGGGAACTATTCATCCACCCCCCAAAGAACACTCACTGTTCATCCAGGCGGCATCGGCCGCTTGATTAGCGGCAGAGTGAAGAATCGCTCGATCGCTCGGGTTCGATGAAGCGTAGAGTTGCGGTCTGTCCTTCGCGGATTCAGTTAGGCGACGCCTTGCTCGGGTTCAGTTAGAGCCCAACGCCTCGCACCGACGCGCGTACGGTACGAGAGAAACGCGCACCGCTCGGCCCCCGACCACCCAACATAACAGGGAACTCCCGATATTTTCCTCGCCCTCGCTTCTACCATGGTTTTTTCCGTCATGGACAGCCCAAAGAATGTCATGCAGCTGCGTCTCTAGCCCGCCCAGGACGAAAAGGCCATTTTCTGTCATGATTTTTTGTCATAGAAGTAGGAGCCGACCACATCTATGATGATACCGGGTTTTGTCACAATTATCGTCATCGAAGTGTCATAAGTATGACAGGAAAAAAATTGTTCGGCCCGAAATGTCACGGATGTGTCTTTTTTCTAGTGCAATGTGCATCTTTATGAATTCTAATGACTTGTGAGATGATGCTACTAATGACTCCAACATCTCCTTTGGCATGCATGAGGTCACGAATCTCAAATAGACAATCACCAAATTTAGGATCACTAGGATGCATTTTATAAAAAGGAATGGACTTTTTAATTATCTCATCTAGATTTTTCAAGCAATAGTTTGGAAAGCGCTCCTCAAGATATCTCCATATAGTATAAGCACATTCAAATGTAGGCAAGCATACAAGCAAATTTCTAGGCAATCCTCTTATGATAAGATCAATAGCTCTAAGATTGCGTGTCATGTCAAGATACTCATCGGGGGTAGGATGCAAGGGATCAATAGGAGGCGCACAAGGGCTAGTAATATACTTGTTCAAATTATATTCATTGAAAATCTCAAGCATCTCATTTTTCCAAGCACTGTAGAACTCTCCGTCAAGCATAGGCACTCTACGTCTAATACTCCCAACCGTAGACTCATCCATCTTCCTCCAATGGTGATTAAACCAAAGCAATGGAGACCAATGCCCTGATACCAATTGAAAGGATCGAGAAGACGTGTCTAGAGGGGGGATTAGACCCTCAACAAGCAAAAGTAGCAGTTTTTAAGTTCTTCAAGTTGAGGTGGAGTTTTATCACAAGTTTAAGCATTCACAATACATTTCAAGCAAGCATGGCAAGAGTATAAGCAGCGGAAAGAGTAAAGCATGCTAGTTGCAAGAAAGTAAAGGGATGGGATTGGAGTGTGCAAATGCAATGAAGACACGAAGATTTTTGGCGTGGTTCCGATAGGTGGTGCTATCGTACATCCATGTTGATGGAGACTTTAACCCACGAAGGTAGCGGTTGCGCGAGTCCACGGAGGGCTCCACCCACGAAGGGTCCACGAAGAAGCAACCTTGTCTACCCCGCCAAGGCCATCACCCACGAAGGACTTGCCTCACTCGGGTAGATCTTCACGAAGTAGGCGATCTCCTTGCCCTTACAAACTCCTTGTTTCAACTCCACAATCTTGCCGGAGGCTCCCAAGTGACACCTAACCAATCTAGGAGACACCACTCTCCGAAAGGTAATAGACGGTGTGTTGATGATGAACTCCTTGCTCTTGTGGTTCAAAAGATAGTCTCCCCAACACTCAACTCTCTCCCTCACAGATTTGGCTATGGTGGAAAGAAGATTTGAGTGGATAGCAACTTGGGGAAGGCTAGAGATCAAGATTCTTGTGGTAGGATTGGAATCTCTTGGTCTCAACACATGAGTAGGTGGTTCTCTCTCACAAAATGAGTAGTGGAAGTGTAGGCACGTTCTGATGGCTCTCTCACAAATGGAGATGGGGGTGGAGGGGTATATATAGCCTCCACACAAAATCCAACCGTTACACACATTTGACCCAACTCGGTCAGACCGAATAGATAAACTCGGTGAGACCGATTTAGTTCAAAATGTGAATGTTAGGAATCTCGGTGGGACCGACATGATCAACTCTGTGGGACCAATTTTCTAGGGCTAGGGCAAAACCTCATCCCGGTGAGACCGATTTCAGCAATGAGCGAACAAAGAGTTGGTCAAGCAAACTCGGTGGGACCGATTGCACATTTCGGTGAGATCGAAATAATTACAACAGGCAACAGAGAGTTTGCAAAGCCATCTCAGTAAGACCGAGATCCGTATTGGTGAGACCGAATTGTCTATGGTTTCTGGTAGTGGCTTGATACATCCATTTTGCATCATGTTTTCTTACTGTTATTTATCATGTTTTTATCCATAATAATGCTTTTTGGAGTAATTCTAATGCCCTTTCTATCATAATTTGCAAGGTACACACCAAGAGGGAGAATTCTAGCAACTGGAAATCTGGACCTGAAAAAGCTATGTCAGGCTACCTATTCTGCACAACTCCAAACAAGTTGAGCCTTCACGGAGAATTTTTATGGAATATTTAAGAAATATTGGAGCAAATAACTACCATAGGGGGCCCACCAGGTTGGCAAAACCCACCTGGGCGCGCCAGGGAGCCCAGGCGCGCCCTGGTGGGTTGTGCCCTCCTCGGCCCACCTCCGGTGCCCTGGTGGGTTGTGCCCTCCTCGGCCCACCTCCGGTGCCCATCTTCTGGTAAATTAGTCATTTTGACCTAGGAGAATAAGGGAGAGACTTTCGGGACGAAGCACCGCTATCTCGAGGCGGAACTTGGGCAGGAGCACTTTTGGCCTCTGGCGGAGCGATTCCGCCGGGGGAACTTCCCTCCCGGAGGGGGAAATCATCATCATCATCACCACCAACAACTCTCCCATCTTGGGGAGGGTTATCTTCATCAACATCTTCACAACACCAACTCCTCTCAAACCCTAGTTCATCTCTTGTGTTCAATCTTTGTATCAAAACTATAGATTGGTGCCCGTGGGTGACTAGTAGTGTTGATTACATCTTGTAGTTGATTACTATATAGTTTATTTGGTGGAAGATTATATGTTCAGATCCATTATGATATTCAATACCCCTCTGATCTTGAGCATGTTTATCATTTGTGAGTAGTTACTTACGTTCTTGAGGTCACGGGAGAAATCATGTGAACTTGACATGTGTTTGATATTTTGATGGTATGTATGTTGCCATTCTCTTAGTGGTGTCATGTGAACGTCGACTACATGACACTTCACCATATTTGGGCCTAAGGGAATTCATTGTGGAGTAGTTATTAGGTGGTGGGTTGCGAGTGATGAAGCTTAAACCCGGTTTATGCGCTATCCGTAAGGGACGATTGGATCAAAAGTTTAATGCTATGGTTAGAATTTATTCTTAATACTTTTCTCGTAGTTGCGGATGCTTGAGAGAGGGTTAATCATAAGTAGGAGGTTTGTTCAAGTAAGAACAACACCTAAGCACTGGTCCACCCACATGTCAAATTATCAAAGTACCGAACACGAATTAAGCCAACATGATGAAAGTGACTAGATGAAATTCCCGTGTACCCTCAAGAACACTTTGCTTATCATAAGAAACCATTTTGGCCTGTCCTTTGCCTCAAAAGTATTGGGCTACCTTGCTGCACTTTTGTTACTACTATTGTTACTTGCTCGTTACAAATTATCTTGCTACCAAACTACTCCGATACTTACAATTTCAGCACTTGCAGACATTACCTTGCTGAAAACCACTTGTCATTTCCTTCGGCTCCTTGTTGGGTTCGACACTCTTACTTATTGAAAAGAGCTACAGTTGACCCCATACACTTGTGGGTCATCAAGGCTATTTTCTGGCACCGTTGCCGGGGAGTGAAGCGCCTTTGGTAAGTGGAATTCGGTAAGGTAACATTTATATAGTGTGCTGAAATTTATTGTCACTTGTTACTATGGAAAACAATCCTTTGAGGAGTTTGTTCGGAGTATCTTCACCTCGTTTGGAACCACAATCAGTTACCCCTCAACGTACTTCACCTACTGAAAATATTGAATATGAAATACCTTCGGGTATTATAGAACAACTGCGAGCTAATCCTTATGCAGGAGATGGAACTGAACATCTAGATATGCACTTGATACATGTGGAACAAATTTGTGGATTTTTTAAGCTTACAGGTTTACAGGTTTACTCGTGAAGGACGAAGTATCGCTCTAGCTTGGGGGAGGCTTAAGTTGATGTTATATTCATGCCGCAATCATGAGCTTTCAAGAGAAATTGTTATTTAGAATTTTTATGCTCGACTTTCTTGTAATGATCAAACCATGCTCAATACTTCCTGTGCTGGTTCTTTTATGAAGAAAACTATTGAATTCCGGTGGGACCTTTTGGAAAGAATTAAACGCAACTCTGAAGATTGGGAACTTGACGAAGGTAAAGAGTCGGGTATAAAACTTAAGTATGATTGTGTTAAATCTTTTATGGATACGGATGCTTTTCAAAAGTTTAGCACTAAATATGGACTTGACTCTGAGATAGTAGCCGCCTTTTGTGAATCATTTGCTACTCATGTTGAACTTCCTAAAGAGAAGTGGGTTAAATATCACCCACCTATTAAAGATGAAATTAAAGAACCAGTACCAGTTAAAGAAGAAACTATACTTTATAATGTTGATCCAGTTGTTCCTTTTGCTTATATTGAGAAACCACATTTCCCTGTTAGGATAAAAGAACATGCTAAAGTTTCAACTGTGGTTAACAAAATATATGTTAGAACACCTAAACCTGATGAACAAATTAAAGTAGAACCTAGCATTTCTATGGTTAAAGATCTCTTGGAAAAAGATATGGATGGGCATGTTATTTACTTCTATGAAGAAGATGCTAGAATTGGTAAGCCTGAGGGGAAAGATAAACATAGACCAGTTGTTGGCATGCCTGTTGTATAAGTTAAGATAGATCACTGTTATCATGGGTTATGTGACGTAGGTGCTGGTGTGAGTGCTATTCCCACTCCTTATATGAAGAAATTAGAGATGAAATAGCACCTGCTGAAATAAAAGACATAGATGTTACTATTAAACTTGCTAATAGAGATACTATATCACCAATTGGGATTCTTAAAGATGTTGAAGTCTTGTGTGGGAAGATAAAATACCCTACTGATTTTCTTGTTCTTACCACCCCACAAGATAAATTTTGTCCCATTATATTTGGTAGACCTTTCTTGAACACCGTCAATGCTAAAATAGATTGTGAGATGTAACGCCCCGGATCCGATGCGCCAGGTGTCTTCCAGCTATTCGTCATTGTTGCCATGTCATTTGCTTGCGTGTAGCATTTTGCCATGTCATCATCTGCATTTCATCTGCATGTTTTTCAAAACTTGCATCCGTTCGGGTTCCGCCGGTTCTCTCCCTTGTCCGTTCTGAGCACAGCCACACTCGCACGCGGTTGTCGCCCCTCTCAGACCTTGTTTCGTGAGCGGGATAAAAAGTTCTCGGAATGGGCCGAGATTTGTCGAGTGGCCTTGGTATATCACCGGTAGACCGCCCGTCAAATTTCGTTCCATTTGGAGGTCCCCCAACGGTTTACCGTGTAACTCCGAAAGCCCCTTCCCTTTGCAGCCCAGCACCCCTCCAAATAGCCCACCTAGCCCATCTAACTCCCCTCCATGCTCTCCACCGTTCGACCACGATTGTGTGGGCGAAAACTGCACCCCATTTGGACACTCCTAACTCCGTCTACCTATATAAACACTCCCTCCCCCGAAATTTCGGTTCAAATCCACCCTAACACTAGATCAATTCCCCTCCGCGCCGCCGGACGTTTCATCCCCGCCTCCGGACACATCCGCCCCCTCTACCTCGACCAATCACCGGCCGCCATGTCGCCCTCCGTCGCCCATAGCCCTCCTGCGCCGCCACGGCCCGCCTGCCCACGCAGCCCGCCCGATCATGACCGGGCACGAGGTGCCCGCCTATCGCCGCCGCGCCACGCCGGACCCGCCGCTGCGCCCTCAGACGTCTCCCGCCTCCTCACATCGGCGCCCGACCCCGCCGGCCATAGTTCGTCGCCACCACAGTGAGCCCGCCTCCGCCTTCCTCTCCCTCTCCTCTACTCTCCCTCTCCCTCACCTGCTCTCTCCCTCTCTTCAGGAAGCCCCGCCGCCGATGAGCTTGCCGCCCCGCGTCGCCGCCTCAGCTCCCATGCTCCTCCGCCGGAGCCGCGCCTCGCGCCGCCTCTCCGCCGCACCCCATCGCCGGCTACCGTGCCGCCTCGCCGCAGATCCGGTCGGGCCGGACCGGATCCGGTCATCCCTGACCTCCCCAGCCACCTCCCGCGCCTCCTCCGACCTCCTCCTCGCCGGAGCTCCTCGCCGGAACCACCCCGCCATCGCCGGAGTCGGGGTTGATCAGATCCACCAACACGCCCAACCAAACGTGCCTCGAGCCTCCCTGGATCCCTTCATCCCGCACGCCTCCGTCCCGCGTTGACTTTCGCGGAGGTAAACATCGCTCGTCCCGAAATATTTACTTTCTGGTGCCATGTTCATCATGCCATAGCTTCTTGTGTGCTGCTCCGTTTTGTGCGTATTATATATCAGAATGTTCATCATGAGATGCTATTCATTTCATTACATTGTGACATGCTTGTTTGAGTTCATCTTGATGCCTTTATCTTCGTTGCAAGAGTGCTATACGATGTTAACCTGCTGTCTGTTAACAGAACTTGTTGTTTTGTCTTTTTCATTGCATTTTGTGTGTGCATCCTATGGATTGATGTCTACATGAGTTTTGAGCTAAATCATGTCATATTTAAAGTGGTGCAATCCATGTATTTTTGTGTGCCTTGTGGTTAGTGCATCAAGCTCATAAAGTAGGGTACTTGCTGTTACTGTTTTGCTAGGTTGAATCTGTTATATCATGATGCTATGTAAACCTGCTGCTGCAAGTCATTCTATGCATAATATGGAGATGTTCACTAAGGATGTTTTATTCTAAATGTCATATTCTATCCATCCATGCCCTTGGTTGAAGTTATATCCTGCTGTAGCTTGTTGTAATCTTGCTCTCAAATTGCTAAAAAATGTTATTGTCAGCCTGTTAACATTAAGTTCAGTTTTGCCATGTGTTTTGCTAGTGATCCATGCACCCTATGAACTTTCTATTGCCATGTGTAGCTTCATAATTATGTCATCTAACTGTTGATTGACTTCACATGCCATTAAATGTTCTTTGGAGAGTGGTACAAGCTCACCAACATGCCTACTTATCGTTGTGTCTACCATGTCTGAATCTGTCATATCATTTGCCATGTTTGCATGGATGCTACCATGTTGTCTGTGGATCTTTGGAATTAGTTTAGTAAGGGAGTTTTGTTCTTTGTCTTTATTATTAGCATTCCATGCCTTTGTTTGCCATGATAAGTTCCTGTAGAATGTTGTTTGATAGCTATAAACATTGCAACCTGATGTTATTTCTGCCATGCACAGTGATTTCTGCCAAGTCTGTGAAACTGTTATTATTTGCAATCTTGCCATGTCCTTTTGAGCATGTTCTAGTGATTTCTGGAGATAGCTCAGTGTTCATGTTTTGTCATGCTTTACCTATAACATCATGTTCATGCCTTTTGTTTTCATGTTGAGGTGCTGTAGTATATTGTTTTGATGCTTGCTAGATGCCTAGTTGCTGTTTTGGACAGCTTGTCCTTTAAAACTTGTTTCATGTGTATGTGTTGAACCGTTGCTCCGTTTTGAGTGTGCTCTGTATGAAACTTGCTTAGAATTGCATGTAGTTTCATCTTATCATGTTGCGTCCATGTTTTGGAGTGTGTGCTTGATGTCTGATTGCATTTGTGCATCAATGCCATGTTTAACTTGTTTTGCTCATATCTTCTAGGCCGTAGCTTCGAACTAAATGAACTTTATATGTAATTTGACTAGAATTGCGTGTAGATCAACTTGGTGCATCTTAACTTGCTATTTAACAACTTGAATATAAGGTTTATTCAGATCTGGACCAATTTTGAAATTTGCATATGAGGACTTACCGAAATTGTTATATGTCGTTTCCGGCCTCATTTAAACTTGCTTTGATGTGTTGTTCTTGTATGCATCATCTCTTGCCATGAGTAGCCTCATCTAGCCTTGTCATGCATCATACTTGGTTGAGCATCATGCCATGTCTATGTGTTGTGTGTTTACCTTGTTGTTTGCTTCTTTACGGTTGTGCTCCTTCTCGTTAGTTCCTGTTTTGTTGCGATCGTGAGGATTTGTTCGTCTACGCTTGGATTGTCTTCGTGCCTTCATCTTCTTCATGGACCCGTTCTTCTTCCTAGCGGGATTTCAGGCAAGATGACCGTCACCCTGGATCTCACTACTATCATTGCTATGCTAGTTGCTTCGTTCTATCGCTATGCTGCGCTACCTATCATTTGCTCTTCAAGCCTCCCAAATTGCCATGTCAGCCTCTATCCTTTCTCACCCTTCCTAGCAAACCATTGCTTGGCTATGTTACCGCTTTACTCAGCCCCTCTTATAGCATTGTTAGTTGCAGGTGAAGATGAAGATTGCTCCATGATGGACAGGATTATGTTGGGATATCACAATATCTCTTATTTAATTAATGCATCTATATACTTGGTAAAGGGTGGAAGGCTCGGCCTTATGCCTGGTGTTTTGTTCCACTCTTCCCGCCCTAGTTTCCGTCATACCGGTGTTATGTCCCTTGATTTTGCGTTCCTTACGCGGTTGGGTGATTTATGGGACCCCTTGACAGTTTGCTTTCAATAAAACTCCTCCAGCAAGGCCCAACCTTGCTTTTACCATTTGACTACCTACCACCTATACGTTTCCCTTGGGTTTTTGTGAGCCCCAGGGTCATCTTTATTTTAGCCCTCCCCCCGGCTAGTGCTCCTCTGAGCGTTGGTCCGAACCGAGCCGCCTGCGGGGCCACCTCGGGGAAACTCGAAGTCTGGTTTTACTCGTAGTCTGTCTCATCCGTTGTGCCCTGAGAACGAGATATGTGCAGCTCCTATCGGGATTTGTCGGCACAGTGGGGTGGTCTTGCTGGTCTTGTTTACCATTGTCGAAATGTCTTGTAAACCAGGATTCCGAGACTGATCGGGTCTTCTCGGGAGAAGGAATATCCTTCGTTGACCGTGAGAGCTTGTGATGAGCTAAGTTGGGACACCCCTGCAGGGTATAAACTTTCGAGAGCCGTGCCCGTGGTTATGTGGCATATGAGAATTTGTTAATATTCGGTTGTAGAGAACTTGACACCAGATTCGAATTAAAACGCATCAACCGTGTGTGTAGTCGTGGTCTCTTTTCGGCGGAGTCCGGGAACACGACAAAAAAAAGACACATCCGTGACATTTTGGGCCGAACAAATTTTTTTTCTGTCATACATATGACACTTCTATGACGATAATTGTGACAAAACCCGGTATCATCATAGATGTGGTGGGCTCCTACTTCTATGACAAAAAATCATGACAGAAAATGGGCTTTTCGTCCTGGGCGGGCTGGAGACGCAGTTGCATGACATTCTTTGGTAGGTCCATGACGGAAAAAACCGTGGTAGAAGCGAGGGCGAGGAAAATTTCAGGGAGTTGCCGGTTACGGTGGGAGGTCGGGGGCCGAGCGATGCGTGTTTCTCTCGTATAGGTACGCGCGTGTGTGTGAGGCGTTGGCTCTAACTAAACCCGAGTGAGGCGTTGGGCTCTAATCGAACCCGGCGATTGCCTGACCGCAGTTCGTGTTCTCAACCCGTGATCGATCGATGGTCGTTAATCGAACCCGATCGGCGATTCGCCGCTATCTGCGCTAATCGAAGCCGATCGATTGGATGAGCGATGGCGTTGCGGGGCGGTTTGGATGAGCGATGGCGGTGGCGTTGCCTCTGGATGAACAGGGGACCCGTGGTGTGGAGGGCGGATGAGCGATAGATGGTGGAAGGGTGCCCGTGGAGGGGTGGTTGAGCAGACTCCGTGGTGTGGAGGGCTGGATGAGCGATGAGCGGTGGAGGGTGCCGTGAGAGGGTCGTTGAGCAAGAGCTGATGGAGTAGTCGCGGTGGAGGCTGGATGAGCAGGAGCCCGTGGAGGCTGGAGGAGGTCGACGGTAGCCTGTGGAGGCCGGAGGAGGTCGACGGTGGAGATGAAACGGATCCGTGGAGTCCTGTTTTGCGATGCCACACCCTCCCGATGAACAGGACCCCGTTTACCGTAGGAGGTCCGTTTAAATGCTTTTCTTGATGCGCCACACCCCCCGATGAACAGGACCCCGTTTGACCGTAGGAGGTCCGTTTAAATCCGTTTTTGCGGTCGCCACACCCCTCCCGATGAACAGACCCCGTTTGACCGTAGGAGGTCCGTTTAAATCCGTTTTGGCGATGCGCCACACCCCACCCCCGATGAACAGGACCCTGTTTCGACCGTAGGAGGTCCATTTCGTCCGTTTTGCGGTACGCCACACCCCTCCCAATCAACAGGACCCTATTCCGAACGTGGCTGGTCGAACACAAGGCCGTTTCCTCCGTTCTGCGATACGCCAGGCCTCGTTTCCATCGCCTGTTCTGTCCAAGCCGGTTGGCTCCCACGCGTTCTGTTGCCTCCCGATGAACATGACGTATTTCGTTGCCTCCCCATGAACACGACGCATTCTGTTGCCTCCCCATGAACATGACGACGATGCTGTTTCTCCGTTCGGACCCAGCCATGTACACGAGCCACGGCCGTGCGTATCTTGCGAGTAGGCGTTCGAGACCCGCCAGATGTACACATACGTGGCGTATTTTCTTTCTTGCACCACGGCGTATGCGTGCGTGTACATGCTACGTCGCGGCGCCTCTACTACGACTGCGTGCGGCGCCTCTACATCGGCGGTATGTAATGAACACATTCGCGACCAGGATGACAACGCTTCGTCACGCTTCGACCGGTGGGTCCCGATCGAGGCACTTCCTTGCCTCTGAAGATGTAGCCGTGGGTCCCAGCAATCGGCGCGAATCGTTTTTTGCTGGGCGCACTTCCTTGCATGCGAAGGTGTAGCTGGTGGGTCCCAGCAATCGAGGGTGAATCGTTTTTGCGGGGACGCACTTCCTTGCGTGCGAAGATGAAGCTGGTGGGTCCCAGCGGTTAGGGGAAGCGTTTTTTACGCAAAATCTGATGCTTTGTCCGGTGGGTCCCACCGTCGGTGGAGGAATCATTATTTTTTGCGTAATAAGGAGGCACTTCCTTGCTGCGGCCATGGACCCAGCTGTCAGCCTCTCCATGTACAGTCCATGTCCGATGGAAGTCGTTCCTTGACCACGTTGACCAGGCCGCGCCGAGAGCACCACAGCGGTGGAAGATGGCGAGGCCTAGGAAGGGGACGACGCGAAGCCGGGAAAGACGAGGCAGTGGAAGCCGGGAAAGACGACGCGAAGGGGACCACGTTGACCAGGCCCGCGCGGAGAGGAGTACGAGGGTTCACTAGTTCGGCTGCGGTGTGAGGCTGCCGTTGCCGCAGGGCCTGGCCAGCGGTGGGAATAGTAGAAGGCGATGAGGCCTCCGGCAAGACAACCCGCCACGAGAGGCGAGAGCATGCGGCATGACCGTAGCTGCTTTGGGCGGCTGGAGCAAGAAGACCAGAGGTTGAAGAAGCACTACGGCCGTTGGATGGACATCGTCACGATCCTTTGGAGCTAGAATCGTTCATATTTACTAAGTTGACAAAGCCCTCCGTCCCGTCGACTTAGTTGGCCCAAAGTCATCCTCCCACTATGGTGGGTCCCACTAGCGGTGCGTATTCATTTTTTGTGCGTAATAAGGAGGCACTTCCTTGCGTGCGAAGACATAGCTGGTGGGTCCGACATGTCGTGAGGGGGCATTTTTTCGCGAAATCTGAGGGCCCTTCCGGTGGGTCCCAAATTGTCGTGGAGGAATCATTATTTTGCGTCTGATCCACGGCCGATGGATGTCGTTCGTTGACCACGTTGACCAGGCCGCACCGAGAGCACCATGGCGGTGGACGACGGCGAGGCCTGGGAAGGGAATGACACGGAGCCGCGGAATACTCGGCAATGGTTGCCAACACGGTGGGGAGTACGAGGGATTACTGGTCCGGCTGCCGTCACCGGAAAATAACAGGAGGTGTGGGTGAGTAGAGGAATGGCACATCCAAAGAATGAAGTAGGGTGGGCGGTGCGGCTGTGCGGCGGCAGACAACAGCCGATACAGGAGGCAAGCGAGCAGTCCAACCGGAGCTGGTTTGGTAATTTGGAGCAAGAAGATCAGATATTGAAGAAGCAGCATGGCCGTTGGATTAACATCCAACAGTCACTGCTGCTAGAATCATTTGTGGACTAAGTTGACAAAGCCAAAGTACACGTCAACCTAGTAGACCCACAAGTCAGCCTCCAAATCTATCCCAAACAGCATACAGCCCAAAATTTCTAGCCAGATTCAAATTAATTTTAAATCTAAATATACCTTAATTTAAATTCAATGGAATTTTACCCGCACAAAAACAATGAAATTTAAAATATCAAAATCTGAAAGAAAACAGTATTTTGGAACTAATTGCCTGTTTGCTGTATTTTTTCATTTTACAGCCCATTTCTTATTACTTATAGCCCATTTCTTATTACTTATAGCCCATTTTCTGGGCAAAATGCATCCCTCCTCGTCTTGAAAGATTTCCGGCCCAGCAGGGCGTAGAAAAGCAAGTAGGCCTATGTTGGTTATTCTGCAAAAAACAAAATAGCTGGCTAACCATTTTCAGAAAGGAAAAAAACAAACTGGCTGGTCATGTGCTAAACATATGAAATAAAAGCACAGGCTAGGCAGACCACGGTCCCTTTACAACCCAGTTGATACCCTTCTCTGTCCCCGAAAAAACAAAATTACTGCGCACGGTGCTGGGTCCCTACTGTCATCCTCACGATGTACAATCATCTCCTTATTCCTCTCGGTTGTTGACCATGTTGACAACACTGGAGGGTGGTGCCGCGGTGAGCGAACCAAGGCGAAGGACGATGGTGAGGCCTCGGACGGGAACGAGCAGAGCCGGGAAGATCACACCCACCGTGGGAGGCGGGAGGCGGCGGTCCCGCCGGCGCTGGTTTGGCTTTGGCGGCTCGAGGAAGAAGAGACTGAAGAAACGCGACAGACGTTGAATGTCAATCCAACAGTCAAGGTTGGCACAATCATTTTTTGACTAAGCGGACACCAAGTAGCATACTTTTTATATATAGGAAGAAAACTGCGAGGAAAATGCGTTCGTCTGCCGTCCTCCTCACAGGGAACGTTCGCCACATAAGTGACTAGCACCCTTGGTTTTCAACCGAGAGGTCTTGGGTTTGAGTCCGAGGAACTCTCAATTTTGTCCTCCTTCCTTCCTCGCAAAAAAAAGGGAAAAAAATCAAAGACTTGGGAAGGCGTCTGAAACAAGCTAGTGTACCAAATAAAGAGACGTTGCGAGTTTTAGAAAAAGAAAGACGTGCTCTCGTAGCTAGTTCAATCCAAACCTAGACTATGACTATATATGGTGCTATGCTACTCGCAAGTAATGAAACCGACATATCCAACGTTAAGCTTCTCCTCTTCTCTACTTACTCGCCTAGAATCGAAGCTCGCCGCAAAGAACCATGTCATTGGCTACTCGTCCACCGCTCTTGATGAGTAACAACCAGATATCGCCAAGTCGCCACCCGTACCATCGCTGTGGGTCTCATCACACCCCGCCGCACGCCAGCATCATAATCGATTGCTCATCGCAACCCACTGCCGTTGGTGTGGTGCTACTGCTGCAAATCATGCACAGTCATCCGTCACGTCTCAACCATAATCCGCAACCCTAGCCGAGTCTTCTACAAATGCCCGAATCATGGGGTAATAATATGTTTAAGTGTTGTTCTGCTGCTTTCAATTGCTGATTTTTTTAATAGTTTGGTTGATGATCTTCCAATTTGATTAAATGCGTAAAAGGGAAGATTCGTGTGATTTGTATTTCTAGGAAGTTCTTGATGTGGGGAATGCAACTACGCTGATTATTTGGTTAGCCGAGAAATCCCAATACCAGCGAGGTTGGGGTGTTGGACAAATAATCAAGGAACGACGAAGAGGAAGATCTGAGCGAAGGTTAAAGATGCAGTTCCTCTGATCATGGCCAAGAAATAGCTGCTGAACGGCCTTGACAGCAATGAGGAGATGAAAGAGCTTGTGAAGATAATGGGCAAAATCGATGTTATAACTACCCATGACTGTTTTTGTCTCTAGCATGACCAATTGATAAAATGTGGAGGAAAGTAGGGGAAATGGCGTCTTTCTCTTTTGATGTCGCAAAGTTGAAACCAAGAAATATCTGTTACGTTCCTGATGTTTCCGAACACTTTCAATAAAACCCTCTCGTAGAAGTATTTTAACAATGTTTTCGGTAATATTTGTAGATACTACTCGAACTGTTCCTTTTTTATTCATGTCCGCATTTCTTATAGAGGTTAGTAAATCAGCAATAGTGTCCTTGCCCATAAGACTCTAATTCTAGGTTCCTCCTAATTTTTCTATAATCAACATGTTTTCTTTTTTTTCATTTTGGATTTTAAAACATATACGTAAAACACAATCTACTGCTCTGTAGGATGATTGTCTCTTTATTTGCAGTGTATGTAGCACTCGTGATGTATTCAGTGGCTATGACATGAGCACTTTGCTGAAACTAGTAATGAATGAAACCTATGTAGCAGGCTGGGCGTAGTGTTGTGAACATCTAATGATTTCTTTTAACAGAAATCAGGGGGTATCCCCTTTTGCTCATATAAATAAATAAATAGCAAAGGCCCTGTCGGGTCAGCTTTGTTCACATTCGAAGACGTCGAGAAAATTGCAGTCCAGTAGCAAACTATGTCATCAAATTCAAGTTTCACAGCCAAATATGAGTACAAGTAAACAAAAATGTCATCATGTTTTAGTTGTCATACAATCACCAAACACAAATCAACATACATAACAAGTGATGTTCTCATAGCAAAATACTAAACAACATGTTCATCGGTTTTGATTGTCATAGCAAACACAATTTCACATAGTAGATAAAAAATGTCTTCTGACAGGAAAATACGACAAAAGCAATGTAATCATCATCCGCAGCAGCAGCGTCAACATCTTCGCCATGTGTATCAGTCTGAATCGTAAATCCCCACGGTGTCATCTTCTTCTTCGTCCTCAACGTCCTCGAAAGTTGGCTTCTTCTTGATAAACTCTTGTATGTCCACAGCACGACAGGCAATCTTTTCGCCGGCGTCATTGACGTGATGGTTCTCAAAGATATTAGGAACATCTATGTTATCTTGTACATCAAGAGTAGTGTAAGCATCATCTTGTTGTACAACTTCATTAAACGAATTCCTCTGCTCAAACCTTTGCAAAACTCTCCAGTCATCGCTTCGTGCAAATGTGTCTTCCAAGAAAAATATCTGTGTTGCTTGATTTGCCAAAATAAAAGGCTCGTTGGTCTGGTACGCCGCCTTGACATTGATGGATTTGAAATAATCATCAGCTCTGGGTTTTGCGATCCTGGAAAACAGGTTATACCAACGACAGCACAAGAGAACCACACACCGATGATCCTCAAAACTGGAGATATACTGCAACTGAACAATGTCTGTTATGTTAGCATACATTTCAGTTGTCTCTTTGTCATACGTATCCGTGCTCATGATGGCACTATTTTGTCTCTTCCTGCCTTAGCGCTCATCTCCAACAACGCAAGATTCATAATGTCTTACCCGAGTATCAGGACCCATTGCTAGTGAGTAAAGGGCATCATCAACTGCCTGCCCATCCTCCCGCATCTTCTTAACCTATGGTTAGAAAATAGACAAGCTGGTCATCTTATGTACTCAATATATTAAAAAAGCGACAATGCACTTCAAAAGCTTACATGGTTCTTGAACCATTTCGCAAATCCTTCCATAACCAGTTTGTCAATGTTTCTTGGATTTTGCGGCAAGAACTCCTCTTTGTAGATCTTTGCACAACATAGTGATCGCGTCAAACATCTAAATATATAAGAATGTGCTGCAAGTTTAGTAGATTACGATGTATAAGCTGTAGTCTCGCACTTACTTGATATAAGGTAGTATCTCAGGACAGTTATTCAACACATACCAAACCATTTTGTCCAAATCTTTAGGTTTGTCCTCTTGTCGACTCTTCCCTGTAACTCGAACAGAATAATAGAAAACATTGAGCCCGGGATTGTCTTCACCCACCTCTTTGCTAAGCTGATCAGCTGTTTCAATGTATTTTGAGCAGAATGTCAACGCTTCTGTAGCAATGTAGGCCTTTGCAATGGAACCCTCGGGTCTAGCTATATTCCTAACATAGCCCTTGAAAGTGCCTGGCCGCCTTTCAATAGGGTACATCCAGCCATACTGTACTGGACCTCTAAGTAGTGCCTCATTAGGTAGATGAACAGCCAAATGCACCATCACATCAAAGAAGGCTGGAGGATATATCTTCTCAAGGTCACATAGGATAGTTGGTATCTTGTCTCTAAGATGCTCCAAAGCATCTATCCCGATATTTCTACTTTGCAGAGTTCCTCAAGAATTGTCCCAACTCTTGCAATCGCTCTGTATAAGTCGTATGGCCCAATCCTCTAAGGATAACAGTAAAACCCTTTGAAGTAGGGCGTGGCGGTCATGAGTTTTCAACCCTTGTACCTTGTTTCCATCTGACCGACTCTCCTTTCGGGGTTGGAAGCAAATCCATGTGGGAATCTCACACGTGACAGGACCTCACAGAATTCTTTTCTTTTTACCTTGTCCAAGACGTACATAGTTGGTGCCATATCCAGTGGTTTAACTTCATCTTGCACCTGCAAATCCTTTCTGATACCCAGGTGCGTCAAATCAATCCTAGATTTTAAGGTATCTTTCGTCTTGCCTTCAATGTTAAGAAGTGTGCCGATAATGATGTCACATATATTTTTCTCGATGTGCATCACATCAAGATTATGCCGCAGATCCAAATCTTTCCAATACTCCAAGTCCCACAAAGTGGACCTGCGGGTAAACAATAATCTCTCTTCTACGGTGCCACGCTTCCTTTTCCTACTACCATTACCAGGATGGTTTCCTGGTGTAATATGCCTGACCTTCTCTAATTCCACCTGCAACTCATCGGCGGTGAGCCTCTTTGGCGCATCACGGTTTTCATGCTTTGCATTGAACACATGTCTTCAGTATTTTCTAGGATGCGGCTTGTCCTTGGCAAGGAAACGGCGGTGTCCAATGTAACAGATCTTGCTAAGTATTGTGTATGACAATGATTCTGTCACAAATAACACATGCATTGTAACCATGTGTCGTTAAGCCTCGATAGTGCCCAAAGCCGGATAATCATGGATGCACCAAATTACAACAAAGACGCAAAAAGAAATCAGCCGGTGGGCTGCTATATAGGTCTCGAGTGAGAACACCCATCCATAGCTGTTGAAGTTCCTCCACAAGAGGCTCCATGAACAAATCAAAATCCTTTCCGGACTTTTTGGACTGGGATGAGCAAGGCCATCATGTAGTTTATTCTTTGGTGCGACATTTGGAGGCATGTTGTAAGGATAACAAGCATTTGGACACATGCTATATGTGGCGCTCTAGTGGCCAAATGGGTTAAATCCATCGAAGCTAAGCCAAGTCTAATGTTTCTCGGTCAAGACAAACTCTTTGTGTTTATCATTGAAGCTTTTCCACTCACTACCATGAGATGGATGGCTCATTACATTCGATCTCTCTACTCCTGGTTCCTAGAATGCCACAAGACATCCTCTCTTGTTTCAAATCATGAAACAACCTCTGCAATCTTGGTGTAATTGGAAAATGTCTCGAGAACATTATGAGGAATCCTCTTCACAGATCGCCATCTTTCCATCTTGATGATTTGCATTTCGGCATTCACTTAAATTGGCATAATCCTTCCTAATGTAACACAATTATTCTTACAAACATGGATCATATCATATCCAATTCCAAGCGCACGAAGGAAATTCTTCATTTTATTGTAAGTGTGTGGCAGCTCGACGATCTCGGGAAAGATTTGCGGAAAGCAGCCAGCATCGCATCGAATGATTTGTTGGTCATCCGCTCAGATGTCTTCACCTGAAGAAAGGTGACCATAGCTGAGAATACTGACAGCTTATTTCCTTGGGTGACAGCAACGTTGCATTGTTCCAACATGCGGGCCCACCATTTTTCTTCTGCAGGTGAAAGTTCACGGAATGCACGAGCATTTCGTAGCATTGTTTCAATGTTGGTCAAACTCACTGGCTCCGCCACAACCACCTCCTCCTCTTCCACCTGAGCATCAGGCAGATCAAGATGGTGATCTGCTGCTTCCACGTAGTCAATAACATTAACGTTCACAGCTTCACCATGATGAACCCACCTAGTATATGTGACCGACATCCCATACAAGTGTAGATGATTTTGCACAGTTGACTGGGGTCTTGTAACTGAATTCATACAATTGCTACAGGCGAGCACATCGATTTCGGACCACCGTACTCAGCTCGATAAAGTTAATGAAGTTTTCAACCCCTCGACATATGCAGCGGAGAATCTTGACGAAGTTATCAAGTCCTGTCCATCATTAGACATACAAATTAGTTCTTCTACTAGATATTACAGGAAAAACATATATGCTTTTTTTATGAAGTCCAGAAAAAAATACCTAGGTCGATGTCTAAAGCTATGGCAAGATATTTGGACGAGAAGATCTAAGTAACGAAATATATGTAAAGCTAATTCAGCAAACAGATTTGAGTGCTAAATTATGGCAGGCTGTTTCAGCAGTCAATGAGGCCGAGCACACAGCCATCGAACTATCGAAGGCCATCGCAGCAACAAAGATCGAGTATAAAACGGTGTAGAGCTATTTCACCTAACAGATTGGCTACTAGACCATGGCAATCTATGTCACAATAAATGTATGGCAGGATATTTTAGCAACTAATCGGCCTTGGCATGCCATCTCAGCTAAGCAGATTGAGTGCAGAACAGGGCAAGGAAGCTTCTTAAGCAGAGGATATTGACGATAAACTACTTGACAAGCAGGAGATTAACGGCGTCTATCGGCTAACATTCAGCGCTTCTACTCGACATGAGCGGGCCTCGATCTAGAATCGTGTACCGTGGGAGAAGCCGACGCGCGGCGCCCACACCACAACATCGCCAACGGTGGCGGTCTTGACATTGTGCGCCTCCACAAAACGTAGCTAGAGGTGGCGGCGCGGCTAGAGTCTGATGTTCTCGAGAGCGTCTTGTGGGAGCGAGAGGATCGTCGTCGTCCCTTGACAAACCGCGGCGCCCGACGTATCGGCCAAGGCGGGGGAGGCGGCTTTGGCGGAGCGAATGGAGTGGAGGGGGGGCGGGGGGAGGGGGGTTTGGGGAATATTTGGCCGAAGGGCGGTTGAATCGGATTTGGGGGGGACTTTTTGTGGGGGGAGGATTTTCGCGCGGTGGGCGGGGGGAGTTTGGCGCATGGTCGGTTTCTCCAAGTGCAGTCCCACGTGTCAGTGAAGAGGCTAGCCGAAGCGTGTTCCGTTTGCGTGAGCCGTGTGTAGGACCGAACGTGTGTGGGGTGCAATACGACCACGACAGGAGTGCTGTGAGTGTACCGCCTTTTTTCCTTTTAAACTAGGTGCTTAGCCCCTCAAAAAAAATTGTTGCTTCGCGCGATCCATCGATACTACTACTAGTAATCCGGTAATCCCGACTAAAACGGCGCGGTGGGTCTTTTCATGCGATATCTTTGGGAGGTTGGCTTAGTTGGGTTTTTAGATTTGTCTCGGTTCAATAAAAGCGAGTTGGTGATGATGGTGTGCTGTCATCCTCGATATAGGCCGTCCGATCTATATCTAACGGATAGGAAGGAAACTATGACAATTTACCCGCACTCATCTCCACATTTGCAGATAAGGCTTTCCCTTGTTCATCCTTTTCTCCCACAAGATCTTGATCTTCTGTGCAACGCACGGGCATCTTCTCACGTCCAGAGGATGTAGTTTGCCATGCTACACCACTCCGCGGACGCGTCACGGCGCCCCGTGCATCCTCGACGAGCCGGGTGTTGGGGTGTGTTTGGATTGTGGCCATAGTGCACCTTACCAAAATTTTGGTCATGACCCAAAGATTGGTCTTTGTTTGGATGGTTGCCATTTTTCCATGTTTCCCTGTTTTCCCGTCCATATTCGAGCGTCAGTGCTTCGTGTTGTGCATTAGGCCTTTCACTATGTAGGCCAAGCGAGACAACTTATTGTTTATTTGAGCCGTTCAAGTGTAATCATGTGGCGTTTGCTTATTTCTCATTCCTCTCCAACCCTCTTCTCCATCGATCATGTCGCCCTCCAGTCGAGTCCATCCTCCCGCATGCCTCATTTGAACATTCTGTCGAGTATCATTCGCATGTACCCACCTAGTCCTCTTTCAATAGATCTCCGGACCCGAGATGAAATCGAGAGGAACGAGTGGGGCACGTGATACCTAAAGCGGATTCAAAATTTTGAACCGGTGATCATAGCATCCGCAAATCATATATAAAGGGTATTCAATGTTCGTTTCGTTTTTGAACGTACAATATACTCCCTCCTATCCTTTCTACTTTACATATAAGTTTTATGTGTAGTCAAAGTATCTCTACTATGATCAAAAAGGTATCAACATTCAACAACGCCCAATCAATATTGTTAGATTCGTACGTACTCCTAGATTTGTACTCGAGATGGTTTCCAATTTGACTATTGACAAGATTAATAGTACTCCCTCCGTCTAGGTGAGTAAGTCATCTTAGGTTGTGCACCGTGACCAAGGAGGAGGGGAAAACGAGAGACATTAATGTTTATTTGCTAATTAATAGTATTGCATGCAATGAACTAACCACTGCATTTCATGTTTCATAGTCTCAGGTCATTAAAAGCATGCACACCCTCATCTCTTATTGGTTGATATGTCAAGAAACAAGAAACGAGGTAGAAGTTAATGCACCGCGCCTACGTGTTTTGGGATTATTTGGTTTTCGTAAGATGACTTACACACCTAGACGAGGGGAGTACATGAGATGTATAATGTGAAAATTATATCATTGGAAACTCCTTTCACATACGAAATTGACCGTATGCTTTGTGTAAGTTGCATGTCATATATTATTACTCTAACATTTGGTTAAAGTTAGCCTCGAAAAACGCATTAGACCATGTATGCTTTGTGTAAGTTGCATGTCATATATTATTACTCTAACATTTGTGTAAGTTGCATGTCATATATTATTACTCTAACATTTGGTCAAAGTAGTATAGTGGAAGTGGATCCTCTGACGTAGGTATCCCTGCCTTACCCTCCCTTTCGGTCACTTACTGACGGACCCCATGCTTGCTAGGCCCCGCATGTCAGTTACTCAATGGGTTTGGCCACGTCAGGGGATCCTCATCCGTAGTATACTCCCTCTGTTTTTATTTACTCCAATAAAACGGAGGGAGTGGTGGTATAATAAATGACGCGGGCGGGGGAAGGGGAGGGACGTCAGTTTGCTCTCAACTGCGGTCCCACAAGCGAGCGAAAACGCAAGACGAAGCGCGTTCCATTCGGTGAGCGACGTGGAGGGTCCAGCGTGCCTGGCTGCAACGTGAATGCAACAAGAGCAATGTACAGTCAAAACCGATTGACCGGTCATCATCGGAACCACTATTCACACCAGAACCTTCGTTGCTCGGCCTACACCAGCCACTGCCCTAAAACCACACCAAATCTCCATCCCATTCCCCCACCTTTTGATCCCCTAGCCCGCATCAAGCGTCCCCTAATTCGCCGGAAAGCCATGGTGCGCCGCAAGATCACTTACTACAAGATGCTGATGCCAGAGCGTCACGCAGAAATCACGGCGGTGGTCAGCGCCAGAGACCTTCGTTCCCAAGCTCGCTTTGCGGCGGGACAATCCCCGAGTTCTCTGGAGCCAAGCTACGAGGAGGAGGAAGCCGATCCAATGTTCACTGCGGAGGTCGGGGCGCAGAAGGCCCCCAATGGGTATGAGACGATGGACGTCGACTTCGTGCCGGCGTCCGAGTCCCCCATGGTGCAGGCAGACCAGCGGTTCAACATGGCGGTACTAAAGGAGGACCAGGAGGCAGAGGCTCAACTCGACGCGGAGCGCGCGCATGCTGCTGCCATCGAGGCTCTCCTGCAGGCGGAACCGGATGTCATGGATGTGAACCGGGCAGCAGAGGCTCAACTTGAGGCAGAGCGCGCGGATGCCGCTGCCATCGAGGCCCTCTGCAGCGGAACCGCGCCCCGACATGAACCGGGCGGCAGAGGCTCGACTCGACGCAGAGCGCACGGATGCCGCTCTCATCGACGCCCTCCTGCAGGCGGAACCGGACGTCCTGGACTTGAACCGGGCGGCGTAGGCTTGACTCGACGCGGAGCGCGTGGATGCCACTACCATCGAGGCCCTCCAACAGGCGGAACCGGACGTCCTCGACTTGAACCAGGCTATGCTCTCCTCCGTGCAGAGTGCCCGCACGCTCCGCTTGAACGAGTAGCTTGAGGCCGAGGACAACCACGGTGCGAGACACACGTCGGCAGCGACGGCTGGTTCGCGCCGGCAGCCAAAGACAACAAGGTCGTCTCTTTCCGCGAGCAGTGATAGTTTTTCTTTATGTTGTTGTTTTTATGGATCTTTTTCTGTGTAAAAACATACTATATTTGTTATGCAAGTCGCCTGACTTGGGTCATCTACCATTTCAAAGTGTTGGATGAATATCCTCGCCTCCTAACCCTTCTTTCCTTCTTCCTCACCTCTTCTTCTTCCCCAATGACCACCGCACGGGCGTGACGGATACTCCCCAACATGCGGTTGGATAAACATACTCTATGAACGAAAATTATGTGTCGGTGATATGATGGCTGAGTTTGGTTTGTTCACATGCGACAAAGACGTGTCGATGAGGGTGCGCCCCTTGGTTGGGTTTATGGCATGCGGGAGCGATCGTGTGAGGGTGCGGTGCGACCAGGCGTCAGGAGCGATCGTGTGAGGGTGCAAGCGATCGCGACCCGACGACCGCCGCGCAAGTGTACCTCCTTCTCATTTTGAAAACTTTAGGCAAGCTTGGCAAAAATGTGTGGCGAAGTTTGGCAATGCAAGGCCTAGACCCAAATAGGATAAGTACGTACGTACTAGGAGTACTAGTGTTAAAAAAGAAAGGCAGGGTTTTCCTTCGCGGGATTTAATCGATACAAATCCTCGTTCACGTGTCAATTAATGCGTATTTTTTTCTCGAAAAACCAAAGAGCTAACCATCTCACTCCTCATCGCTTGATTAATGCAGCGCCATGCAAACCAACCTTCTCACTTCTGCATGCATGCAGGGGATATTAATGTCCTTGGTTGCTAACCCCATCAATTTTGCCTCGATTAGTGTTAGTGGCCCTTTGCAAATTGTAATTTTGATATACTGGCCTTGTGTGCAAAAAAATGGAGGTAGTAACTATATTTGACTTCCTTCCCCATTGCGGTGACATCGACGATATTTTTTTTGTGTGGTTTGGCGAAGTGCGTTCGACGGAGAACACCATTGAGAGAGACCACGGTAAGTCGTTAGCAAGTGCCGCCTGCAAGCCGAGACAACCGCCTTATTTGCATCCAGGAAGTCCTTTACAAGTACTACTACTAGGAGTACTAGTGCGGTGAGATGGTTTCTCGAAGAAGACGATGGAGAAGCAGAGTCAGCGAAGAGTGAAATGATGGTTGCTTCATCTGTGGTTTGTGATTTGACGCCTCATTGCTTTGTGATTTGTGATAGAAGGGACAGGGGAGTAGACTCTGTGCTCTATACTGTACTACATGCGTCCAAGCATGGGAGAAAGAGGAGAGACGTTGCATTTTTCTATTCCTTCAATCAATCAATCAGGGAGCTTCGGTTCCATCTTTTTGGCTTTGGCAACACCGTCCACAATTGTTCCCACGATGCCAAAAGCTATTTTCACATTTGGCTACACATTGTGGATGCCCTTAACTGTACCACTTGGTTTTGCTCCTGTGTGCTATCTATACAAATCTCAGTTATATTGATCTAAAAAATTATAGAATCAAGATTAGTAAAAAGGAGGTGATTTTTCCGCGCGGATGGCGATGGAGGTTTCTTATTTTCAGAGGACGTTGTCCTGGCAGTTTGCTAACATGCGGTCCCACGTGTCAGTGCTTTACCAAGCCGATCCGCGTCCCACATGAGGCAGAACAACGGCAGAAGCAACACGTGGTTAAGTCGAAGAAGATGAGGGAGAAGCGGATTCAGCAACGAGTGAAATGATGGTTGCTTCGTCCCTCCAACTTCTGTTTTTAGCATTATTACTTCGTCCCTCCAACTTAACTGCGGGAAAGGTACGGCTTTGTGATTTGACGCCTCATTGCTCATTACTACGCCGGTGCCATGGTAGGGTGCTTCACCCAGCTGCTCTGCCTCAGTATTCGGTATGGCACGTGGACCCGATAGCTTGATGTCCCACATGTCGGCGAAAGGGACTAGAAGATTTATGAAAGCGCGCGCTCCACTCTTACGATGGAGGAGTAGACGACACGACGGCCTAGTGAACTGTCAATTGTACTGTATAGTACTATAGTTTTGCTGTTTCGCACAATCCATCGATACAAACCCGATTAAACAAGAAAGGGCGGGATTTTTCCCACGCGGTAGATGATACTGGCCATACATCAAAGGCAATTTTAATGTATGCAAACTGAATAATTATAAGTAACAATATGATATCTAGTAAAACTAAAAACACATATGATTTATTGTGTTAGAGTGTAGTGGTAGTGTTGTATTACATAGTTGTTAGATGTAACATGCGAGAACGTGTAGAGATGTAGTTTTGGAGGGCCTACAGAGAGAAAAGTGTAATACGGTCACCGAACTTCAAAATAAGCTGATTACGGTCACTATATATGTTTTGCGGTGATTATCCGGTCACTTGCTCACAGTTCAGCAACGGATTGCACTCTGTTAACCGGCCAAATAGTCTGTGTGGCGCCATGTTGACTAGTTAAATTGACCACGTTCCTTGTGGGTCCCACCTGTCAGTTCGCATAGGGAAAAGGTTAGATAAACACAAATTTACGCAGGCGCGACAAGGCTCCAACCCGTGCGCGGGAATCACCTGGTTGCGTATGTGTCTGTTACGGCCTGATGTGTGCGCATGCACGTGAGCACTTGAGCGTGAGAGTGTGTGTTGGTCGTGTGGTGTACTGGTGTGTGCGTGCATGCGTGCGTGTGTGCGTGTGAGTGTTGCGTGCGTGCGTGGCTGCGTGTGTACGTGTGAGTGTTTCGTGCGTGCGTGGGTGCATGTGTTTGTGTGAGTGTTGCGTGGATGCAGTTCGTGTGCATGCGTGCGTGTGTGTATAATCACCACACTAGCTCCTGTGTGTTAAAACAGACGGCTCAGCAAACCAATACAAGGCCACCTTGTCCGCTGTGCCATGGTCATGACTTGAACCACCGTCAAAATATTTTTTGTCGTTTGTTTTCATTCTTACTAGCAAGATGCCCGTATGTTGCATGTAACATCAAGATGCATTTGTATGACTTGTTTATCTTGTGAGAGAAAATGATGAGCGAGGGAAGGCCTTATTTGCAAATGTGGAGAGGTGTGTGGATACCTTTTGCAAAATTGCCATAGTTTCTTTCCTATTAAATGCCGATATAAATCGGTCGGCCTATATTGCGGGATGGCAGGCACACCATCATCACCAACTCTGTTTTTTATAAGAGTGTGTTTTATGTATTTTATAAGAGTGTAGATGTAGAGTAGATACAAGTCGACAGGTGGGCACGATGGTAGTGAGATAATGTGATGCAACACTAGAGGTGCCACGTGGAGCGTTTAAGCGGTCCACTAGTCATGTCATGAGCAAATCGAGTTATACGGTGAGCCCGTGGTCAGATAATAACCACTAAACGTAAACGGTGACCGTAATGAGTGGATTATGAAGTCCAATGTATGTATCATGCTTTCGCTTCAAATACAATGATCGTCATTGCATATATTGCGAGAGAAAGATGAAACACGCGTGAATTTTTCTCGGGTCTTACTTTTAGAGGACCTGGAGATAGTTTTGTGCGCATACATGAAAGGGGTGCACAGGGGGGGTATGCGATGGAGAGAGAGATGCTCTTCGTTTCTCTTTATTATGACTAACTTTGTATATAGTATAAAAATATACAAATTCACAAAGTCTTGGAATAAATATCATTGTGGGCACCATGCAATGCAAATTAGCGTTCGTACTCCTCCATATAACTTTGTAATGTTGTATATATGTACAAACTCTAAAATAATTTTTTGGTCACACTTTATTCAAAAGGAATGTCATATGCGAAATAAACATGAAGAGAGGGCTTTTTAGATCAATGGGGTACGTGATGTAACATGTGGAATGTGTAGTTGATGCATTTGGCGGGGCCTAGAGAGGTATGTGTGTGTATTACGTATTCGAGAGAGGCATGGATAGAGGGGCCGACGAGGGGGGGTGTCATGGTTCTAAGTCTGACAGTAGAGTGGGGGTAGGTATGGAGAGGCAAGGTCCTAGCTATGGAGAGGTTGTAAACACAAGAGATGTACGAGTTCAGGCCCTTCTCGGAGGAAGTAAAAGCCCTACGTCTCGGAGCCCGGAGGCGGTCGAGTGGATTATGTGTATATGAGTTACAGGGGTGCGAACCCTTCTACTTGTGGAGGGGGGTGGCTTATATAGAGTGCGCCAGGACCCCAGCCAGCCCACGTAATGAAGGGTTTAAGGTACATTAAGTCGAGTATTCTTGTAACGCCCACATAAAGTGTCTTAACTATCATAAAGTCTACTTAATTACAGCACCGTTGCGACAGAGTGCTTCTTGACCTTCCGGTGGTCGAGTGAGTCTTAAGTGGTCGAGTCCTTCAAGTCAGTCGAGTGGGTTCCTCGTAGGTCAACTGGAAGGTGATCTCTTCTAAGGGTGTCCTTGGGCAGGGTACTTAGATCAGGTCCATGACCCTACCCTAGGTACATGACTCCATCATTAGCCCCCGAATGGATTGAGGCTTGAGTGAGGAAGGAGTTTATGTTGTTTCCGATTGGCCTTTGCATACTGGTCATGCGTTGTTTTGAACCAAGAATCTCTTTGTTGATAGTGAGCAACTTTTCTTGATCGACTCGATCCATTCTTTTCTTTCGTCGAGTGATCTTTTGGACTTTGCCGATTTCGGCGACGGATTGCGAAATCCCGCGTCGACAGACCGATCTGCCGTTCGCGGATTCTCGGGATATGAAATTTGGGGAAGCGCTTGAAGCGGGCGGACCTTGGCCTTCGGATGGGATAGGGCATAGACGCCTCGATCCTCGCGCCGCTTTTTTCGCCACGTATCGCGTCCGCGCAACTGTTTCGGGATATGATTAGATCGACCGGCCCCACCTGTCATCCACTCGGAAGGGACCTTATAAATGCACCCGGTGAGGGGTTTTGAACAGTGCCTCAGCATTCCCTCTCTGCTCTCCTCGTCTCCGCCCAACGCGCCCGCTCTCGCCTCGGCACAACTTCTCCTCACGCGTCTCGCCGGCAGCCATGGTGAAAGAGAAGACGGCGGCGCTGGAACGCGCGAAGAAGGCGTCTGCGGCGGAGAAGGCGAAGGGGAGATCCATCAGCCGTGGCGGGTCTTCTTCCAGATCCCGTCTGCCGCACGGCTGGGTCCAGGGAGACTGGATCCGGTCGACCATCACGGAGAAAGATCTCCTCGACATGGCCAACGACGGTCTGATCCCCCACGGAGCTGCAAGGCTTCCGGGGAAAGAATGGCAGCCCCAGCCGGCGGAGGGTGAGTGCGTGCTTCTGGCTACCCACGTCGACCGCGGATTTTCTTTGCCACCGAGTGTTTTCTTCCGTGGTTTTTTGAACTTCTTTGGAGCCCAACCCCACCACTTCACCCCGAACTCTATCGCCTATCTTGCCGCGTTTGTGTCCATGTGTGAGAATTTTCTGGGCCGTCGACCGCACTGAGGCTTGTTCAAGCACATATTCACGTGTCGCTCTCAGACCGTGAAGAAGGCGAGCCCAGGCGACGAAAAGACCCAAGTTGTCCAAATGTGTGGTGGTCTGGGGATCCAGATGAGGAACAAGAGCACCTTCCCGGCCATGTCGTTCCCCGAGTCGGTCAGAGGCTGGCAGTCGACCTAGTTCTACTGCCAGAATGAGCCGACGCCGGGGCAGTCGGGTGGACTCCCTCAGTTTACCATGGACCGAGTGAACAAACCTTCTTCACTGAAGGTGATTCCGGAGGAGAAAGCCGACGTGAAGATGCTTATGGAGCGTGCAGTTCAGCTGGTTCGTGATGGAGTAACTGGTATGGATCTCTTGGAAGTTTTCCTTAGGCGGCGTATCCAGCCTCTTCAGTTCCGGAGCCATTGCATGTGGTTGTACTGCGGGACTAAAGATGAGACTCGGGTCCACCCAGAAGTAGTCGACAATGCCACGGTGGAAAGGTGGGTGGCCGCGGTCACCGGGAACAAGGATAACCCCCGTGGAGCCAGAAGGATTCCTCCACTCGACCATCACAGCGTTCCAGACAAGGTATGTCCGCTCTACCTTCCATTGTATTCTTGTCATATTTAATTCTGTTTTCTCCGCAAATCGGTCGATTGATCTTTGTCTTGATGTCTATCAGGCCCTCACCGAGCTGTACTCGATGCCCAATGGAGCACAGGCTCCGACTGAAGAGGGAGAAGCAAGCGGGGGCGAGAGCCAGGAGGAGTGGGACTCGGATGCCGCTGAGGATGACGATGATGATGACAACGATGAGGAGGACGAAGAAGAGGAGGAGGAGGAGGAGGTTGCTCCACCGCGCTCGGAAAGGCGGTCGAAACTTGCCCATGACCTACTTGATGAGCGTGGCAAGGGGTTGCGATCGTCAGCCTTGATCGACCAAACGCCCTCGGACCACTTCTCCGGCGCCGACTGAAAAGGAGCCGAAGCAATCCAAGGTGGCTCCGTCAAAGCCGACCAAGCTCCTACCAAAGATGAAGGTGTCCATCCCCACCATATCAGGGTAAACCTGGTGCTTAAGTCTTCTTGTTTTGTGCAAGCTTTATCTCTGGTTGACATTTGAGTTAGCCAACCGATTCTTGGGAATCGCTAGGTCTTTGCTACTTCGAGACCTCGAGCAAGGCCGACGACCATGAGATGGAGGACGAACAACCTCAAACCCTCGTACTATACTCTTAATTCCGTTTTTAGTCGATGACTCATGATCTCTAATTCGATTCTTTTACGTAGCTCCATCCAATGTCGTTATCACTCTTCCCGATGATGATGACGATGAGGAACCGTTGAAGCCTGAATGAGCAGGAAAGCGTCTGCCGCGGGGTGGCCCAGATGTGGCGCGCCGAGACTCAGTCGCGGAGGAGGAGAACACCACTCGACACACCGTGTCTTTCGCGTGCCGTTGACGAGTGCTCATCCTGCTTCGTCGAGTCTTTGCCTGACCTTCTCTCTTCACAACGCACCACGTCCCAGAGGACCAAGCCAACGCTGCGAAGGAAGCCATACGCCAAGCAGGGGTCATGATGGAGCAGGTGAAGGTGTAGGATCGAAAGTATGTCTAGAGGGGGGGTCATTAGACTACTTGACAATATAAAAATTGTGCCTTTTGACAAAGACAAGTTTTTGGCAGATTCACAATGATGATCAAGTCAAGCATCACCCTACACATGCAATTCTAGAGTATAGGCAGCGGAAAGTAAATTGCACATGTAGTAAAGAGAGGTGGAGAAGAGCAAACGCAATTTTGGAGACGCGGTGATTTTTCTCGTGGTTCCGATAGGTGGTGCTATCGTCAATCCACGTTGATGGAGACTTCAACCCACGGAGGGTAACGGCTGCGAGAGTCCACGGAGGGCTCCACCCACGAAGGGTCCACGAAGAAGCAACCTTGTCTATGCCATCATGGCCTACGCCCACGGAGGGCTAGCCTTACTCGGGGTAGATCTTCACGAAGTAGGCGATCTCCTTGCCCTTACAAACTTCTTGGTTCAACTCCACATCTTGACGGAGGCTCCCAAGTGACACCTAACCAATCTAGGAGGCACCACCCTCCAAAAGGTAATAGATGGTGTTGATGATGATGAACTCCTTGCTCTTGTGCTTCAAATGATAATCTCCCCAACACTCAACTCTCCTCACTGATTTGGCTGTGGTGGAAGAAAGGATTGAGTGGAAAGCAACTTGGGAAGGCTAGAGATCAAGCTTCATATGGTGGGAGTGGAGCAACTTGATCTCAACACAAGGGTAGGTAGTTTTCTTCTCAGAAATGTAAGGTAGGAGTGGTAGTTCTTTCTGATGGCTCTCTCCACGAATGAAGAGGGGGTGGAGGGGTATTTATATCCTCCACACAAAATCCAACCGTTACACACATTTGACCAATCTCGGTGGGACCGAAGTTGACAACTCGGTGAGACCGAAAGTTCAAATCATGTGAACGTTGGGATTTTCGGTGGGACCGAAAATACAAACTCGGTGAGTCCGATTCGTGTAAAGACAAGAGCTTGCCAATCTCGGTGGGACCGACTTCATCATCTCGGTGACACCGATTTGATGACAGAAGGTTACAGAAGCTTGGCAACTCAAGTTTCGGTGAGACCGAGTTCAGAATCGGAAAATCCGAGATTTCTAGGGTTTGGCTATATGGCTGAGGTGGTTCATCTTGGTGTGACTGAGTTTAGGAAATCGGTGGGACCGAGATTACTTATGAGTGTATTATGGAAGTGAGAGTTGCTGATAGTTTAGGAGATGTATCACTAAGCACTTTGAGCAACCAGATCATTAACATAACCTCATCCCCTTTTAATAGTATTGGCTTTCCTATAGACTCAATGTGATCTTGGATCACTAAACCAAAAATGGAGTCTTGAGCTTTTGCCAATGCTTGCCTTAGCATTTTGAGGGGTCCACTTCTTGAGTCCTTGCCATACCCATATCATCGAACTTTTGAAATGATTCTCAAGAAACTATTAGTTCAATGATATATATGTTGTTATTAATTACCAAAACCACCCGGGGATTAGTTGCACTTTCAATCTCCCCCTTTTTGGTAATTGATGACAACATATAGATCAAAGCTTCGACAAAGGATATAATCAATGAATAATATCGTCGCTTTGAGAAGTATGTGATAAGCAAGAGCTCCCCCTAAATTTGTGCATTATTTAAGATTTGCGTTTGAATGCAAATGCACAATCGATTAGGATCATGGGTCTCTCTTCCATGTCACATACATCTTGGTGGAGCGCACAAAATGATAAGAATGAATAGCATGCACCCAATCACCAAGACATGAGTAAATGGTCATACAAGATAGGAATAGCATATGATAAGCATTAAGCACACATTAAAGCATAGTACGACCAAGCACTCATTAAGATAGGATCAAACATAGTATCGAACACACAGAATGTCACGAAAACCAAAAGTATCTCAAAGAAACCGCAAATGAACGAAAGAGCAAAAGCGACAACACTCTCTCTCTCTCGAAGTCCTATGATCTATACAATTTCTCCCCCTTTGGCAACAAGTTACCAAAAAGTTCGAAAAGGCATAGAGCTAAGCGTCACTAGGGACTCTGCTGGCGGCTCCTGTCTGGGTTGATGTTGGAGTTGATATGGCAGCATCGGCGAAGACTTCACTGATGTCTGTCTTTGGAGGAGTGGTCACCGAGCTGGAGCTGGAGCAACCGATGGAGCTGTGGAGGTGCCGAAGTTGTAGTCCCGTGTCGATCCATTGAATAGCAAATGATCGGGTCCTGTGGGAACCGGAGCGATCTGCTGATAAGCATCTGGACTAGGTCATCCTGCATCTCACGCATAAGCTCTTCCTTCTCCTCTTTGCTCCCTCAATATCTGCCTCAAGCTTGTTGACAATTACTTGCACTTGATCGACTTCACATCCAGCATGGATTTTGTCTTCAACAATCCTCTCTAGGCTCTCCCGAGACTGCATAATGCTGGCCAGGCGTTGTTCAATCCTTTGGGTAGCTTCAAGTAGCTGTTCTCCAACACTCTTTGGTTTAGGCTGCTGCTGCTTCTTTGCTTCCTTGTCGACTTTGGCTTTCTTGGCAGCTTCAATCTTTGCTTGACCTTCAACTGACGTTGGATCCTCCTCATCCATCACAACAACATTATCCTCATGCTCAGGCTGCAGTGGTAAGTGTTCTCTATCCAACAAGAATGTGCCCGTGCCAAACTTGGCATTGATAAGCATCTGAATATGCGGGGCAAATCCACACGACCTTTCCTGGTCAGCTGCAGTCCTCTTGATGGTTTCAACAATCAAGTCCATCACCTTGAAAGGTGCTTTCTCATCAAGTATATGCAGCATGTTGATAGAGTATCCTCTGATCATGCGATGATCTCCAGACTTGGGCATCAAGGTATGCCTCAGAATAGTGTTTGTGGTAGGTAGTCCTGCCTGGAGATAGTACACTGAGCCAAGCTTCCATATTGCCAAATCTTTAGCTGGAACCTCTTTGTACATATTCTTCATGGATTCATGGTTCTTCTTGGGAATACCATAAACATCAACATCATCCTCTCTTGGCACCGGAGCATTCAGCGATTCGCCCATTCTTCAACAGTTGAAGAGAATCTTTGGCCTTCATCATCCATGTGATCTTTCCATCGGGATAGAAATGAGTCAGGCATAGAATTGCATAATCATCTCATCATTCCAACTTGTCAACTTTTGACCTACAAAGTCTGCAACACCACATGCAGTGAAGCTCTCATGCACATGTGGAAAGAAGCCTCTGTGCTCTTCGCTGTCAATGTATTTCCAATCAACATATCTTGTATCCGCCACTATGGGCTTCTTGTCCATCAAAGATAGCCTCATAGAAGTCCTGCTGCTCTCTGGTGTGAAATCTGGGATCAACAGCAGTCCTTCTCCTCACGGCATATGGGTTAGCTTGTCTCCATAGCCTGAGACCTCTATCTTTCCTTTCATTCATGTTCTCAGCTTGAGGATGAGCATCATTGTGAAGTGGCAGTTTTGGACGAAGTTTCAGCAAAACTGGTCCTTCATCATCTGACACACTCGTGGCACATCATCTTTGTTCTTTTCTGATGCTGGAATGTTCTGACTGTTTTCTTGGGCTTGGCAAAGCGGCTTTCTTGGAGCTGCCTTGACTGGAGCAGATGGCTTGGACTTTGAAGTAGCTCCTGCCTACGATGGCATCACCCATGAGCTTAGGCTTCTGAGGAGGCTGGGGTGCTTCCTCATCCTCATCTTCCTCTGCTGCATCATCATGCACTAACCTCTTCCTCTTGGAAGTTTTCTTCACTTTGCTCGTAGCTTCTTCCAAATTCAGCTTCTTAGCTATAGTTGATTCCTTCACTTTTCTGGTGCCCTTCTTGGTTTGCTGACCTTGAGGCTCTTTGGCAACTACTTTCCTCTTAGGCTTTGATGTGACCTCTTCCTCAATGACAAAATCTGAGTCTTCATCATCTGAGTTTCTCTTCTTTCTGGCCCTGGTGGCTGCAGGAGGCAAACCACTTGGTGTACTCCTCTCACCATCATCTGATGAGCTGCTGGGATCGGGACTAGTGCCCTCTCGAATATCTGCTATAGGTGACTCGACCTGTTACGCTGTCACCGGCATCGACATGGCCGACAACCCGTGAATAGATAAGGTGTAGGCAGAGTAGAAGAGTTATCACAAACTGCAGAAGTTTTTGCAAACAAAATGAGTTCAAATTTTAGTATTAGGTTTTCACAGAAGAGATTTCGGTCAGACCGAGTTTACAATTCGGTGAATCCGAAGTGTTCAAACAGAAGCATTCACACCACTTTCGGTTGGACCAAAGTGGGTTTCGGTCCTGCCGAAAACACTAGGGTTTCACTAAATCCTCATTTCGGTCTCACCGATTTGCACAACTCGGTTGGACCGAAAGGTGCAGTGCAATGGCCAGAGGCCAAATCGGTCATACCGAGAATGTAAAATCGGTCTCACCGAGATGTGTTCGGCGGAAACCTAACCCTAAAACTTTTACTCGAATCTCGTTCAAAAGAACTAATCTAGTGTTCAGGAAGATTTCAATCGTGGCAAGATTATAGGCAAACCAAACGTGCATTGAATCGGAGATGGGAGCACGAGTGGGATCGAAACTCACCCTAACTTGGTGGAGTTCCTCTACGGCGGCGACGGCGCGGAGAAGATGTCCGTTGACGGCGACGGAGACCTGCGGCGAGGGCGCACATGCGACGACGGAGACGATCCGGAGACCAAGGCGACGGCAGCAAGGGGTGTGGGGGCGAAGCGTTTGAAGTAGAAATCAACGCGGCCCTCGGAGTATATATACCCTTTGTCAGTCGGTGGGACCGAGTTGTAAAACTTCGGTGGCACCGAGATGGATAATCGAGCGCGTTATGCACTTCGGTCACGCCGAAAATCACAACTCGGTTTCACCGAGGTGAAAACCTAGATCAATCTAAATGTTTTCGGTTTGACCGAATTTGAGTGAGTTGGTCTGACCGAAATCACTTAGAAGGTTTTGGAAGTTAGCCTTTGACGGATCGGTGGCTCCGAATGCTCCTCACTCGGAGGGTCCGAAAATGACTTGTTCAAAGTTTGTGATGTAAGCATGAATAGAATTTGAGACAAGAAAGCATAGATAGCTAGGGAGGTACTTAGGCATTCTTGTTCATCCATTTGGTCAGAAAAATCAAAAAGACCAAAACAACAAATGGATGTCCTCGAATGGATAAAAACATGCATCCAACATGCTCACACAATAAGATAGCAAATGAAGTATGTGTCAAACATGCACAATCAAAAACTCTAGCAACTAACACACAATTTGTCGATGACTAGGTCATCTTTATATGAGTATATTGACTTAGGAGTCAAATGAGAACATTTGATCATAGGTCATACTCATCGTTTAAGCACAAGTGGGATTACCACTTTTACATAAAGCATTAATGTGTTCACATCATTTGAAGATGCTTTTAGCTCATTTCTTTAGAGCAAAGCTCCCCCTAGATGTGAGAACCCCTTTTAAAGGGTCAAACTAACCTTGGGTTGTCGTAGAATACTTCATGTAGATGTTGAAGATGTGGATGCTCAATGTTGATGAAGATCATCAAGAGTTGGGAGCAATCCTTTGGATTCGGGCACTTTCAATACCTACATGGGTTAGTCCCTCAAGGAACAAACAAGGATATCCATGGACATAGATTGATGTACACAATAGATGATGTCCATGAAAGCAATGATTACCTTGTCCCTTGACTTACCAACAAGAGGGTTTGTGACTCCATGAACTAGTGCAAGATGTGGAAGTTGATTGCACAAGTTTTTGCCAAAATGAATGTGAGTGAAGTATGTTGGCGGAGTCACCCTCAAGAACTCTCTAGTTCTTCTTCTTCGGGACCCACATCATCTTGATGGGAATCCTTGGGGTTGTAGTTGAGCTTGACGAAGTAGAACTTGACGTTTCCTTGGGAACCCACTTGACCATGGCTTTAGGTGCTTCAATAAATGCATCAATCTCCTCTTGAAGCTTGTCCTTGCCTTTTAGCTTGTGGTCTTGTGGTGGAAGATCATCTTGAGCTTGTTCCACATTGGAAGAAGTAGGATTGTACTTCTCCTTTTGAGGAATAAACTGTGGAGTAGGATATTGACCTTCTTCCCATTCAACACCCTCGGCGTTGAACTTTCGCTCAAAACCAATTCCTTGATTCTTCCTGTGCCTTCCTTGCTTGCGAACAATTTCCTCAAAGTTCTTGCTTCCAGCAAGGCTCTTGTAGACACCTTTCTCTATAATCCCTTTCAATAAGCTATTTTCTTGCTCAAGTGTAACTTGGCTTGAAACATTGTTAGTGGAATCAAGAGAACTACTAGAAGCAACAATATTGGATTTAGCATGGTTATTGTTACTACTAGATGAAGAATTTTTCTTATGCTTGTCATGCTTAGTTTTAACAGGTGGTAAGAAATTAGACAAGAGAAGTCGTTTGGCAAGATATGAAGAACTCTTCTTTCGAAGACCGTCATTGATAGCTTTTAGAAACTCATGTTCTTGCTCTAGATTGAGCTTCTCGAAGCGTAGCTTCTCATGAGATCTTAGGAGCTCTCTATGATCTTCTTGAGTTGTTTCATGAGCTAACTTAAGAGTGTTTAGTTCTTTAGTTAGACGCTCGATCTCCTTCATAGCATTGTCATTCGACTCTTCTCGACTATAAAGACTACTAGCATGTTCATCAATACTAGGTTCATTGGATTTATCATGTAAGAGCTCATCTTCACCAAGCAAGTCATCCTCATCACTATCAAAGTCAATGAATTGTGGTGTGATACCTTGGGGCCTTTAGCCATGAAGCATCTTCCAATTCCCTCATTTGGTGAATCAAATAAGTCGTAGTAGTTGGAGTTGGAGGACACGAGAGCAAGACCGGCAACACCTTCATCTTGACTGTAGTCGGAGTTGGAGTGATAGCTTCTCTCGGATTGATTGTCGGAGTCGGAGCCGAAGACCCATTCACCTACATGAGCTTGATGTTTTCTTCTTGTGTAGCTCCTTGATGACTTGTCTTTCCTCTCCGAATCCTTGCTTCTCCGAGAGGGTCTTCGTTCATAACGATCATCTCTACTCCTTCTCTCTTTCCGAGGTGACTCATCTCTTGAGCTTCTTCTTCTTGGAGATTCTTCTCTTCTCTTGTGGGGAGCCGAACACTCATTTGAGTAGTGTCCGGGTCTTCCACAATTGTAGCAGTTTCGATCATGGCTAGAAGATCTCTTTTCATCATATGATCTAGACTTTGAGCTTCTCTCTTTGCTTCTACTCTTGTAGAATTTGTTGAAGTTCTTCACCATTAGGCTTATCTCTTCATTGGAAACTAACTTGTCACTTGAGGTTGTGGGAGCATCACATGTAGCTTTGTAAGCACCACTTGACTTGTTGTGAAGCTCTTCCTTATCTTTAAGTGTCATCTCATGAGCAACAATTCTTCCAATGACTTCGGTTGGCTTGAGATTCTTGTAGTTTGGCATCATTTGGATCAAAGTGCACACGGTGTCATACTTTCCATCCAAAGCTCTGAGAATCTTCTTAATGATGAATCGGTCGGTCATTTCTTCGCTTCCTAAGCCGGCAATCTCATTTGTGATGAGCGCAAGCCTAGAGTACATTTCAGCGACTCCTTCACCTTCCTTCATCTTGAACTTGTCAAGTTGACCTTGAAGAACATCTAGCTTTGATTCCTTCACGGACTCGGTACCTTCGTGCATTTCAACCAAAGTATCCCAAATCTCTTACGCATTCTCAAGGCGGCTGATTTTGTTGAACTCCTCGGGACACAAAGCATTGAAGAGAATGTCACAAGCTTGAGCATTGTTTTGCAACATCCGCAATTCATCCGTTGTAGCTTCACGATCCGGAACTTTTCCTTCCTCGAAGAATTCACCTTGCATACCAACACAAATAATGCCCCATGCGGCTGGGTTATGGCCAAGAATATGCATTTTCATTTTATGCTTCCAACTAGCAAAGTTTGTACCATCAAAGTAAGGACCTCTACGAAAATTACCCTCACTAGACGCCATACTCTCTTAGGTTGTGAAACCAAGCTTATGGAGTCCAATGCAATGGAAACCAATACAATGGAGACCAAAGCTCTGATACCACTTGTAGGATCGAAAGTATGTCTAGAGGGGGGGTGATTAGACTACTTGACAATATAAAAATTGTGCCTTTTGACAAAGACAAGTTTTTGGCAGATTCACAATGATGATCAAGTCAAGCATCACCCTACACATGCAATTCTAGAGTATAGGCAGCGGAAAGTAAATTGCACATGTGGTAAAGAGAGGTGGAGAAGAGCAAACGCAATTTTGGAGACGCGGTGATTTTTCTCGTGGTTCCGATAGGTGGTGCTATCGTCAATCCACGTTGATGGAGACTTCAACCCACGGAGGGTAACGGCTGCGAGAGTCCACGGAGGGCTCCACCCACGAAGGGTCCACGAAGAAGCAACCTTGTCTATGCCATCATGGCCTACGCCCACGGAGGGCTAGCCTTACTCGGGGTAGATCTTCACGAAGTAGGTGATCTCCTTGCCCTTACAAACTTCTTGGTTCAACTCCACATCTTGACGGAGGCTCCCAAGTGACACCTAACCAATCTAGGAGGCACCACCCTCCAAAAGGTAATAGATGGTGTTGATGATGATGAACTCCTTGCTCTTGTGCTTCAAATGATAATCTCCCCAACACTCAACTCTCCTCACTGATTTGGCTATGGTGGAAGAAAGGATTGAGTGGAAAGCAACTTGGGAAGGCTAGAGATCAAGCTTCATATGGTGGGAGTGGAGCAACTTGATCTCAACACAAGGGTAGGTAGTTTTCTTCTCAGAAATGTAAGGTAGGAGTGGTAGTTCTTTCTGATGGCTCTCTCCACGAATGAAGAGGGGTGGAGGGGTATTTATATCCTCCACACAAAATCCAACCGTTACACACATTTGACCAATCTCGGTGGGACCGAAGTTGACAATTTGGTGAGACCGAAAGTTCAAATCATGTGAATGTTGGGATTTTCGGTGGGACCGAAAATACAAACTCGGTGAGTCCGATTCGTGTAAAGACAAGAGCTTGCCAATCTCGGTGGGACCGACTTCATCATCTCGGTGACACCGATTTGATGATGAAGGTTCTGAAGCTTGGCAACTCAAGTTTCGTGAGACCGAGTTCGAATCGGAAAATCCGAGATTTCTAGGGTTTGGCTATATGGTGAGGTGGTTCATCTCGGTGTGGTGAGTTTAGGAAATCGGTGGGACCGAGATTACTTATGAGTGTATTATGGAAGTGAGAGTTGCTGATAGTTTAGGAGATGTATCACTAAGCACTTTGAGCAACCAGATCATTAACATAACCTCATCCCCTTTTAATAGTATTGGCTTTCCTATAGACTCAATGTGATCTTGGATCACTAAACCAAAAATGGAGTCTTGAGCTTTTGCCAATGCTTGCCTTAGCATTTTGAGGGGTCCACTTCTTTAGTCCTTGCCATACCCATATCACTGAACTTTCTGAAATGATTCTCAAGAAACTATTAGTTCAATGATATATATGTTGTTATTAATTACCAAAACCACCCGGGGATTAGTTGCACTTTCAGAAGGCCATCCGGGAAGCAAGTCAAGCAGCTTATGACGCCAGCTCCGCCCTTCAAAGCAATGTTCAGGTCGATCGACCATCGCTTTTCTGTTAGGATATGCTATCAAAAACTTTTCTTTCCTAATCTATAGCGATCACCCACCGGGTGTGTCGATTTAAACTCCGTGTTAGCGAAGCACGCTGAGTGCACCGCCGGTGTAATCCCCAAGGCTAAGGTTGATCACGGCGATCGGCCTTAGGCTTTATAAGTAAGGTATTTTCGCTGCTTCATCGAGGCGAATGGATTTCCCAAACTGGTGGGGGCACGCTGAGTGCACCCACTGGGTGTAGTCCCCGAGACTGTGGTCGACTGCTTGCAGTTGATTACAGTCTGAAGAATATGTCTTGAGCGTTTTTTTTTGGGGTCGACTGGTCGACTCTGTCTTTAATAGAACTAGTGGGGGCACGCTGAGTGCACCCATTGGGTGTAGTCCCCGAGACTACGGTCGAATGTTTGTATTCGGCTGTAGTCTTAGAAACGCATGATTTTCTCTTATCCACTCGGAAGTGAATTATCTTTGATATTTTGTCGATTGGTTCTTCGCAGAAATCATGTGACCTTGCGGCTCGTTATACCGAGCCGAGCACAAGCACATTCAGCTCGAATCGGATCTGAAGCTGGTTCTCGAGAATCGACGAAGGCGAAGGAGGAGACCAAAGGTATGTTCGGTGAGACCTCGACGACTCCTTTTTCCCTTCATTTATTTCAAAATCGACCTTCTTTGTAACTTGCGGGCAAGGTGAAGGAGGCCCGTAAGAAAAAATACCTTGAGCTAGTGAGAAGACCAAGCTTGGCGACGAGAAGTTAACCCGGTCACCAAGCTCGAAGAAGAAAATACTAATCTGAAAGCTGCTCTTGGGATTGCCAGCAAGGAAGTCAGTCGACTGAAAACTGACAAAGCTGCCGTGACCGACAAAGTCAGCTAGTTGACTGGGAAGAAAAATGATCTGGAGGCCTTCCTGGGTGGTCTTGCCAAGAAGTTGTTCATTATGCTTGAAGGTAACCCTTTACACTCGACAATCATTTTCAGCTGTGATCTTTCCATTCGACCATTGCCTTGACTTGGTGATTGTCCTTGTAGAATTTTGTCAAAACCTTGAAGAAGAGACTAACCGGCTGGAACCAAACCTTGACCCCGTCAATTCTCCAGTGAACGATGAAGTTGCCATGAATTTTTTCCGACTGGAGTCCCGTGTTGCAGCTGTCGTGGACTATCTTGCAAGGCTGAAGGTCGCCACATCTCGCATCGACTCGACGCTCTGGCCCAGGGAGACACTCCAGAACGACCTCGAGTCGCCGATGGCTCGCTGAACACGGTCCTGATCGAGTGCGAGGAGTGGAAAAAGTCCTCGGCTCGGTCTTGGCGCGGATGTTGCTCGTGTGCGGACCGAGTCCACTTTAAAGATCTTGCGAGAAGACAAGTGGCGGCTCTCCGGGTGGCCAACACCAAGAAACACGACTTCAGGTCCTTCATGGAAACCTTCATTGCTGCTGCCACTCGGATCGCAGATGGAATTGATCTTGATGAGTTCGTTGCACCTTCCAGCCCTCCACAGGAGGGATAAAAAACTTCTTTTAAGCTCGACACTTTAAATTTGCCTCGGTATGCCGAGTGAATTTGTAACCGATAAACTTTAACAGGCTTAGCGCCTGAGCACTTTCGGTTCCTTTAGGTATCGATCTGAACTTGGATTTGATGTTTGAATATGATTGCTTTTGGCTCGAAATGTCTTTTGCAGGTTCAAAGCAAGAAGCTCACTGCAGTCGACTTGTTCCTTAATTCACTTAGGCGAGTGCTGGGCTGCAGCTAAGCCTCCGAGTGGGAGGTTTGCTCTTCATTCAGCAGGATTTTTGTAACTTAGGCGAGCACTGGGCTGCAGCTAAGCCCCCGAGTGAGAGGTTTGCTCTTCACTCGGTAGGATTTTTATATCTTAGGCGAGCACTGGACTGCAGCTAAGCCTCCGAGTGAGAGGTTTGCTCTTCACTCGGTAGGATTTTTATATCTTAGGCGAGCACTGGGCTGCAGCTAAGCCCTCGAGTGAGAGGTTTGCTCTCCACTCGGTAGGATTTTTATATCTTAGGCGAGCACTGGGCTGCAGCTAAGCCCCCGAGTGAGAGGTTTGCTCTTCACTCGGTAGGATTTTCATATCTTAGGCGAGCACTGGGCTGCAGCTAAGCCCCCGAGTGAGAGGTTTGCTCTTCACTTGGTAGGATTTTCATGTTGTACTTGTGGCGAAGCTCAGAGAAGAGGGTCGCAGTCGACCTGCACCTCATCCTCCTTACGACCGCACGTTGTATTTGTGGCGTAGCTCAGAGGAGAGGGTCGCAGTCGGCCTGTACCTCATCCTCCTTGCGAGCGCACATTGTACTTATGGCGTAGCTCAGAGGAGAGGGTGGCGATCGACCAAGCACCTCATCCTCCTTCTTGGCGACATTGTACTTATGAGCGTAGCTCGAGAGGAGAGGGTGGCGGTCGACCTGCACCTCATCCTCCTTATGGCGCACATTGTACTTATGGCGTAGCTCGAGAGGAGAGGGTAGCGAATGACCAAGCACCTCATCCTCCTTGCGAGCACACATTGTATTTGTGGCGTAGCTCGGGGGAGAGGGTCGCAGTCGACTTGTACCTCGTCCTCCTTGCGAGCGCACATTGTGCTTAGGCAAGTGTTTAAACTGCAACTAAGCCCCCCGAGTGGGAGTCTGGCTCGCCACTCGGTAGGATTTTTATAACTTAGGCGAGTACTTGGACTGCAGCTAAGCCTCCGAGTGGAAGTCTGGCTTACCACTCGGTAGGATTTTTATAACTTAGGCGAGTACTTGGACTGCAGCTAAGCCTCCGAGTGGAAGTCCGGCTTACCACTCGGTGGGATTTTATAACTTAGGCGAGTGCTTGGTTGTAGCTAAGCCTCCGAGTGGAAGTCCGCTTACCACTCGGTGGGATTTTTATAACTTAGGCGAGTACTTGATTGCAGCTAAAACCCGGCAAACGTCGGGCGGGCCAGGTTTCGGGCGGGCTTGTAAAGCCCGACCTTCATTTCCCAAGCCCGAGCCCGCCCGGCCCAAATACTCCCTATTTTCAAGCCCGAGCCGGCCCAAATCAAGCCCGGCCCGAAGCCCGCCCGAACGCAGTTTTTAGTGTCTTGCGCGTGCAAGCCCGGCCCGAAGCCCGAAAGCCCGGCCCGAAATACATAAAAATGAAGCCCGAGCCCGGCCCGAACTATCTTTCGGGCTGCAAAACAAGGCCCGAGCCCGGCCCGAATGTCAAGCCCGGCCCGGCCCGGCCCGGGTTTTTCGGGCCGGGCTCGGGCCGGGTCGTCGGGCCGGGCTGCCCATGCCCGGGTTTAACTGCAGCTAAGCCTCCGAGTGGAAGTCTGGCTTACCACTCGGTAGGATTTTATTTAAACTTAGGCGAAACGGATTCGCAGCTAAGCCTCCGAGTGGTAGTCTGGCTCACCACTCGATAAGGATTTTTTTTCAAACTTAGGCGAAACGGACTCGCGGCTAAGTCACCCACTGAGGGGAAAATTTTGTTGGACAAATAAAAAGTGACAAAAATTATGGAGAAATTATGACACTATTATTTTGTAATCCATGAACTACAGAAGTACTTTATTACAACTCATCCGAGTGAAAACTTTAAGTGTAAAATGGGCGGAGTAGTTCCGCATTCCAAGCTCGGGGCTCGTCGATATTGTGTTCGACGTTGTAAAGACGGTACGCCCCGTTGTGGAGGACTTTGGTGACGATGAAGGGTCCTTCCCAAGAAGGAGCAAGCTTGTGTTGTTTCTGCTGATCCACTCGGAGAACTAAATCCCCTTCTTGGAAGGCTCGACCCCTCACATTTCTGGCGTGGAAGCGACGCAAGTCTTGTTGGTAGATGGTCGATCGGATCGAGCCATCTCCCTTTCTTCCTCTAAAAGGTCATTGCGTCTGCCGCGCTTGTTCATCTTCGCCGTTGTAGAGTTCAACTCGAGGAGCATTGTGGAGAAGATCACTCGGCAAGACTGCTTCAGCTCCGTAGACCAAGAAGAATGGAGTTCTTCCGGTCGACCGATTAGGTGTGGTCCGCAGTCCCCAAAGCACCAAGGGAAGTTCATCGACCCATGCTCCAGCCGCATGCTTGAGATCGCGCATCAGTTGGGGTTTCAATCCTTTGAGGATCAGGCCATTGGCTCGCTCTGCTTGTCCATTCGACTGCGGATGGGCGACTGAAGCGTAGTCGACTCGTGTGCCTTGAGAGTTGCAGAAATACCTGAATTCCTCCGAGTCAAAGTTCGACCCATTATCCGTAATGATGCTGTGCGGGACTCCATATCTGAATATCAGTTCCCTAATGAAGCTAACAGCAGTACCGGCGTCAAGGTTCTTGATTGGCTTAGCCTCAATCCACTTGGTGAACTTGTCGACTGCCACCAGTACATGCGTGAAGCCACTTCGACCTGTTCTCAAGGGGCCGACCATGTCCAACCCCCATACTGCGAAAGGCCAGACGAGTGGAATGGTCTTCAGAGCTGACGCAGGCTTGTGTGACATATTTGAGTAGAACTAACATCCTTCGCACTTGTCCACTATTTCCTTTGCCATCTCATTTGCCTTTGGCCAGTAAAATCCGGCTCGGTATGCTTTGGCCACGATGGTCCGAGAGGACGCATGATGACCACAGGTCCCCGAGTGGATATCATTGAGAATGATTTGACCTTCCTCCGGCGTTATGCACTTTTGACCAACTCCAGTCGCGCTCTCTCTATACAATTGTCCTTTGATAACGGTAAAGGCCTTGGATCGACGGACGATCTGTCGAGCCTCTTCCTCATCTTCTAGGAGCTCTTTTCTCATGATATACGCGATATAGGGAATTGTCCAGTCGGGTGTGACTACCAAGATCTCCATAACCAAGTCGACCACTGCTGGGACTTCTACCTCTGTCGGATCCGTGGCACTCTTGGGTTGTGGGGTTTCTTTAGTGAAAGGGTCTTCCTTAACTGACGGCGTATGAATATGTTCCAAAAACACGCCACTCGGAATGGCTTCTCTCTTGGAACCAATCTTTGCTATATCATCAGCTGCTTGATTTTTCAATCGGGGTATATGATGGAGCTCTAACCCCTCAAACTTCTTTTCCAGCTTCCTCATTTGCATTGCGATATCCGATCATGGTTTGGGCTTCTCACGTCCTCCTTCATCACTTGGTTGACCACTAAATCTGAATCGCCATAGACCATCGAGCGACGGGCGCCGAGTGAGATGGCCATCGCAATCTGTATAAGAGGGCCTCATACTCGCCTCATTGTTGGAGGAATCAAAGTGAATCTGGAGCACATATCCGAGCTTATCTCCTCGGGGAAACCAGACAACCCCAAAGACCGAACCATTCAACATCTTAGAGCCATCAAAGAACATGGTCCAATGCTCGAGTGAACTTCATCATTGTCTTTGTTCAATCCACTCGGCGAGAAATCTGCTATTGCACGACTTAATGGCTTTCTTTGCCTCAAACTTGATATCAAGGGAAGAAGTTCAATCGCCCATTTCGCCACTCGACCGGTTGCATCTCTGTTGTGCAAAATCTCGATAGTGGAGCATCGGCGACGAATCGTGATGGAATGATCGAGAAATAATGAGCAACCTTCTTCGTGGTCATGTATATTCCATACACAAGCTTCGATAATGAGGATATCTCGCATGGATGGAGTCAAGACTTGAACAAATAATACATTAGGCGCTGAACTTTGAAGGCTTTTCCTTCTTCTTCCCGCCCGACCGTAAGCCTTCATCTTGACGACTTGTCCTGTGGCTGCGATATAAAGCAACAGAGGCTCTTTGCTGATTGGAGCAGCAAGCACCGGCTGGGTGGAGAGCGAGCTTTTAGCTCGGCAAACGCTGCATCGACTTCGAGTCCACTCAAACTTGTGCGCCTTCTTCATCGATCGGTAAAGAGGCAATGCCTTTTCACCGAGTCGTGAGATGAATCGACTTAATGCGGCCAAGCATCCATGAAGCTCGGACATCGTGCACTCGCACAGGCGTTTCATTCGGAGAATAGTGCCGATCTTCTCGGATTAGCATCGATCCTCGCTCGAAACGAAAACCGAGTAACTTTCCACGGGAACTCCGAATGTGCACTTTGATGGATTGAGCTTGATATCATACCTTCCGAGGTTGGCAAATGTTTGGCGAGGTCGGCGAGCAGGTCGGAACCTTTTCGTGACTTGATGACGATATCATCCATATCGCTTCCACATTCCGACCGATTTGAGTGGCGGACACTTCGAATCATTCGCATAAATGTGGCTCCGGCATTCTTGAGGCCGAATGGCATGGTGATATAGCGAAGCACCGAATGGAGTGATGAAAGCTGTTTTATCTCATCGGGTCCGTATAGACGGATCTGGTGGTACCGGAATAGGCGTCTAGAAAAGACGGTCTCTCGCATCCCGCGGTCGAGTCAACAATTTGATCTATGCGAGGAGAGAAAATGATCTTTCGGCAGGCCGATTGATGTGCTTGAAATCAATGCACATTCGGAGTGATTTGTCCTTCTTAGGGACCATGGCGACATTACCGAGCCACTGGAGTGGTATATCTCTGGATAAATCCTGCATGCCAACAATCGAGCCACTTCCTCACCAATAGCCTTTCTCTTACGGGCGGCGGACTGCCAAGATGTTCTTTAACGGCTTTGCTGATGAGTCGACCCTAAGACGATGCTCAGCAAGTCCCCTGGGAACACCCGGCATGTCAGCTGGCTTCCATGCAAAAATGTCCCAGTTCTCACGGAGGAACTGGATCAGTGCTTCTTCCTATTTCGGGTCGAGTGTTGTGGAGATGTTGGTCGGGGCTGCACTGGGGTCGGTCGGGTGAATGTGGACAGGCTTCGTCTCACCGGACGACTGAAATGTAGATTCTGTGGCGGGTTTCTTGGACCGCAGCAAATCACTCGGATCTGCGCTTTGCTTATACTCTTCAAACTCGACCGATGTCACCTGGGAATCGGCAATCTTCGAGCCCTTCTGAAAGCACTCTTCTGCCTTTTTCCGATCACCGGTGACAGTGATCACTCCTTTGGGGCCGGGCATCTTCAGTTTGAGGTACATGTAACATGGTCGAGCCATGAACCGTGCGTAAGCTGGTCTCCCCAAAATGGCGTGGTACGCACTCTGAAAATCCACGACCTCAAACATCAACTTTTCCTTGCGAAAATGTTTTGAATCACCAGACACCACGTCCAGAGCTATTTGGCCGAGTGACTCGGCTTTCTTTCCGGGTATAACTCCATGAAAGCTCATGTTACTGGTGCTTAGTCGGGACATCGGAATGCCCATTCCTTTCAGTGTGTCTGCATACAACAAGTTCAGCCCACTACCACCGTCCATCAGCACCTTTGTCAGTCGAGTGCCTTCGACAACTGGATCGACCACCAAAGCTTGCCTCCCAGGGGTGGCAATATGAGTCTGGTGATCAGATTGGTCGAATGTGATGGGTGTTTGGGACCATCTCAGATAACTTGGTTTTGCTGGGGCAACCATGTTCACCTCACGATTGATGACCTTCAGTCGGCTCTTGCTTTCCACATCGGCGAAGATCATCAGAGTGGAGTTGACATGCGGATATCCTTCCTCACTGTCCTCCTTGTCTTCAGCCTTGTCCGACTCCTTTTCCTTGTCCTTAGACTGTTTTCCTTGAAACTGCTGGATCAGGAGTCGACATTGGCGAGTGGTATGCTTTGGGTAAATGATATTGCCCTCTTCATCTTTCTTCGTGTGGATGTGACACGGCATATCCATCACGTCGTTCCTTCTTTATCCTTCACCTTCTTAGGGTTCCGGGATCCTTTAGGTTTCCTTTGAACTTTCCACGAGTCACGGCGAGCCTCTCCGAGAGCTGCTGGTTTAGCCTTCCGCTTCGCTTCCGATGGTGTTTCCCTTCTCCGATCGACTCGGCTTGTACTTGCCGCTTGGTCGGTCTTCTTCTTCGCCGTTGGCGTGCCAGTAGCAATCTCCATCATCCGACTCGTGGTCATGTCTCGGTTTGACCAAATTTCAAACTCAATTCTCGTTCTTGGCGCCATCCTTGAAAGCGCAGACCGCTGATGATCGACACATTCTCCACAAGATGGTGCAAAGTGATCCATCTCTGAATATACTCCCGAGAGTCTCATTGGTCTTACGACACAGACTTGCAGCTCCGTCAATCCAGCCGGTCGCTTGCAAGTTCCTTCAAACGTTCGAGCGAACACTGGGGATGATCTTCCCAAGTGTAAATGCTGCTAGGAGGTAATCGATTCAACCACGCTCGCGTAACCTTCCAACATGAGGGGCAATGCTTCATGGCCACCTCGTCATTCCCACCACCAATCTGAACCGCCACTCGGTAGTCCTCAAGCCAAGTTTGGGCTTAGACTCACCGGTGAACTTGTCGACTCTGTTGCCAACCTGAAATTGGGGGAATCACTGCGGCTCTGGTAGCCCTGCTGAAACATGCTGGACCAGAAACATGCACTCGACTACTTGTGGGCGCATCTCTGTCGGGCCCGCCCCGATGGGCTCTGTTCCGGTCGACCAAGCCCTGCACGATAATGGATCGCGCGTCGGCCCTAGTTCCACAGGGTCGACCGAGCTCTTCGCCCTGCTGGTGACACTGTCATCTTCTTGCCGAGGAGCGTAAGACCCACCCCTCGGAGGGGAAGTGGGCACTTGACGCCTATCATCTCGGTCGTGTCGGTCTCCATACTGGTCTTGCCGATTCTCGCGCCCTTCACGCCGTGGAGGCGATCTGGGACTATGAGCCGACTGAACCGTATTCACAGCAACAGATCGACTATGAATTACATTGCCTGATCGCGACACGGCTGAATTCGGTCCCTGCGCCGGAGCAAATCCACGATCTGCATCAATCCTCTGCCGACTTCCGACCGAGAGGGCTGGATGGACTACGCTATCTGGTCGCAACTGCTAAATTCTGGATTGGGGTTCGATATACCTGAGTTGGCGGGAAGAGTTGACGTCGATTGGCGTCGGGAACTCGTTGTCGCGCGTGCTCGTCGAGTGCTCGCTGAAGATTCTCCAGACGAGCGTGTTTGGCCAAATTGGCCAAACGTGCCTCCTCCAAGGCGCGAGCCTCGGGAGTTTCTCCTGCGATGGGAGTATGCAGGGCATCCATGTTCCTGCGGCGAAGCTCTTCTCTTTGCAGAGAGTCGAGTGGCTCGGGCTGGTACTCTTCGTGGTCTCGTGCGGGGTCGTCTCCGCCGCCTGCCCCGCCCTCATGGGCGAAGCCAGGGGGACTGCGAGGTTCGTTGACCATCAGGATTTCCGCCGCCGGATCACTACTATCGCATTCGGATGCAGTCTCTACGGAGCCAGTTGACAGATCGAACAGGCCGTAGAGAGATTCGTCGGGCTCGATTGCCGCAACTTGGGTGGTGTCCGTCTGGCGAGCCACCGCGTGTCTCACCCACCGCTGAAGCCTCAACCGACCAGAGCGCTTGCGCTGGCGGGAGACCGGGAGGGTGGTTGATAGGGGAGTCGACCGATACGGGGTCGACGGTTGTCGCAGCAGAACGCCGCGGACACATGCGCGAAAATGCGTCGCACCGCGGACGGGGAGCGCATCAACGTCGAGTGGAGCCTCCTGGAGCCAGGTGGAGTCATCGGCGACGAAGGTGAGAGCGCCGAGACGGATCTCGCGACCCTCGACCAAAACTCCAGCAGTCATCATGATGAATATACTCGGAAGAATCGCAACTTCTCCAAAAAATCGCTAAAACACCTGCCCCACGGTGGGCGCCAACTGTCGTGGTTCTAAGTCTGACAGTAGAGTGGGGGTAGGTATGGAGAGGCAAGGCCCTTCTGCCCTTCTCGGAGGAAGTAAAAGCTCTACGTCTCGGAGCCCGGAGGCGGTCGAGTGGATTATGTGTATATGAGTTACTGAGTGCGAACCCTACGCTGTGGAGGGGTGGCTTATATAGAGTGCGCCAGGACCCCAGCCAGCCCACGTAATGAAGGGTTTAAGGTACATTAAGTCCGGGGCGTTACTGGTAACGCCCCACATAAAGTGTCTTAACTATCATAAAGTCTACTTAATTACAGACCGTTGCAGTACAGAGTGCTTCTTGACCTTCTGGTGGTCGAGTGAGTCTTCGTGGTCGAGTCCTTCAAGTCAGTCGAGTGGGTTCCTCGTAGGTCGACTGGAAGGTGATCTCTTCTAAGGGTGTCCTTGGGCAGGGTATTTAGATCAGGTCCATGACCCTACCCTAGGTACATGACTCCATCAGGGGGCGCGGGAGAGATAGCATGAGAAATGAGAGTGGTCTAGATAGAGAGAGACGAATATGACGTCACGACAAGAGATTCCATTCCCTTGAGTGTGTATATGCAAGGGGGGAGGGAATAGAGGCACCAGGAGAAATTTTCTGTGTGTGCGGTGTTTGTGTTGGTATGTGTGGGTGTGAGAAGATAATGAGACGTGGGGGCAGAGGGTGTGTCACCGCGTGAGGTCCGGTTGGTCGAGGTGAGGCCCTTCGTTCGGTTCCGTCCTGCGCCACATTGGTCGGCCCATGACACATTTAGGAAGACCCATGGATGACTAGTCGTACAAGACAAAGATAGCAGAATTGTGAAGGACTCTGTGTCCACTGACAAAGCCGGCTAGGATTTGTAACCCTAGGTTCTCGGCATAAGATAACCCCTTTATCTTTGATATTACTATTCATCCAACCTAACTTTAAGGGGCATCCTACAGAATGCTCTGCTAGAATCATACTCATCAATTAGGAAGAGAGGTGTGAGACAATGTGTGAGAGACAGGCGTAAAGATAATGTGCGTACATGAGACACGTAGGCAGGTCCATGTATATAGAAAGGGTCGATGAGGATTGTGTGTGTGTATGTTTGCGAGAGGAAGAGTGCTTGTGATTAAGGTTAGTGAAAACAGTTGTAAATGGTTACGAAAGTGAGGGAGGGTTATATCTAGAGCATGTGTGCGATAAAGACACCTCGGGAGAGAGTGTGTGAGCATGTGTGAGAGACCACCGATGGAGAGTGAAACTACACGTAAAAGACTGCTCTACACATTGATTAAAGATATAAATTGTATCCAAATATTAGGATGGGATCATGATATTTGCAATTCGCGTAAGGAGCGGTCATTGATCCATCAGACATCTAGATTCCATCGAATTTGAGCATGTCTATGTTATTATTCGACACAATTGATCCACATAGTTAGTATTTTGAACTCCAGACAATGCATCGCTTTAGCAATCGAATATAAACGTGAGTATAGTTCATGTTGTGTGTGTAAAGCACATTATACATACGAAAGTTACACAATGGACATTATAGATATCTACCTATGAATTAGCATACATTTGAATTCAACTTAAGGTGGTTTAAAAAATCGAATTCAACATGAAGTCCATTCAATTATTTGAATTTGATATCATGGCATTTGTAAACCATACCTAAATTGTGGGGCACCAATCTTTGCTCTGATTTTGTACATAATAGCATATGTAGTCGTGTACAAAATAGATTCAAATTTAGCTCCTCCATTCCAAAATAATTGTAGTTATAGGATTTTCAAGTGTCAAAATTTCAAAAAGAAGCGGATAATTTAATGAGGTTTTCAAACATACAAGGTCAAATATAACGTTGTCTATTTAGGTCAATCCTCATAGTTCAAGAGTACTCTAAACGTGAATGCTTGTGTTTCAAATTTTCAAAAAAAGCACCAAAAGAGCCTCTACTCGCCCAAAACCACGTGAGACCAATGTTTGGTAGTACAAAGAAATTACTTTTCTAATAACTCTGACCCGTGAAACCTACCGGCCCGACGTCCAAAGGTCTAAACCGGGGTACGTTTGTAGCTTCATCTAGACACCATGCAACCGCCTCCGAAAAACATTCATACACAATGGCCGCCTAAGCACACATGCACGCGACCGAAATCGCTCCCGCCCACTATTTGGGACACCTGGGATTACCATCCTACCCCCGACCCGCAGTAGGTCCGAAATTTAAGATGGGGGCAAAGTTTGTACTTTCCCAAATTTCAAACAAGCACGTCCCATCTTCATTCAAAAAGCCAAAAACAAGCGCGTCCCTGCATCAAACATGGTTCCCCCACCCGTCCGATTCCCCATTCATACTCCGTGGGCGCCAAAACTACCTCTCCACCGGCCGCGAAACCCCGGCATCCTCCGTCCACCACCCCATCCCACCCATCAACTGCCGCCCTCCTCCATCACGCCGGAGCCGATACCCCGACGTCGTCGTCCACCGCAACCTCAACCGCAACGCCCTCCACAGCTAGTAGTTGAAGCCGAGGCCAAGCCGTCCGTACCCGAGCCAGTTCAACCACGCCGTCTTGCGCCTCACCGCTGCCGCTCCAACTTCGCCACCCTCCACCGCACCGGAGTTGTTCTTGCTACGCCGTCCTTTGCCGCCTCGGATCTGCTTCCCCTCTGCCGACATACGGCCACAGCAACACGGTCAACAATTTGGCCATGGGTTCGTCCAAGCCTGCACCCTCCAGAACATCGGTTTCCCTGGTAAAAAGAAGAAGATCGGCGCGACATGTGGAGGTGACCACACCGGCAACTGAAGAAGGTACTCCTCTTCCCTTATTCGTGCAAATCTTACGTCTCTGCTTGCACGGTATTCATCCCTTATAAGACACTAGTTGACCGCTTTTTCTTGATACCAGATGTTCCTAGTAACTCGCGATGCACAAGGTTTCTCCTCATATACTATTTCACCTTAGCTAGAGGTCCGCCGCCCCAATTTCAATTTACGGCGATTGATTCCCAATTAACTAAGCATTCCCGGTGTAACAGCGCAAATCGACTATTACGCCGGGAAGCAGCATATTGGTGTTTATCTTAGGGCGTGTGTGGCCTAGAGCTCTGGCGCCCGATCCGGAGGTCGGCGGGATTAAAGGATGGCCTGGGCGCTGCCAAGCACGGCGGTGGTGTGAGGTCGATGGGAGGCGAGGCAGCGAGGCAGGGTCTGGGCTGGTGGTCGTTGGCGGTTCGAGAAAGATCGTAGCAGCAATGGATGGCGGGAGGTAGACGAAGGCCATCTGCCCGTTCCTTATAGATCAAACGGTTCATTAAAAATTGATTGACCTATTTATTTTCAGTCGACTGTTATCTTGGATATGACCACATGTGGTGGTGTGCTAGAGGAGTACCTGCATTTCCTGTGCTCATATATTACAAAATCATACAGAGTAGAATCTAATTTTGTTTGTCATGCAATGTTGTAGAGCTATCATATGTCTCCTGACATTTATTTTTCAGCCACCTGCTATCTGCTACTTTTACAGTGCACTAGTTCTGCACAAACTTCAGCCATACTCTCACTATTGTGTTTTTATGCAAGGGTATTTCAGAGTCTGCCGAAAGAGAAGCAAAAAAGAAAAGAGACAAGTCGTGCCAGCTTTCTACGCGGCTAGGCACGGCACGTTACAGCGCTATAAAGGGTGCAGTGTCAGCAGATGGAGACGGTAAACGTTGCTCTAGAGTTGATGACCTCGCTCTCAATGAACCACCATCCCAGGTGCTTGCTTTAACTTCGCGGTGTCATATGTGGTTGCATGTTCCATATGGTGTCTAGCTTGTATTCGAAAGACTGAAGTTGGTCTTTATTAAGATAAGGAAAGATATATTTTACATGAACCACCATCCCGTGAGCACCAGAAGACAAATAGCTAGTCAGGGCACTGGCCGAGCCAGTGACAAGCCTAGCAAAGACAGGCATCACCTGGAAGCCAACTAAAAAGCCGCGATGGTGGCGAAGCAACCCACCTCCCACCAGGCTCTCAGGTCCTAGATGATCATGTTCACCACTCCAGCCGGATGTCTAGTTTGTTTTGCTTCCAATTTGGTTAAATTGCATCTACTTAGCTTACACATTATACCTTTGAATATGACATGCCTTTCTGTTTTTGGTACATACTAGTACATCTGCGTATTAACCATGTTCTTACATCAAACTAATGTTCTTGTGTATCCCTCATCAATCACTTATGACGAGGCAGGCAGCAAGGGACTACTACTCATTTGAAGAATGCAATCACCTCCGACATGATTCTCAAGAAACAGAAATGCTAGATGAAGATAGTGAACATAGCTCTGTAGTTGATTATAGCATTTCCCCTACACTAGCATCGCAGGTGCTTGCTCTAACTTGGCAGCGTGATATGTGGTTGCATGTTGCATATGCTGTCTAGATTGTAATTCTTCCAATCTGGTTAAACTGCATGTGCTAGTCTGCTTAGCTTATACATCCTCCGTCCCATAATGTAAGACGTTTTTTGGCACTAGTGCCAAAAAACGTCTTACATTATGGGACTGAGGGAGTACATTATACCTGTTAATGTGACATGCCTTCCTGTACTTAGTACATAGTACATCTATCTATTAAGCATGTCCTTACATAAAACTATTGTTTTTTGTATCCCGCATCAATCAATAGACGAGAAACCTTTAGTATATGCAGTGCGATATTAGTTGCATCTTTCATATGATTTATAGCATGCGCTGCTTCTAATTTGTTGAAATTCCATTTATGATGGGACGCTTTTAACTTGGCAGAGTCATATTGGTTGCATCTTTCATGTGGTGTCTAGCTTGCATTGCTTCTTATTTGCTGGAATGGTTTCTGCTTAGTTTACACAAACAGTCGTGAACATGCCATGTCGTCCTGTTTTTCGTACATATTCCATCCTGGTATCATGTGTTTGCCTTACATCAAAGTAGTGATTGTCAGTATCATGCATGAATGAGTTCTAAAGAGAGAATTTTATTGCTTTTTCTTGTTGGTTTTACTTGACAATTCAAAATCAATAAAGCGGAAGGAAGTTAGCAAGGCAGCGGATAAAGGTGCTCCTTCCGAACGGAGGGCCTCTACAGCTTCTCTGCTCCACACCCCAAGATGATTTCCAAGACAACACATGCATAGACACTCAACAAAGCTGTGTTTATGATGAGCATGTCTCCCCTAGTGCAAACATCACCGGTGCTCCCTCTAACTTGGCAATTTGTTATATGTGGTTGCATGTTATGTGTGATGTCTAGCTTGTATTGCTTCTAATTTTGTTGAATTCCATCTGCTTACTTTACACATTATACTTGAATAAGACACGTGTTCCTGTTTCTAGAACATACAATATTTGTCTATCACACCATGTTCTTACATCAAATTACTACTATTGTGTAACCTGCAACAATCACTTATCATAAGACATGTTTGACTTCGGAGTGTGATATAGGTTACATCTCACATTCTTTTTAGCTTGTACTACTAATTTGTTGAAATGGCACTTATGACAAGACAGTTTTAACTTGGTAGAGTGATATTCGTTGCATCTTTCATATGGTGTCTAGCTTTCATTGCTTCTAATTTGTTGAAATGTCTTCTCCTTAGTTTACACATCATAAGCTGTGAATATGCAATGCTATGAATATGCAATGGCTCTAATGACGAGAGACCTCTAACATGGTAGTGTGATGTTGTTTGCATCTTGCATATGATTTATTTCTTGTACTGCTTAACATTTGTTTAAACGTCATTTATGATGAGACACTGTTAACTTGGCAGAGCGATATTTGTAGCATCTTTCATATGGTGTCTACCTTCCATTGCATTGCTTCTAATTTGGTGAAATGTCTTCTTCTTAGTTTACACATCATAGTTCTGGTTATCTCTTCCGTCCTGTTTTTCATACATATTACATCCTCCTATCATGTGGTTGTCTAACATCAAAGTTCAGTTTGTCTGCATCACGCATCAATTTGTTCTGAAGAACTAAATTGTTATTCATTTTTATTGTCGGCTTGACTTAACATGGCACAGAGAAAGAGGAAGAAACACAGAATGGCAGGGAATGAGAAGCGCATGAATCCTGCAGATTCTCTTTGGTATGCGATAGTGCAATAGAAGGTCAAAGTCCAGCGGAAAATTCTACAAACACGGCATCCCATGCTACATGAGCTGCAAAAAAGCCAAACAGAAACAAATAGCTGCCACCAAACAAGCAGAGACAGCCCTAGTTCTTGCAACACCTACCACAGTACTACCAGCTGCACGACTTACTCGTGCGTCAACATAGCTAGCAGCACGTTCCCAAGCTCCCTTGCCACCTGACACTACTTCCCAAACACTCTTGACACAAGACGAGTTGGCAATATCAGATGAACCTTGTGAGCTTCAACAGCAAGAAGGTAGTTGTTGGAGTCAAGTTACAGTTGCATGCTTCTTTATATGTAGTCTCATAGTTTGATGTACACTAACACTTCCTATGTTCGTTGTTGGACTAGCACCTAGGCGCAAGAGGAAACAAACATCCGGGATAATGCTCGATAGGTTAACTAAATCTAGAGGAGGAAGAATGGAGATCCGTTTTGAGGCAGGTTTAAAAAGGCCATGTGATGCTACAGAGTCAGCCAAGTTAGTATCAGAGGCAATGGTTGCCGTTAGGTGTCATGTACGTATCCTCCCAACATGGATGCAGTACAGGAATGACAAAGATGAAACCCAGTTCAACACCTTCCTCGACCATTTATCTATAAGTATGGTTATGTATGGAAACTAGTAATATCGTCTTACTATGTCCCATACTTTCTAGGTTGCTGATAATGAGACTCCCATAATTTTCAACAGATGAGGTTCAGGTTGGATAGCCAAGATGATGCAACCAGACAAGCTTGCACCCATGTTTTCAAGTCTTTCATGACAAGATGTCGGTATAACTTGAGGAAAACTCACTTTGAAGGCAAGGCTAACAGTGAACTTTCCCAAACATCTCCAGTGGAAAATATATCAGATGAAGACTGGAGGGGCCTTGTTAAACACTGATCTGATCCGAAGTATCAGGTACATTATATATATATATATATATATATATGTGTGTGTGTGTGTGTGTGTGTGTGTGTGTGTGTGTGTGTGTGTGTGATCAGATCACATGTTGAAGTCCTATTTACGCATGTGCCACACAAATCTATCTTCTTGTAGGTGAACTGTTCAAAGAACAAGGCCAACCATACGAAAGTGAAATTCCAACAAACGACAGTATCTCATAGCTATATTGCACACTGCGAGGCTCTTGTAATTAGCTGTTGTTTCACTCTTTTTGCTGTACCATATTATCAGATCTATATTGACTTGTTCGAAATGTAGAGGAAAGCCCGCAAGGACCAAAAAGTACCTGAACCAAATGTTGTGGAAATCTTCAAGGACTGTCACGCCAGCAAGAAGAAGGGCATGACTACACCAGTCAAAGCCGCTGTTGTAAGTCCTTAATCCTCATGCCTTTTAACTACTACTTACTCTAACTTGTGCCTTGAACTGCATGGTTTGCAGCCAATGTCTATTACTCTTTTCAATTTTATACACAATTGTCTTAGCGTATCATTGCACCTTACAAGGTTTAAAAGAGAGGAGTGATGTTCCTTTGATCTTGACCCATAATCTAGTTCTGTGCTGGACTTGCCCACACAATGTTACAATTGCATGTTTGTCTGTTCTCAGTTGTTTTGTGATATGAATGAGGTCATACTATGCTTACCTATTATAAACTTCGTCTCTTTATCCTTAGCCCCCAATACAATGTGAAGAAATAGACAATACATTAGCGATGGTACATGGTCATATGTTTGGAACCTGGTTTTATTATGTACTTTGCAATAAAATACAACTAATATTTTACATGGGTTCACCAGAATAAGTTCTGTATATAGACCAAAGCTATTTTGTTTGGTTTTGCTGCCTCCTTAATATCTTCTGTTTTGGTACTACTAATGTAAAACCTCAACTTTTCAAAGAGCTATGGAAAAATGGTGGAACCGCCACCTTACAAGGTGGCGAGGCAACTATAATCGCAATGTCGCCTCTTGCGGCGGGGGTCAAGACATGTCCACTAACGATGCCAAAAGCACGTTCCTGCGTAATACTGGGTTGGTTGTTAAGGCAATATCATCCAAACTGCCTCATGATCAAGATATGCAAGCTCAAAGCAATGTTGTATCTGCGCTCCAGACACAAGTCCATTCCCTAACATAGGCCCTTTGTGAAACAAGGAGAAACATTGCTCAATGTCGTCAAGATATGCATGGTTTTGAAACCAGACTATCAGACATTTGCTATGTTGTTCAGGAGCCTAGGGGAAATGAAGGCGAGGGTTATGGTGCTCCATCGGACAATACAGCATGAAAATGTAACAGTCATGTCAAATGAACTGAGCTTCTGAACTTCATGTGGTGCATTTATCTGCTAGACTGTTAAGTTTTATGCTAACCTTCCTTTTGTTATATAGTTGTAGTTTGTTTTGGTGCGATACAAAATTTATTCTTAACGTGCAGCCACCGGCTGAAGAAAACAGCAAGCCATTTTTGTATAGTGTAGGGTGTTCCCTATATTTGCACTGGTGGCGATCTTTGATGCCGAGTGGATGTAATCTGTGCAATCGCCTTAAAAGCCTAGCGTTAGTTTCGGCCTTATTTATTTCCTAGTCTTCTTTTTCCCTGGTTTGCTAGTGGCCGCAACTACCATGGGCCATATACGGGTCGTAGGATCCATGGGTCTCCTACGGTCCCTCGATAAATGGGCATGTAATCGGTGGGCCTCGGGCCGTCAATAAATGGGCCTATAATCGGTGGGCCTCGGGCCGTCGGATAAATGGGTCTACATGGGCCATAATCGGGCGTAATTGGTATCGGTCCAGCACGGTTACGGGCCGTTAACATGTCGTAGGACTGCAAAGGCTTAATTCTTTCACAGGCATAATGGTTCGTTAATGGGCCAGAATATAGAATGGGCTGGAAATGGCGCAACGGGTTAACATGCCAGAAACGGGCCGACTCTTGCCATGGGCCGAATTTGGCCCATCAGGGTAACATGCCAGTAACGGGCCGACTCTTGCCATGGGCCGAATTTGGCCCATTTGGGGAACATGCCAGTAACGGGCCGCCTCTTGCCATGGGCTAAATTTGGCCCATTAGGGGAACAGGCCAGTAACGAGACGGAAGTAATCGAGGGCCGAAAAGGAGCCCAAGAACATATGGCCGTCAATAGGCCGAAAGCTAACACGGGCTGGAAACGGCCCATGTAAATCACGGGCCATTAATGGGTGCAAAGAAAATTACTGTTCATTATGGGCTAGAGTCACCGTGGGCCTGTAAAGGGCCAAAAGATACGAAGGCCTCATATGGGCCGAAAGCCGTCGTGGGCCATACATGGGCCAAAAGTGAAATGGGCTGGTGTTATATTCGATGACCCACATGACGTTGTTGGACGATTTCCTTTAGGTCCTAACGGGCCGTAAAATGGGCTATTTGCGAAGAGACCGTTAACATGCTTTTCATGGGCCAGCCCGTTAACTTTTGACCAAGTCAAATGGGCCGGCTTTGTAAGCTAAATGGGCCAGTGGTGGGCTGTGGCACGTGTCGACATAGCATAGGCGCCTATCTGACCCACTGACGAGCTGACATTTGTTTCGTCCGGCCAATAAGAATTTTACACGTGGAAATTTCCCATTGGTCGGGGCTGTTAACGGGTTATCGGATCCAAAACCTGACCTGATAGCTTAACGGTGTTCCATTACGGTGGATGCCACGCGTCGGTCACCCTTGACGAAAGCACTTCTGTGACGCGCGATTTATCATCATGGAAGTGGACACTTCCGTGATGATAATTTTGGTAATGTCATGGAACACTTCTACGACAGCACAGGTATGACTATCTTGATTCTATCATAAAATCATCATGGATGTACATGCATGACAAAAACGCGACCTAATGTGACAAACACGTATCATCACGGAAGTGTGTTTTTTTGTAGTGGAAGTGAACACGGTTTTGGGCTATGTTTGAACGTGAGTAGTTTCAGGATCACTTCTTGATCATTGTTAGCTTCACGACCGTTCCGTTTGCTTCTCTTCTCGCTCTTATTTGCGTATGTTAGCCACCATACTTCGCTTAGCCACTGCTGCAACCTCACCACTTATCCATTCCTTTACCCATTAAGCTTTGCTAGTCTTGATACCCATGGTAATGGGATTGTTGAGTCCTCGTGGCTCACAGATTACTGCAACAACAGTTGCAGGTACATGTTTTGCGATGATCATGATGCGAGAGTGATGTTTACTTGTTTTGGAGTTCTTCTTCTGCTTCTTCTTCGATCAGGGGATAGGTTCCAGGTCGGCAGCCTGGGCTAGCAGGGTGGATATTGTTTGAGTTTCTGTTTGTGTTCCATCCGTAGCCGGATGTTGATCTCTTATATGATGATGTTGTATTCGTGTGGCATTGTATGCCTCTTGTATGTATCCCCAACTATTATGTAATGGTACGATGTAACAATATCCACCTTGCAAAAGCATCTCCAATATGCGCTTCTATCCTTGGTGGGACCTTCGAGTTTCTTTAGTATAGGGTCGCATATTGGGCGTGACATGAGAAACAAACTGTCGGTGTTAGCTTTGGTGATGAATCTCATGAGTTTAATTTTTCCAAGTTTAGTAAACAACCTCATAAGAAAGATTTTCCTAGTAAGGATGAAATTATTGGGCTTGCTTCTATTGTTGTGCCTCCTGCTAATCCTTTGGAACAATATTTGCTAGACCATGAAAATGATTTGCATATGCGCGAAAGAAATGAAATAGCTAAAATCTTTTTCCAACAACCACCTCTGCTTAAACACAATTTGTCTTGAAATTCTAGGAGGTCCTCCTCCACCTAAACGTGATCCTATGTTTGAACTAAAACAATTGCCAGACACTCTGAAATATGCTTATCTTGATGAAAATAAGATATATCTTGTTATTATTAGTGCTAACCTTTCAGAACATGAAGAAGAAAGATTATTGAAAGTTCTAAGGAAGCACAGGGCTGCTATTGGATATACTCTTGGTGATCTTAAGGGCATTAGTCCCACTCTATGTCAGCACAAGATTAATATGGAACCTGATGTTAAACCTGTTGTTGATCACCAAGGTCGGTTAAATCCGAAAATGAAAGAAGTGGTAAGAACGGAAATATTAAAACTTCTGAAAGCAGGTATAATCTATCCTATAGCTGATAGTAGATGGGTAAGTCCTGTTCATTGTGTCCCTAAGAAGGGAGGTATTACTGTTGTTCCTAATGATAAGAATGAGCTTATTCCACAAAGAATTGTCACGGGCTATAGAATGGTAATTGATTATAGAAAATTATATAAAGGTACTAGAAAAGATCATTACCCTCTGCCTTTTATTCATCAAATGTTAGAAAGACTATCTAAGCACACACATTTTTGCTTGCTTGATGGATACTCTGGCTTTTCACAAATACCTCTTTTACAATCTGATCAAGAAAAGACCACTTTTACTTGTCCTTTTGGAACATTTGCTTATAGACGTATGCCTTTCGGTTTATGTAATGCACCTGCTACCTTTCAAAGATGTATGACTGCTATATTCTCTGACTTCTGTGAAAATATTGTTGAGGTTTTCATGGATGACTTCTCTGTTTATGGGAAGTCCTTTGATGATTGTTTAAGCAATCTTGAGCAAGTTTTGCAGAGATGTGAACAAACCAATCCCGTCATGAATTGGGAGAAGTGCCACTTTATGGTTAAGGAAGGTATTGTTTTGGGCCATAAAATTTCTGAAAGAGGCATTGAGGTGGACAAAGCCAAGGTTGATGCAATTGAGAAAATGCCATGTCCTAAACATATCAAAGGTATTGGTAGTTTCCTTGGTCATGCTGGTTTCTATACAAGGTTTATCAAAGACTTTTCTAAAATTTCTAGGCCTCTTACTAATATTTTGCAAAAGGATACCCCCTTTGTGTTTCATGATGATTGCATGGAAGCCATTGAAACACTCAAGAAAGCCTTATTTTCTGCACCTATTGTTCAACCTGATTGGAACTTGCCTTTTGAAATTATGTATGATGCTAGTGTGATACGTTGTAATTTTTATTGTTCCATGCTATTATATTATCTGTTTTGGATGTTTAATGGGCTTTACTATGCACTTTTATATTATTTTTGGGACTAAACAATTAACCGGAGGCCCAGTGCAAACTGCTGTTTTTTTGCCTATTTCAGTGTTTCGCAGAAAAGGAATATCAAAGGAGTCCAAACGGAATGAAACCTTCGGGAGAGTTATTTTTGGAACAAATGTGATCCAGAGGACTTGGAGTGGACGTCAAGAAAGAAGCGAGGAGGCCACGAGGCAGGGAGGCGCGCCTGCCCCCCTGGGCATGCCCCCCACCCTCGTGGGCCCCTTGTAGCTCCACCGACCTACTTCTTCCTCCTATATATACCCATATACCCCGAAAACATCCAGGAGCACAATAGATCGGGAGTTTCGTCGCCGCAAGCCTCCGTAGCCACCAAAAACCAATCGGGACCCTGTTCCGGCACCCTGCCGGAGGGGGGATCCCTCATCGGTGGCCATCTTCATCATCCCGATGCTCTCCATGACGAGGAGGGATTAGTTCACCCTCGGGGCTGAGGCTATGTACCAGTAGCTATGTGTTTGATCTCTCTCTCTCTCTCTCTCTCGTGTTCTTGATTTGGCACGATCTTGATCTACCGCGAGCTTTGCTATTATAGTTGGATCTTATGATGTTTCTCCCCCTCTACTCTCTTGTGATGGATTGAGTTTTCCCTTTGAAGTTATCTTATCGGATTGAGTCTTTAAGGATTTGAGAACACTTGATGTATGTCTTGCATGTGCTTATCTGTGGTGACAATGGGATATCATGTGATTCACAAGATGTATGTTTTGGTGATCAACTTGTGAGTTCCGTAACCTCGTGAACTTATGCATAGGGGTTGGCACACGTTTTCGTCTTGACTCTCCGGTAGAAACTTTGGGCACTCTTTGAAGTACTTTGTGTTGGTTGAATAGATGAATCTGAGATTGTGTGATGCATATCGTATAATCATGCCCACAGATACTTGAGGTGACATTGGAGTATCTAGGTCACATTGGGGTTTTGGTTGATTTGTGTCTTAAGGTGTTATTCTAGTACAAACTCTATGATAGATCGAACGGAAAGAATAGCCTAGTGTTATTTTACTACGGACTCTTGAATAGATCGATCAGAAAGGATAACTTTGAGGAGGTTTCGTACCCTACAATAATCTCTCCGTTTGTTCTCCGCTTTTAGTGACTTTGGAGTGACTCTTTGTTGCATGTTGAGGGATAGTTATATGATCCAATTATGTTATTATTGTTGAGAGAACTTGCACTAGTGAAAGTATGAACCCTAGGCCTTGTTTCCTAGCATTGCAATACCATTTACGCTCACTTTTATCATTAGTTACCTTGCTATTTTTATATTTTCAGATTACAAATACTCATATCTACCATCCATATTGCACTTGTATCACCATCTCTTCGCCGAACTAGTGCACCTATACAATTTGCCATTGTATTGGGTGTGTTGGGGACACAAGAGACTCTTTGTTATTTGGTTGGAGGGTTGTTTGAGAGAGACCATCTTCATCCTACACCTCCCACAGATTGATAAACCTTAGGTCATCCAATTGAGGGAAATTTGCTTCTGTCCTACAAACCTCTACACTTGGAGGCCCAACAATGTCTACAGGGAGAAGGCTGCGTAGTAGACATCAAGCTCTTTTCTGGCGCCGCTGCCGGGGAGGCTAGGTAAGCGGCACTAACACCCCGTCAACTAAGCTCTTTTCTGGCGCCGTTGCCGGGGAGATGAGTGCTTGAAGGTATATCTTTAGATATTGCAATCGAATCTTTTAGTTTCTTATTTTATCACTAGTTTAGTCTATAAAAAAATTACAAAGAAAAAGTGGAATTGAGGGTGCCTCATATGCTTCATCTTTTTAATGTCTTCCGTGAAAATAAGGATTCCGATAATTGTGCTCAGTTGCTAGAGGAAGAATGCATTAAAATGTTTGGCACTAAATATTTGAATGATGAGCATGATTGCAATGTTGTTAGTATGAATTCTTTGAATACCCATGATGCTAATGATATGCAAAGCCACAAGCTTGGGGATGCTATGTTTGATGAATATGATATTTTTAGTCCCCCGAGTTTTGATGAGAAAATTTATTATGATGAAAGCATGCCTCCTATTTATGATGATTATTGTGATGATACGTATGCCATAAAGAATAAACATAACCATGAAACTTGTCATCATGATTTTAATTTTCAATTGGATTATGCTTCACATGATAGTTATTTTGTTGAGTTTGCTCCCACTACTATTCATGAGAAGAAGTTTGTTTATGTGGAGAGTAGTAAAATTTATATGCTTGTGCATCATGAAAATAATGATTTATGTGATAGTTATATTTTTGAATTCATTCATGGTGCTACTGAAAATTAATATGAGGGAGGAATATATGCTTGTAGGAATTGCAATAATATCAAGTTTCCTCTCTATGTATTGAAAAACTTGAAGTTATGCTTGTTTTGCCTTCCTATGCTAGTTGATTCTTGTTCCCATAAATTGTTTGCTCACAAAATCCCTATTCATAGGAAGTGGGTTAGGCTTAAATGTGCTAGTCATATGCTTCATGATGCTCCCATTATGTTTCAATTCTTATCTTTTATGTGAGCATCATTGTCATCGTCACGCCTAGCTAAAAAGGCATTAAAGAAAAGCGCTTGTTGGGAGACAAACCAATATTTATACCTACTGTTTTTTGTGTTAACATGATTAAGCTACTGTAGTAATAATGTTTTATAGCTTTTGTTTCAATAAAGTTCCAAGTAGAACCTTTGGGAAGACTTGGGTGAAGTCTTTGCGATCTTGCTGTAAAAAAACAGAAACTTTTGCGCTCACAAGATTAGCTGCCATTTTTTATTGGAGAGTGATTTTAGGTTAATTATTTTTGCAGATGATTAATAGACAAATTACTCAGGTCGACCAATTTATTTAAGAATTTTTGGAGTTACAAAAGTATTCGAGAGTTACAGATTACTACAGACTGTTCTGTTTTTGACAGATTCTGTTTTCTATGTGTTGTTTGCTAATTTTGATGAATCTATGAGTAGTATCGGAGGGTATGAACCATAGAGAAGTTGTAATACAGTAGATATTACACCAATATGAATTTATAATGAGTTCACAACAGTACCTAAGTGGTGGTTTATTTTCTTATACTAACGGAGCTTACGAGTTTTCTGTTGAGTTTTGTGTTGTGAAGTTTTCAAGTTTTGGGTAAAGATTTGATGGACTACGGAATAAGGAGTGGCAAGAGCCTAAGATTGGGGATGCCCAAGGCACCCCAAGGTAATATTTAAGGACAACCAAGAGCCTAAGCTTGGGGATGCCCAAGGCACCCCAAGGTAATATTCAAGGACAACCAAGAGCCTAAGCTTGGGGATGCCCCGGAAGGCATCCCCTCTTTCGTCTTCGTTCATCGGTAACTTTACTTGGAGCTATATTTTTATTCACCACATGATATGTGTTTTGCTTGGAGCGTCATTTTGTTTTATTTTGTTTTTCTTGCTTTTTGAATAATATCCAAAGATCTGAAATTCTTAAATGTTAGAGAGTCTTCACATAGTTGCATAATTATTCGACTACTCATTGATCTTCACTTATATCTTTTGGAGTAGTTTGTCATTTGCTCTAGTGCTTCACTTATACCTTTTTAGAGCAGGGTGGTGATTTTATTTTGAAGAAATAGATGATCTCTCATGCTTCACTTATATTATTTTGAGAGTCTTTTAGAACAGCATGGTAATTTGCTTGGGTTATAAAATTAGTCCTAATATGATGGGCATCCAAGTTGGGTATAATAAAAACTTTCATATAGAGTGCATTAAATACTATGATAAATTTGATACTTGATAATTGTTTTGAGATATAAAGGTGGTAATATTAGAGTCATGCTAGTTGGGTAATTATGAAATTGAGAAATACTTGTGTTAAAGTTGGCAAGTCCCGTAGCATGCACGTATGGTGAACGTTGTGTGACAAATTTGAAGCATGGGGTGTTCTTTGTTTGCCTTCCTTATGAGTGGAGGTCGGGATCGCGCGATGGTTAACTCCTACCAACCCTTCCCCTAGGAGCATGCGTAGTAGTACTTTGCTTCAAGGGCTAATAAACTTTTGCAATAAGTATATGAGTTCTTTATGACTAATGTGAGTCCATGGATTATACGCACTCTTACCCTTCCGCAATTTGCTAGCCTCTACGGTACCGTGCATTGCCCTTTATCACCTTGAGAGTTGGTGCAAACTTCGCCGGTGCATCCAAACCCTGTGATACGATACGCTCTATCACACATAAACCTCCTTATATCTTCCTCAAAACAGCCACCATACCTACCTATGGCATTTCCATAGCCATTCCGAGATATATTGCCATGCAACTTTCCACCATTCCGTTTATTATGACACGCTTCATCATTGTCATATTGCCATGCATGATCATGTAGTTGACATCGTATTTGTGGCAAATCCACCTTCATAATTCTTTCATACATGCCACTCTTGATTCATTGCATATCCCGGTACACCGCTGGAGGCATTCACATAGAGTCATATTTTGTCCTAAGTATTGAGTTATAATTCTCGAGTTGTAAATAAATAGAAGTGTGATGATCTACATTATTAGAGCATTGTCCCATGTGAGGAAAGGATGATGGAAGCAATGATTCCCCCACAAGTCGGGATGAGTCTCCGGACTTTATGAAAAATAAAAGAGGCCAAAGAAGCCCAAATAAAAAAAGAGGCCAAAGAAGCCCACCAAAAAAAGAAAAAAAAATGAGAGAAAAAGAGAGAAGGGACAATGTTACTATACTTTTACCACACTTGTGCTTCAAAATAGCACCATGATCTTCATGATAGAGAGTTTCTTATTTTGTCACTTTCATATACTAGTGGGAATTTTTCATTATAGAACTTGGCTTGTATATTCCAATGATGGGCTTCCTCAAAATGCCCTAGGTCTTCGTGAGCAGGCAAATTGGATGCGCACCCACTTAGTTTTTTTTATGAGCTTTCATACATTTATAGCTCTAGTGCATCCGTTGCATGGCAATCCCAACTCCTCGTATTGACATCAATTGATGGGCATCTCCATAGCCCGTTGATTAGCCGCGTCAATGTGAGACTTTCTCCTTTTTTGTTTTCTCACATAATCCCTATCATCATACTCTACTCCACCCATAGTGCTATGGCTATGGCTTATGCTCATGTATTGTGTGAGGGTTGAAAAGGCTGAAGCGCATTAAAAAGTATGAACCAATTGCTTGGCTGAAACCAGGGTTGTGCATGATGGGATCATTTTGTGTGACGAAAATGAAGCATGGCCAAACTATATGATTTTGTAGGGATAAGCTTTCTTTGGCTATGTTATTTTGATAAGACATAAACTGCTTGGTTAGCATGCTTGAAGTATTACTATTTTTATGTCAATATTAAACTTTTATCTTGAACCTTTTGGATCTGAACATTCATGCCACAATAAAGAGAATGACATTGAAAATTATGTTAGGTAGCATTCCACATCAAAAATTCTGTTTTTATCATTTACCTACTCGAGGATAAGCAGGAATTAAGCTTGGGGATGCTTGATACGTCTCCAAAGTATCTATAATTTTTTATTGTTCCATGCTATTATATTATCTGTTTTGGATGTTTAATGGGCTTTACTATGCACTTTTATATTATTTTTGGGACTAACCTATTAACCGAAGGCCTAGTGCAAATTGTTGTTTCAGTGTTTCGCTGAAAAGGAATATCAAATGGAGTCCAAACGGAATCAAACCTTCGGGAGAGTTATTTTTGGAACAAACGTGATCCAGAGGACTTGGAGTGGATGTCAAGAAAGAAGCGAGGAGCCCACGAGGCAGGGAAGCGCGCCCCCACCCTCATGGGCCCCTCGCAGCTCCACCGACCTACTTCTTCCTCCTATATATACCCATATACCCCGAAAACATCCAGAGCACAATAGATCAGGAGTTCCGCTGCCGCAAGCCTCTATAGCCACCAAAAACCAATCGGGACCCTATTCCGGCACCCTGCCGGAGGGGGGATCCCTCGTCGGTGGCCATCTTCATCATCCTGGCGCTCTCCATGACGAGGAGGGAGTAGTTCACCCTCGGGGCTGAGGCTATGTACCAGTAGCTATGTGTTTGATCTCTCTCTCTCTCTCTCTCGTGTTCTTGATTTGGCACGATCTTGATGTACCGCAAGCTTTGCTATTATAGTTGGATCTTATGATGTTTCTCCCCCTCTACTCTCTTGTGATGGATTGAGTTTTCCCTTTGAAGTTATCTTATCGGATTGAGTCTTTAAGGATTTGAGAACACTTGATGTATGTCTTGCATGTGCTTATCTGTGGTGACAATGGGATATCACGTGATTCACTAGATGTATGTTTTGGTGATCAACTTGTGAGTTCCGTAACCTCGTGAACTTATGCATAGGGGTTGGCACACGTTTTCGTCTTGACTCTCCGGTAGAAACTTTGGGGCACTCTTTGAAGTACTTTTTGTTGGTTGAATAGATGAATTTGAGATTGTGTGACGCATATCGTATAATCATGCCCACGGATACTTGAGGTGACATTGGAGTATCTAGGTCACATTAGGTTTTTGGTTGATTTGTGTCTTGAGGTGTTATTCTAGTACGAACTCTATGATAGATCGAACGGAAAGAATAGCTTCGTGTTATTTTACTACAAACTCTTGAATAGATCGATCAGAAAGGATAACTTGAGGTGGTTTCGTACCCTACAATAATCTCTTCATTTGTTCTCCGCTATTAGTGACTTTGGAGTGACTCTTTGTTGCATGTTGGGGGATGGTTATATGATCCAATTATGTTATTATTGTTGAGAGAACTTGCACTAGTGAAAGTATGAACCCTAGGCCTTGTTTCCTAGCATTGCAATACCATTTACGCTCACTTTTATCATTAGTTACCTTGCTATTTTTATATTTTCAGCTTACAAATACTCATATCTACCATCCATATTGCTCTTGTATCACCATCTCTTCGCCGAACTAGTGCACCTATACAATTTGCCATTGTATTGGGTGTGTTGGGGACACAAGAGACTATTTGTTATTTGGTTGCAGGGTTGTTTGAGAGAGACCATCTTCATCCTACACCTTCCACGGATTGATAAACCTTAGGTCATCCACTTGAGGGAAATTTGCTATTGTCCTACAAACCTCCGCACTTGGAGGGCCAACAACGTCTACAAGGAGAAGGTTGCGTAGTAGACATCATAGTGATTATGTTGTTGGTGTTGTTCTAGGACAAAGAGTTGATAAAAAATGAATGTTATTCATTATGCTAGTAAAACTCTGGACAGCGCTCAAAGAAATTATGCTACTACTGAAAAAGAATTTTTAGCAGTGGTGTTTGTTTGTGATAAATTTAGACCTTATATTGTTGATTCCAAAGTAACTGCTCACACACACCATGCTGCTATTAAATATCTTATGGAAAGGAAAGATGCTAAAAGACTTATTCGTTGGGTTCTCTTGTTACAAGAATTTGATTTACATATTATTGATGGAAAAGGAGCTTAGAACCCCGTAGCAGATAACTTGTCTAGGCTTGAAAATGTGCTTGATGACCCACTACCTATTGATGATAGTTTTCCTGATGAGCAGTTAGCTGCAATAAATGTTGCTAATAGTACTCCTTGGTATGCTGATTATGCTAATTATATTGTTGCTAAATATTTACCTCCTAGCTTTACATACCAACAAAAGAAAAAAATTCTTCTATGATTTAATACATTACTTTTGGGATGACCCACATCATTATAAAGAAGGAGTAGATGGTATTATTAGACATTGTGTACCTGAGCATGAACAAGGACAAATCCTACGAAAATGTCACTCTGAGGCTTATGGAGGGCATCATGCGGGAGATAGAACTGCTCACAAGGTATTGCAATCTGGATTTTTATTGGCCTACTCTCTTCAAGGATGCCCGTAAGTTTGTCTCATCTTGTGATGAACGCCAAAGAATAGGTAATATTGGTAAGCGTCAAGAAATGCCTATGAATTATTCCCTTGCTGTTGAACCATTTGATGTTTGGGGATTTGATTACATGGGACCTTTTCCTTCCTCCAATGGGTATACACATATTTTGGTTGCTGTTGATTATGTTACTAAATGGGTAGAAGCTATTCCAACTAGTAGTGATGATCACAACACCTCTATTAAAATGCTTAAGGAAGTTATTTTCCCAAGGTTTGGAGTCCCTAGATATTTAATGAGTGATGGTGGTTCACACTTTATTCATGGTGCTTTTCATAAAATGCTTGCCAAGTATGATGTTAACCATAGAATTGCATCACCTTATCATCCTCAGTCTAGTGGTCAAGTTGAACTTAGCAATAGAGAAATAAAATTAATTTTGCAAAATACTGTCAATAGGTCCAGGAAGATTTGGTCTAAGAAATTAGATGATGCACTTTGGGCTTATAGAACAGCATATAAAAATCCTATGGGTATGTCTCCTTATAAAATGGTTTATGGAAAAGCTTGTCATTTGCCTCTTGAGTTAGAACATAAAGCATATTGGGCAGTTAAAGAACTCAATTATGATTTCAAGCTTGCCGGTGAAAAGAGGTTATTTGATATTAGCTCTTTAGATGAATGGAGAACCCAAGCTTATGAAAATGCAAAATTATTCAAAGAAAAGGTTAAAAAGATGGCGTGACAAAAGAATCCAAAAGCGCGAGTTCAAAGTCGGAGAATATGTTCTTTTGTACAACTCTCGTTTTAGATTTTTTGCAGGAAAGCTCCTCTCGAAATGAGAAGGCCCATATGTCATCGAGGAGGTTTACTAGTCTGGAGCCATCAAAATAAATAATTTTGAGGGCACTAACCCGAAGGTTGTCAACGGGCAACGAATAAAGCATTATATCTCAGGTACGCCTATCAACGTTGAAAGTAATATTATACAAACTTTGACACCGGAAGAACACATAAAAGAGTCCTTCCGGAACACCCTGGAATCGTTAAAATAAGGAGGTACATGACACGGTAAGTAAACGGTCTCCGAAAAATCCGCAAAAATATTTCTTGTTAGTTTTGGAATATTTTAGAATTTTGGAAATAAAGAAACTCCCAGGAAACGTCCCCTGGTGGGCATAAGACACCGCGCCCAGGTGGATTGTGCCCACCTGGGGCACCTTTCAGACTCTGTTTTTCTTCTGTATACTTGTCCTGCAAGATAAAAATTCTATACATACTTCCCGAACCTGTTAACCACCGTATCGTGAAGAAATCCTCTGTTCTCTTTTCTTGCTGTTCCTGGTCAGATTTATCAAGCCATGCATCATGTCTTCCTGCTCCTCCAACAACATGGAAGAAGATGCTTGGCTGATGAAGATCGAGACGAGGAGGAAGAAGCTTCTTCATCACCAAAGGAGAACTGAGTATCGGGTATGGGCACTCCCATTGGCTTCCACCAAGCTTGGGGGAGGTGCCCCGGTATCATATCATCCCACTATCTTTTTGCTTTTACTGATCTTAGTTCGATCTTTTTGCTTTAGATGAAATAAAGTTAGTTCAATCCTTTCTTATTTGAGAGTTTGCTTAGTGATATATCCTCGTAATCATGTGCAAGTTTTATAATAAAGTTAGTCTGAGTTTTGCTTTCTTTACTTCCATGTTGCAAATAAATAAAAGAAATAAGAAAGGAAGAAAAAATAAATGAATAAAAGAAAGGAAATAAATCAATAAGATCATATACTAATCCTATGGTAGGTGATAGCACCACATAAGGAAAAGTATAAGTAGGAAATTTTATTAGAGATTGACAAACATAGCATTAGTCAATGATCCAACTCATGAAAGAATTAATAAGGGAAGAGAAGATTCACATATAAATATACTATCCTAGAAATCTTTTGTGATTGTGAGCCCTCATCAAAATATTATATGCCAAAATTGTTGACGTTGGACAAGGAAGACAAGTTAATGATTTATGTATTTTATATTCACATAGATCATATTGTCATAGATCCTTTAACATGTGATGCTTGCCCCCTATCTTTGCTAGCCAAAAATTCCGCACCAAGTAGAGATACTAATTGTGCATCCAAACCCTTAAACCCGAAATTTTTTCAAGTGTCCACCATACCTACCTATGGATTGAGAAAGATCCCTCAAGTAAGTTGTCATCGGTGCAAAAATGCAATAAAAATTGCTTCTAAATATGTGAGATCATTTAGTGTAAGAGAAAATTGAGCGTTGTACGAACTTGGATGACAAAGAATAAAAGCGACAGACTGCATAATAAAGGTTGTCATCTTAAGGGGCAATACAACATGATGTTCTGTTGCACTAAGGGATTGAGCATGCAAACAAATAAGCGCATGGCAACCTCTGCTTCCCTCTGCGAAGGGCCTATCTTTTACTTTTATGTATTTGCTTTTATGCAAAGAGTCAAAGTTTTCCTTCTATTCCTTTTTATTTTTCTCTTTTGGCAAGCATCATGTGGTGAGGAAAGATCTAGGCACATATGTCCAGTTGAATATAGATAGCACGAGTTATTATTGTTGACATCACCCTTGAGGTGAGTATGTTGGGAGGCGAAACTATGAGCCCCTATCTTTCTAGGTGTCTGGTTGAAACGTTTTGCTCATGGGTATGAGGTGAGTGTTAGCAATCATAGAAGACTATATGATGGTTGAGTATGTGGACTTGCTAAAAGGCTTTGACACGTGACTCTTCTTGAAAAGATGATGAATTGTAGTTGCAAAGTTGACTGAGAACATAGTTTGTTGGTTTTTGATAGAGCTTTTGCTTTATACTTCGATTATGTGATGAACTGTTACTTATTCATGGGAAGTATATGATGCAAGTTCAATGATAAAAGTCCTATGTTCAATTTTGTTGCTGTTATAATAATCAACATGATGCTTCTATGTCCGTATTTTTGTTTTTATCGACACCTCTTTCTCAAAGCATGTGGACATGTTTTTTGATTTCGGTTTTCGCTTGAGGACAAGTGATGTCTACTACACAACCTTCTTCTTATAGACGTTGTTGGGCCTGCAAGTGCACAGGTTTGTAGGACAGTAGCAAATTTCCCTCAAGTGGATGACCTAAGGTTTATCAATCCGTGGGAGGCGTAGGATGAAGATGGTCTCTCTCAAGCAACCCTGCAGCCAAATAATTTGTCCCCAACACACCCAATACAATGGCAAATTGTATAGGTGCACTAGTTCGGCGAAGAGATGGTGATACAAGTGCAATATGGATCGTAGATATAGGTTTTTGTAATCTGAAAATATAAAAACAGCAAGGTAACTAATGATAAAAGTGAGCATAAACGGTATTGCAATGATAGGAAACAAGGCCTAGGGTTCATACTTTCACTAGTGCAAGTTCTCTCAACAATAATAACATAGATAGATCATATAACAAGCCCTCAACATGCAACAAAGAGTCACTCCAAAGCCACTAATAGCAGAGAACAAACATAGAGATTATGGTAGGGTACGAAACCACCTCAAAGTTATTCTTTCGGATCGATCTATTCAAGAGTTCGTACTAGAATAACACCTTAGGACACAAATCAACCAAAACCCTAATGTCACCTAGATACTCCATTGTCACCTCAAGTATCCGTGGGCATGATTATACGATATGCATCACACAATCTCAAATTCATCCAACTAACACAAAGTACTTCAAAGAGTGCCCCAAAGTTTCTACTGGAGAGCCAAGAAAACATGTGCCAACCCCTATGCATAGGTTCATGGGTGGAACCCGCAAGTTGGTCACCAAAACATACATCAAGTGGCACGTGATATCCCATTGTCACCACAGATAAACACGGCAAGACATACATCAAGTGTTCTCATATCAAAGACTCAATCCAATAAGATAACTTCAAGAGGGAAACTCAATTCATCACAAGAGAGTATAGGGGGAGAAACATCATAAGATCCAACTATAATAACAAAGCTCGTCGATACATCAAGATCGTGCCATAGAGAGAACACGAGAAAAAGAGATCAAACACATAGCTATTGGTACATACCCTCAGCCCCGAGGGTGAACTACTCCCTCCTCGTCATGGATAGCATCGGGATGATGAAGATGGCCACCGGTGAGGGATCCCCCCTCCGGCAGGGTGCCGGGACGGGCTCCCGAGAGGTTTTTGGTGGCTATAGAGGCTTGCGGCGGCGGAACTCCCGATCTATCTTGATTTTTGATGTTTTTAGGGTACGTAGGCTTATATAGGCGAAAGAAGTCAATCGGGGGGTGCTCGAGGGGCCCATGAGACAGGGGGCACGCCCTCTTATCTCGTGGCTGCCTCGAGGATCTTCTGACGTGAACTCCAAGTCTCCAGGATCATATTCTTCCAAAAAATCACGCTGCCGAAGGTTTCATTCCGTTTGGACTCCGTTTGATATTCCTTTTCCTCGAAATACTGAAATAGGCAATAAAACAGCAATATGGGCTGGGTCTCCGGTTAATAGGTTAGTCCCAAAAGTAATATAAAAGTGTATAATAAAGCCCATAATCATTCAAAACAGATAATAAAATAGCATGAATGCTTCATAAATTATAGATACGTTGGAGACGTATCAACAAGCGAGGTCTAAGCTTGGGGGAGTTGATACGTCCATTTTGCATCATGTTTTCTTACTATTATTTATAATGTTTTTATCCATAATAATGCTTTCTAGAGTAATTCTAGTGCCTTTTCTCTCATAATTTGCAAGGTACACACCAAGAGGGACAATTCTGGCAGTTGGAAATCTGGACCTGAAAAAGCTATGTCAGGCTACCTATTTTGCACAACTCCAAACAAGCTGAGCCTTCATGGAGAACTTTTATGGAATATTTAAGAAATATTGGAGCAAATAACTACTAGAGGGGGCCCACCCAGGTGGGCACAACCCACCTGGGAGCGCTAGGGAGCCTAGGCGCGCCCTGGTGAGTTGTGCCCTCCTTGTCCCACCTCTGGTGCTCATCTTCTGGTATATAAGTCATTTTGACCTAGGAAAAATAAGGGAGAGACTTTCGGGATGAAGCGCCGCCGTCTCGAGGCGGAACTTGGGCAGGAGCACTTTTTCCCTCCGGTGGAGCGATTCTGCCGGGGGAACTTCCCTCCCGGAGGAGGAAATCATCGCCATCATCATCACCAACAACTCTCCCATCTTGGGGAGGGTTATCTTCATCAACATCTTCACATCACCAACTCCTCTCAAACCCTAGTTCATCTCTTGCGTTCAATCTTTGTATCAAAACTATAGATTGGTGCCCGTGGGTGACTAGTACTGTTGATTACATCTTGTAGTTGATTACTATATGGTTTATTTGGTGGAAGATCATATGTTTAGATCCATTATGCTATTCAATACCCCTCTGATCTTGAGCATGTTTATCATTTGTGAGTAGTTACTTACGTTCTTGAGGTCACGGGAGAAATCATGTTGCAAGTAATCATGTGAACTTGATATGTGTTCGATATTTTGATGGTATGTATGTTGCCATTCTCTTAGTGGTGTCATGTGAACGTCGACTACACGACACTTCAGCATATTTGGGCCTAAGGGAATGCATTGTGGAGTAGTTATTAGATGGTGGGTTGCGAGAGTGACAGAAGCTTAAACCCCAGTTTATGCGCTATTCTGTAAGGGACCGATTGGATCCAAAAGTTTAATGCTATGGTTAGAATTTATTCTTAATACTTTTCTCGTAGTTGCGGATGCTTGCAAGAGGGTTAATCATAAGTAGGAGGTTTGTTCAAGTAAGAACAACACCTAAGCACCGGTCCACCCACATATCAAATTATCAAAGTACCGAACACGAATTAAGTCAACATGATGAAAGTGACTAGATCAAATTCCCGTGTACCCTTAAGAACACTTTGCTTATCATAAGAAACCGTTTTGGCCTGTCCTTTGCCTCAAAAGGATTGGGCTACCTTGCTGCACTTTTGTTACTACTATTGTTACTTGCTCGTTACAAGTTATATTGCTACCAAACTACTCCGCTACTTACAATTTCAGCACTTGCAGACATTACCTTGCTGAAAACCACTTGTAATTTCCTTCTGCTCCTCGTTGGGTTCGACACTCTCACTTATCGAAAAGAGCTACAATTGACCCCATACACTTGTGGGTCATCATGGCTATGTCAACTAAACTCGGTGGCGTCGGATAGATCAAATTGGCGGGGCCGAGTTTGACTTTAGGTTTTGGACATACTTGGAGTGGGAAAGTGGTTGAGGGTTTCGGAGCAATATCACTAAGCACTTTGAGCAAGTAGACCATTAAGCAACACCTCATCCCCTTTGAATAGTATTGGCTTTCCTGTGGACTCAATGTGATCTTGGATCACTAAAATGAAAATGAACAGTCTTGAGCCTTTGCCAATCTTTGTCCTTAGCATTTTAAAGGGGTTCCACATCCTCTTGTCCTTGCCACGCCATTGTTGAACTCATCTGAAATATACTCGATGAAACTATTAGTCCAACAAGAGATATGTTGTCATTAATTACCAAAATCACCCAGGGAGCACTTGTGCTTTCAACTATGTCAATAGGTTAGTCCCAAAAAATGATATAAAGTTGCTATAAAATGAATGTAGGACATCCAAGAATGATAATATAACAACATGGAACAATTAAAAATTATAGATACGTTGGAGACGTATCAAACAATCATGCATAAACGTGTTCAGAGAAAACTCAAATAATATTCATGGATAGATTTGATCATAAACTCACAATTCATCGGATCCCAACAAACACATCGCAAAAAGTCATCACATAGAATAGATCTCTAAGAACATCGAGAACATTGTATTGAAGATCAAACAGAGAGAAGAAGACATCTAGCTAGTAACTATGGACCCGTAGGTCCGTGGTAAACTACTCACACATCATCGGAGGGCGGCAAGGATGATGTAGAGCCCCCTCCGTGATCGAATCCCCCTCTGGCAGAGTGCCGGAAAAGGCCTCCAGATGGGATCTCATGGTTCTGGAACTTGCGGCGGCGGGAAAAGTATTTCATGGACTCCTCTGTTGGTTTCACGATTTAAGAGAATTTATAGAGGCGGAGTTAGGTCAAGCGGAGCCACATGGGCCCCACAACACACCAGGGCGTGCCATGGTGCCTTGTGGGCCCACGGTCCATCGTCTGGTCTTCTCCCGAAACTTATGGTGACTCTTTTGTCCAGAAAAAAATCTCCAAAAAGTTTCGTGGCATTTGGACTTCATTTGGTACTGATATTCTGCGTAACCAAAAACAAGCAAAAAAACAACAACTGACACTAGGTACTAAGTTAATAGGTTAATCCCCAAAAATGATAATTCCTTGAAAGTGTATATAAAATATCCAAGATTGATAATATGACAACATGGAACAATAAAAAATTATAGATACGTTGGAGACGTATCACTAGGAGCGAAGGTCACGCTCGCGGTTCCGGTCTTCTTCGTCGATCACGACCTCCTCCCGCGGCCCTTGCTGTGGCCATGGACCTGCAGCCACTGCTCCTTCTACATCCTGATCGCCGTCGCCACGAGCTCAAGCGCCGCCGCTAATGAGATGAATCTCGCCCTTCTCCCCCACCTCTGTATGTCGCGTGGCGCAGCTGGGAACCCTACCCGAAATGCCTTATCCCTCTGACAACCCACCGCCACTTCTTATATCTCACACTAGCAGACGGGCCGCACCCACCTTGGCCACTCCCAGTCGGGCTGCCCACACTTTGGCCTGGTCGTAGGATAGGCCCGATCGAAGTCGCCGGCCTGGCCGTAAGCTCAACAAATCTGAAACCAAAGGAAGGGCCCAGGCAGCGGCCCACATGCATCCGGCCCAAACCCCCCGTTCTGGTCCACCCTCCCCATTGACCCACCCGTGGCCAAGAGAGGGGGGAAATCCATTTTGGTGAACTCCGGCGAGCCCCTCGCCAACATCGCAACTCTGGTCGGCCGTGCCTACCTAGAGCCCTGGTCGACTGGGTCTACCGCCCCTCTTTCCCCCCGAACCCCGACGCATCCTAACGCCTCTGCTCCCGCTGGGGCCAACACATGCGACCAAGGAGACCACTTTACTGACCCTCCCGACGCCGCCATGGCCCGCAACCATCTCGAGCTGCAAGATTTGCGTCGCCGCACCCGAATCCAGCCGCATGCGCCCCCTTTCCCCTATTCGTGGCACCCACGCACCGGAGCCCCTCAGCTCTGCCCCCCTGGGACCCCCACCCTAGTCGCGATGTCGACCGCGGGGGATCCAGGGCACCCGCTTTGTCCCGCATCACCGACGAGAGCAAAGGCACCGGATCAGCCACACGCTCCACACTAGAGCCCGTCTGCTCCCGTTCCCCACATCCACACTCCCCATCATCTTCATCCTCCGAATCCTCCCCCAGCGCCCAGAAACGATCGCCACCCCCATGTCCAGGACCCACCGTCATCGACGCGTGCCCTCGCCCGCCCCCGCTTTGACGTGTCGACCACGATGTCTCCTTCCGGCGGCGCAAGACAGATGAGGGGCGAGGCGAGCGCGTCGCAAGAGCTTCTCTCTCCAACGGTCATTTTTCCCTCCTTCATCAGTTTGTGACATGCAAAATCCAAACCAAGCGAATTTATCTAGTATTAGTTAGTCTAATCCAATGTATATTTTACTATTTGCAATACTTTGAGGCAACCTTTTGCCCATTCTTTCGTTTCAACGACGTATGATGATGATAATATCTATGTAGATTGTGTCTTAGTTAATAATCAATAATTGTACTCCATTTACCCGAGGACGAAATTAGCAATATTTTTCTCTTAAATGTACAAACATAAATAATACTAATAAATATAAGCTTACATGAATCTTGTAGCAACCCGTATTTTGAATAAAACAAAGAGAAAGAAAAAAGGATCATCATAAGTGTCACACATGTGGCATGAACACGTGACAACTTTCAACGTTTTTATGGCAAGTTTAGTATCGCGGGGATGACAACGTTAGTTGTCAAGCATGACAACTTCTTTTCGGATGACAAGTTTCAGTTTTTTTCTTTTCAGACAACAACTTTAGTTGTAAAAAATGTCAGGATCAGAGTGCTTCGTGCCACACATGTGACACTTATCATTTGGGAGAAAATACAGTTGACGCAAGCAGCAACACCGGACGATAGCCTGCATGAATCTTGTAGCAACCCGTATTTTGTGTAAAACAAAGAGAAAGGAAATAGGATCCTGACAAGTGTCACACATGTGGCACAAACACATGGCAACTTACAATATTTTTATGACAAGTTTAGTGTCGCGAGGATGACAACTTTAGTTGTCAAGCATGACAACTTCTTTTTGGATGACAAATTTCAGCTTTTTCTTTCCAGGTAACAACTTTAGTTGTAAAAAACGTCAGGATCGGAGTGATTCGTGCCACACATGTGCCATTTATCATTTAGGAGAAAATACAGTTGACGTAAGCAGCAGTACCGGACGATAGCCTACATGAATCTTGTACTCCCTCCGTTCCTAATTATTTGTCTTTTTAGAGATTTCAACAAGTGGCTACGTACGAAGCAAAATGAGTGAATATTCACTGTAAAATATGTCTACATACATTCACATGTTGTAGTTTATTTGAAATGTCTAGAAAGACAAATATTTGAAAACGGAGGGAGTAGCAACTTTGCTACAAAGCCCTATTTGAAACACTTGCTATGACTATGAGTGGCAGAAGGTGGGGAACAGTAGTCTTAAGAGAATTACCCCCGACTTAGCTCGAGCTCATGGCACCGTAGGTCTACCGTCTTGTGGGCTATGACGCTGACCCACAACTCTTGTAATTTGTGACTACTATCTCCTGCGTGTTTAAAAAAATGAATTCTTGTAGCAACCTGTATTTTGTGTAAAACAAAGAGAAAGAAAATAACAGTTGTCGTAAGCTGTACCGGACGATAGGCTAGCAAAAGTGATGATGCGTGCGTGGATGAACCCTAGCAGAGAAATCTCCAGACGCAAAGTCCAACCCGGCCCATCACTTCCCGTCACCGGCACACCACAGCGCCGCACATCATCGCCTCCCACTCCCCACCGCTGCACGCACACACGCTCCCCACCCCACCCCCACCCCGTCGTCTTCGCTCCTATTTAGCTTCCTCATTTCCGTTTCCCACACCCCTCCCTCACCCAAAAACGCACGCCTCCGATCCCCACGCCGAGACGGCAGCCTTAGACCTAGCCACCACAGCCGCCGTCGGACAGTGACCTCCGCGGACTCCGCAGGCACGGGGATAAGGTAGGTCCGGCACGCCCCCGATCGCCGCGGCCGCGATGCTTTTGCTGCCCGACGTCTACCGTAGAGTTGCCTGTGCCGCGATTTCGCCTCTCCTCAGCGCGGGGAGCTCGATCGGGCCCGTGGTGGTAGCTCAGGCCGCCAACGCGGTGCCCGTTCCGGCGTTTTAGGATTGGAATGCCGTGGAATTCGGCGGGATCGCTCGGGGTTCGGGGGATCTCGACGTGTTGGGAGTTCGCCGGATCTCCCGAGGATGCTTACGTGGTCGTTTATGGGTAGATGATTGCTTGGTTTGTTCTCTGATGGTGATCGGATCTTCGGCTTTGCTTTCTCGTGGCTCGTGATGTGCTTAGATCCTTGGATAAGGAGGCGAAGTAGAACGATTTTGATGCATTGACGCTATTATGTTGCAATCGGATGGGTGATTTGAGGATTAGGGGATGATACCACAAGCTTCTAGTGCTGTGATTCTTTTGCCAATTTGCATATATACCGAAATGGGTTTTGTATGAATAATTTGCATAGCAAATGCAGCATGCATTTCCTGTTCAAAATACTTGTCAACTTGTCATCTCATCGTGCTGTTCAATACCTGTGATCTGGGATTTGTGTTTGTTTGTGCTCTGTAAAATAGAATGGCTTACAGATGCATCATTTAGTTAATTTTTAAGGTTGCCACTCTTCCATTATGTTTTGCTGTACCCCTGGGTGTTTGTGTTAGAGAGCACTTCTGCATTATAGAAAATGCAACAGAAACTTCTTGGTAGATGATTATTTTGTCATTGTGCTTCTTTAGCCATCACTGAGTCTTGCATTTCCATCCGTGCAGATCACTCAACCCCAGGCTGATTGTGGCTGGTATTGGCGATTTAAGTGTTTGTTAGGTGTTTTCTCTTGTGTCTTGTGTCTTAATCTTTGATTAAGCTTCACTGAAAAGACTGTACCTGAGAAACTCTGTTGTTGGAACATTTCTCTTGTAATATGAATGTATTGTGACAATCCTTCTTCATGTGCTAGAATCATATATTTCAGCTTCAGAGCTTTTATGGTACTTTTTAAGTTCCCTACTGAAGCGAATACCTAATGCATTAACTTTAAGTTTGTGATGACCATTCATGCAAATTCGTGGATATTAATTCAGAACCTGGTGGCATATTAATTCTGGATACTTGATCAAACGGCAAATTGGAGCTCCTTGTTCATGTCTTCAATGGAGAGCCTAGCACAGTTAGAGGTGTTGTGCGAAAAGCTTTACAACTCTAGAGACTCGGCTGAGAGAGCACATGCAGAAAGTACGCTCAAGTGCTTCTCAGAGAACAGTGACTACATTTCACAGTGCCAATATATATTGGACAATGCGTCAACTCCATATGCCTTGATGTTGGCCAGTACAAGCTTGGTGAAGCAAGTGTCAGATCGCAGTCTTTCTCTACAATTGCGCCTTGATATCCGTAATGTTTCTTTTCCGACAACATAGCATGATATTGCATGTCATTGAGTTTTGATTCTTTCAACTGTTACATCTGCATGGCATGTTGGCTTTATGTCTCTTTCTATATCTTCACATTCATGTGCGTGTTGTACTTATCATGTAACCATGCAAGGTAGTTGGGCATTTACAGATGTTGAGTATAAGTTACCAAATGAATAAGTTTTGTCATTTCCTTGATTCACAACTTATTTTTATTTGTCCTTAAAAGCATTTGTGTTTATTACAAAGCTGAAATGATAATGTACATACTCTATCCTTACCTTTTTTTGTGCTTCTGTAGCATACCTGGAAGGGATAAGTATTTATGTTCATTTTATCTCAATTTTTATGTTTATGCATTTTAGCCGAAATAGATAACTTATTTATCTCTATCCTCCCTAACACACTTGTGCTCTGCGCCATTTTTTGTCCTAATTAAAGACTAATCTATTTGTAATCTGTGTGAAGGGAATTATGTCATGAACTACCTTGCGGCAAGAGGACCTAAATTGCAGAACTTTGTGACTATTTCCCTAATTCAGCTTGCATGTCGGATAACAAAATTTGGATGGTTTGATGACGACAGATTCAGAGAGATTTTTAAAGAAGCAACAGATTTCTTAGCTCTGGTAAGTATTTCTTGTGTTTTTTTGCATTCGTAATGGAGTTGCCTAATTTCCTATCATGATTAAGTATGGACTCCATACCTGGGACAAGTATTGTTGCTTAAAGTAGAGTTGTGTCATGTTTTAAGTAAGGACTCCATATGTCATAGTTGACTGAAACCTTCTCCTCAGAACCAACCGTCAAAATATAACCAGCTGTGCCAGATACATATGCATCTGCGTGTGAAAATGTATGGATGTTATGACCATTGTTTATAAGGTGTCCCGCCTTGGATGCCTAGGTGACTCTTAGGCGGCAAGGTGCCCAGGCAACGCCTTGCAATTATGCCAGCTTTAGGCACTTAGGCGTCGCTTAGCTGTCAAGGCGGTTGGTGCTTGCCTTAGGTCGCCTTACTGCCTTATAAACAATGGTTATGACTCTCTCATTAGACAGAAAGACGGTAAGTTGTAAGCAAAATATATAGTGCTTAATTCCTGATGGCTTTAAGAATTTAACTTCTTGGAGGTATTTAACAGAGTTATTATTTTGGTTTTGCATCTCCTTGGTAAATCGAACTTGATTTTCTTAATGTACTATAAGGTGCAAGCACCAGCTTTCAAATTTAACAGTGTTTCAGTTGATAATTATACCAAGAACTGGTACGGTGTGAGTTATTTTATCACATTTTTAATTGCTCCAAAATGCACTTTCTTGTGCTGTGTACTTGTAGTATAGTTATTTCCATTTCCAGATACAAAAAAGCAAAGAGGGTGACAAGTCAGTGTGATGAATTGAACTTTCTAAAACACCTTTGGTTTTATGAAGCAGAAGTCTTGTTCATGCCAAAACCTGATTGCATGTCTTTAGCATGTAGCATAGTGCCAATTACAATCAACCTATTTACGGAAAGCGAATTGAAATGAAGCAGGTTTCCGCAATAAAATTTCACTTGGAACTTTTTTAGATCATGCCGTGTCAAATGTTATCTGATTCAGTTTTCTAAATTTGTTGCTTATGCTTATGTCTTCAGGCATCTCAGGATCACTATTTAATAGGATTGAAGATACTAAATTTTCTCGTAATGGAAATGAACCAGGTGAGATCTGGAAAATTTTGTACTGTATATCTTGTTTCCATAAACGGTTTCTTCTCTATTCAATATGGTTAGGCATTTATATTAACACTTAATACATTGGTTGACTTCCCAAAAAAGGTGTTGACATTGTTGCTTCTATAATGCTGCACAATATTTTTGTTGTCTAACGTTATTCGTCATGCACAGTTTTATTGACGGATATATCTAGCTTCCATGGGCATAGAACCACTAACACGTACATTCATAGGACACTGTGTGTGAGTTAAGAGTGTATAAGTACTAGCGAACACGATGGACTTACCACTCACCATTGTTTATAAGGTGTTAAGCCGACCTAAAGTGCTCCCGCAAAAAAAAGGCGACCTAAAGCGAGCACCACCTGCTCTGACGCCTAAGCGCCTAAAGCGGGCATATTTGTAAGGGGCTGCCAGGGCGCCTTATCGCCTAAGCGTCTAAGGCAGGACGCCTTGTAAACAATGTGGCTCACTACATTCGTACTAGATGTCATTATTGGCATGCAAAAGAGCATGCACAGTCCTAAGACTACGCACAGTGGGAGTAACATAGGTGGTAACATCACACATCTCTAGGCAAAACAGATGATGTGGCGAGTAATTAATGAGGAAAGAGGGGCATGTGGTAACATAGCTAGTTACTGTAACATCACACATACCAAGACAAGATGAGTCTACAACCTAATAAATGAAGTGTTGCATGTTACTAGTCTAAATTACTACCCATTGTGACTAGTCTAATGGTTAGAATATTACTGTTTAATCCTACCAATATTAATAAGCAGGTGTATTTGATACTCCATCTGTTTCTTTTTAGTCTGCATATAAGGTTTGGTCAAAGTCAAGCTTTGCATAGTTTGACTAACTTTATATTAAAAAATATCAACATTCACAATATGAAATCAACATTTTCAGATGCACCATGAAATGTATTTTCATATTATATAGTTTAAGTATTGTAGATGTTCATATTTTTTAATATAAATTTTTGTCAAACTTTGTGTAGTTTGACTTTGACCAAAACTTATACGCGAAGTAAAAAGAAATGGAGGGAATATTAATTAATAGGGATGGTTGGCTCATCGATGTTCAATCTTCATTTATATCTCCATGCTAATTTTAGAAACTACAAGTTTAAGTTTGAGATATACGGGGAAAGTGGATCCATTCATCCTGATTATTCATCCCACAGATTTGATGGCTATCAGTCAAAGTTGGTCTCTTCTCCAGACAGCCTGTATCTTGTACATATTCAGAGATTAATTACTGGTTTACATCTGTTGTATGCGTGCATGCTTTCTTATTTTTGGAATAAATTCTCTAATTTACTCCATACCCTATATGGATTCCACATGCGCACTAATTTTTTAGAAGGGATTTAGTATCAATCGTGATAGGTGCGGTCTCACTTAGTTGCTAGTGGGCGAAGTCTGACAGTTTTACAACTGCTTGAAGCTGTTGCAGGTCATCTGTTAGTATGACCTCTCATCCAATTTTTTTATGGCCTTCTTTTCCTTTTCCGCCTTTTGTTGTTACTTCTGGATAGATGATTGAACGTTACTTTCAACTCCTCATAACGGGAGTTCCGTTTGCATTGAAGGTGGAACCAAGTGTTGTGCTCTTCATAACATGAATAAAGAATACACATAGCTTAGGGTTGGGGTAGGCTAGAGTTGAAACCCATAAGATCTCGAAACCTAGTCATTGTTCTGGCACATTGATAGCTAGCTTACTAGCTTAACGCAAAAGAAAAATATCCTAATTGCGTCTCTACTCTCTACTAGTTTCAATTGAACACATTACTTCTTTGTGTTTCTGTAACCACTCTATGAATAGTTGGACCAATTAAAGTTATCGGTATACAGTTAACTGTTCTAGTCATATTGGAAACTACCTTCAGCTTTTGGTGTTTATGACTAGCATCATCGCTTCTGGTCATGATTTTTAGTTGTTATAGTTGACTTATTTTCCTTTTTTCAGTACTATTATAGTGTAATGCTCATTTCTTGTACCAATCATTTCCCTTTCTTAAGCATACTGTATGAGGAAGTTGAATGTTTATTATCTTTTTTATGCATGTAGGCAAACTCTGCAATGCCTTTGACACTTCACAGAAAAATTGCAACTTCATTCAAGGACCAGTTTCTTCTGCAGATTTTCCAAATTTCTCTTACCTCATTACACCAACTGAAAAGTGAAGGTGATGTTCGAGGTGTTACGTGGGCATGATGTGTCATTCCAGTAGACTTTATTAGAATACCTACTCTGATTTCATTTCCACCAACTAATACAATTCTTCTTAAATTACAGTACCGGATGAGCTAAGGCGTGTTCCTATTTCGCTTGCATTGAGGTGCTTGTCATTTGACTTTGTTGGTTCTCCAGTGGATGAGAGCTCTGAAGAATTTGGAACAGTGCAGGTATATTGGTTGCTTAATTTTTAGCTTCCTATTAAACGGACACTTTTTTTTTGCCTTTTCTTGTAGTTTACGCATATTTATATCTTCATGCAGCTTCCTGCATCCTGGAGGCCTCTCCTTCAAGATCCTTCCACTGTTCAGATCTTTTTTGACTACTACAAAGTCAATGATACATCTGTTTCAAAAGAGGTACATTTTAAGTGATCTAAATGCTGTGTTATCAGTAGTACATTCTGCAAATGTACCACCAGTAATCCATGGTTCTGCATGCTTAAACGACCTTCTGATTGGCTGGTTATTATATACTCCCTCTGTTCCTAAATATAAGTCTTTGTAGAGATTCCACTATGGACTACATACGGAGCAAAGTGAGTGAATCTACACTCTAAAATGCATCTATATACATCCGTATGTGGTTTATAGTGGAATCTCTACAAAGTCTTATATTTAGGAACGGAGGGAGTATTTAGTATTGGTATGTTACTAGCTATTAGAACCTGCAAGTCATGAAATATTGATGTTTAATATTTTGATTGACTCCGATGTAGGAGCAGTATTTTCCTGGTGATATCTGAGTCTGAGAAGCATATTTTAATTTTGTCATGAATTTTACATCGATTTTTTTCTTCGAGAAATGCTTGTCTTATGTATCTGTGCATGGGCCTTGTTTTCTACAGGCTTTGGAATGTCTTGTCAGACTTGCTTCTGTCAGGCGAAGTCTTTTTGTGGAAGACCCTGCCAGGTCCCAGTTTCTCTCACATCTGATGTCAGGCACCAGGGAGATACTCCAAACAGGCCAAGGTTTAGCACCTCTATGTTTTGCTCGCAAGATTGTTAATAGTGCTGTTTTTCAGTTCAGAACAATAGTCTTAGATTGAAGTCCTTTAGTGAAGGGAACAAACCTGTTATTCACCAGTTAAGAAGCATTTAAGTTGACTAGCTAATTACTAGTTGCATGAACCTAAAGTCTTGAATTGAATTACAAGTCATAGCTAAATTTATGTGCAGGAGAAGCCAAACTTACCGATGCACCTGTGGAAAGAATTAAATAATTTTATGTAATTTATTTTGACTTACCATTAACAGGTCTCGCTGATCATGGAAATTACCATGAGTTCTGCCGTCTTCTGGGACGTTTTAAAGTGAATTACCAGGTTGTGATATTGTTACTTAAATTAAGAATAACCCTACTTCAATTCTTGTCTTTTCTGTGACCAAAGATATGTTTATGTTTATATTTGTTTCTTTAAGTATTTAGTAGACTATAGACAAACTTATCCATTGCAGTAATGATAGTGATGCAACAGCTGTGAAGTATGCATGTAGTTTTTACCAAAGTCCGCTCTCCTGGTATTGGATGCATGAGCTAGTACTATTTTGGTTTTGTAGCTTCTCCAAATCTTTTAGCTTTATCAATGACAAAAATCGGTCAACCAATTATGCTATACTTGAGTTCCATCATTCTGTGCTGTGACTGCTGATGTATTATTTGAAATGGTAGCCATAAACAAACATCACTGTACTTGATGGAACATTGTATTCATATCACGATCATTATTCTTGTCAATGTCTTAAGTGGTGACCTGTTGTGGTTTATGGCTCCCCCATGTATGATGTTTTTTGGGGTTCCATTTTTGTATATTTTTGGGGTTCATTTTTGTAAATAAACTTGTTGCTGGATAATGACATCTCTCAGTTTTGTATGGTTGTAGTTCTTGTTTTTCTCTTGCCAAATATACCATGTATTAGTGAGCTATGACTTATTTCTGTTGTTATGTTCAAATTGCAATTTTACTTGTCTTCAAGCGAAAACATATTAATGTTGTTTTTCTATTCAAAGTTTGCCATGAATTGATTTGTTTAGTCGAAAATAGTGCAACTTAATCTGTGATTTGTGATTGAAGCAACATTCTATCAAACTGTATCATATTATTCTGTGATACTCCCTAGTTTATTTTTGTGAATCTAATTTATGTCATATTGGGAATGCCTACATCCAGGTGATTTGGTTTAAATTTGGTTGTTATCCATTTTCGGGTCAAATTATTAATTAGCTTACTTCATGTTTGTACCGATTTTATGCCCCATGTGTGATGCCTCGGTAGAAGAGGGATCCTTCAGGCTAGGAATGATTCGATTTTTTATTAAATGTTTTGAACATTTGATCTATTATACCTTGCAGTTATCAGAGCTTCTGAATGTTGAGTTCTATGGTGAATGGCTTGGTCTCGTAGCAGAATTTACGACTAAATCATTGCTATCATGGCAGGTTTGTCTTTCTTCTTGCTCACTTTATCTTTTTTTTTTTTTGCGGGGTTGCTCACTTTATCTTTGTTGATTGTTGCGTGTTATGACTTTGGTATGATACCAATTATTTATTTTGTAGTGGGCCAGTAATAGCGTCTACTATCTTTTAAGTCTCTGGTCAAGGCTGGTGACATCTGTGCCTTACTTGAAAGGCGATACACCAAGTCTGCTTGATGAAACTGTACCCAAAATTACGGAGGGTTTTATCACTTCTAGAATTAATTCTGTCCAGGTACCTTCTTCTGTGAGAGGTCAACTACTTTTTTATTTCAGTCTAAGAAGAAACTGTTTGCCATTCTTATTATTATGTCATTTCTGTTCATCACAGGCCAGCTTTGCGGACAACTCACCAGACCCAGATAATCCGTTAGAAAATGCGGAAAGTCTCCAGGATCAGCTGGAGAGTCTTCCTTATCTTTGTAGATTCAAGGTGCTGCTACATCATAAATTTTTCTTTCTGATTTAATATATTATATCTTTTGTATTCAAAACATTGATTTGACTCGGTAAACATGGACACATTCCAGCTTTTCGTAAACTGAAAATAAGATGCCTTATTTGCTTTCTCATCTGGATGCATTCCATCAGTTGTATTTAGCCCCTATTCTAGTTTTTCAGTAAATGTGGCTAAGGGGTTTGCATGTGTCAGTTTTGGATCGAGCATGTGATATTTACCTTTGTGCTCTGACTAGCATGTCCAGTAAGCTTATGTATTCAACTCAAGAGTTTTCGGGCTGCCAAAACAGCGCAATCTACACTTAGATAATGCAATACAGGACCATTCTGCTACTCATCTTGATTTTTTAAGATGCTGACAAACTGTTCGCAACCTCAGAATTTCTCTACGTTGAGTGCTTTGTTTGAATTCAGAGTCTACACAAAGATAAGGCAGCAGACAAGCATTATAGTCTTCATCTTGTTGCATTTGTTAAGTTGTTGACGAAATTTTAGTGACCACACATGATATTTTTGCTGAATCAACTGTGTTGTTCAACTCTGAGTTTTGGACTGACTGATGTATAGGAATATACGTACTCTACACCCTGATCTATTAGAGAAATCTGGACAACTCGTGTAAAACTATTTTAAATTACATTTCAGTATATGAGATCGTTGAGGTATAAAATTCATCCATAATTCTTTACCTGCACTATTTCTTACTATGAACCATGATACAATTTCTTCCTTACAGATTGTAGCTGTAGGCCCTTCAACTCGGTATGAGGGTTTGATACTTTGATTAGGATTGTTCTACTGATTCCCATAATCATCAACCCCCTTTTCTTCGATTCATTTTGATTTATATTTCTATAGAATGGTGGACGTATATACGAAGGCTTGTAATTCCTTCAATTGAGATTTGGATGGAGTTGTTATGCATGTCCAGTCACCAGTCACCACTCACCACTACGAGTGTTTATATCTGATTTCATTGTTTCCTAAATGCTATTGTGCCTTTTTAAATAAGTTTTTAGCAAATCTTCTGCTACTTTTTATCTATTTGCCTTCTATTTGCCTTCTGCCACCATATGACAAGCGTGACCAAAAATCAGTTTGGTTTCATGCCTGGGAGGTTGACCATGGAAGCCATTTTCTTGGTACGACAACTTATGGAGAGATATAGGGAGCAAAGGAAGGACTTGCATATGGTGTTCATTGACTTGGAGAAGGCCTATGATAAGATACCGCGGAATGTCATGTGGTGGGCCTTGGAGAAACACAAAGTTCCAACAAAGTACATTACCCTCATCAAGGACATGTACGATAATGCTGTGACAAGTGTTCGAACAAGTGATGTCGACACCGGTGACTTCCCGATTAAGATAGGACTGCATCAGGGGTCAGCCTTGAGCCCTTATCTTTTTGCATTGGTGATGGATGAGGTCACAAGGGATATACAAGGAGATATCCCATGGTGTATGCTCTTTGCGGATGATGTGGTGCTAGTTGACGATAGTTGGACGGGGGTAAATAGGAAGTTAGAGTTATGGAGACAAACCTTGGAATCGAAAGGGTTTAGGCTTAGTAGAACTAAAACCGAGTACATGATGTGCGGTTTCAATTACTACTAGGTGTGAGGAGGAGGAGGTTAGCCTTGATGGCGGTGGTACCTCGGAAGGACACCTTTCGGTATTTGGGGTCTATGTTGCGGGAGGATGGGGTATTGATGAAGATGTGAACCATCGAATCAAAGCCGGATGGATGAAGTGGCGCCAAGCTTCATCATTCTCTGTGACAAGAGAGTGCCACAAAAGCTAAAAGGCAAGTTCTACAGATTTGCGGTTCGACCCGCAATGTTGTATGGCGCGAGTGTTGGCCGACTAAAAGGCGACATGTTCAACAGATTAGGTGTGGCGGAGATGCGTATGTTGAGATGGATGTGTGGCCACACGAGGAAGGATCGAGTCCGAATGATGATATACTGAGATAGAGTTGGGGTAGCACCAATTGAGGAGAAGCTTGTCCAACATCGTGCGAGATGGTTTGGGCATATTCAGCGCAGGCCTCCGAAGCTCCAGTGCATAGCGGACGGCTAAAGCGTGCGGAGAATGTCAAGAGAGGGCGGGGTCGACCGAATTTGACATGGGAGGAGTCCGTTAAGAGAGACCTGAAGGATTGGAGTATCGACAAAGAGCGAGCTATGGACAGGGGTGCGTGGAAGCTTGCTATCCATGTGCCAGAGCCATGAGTTGGTTGCGAGATCTTACGGGTTTCACCTCTAGCCTACCCCAACTTGTTTGGGACTAAAGGCTTTGTTGTTGTTGTTGTTGTTGTTGTTGTTGCCTTCTATAGAATTACTTCAATCACAAGTGATTTCTTTGATAGTAGGATGCAGTGGTTAAATGATTGTTCTACCAATTTCTGTAATCATTGACCCCCTTTTCATGGATTCATTTTGATTTATATTTTCATGCATTCATGGATTGTTATACATGTGTTTATATCCGATTTCGTTGTTTCCTAAACGTGATTGTGCCTTTTTAAATATAAGTTTTTCTGTAGCAAAACGCCGGCTTCCTTTTATCTGTTTGCCTTCTATAGAATTACATCAATCACTGATTTCCTTGACATCAGGATGCAGTAGTTACTGAAACCCCTTAGGACATTGTTGTTTTTTTGGCCCGGCCTGTTCGCTGAGAGACTTTGTGACCTCTTGGCGGCCTTCCCTTCTATATGTTGTTGTTTCTCCCAAGAAATTTACATGCAAGGCTTTGCATGTTCTCTAGAAAAAGAAAGTCCTTGTTTTTTGGGGATTTTTGGACTTGCTTAATTTTTTTATATTGCATGCCCTGATAGCTACTTTCTTTTGATGAGTTTGCAGTATGAAAGCTGTAGCCTCTTCATCATTAATATCATGGAGCCTCTTCTACAAGCTTATACGGTATGTCAGTTTTGTTTCTCATTTTTCTTATTCGAGAAGAGATTCAAAGTAAAATATTTGTACAGGCAAGGTCAAGATTACCAGCTTCTGGAGATGCAGCTGAGCTGTCTGTCATTGAAGGGCAAATTGCATGGATGGTCCACATAATTGCAGCTATTCTCAAGATTAGGCAGACTGTGGGTTGCAGGTGAGTAATTAATTTTGTTTGCTGTTTGCCTTCTCTTTTTCTAATATTCTTTTCACAAACAAGGTTCACCATTTTCTTCTGCAGCCAAGATTCACAGGAGTTATTCGATGCGGAACTTGCGGCTCGTGTCTTACAGTTGATAAATATTACTGACACAGGGGTGCACGCACAGGTTAGGTGAAACTATCTCGTCGCTTGACATGAAGGATGAGCTAGTTTGCTTGCAGGATGATTTTCCTTTTTTATGTGCTATCTGATATAGATGCCTGCATACGTAGTATTGGTAATGCTATTAGACATGTTCTTTTGGTTTTTGGAACAACATTATTTTTCAAGAATCTTCACAGTTTAACAGTGTTGACCTTTTGCCCAGCTATACCATAAATGTCCAACCACCTATTTCTCCATTCCCTTGTAAAATTGCAACTGCCCTTCTTCAAATGACTAATTTTGGAAGTGTTCAGTTTTCTTTACAGCAACCATATTTTTGTCCCAATGCTACCTGTTAGGTTCACTTTAGGCAAAACAAACTGAATTTGAGGGTATAGTGAAATGGCAGAAACAACAGCCCCCATAAACACTTACTGTTTGACGTGCACCCTACATCCAGTGCCACTCGTGTTACTGAAATAGTCTACTTGTATGGGCTAGTGTCTGAGTGGACATTCAGTTAAGCGAAAACTTGGTTTTGGTTTTTGTACTAATTTGCATAGTTGAAAACAGCAACAGAAACAGCTAGTACTAGTTTTTTGTAAACTGAAACTTTGGTGACAATTCGGTTTGGGTTTTTGGTTAAAACACAATGCACATTAGATCACGTACAAAGAATTGCAGCCTGCAATCTGAACTACGGACGTGTTTTTGGAGTTGTCTCACCCTTGTGAGATTTGTGACCCATTGTAGCACGCGTTTTGCCCAGGGCACGATGACTTGGCCTCATCCCCTCCTTCCTTGGCTCAACACTGGCAGTCTGTTGAGATTTGCAAATTCGTAGTGCGGAGCTGGGGAGTAGTGCGAGGTTTGCTCCAGTAGCGAGCTTTGACTGAAACACCTTACCATGCTACATGGTAGAAGGACATATCTCTGACTTGAAGTGGTCAAACACATTATACACTCACCTGGAAACCAAGAGATGCTCATCACACCAGGTTGGCAAAAATTGCTGGCCATGTCAATGGTTGCCGTCGGCCTTTGCTCTCGCTGTGGCTGCGAGAGATAGGGAGAGGGAGAAGGATTCACAAGGAGTTGCTTGTGACATGGCAGCCTCTCCTTATGTTCAAGGGTTTGTTTGTTGAGGACTCGTGATTGGATCTAACTGCTGCTGATCTGGTGCATGTGCATGAATGATGAGGTTGAGGATTGTGGATGGCCATGGGCCCTGCTGTGATGCTCACAATCTGCCACGGGGCCATAGAGCTTGTTCCTTAATCCAAATAATTTGCTTTGTATGCCAATGTATTGGTTTTTTGGATATCTGGTGGTTTAAAACCAATTTCACCAAAATCATTTTTGGTTCTCTAAACTTGGTTCTGAGCAAAATCAGTTAATTCATCTTCAGTTTGCTGGACTTGCATGAGTTTGTTGTTGTTCTTTCATCCTTATATGGCATGCCATCAGATCAGGGCTTTACTTTGCTTACCAGCATTTATTTATAAGCGGCACAAGCTTATTATGTGAATTGTAACTCATTATCTTTTCTTTGCAGAGATATCAAGAAATAAGTAAGCAAAGGCTTGATCGAGCTATTCTCATCTTTGTTCAAAATTTCAGAAGGTCATATGTAGGGGACCAAGCCATGCATGCTTCAAAGGTTTAGAAACATGAAATTATACGACAGATTGATATTATTTGTACTGCATCTTGATATACCTTTCTGTCATATTATAAAGCACTGCTTCTTTGCTGCAGCAGTTGTATGCAAGATTGTCTGAACTTCTTGGACTGACTGACCATTTAGTTTTACTCAACGTCATTGTTGGGAAAATAGCTACAAATCTGAAGTGCTATGCTGAGGTGACTATTCATTTACTGATTTCAGCTTTGACTTTGATCTATAAGGTGTTGCTAACCTTTGATGTGTATACAGTGCGAAGATGTTATTGATCATACTCTGTCACTGTTCCTGGAGCTTGCATCTGGGTAAACTTGTAGATTTATGTATTCAGTTTTCATTTTCTCATGTTTAGCATCATGATTTTTATTTTCATCTTGTATTGCCGTAGCAGCTATATGACTGGAAAGCTTATTCTCAAGCTGGAGAGTACAAAGTTCATTATTGCAAATCATTCTGTAAGTGCTTCACACTACTTTCATTTGATAGATATCCGCACTTCTCGGTCTTGGAAATGATTCTGTTTTGACTTTTCATACTGCCAGCGGGAAAATTTTCCATTTCTTGAAGAATACAGATGTGTCCGCAGTAGAACTAACTTCTACTACATCCTGGGCTGCTTGGTCTTCATGGAGGATGGCCCAGTAAAATTCCGAAGTTTCATGGAGCCACTTCTGCAGGTGCATAGCTTGTAATTTTTTGTGTTAGTATATATTTTTTATCACATTTGTTATCTGATTTTCTTCTTTGTTTTTACTATAGGTTGCAGTTAATTTGGAGGCAAGTGCTGATGCTGCTTTCCGGACTGATGTTGTAAAGTACGCATTTACTGGTTTGATGAGAGATCTACGAGGCATTGCTATGGCCACAAACAGGTGTATTCTCTGAACATACACAAGTGTTCCAATAATTTGTAAAATATGGAAACTAACTGCTCTTTTGTTGATCTAATTCAGCCGCAGGACTTACGGCCTCCTATTTGACTGGTTGTATCCGTCTCGCATGCCTCTTCTGTTGAGAGCCATCTCCCTGCTGACTGATGAACCAGAGGTTGTTGTCAATGATCACTAATGTTACATTTTTTGGGACACTTTGCTTTTATTGAGCTTAACCTTGTTATCTAGAATCCACGGCTTATTAATCTTCTCTTCATTCATCATCACATGCAGGTCACCACACCCTTACTTAAGTTCATGTCTGAATTTGTTTTGAATAAGGCTCAACGATTGACATTTGATTCGTCATCACCAAATGGGATCCTTCTGTTCCGGGAGATTAGTAAGCTGATTGTGGCTTATGGTTCACGGATTTTATTGCTTCCAAATGGCACTAATATTTATAGAAGTAAATACAAAGGCATATGGATTTCATTGACTGTTCTTTCAAGGGGTGAGTATGCGTATTGTGTTTTGAAACATATTTTCTTTTGTGACCGCCGGTTGCTTACGTTTTTGCTGATGTTAATTTCATTGTATATGATACAAATGTTCAAGGACTTATGTGGTAGTAGTATATTTGTTTCAGCCACTTGAAAGAGATCCTTGTTTCAAGGGGACTATTAAGGGAAATTTTTTGTGAATTATACATTTTGGCTGGTTTCTGTGAAAATCCTTTTGGTTGTAGGAGGCAACTTTATTCAGATTCTAGGAAGTTTTATGGGGCCGTGTTTTTAACCTAAGCTTTATTTGCATTATTAGGGTTATAATAAGATAATAGTGCTGCTTATTGCTGTGTTTATATCGTTGTCACATAAAAGTATTTGAATCGTGTTGTGGAATTGTAATCTCTTCTTGCCGATAATTTACTGTTCTTTTGACTGGCATTCACTTGAATTGCATGTGCAGCCCTATGTGGGAACTACGTCAATTTTGGTGTCTTCGAGCTTTATGGTGACAGAGCACTTGCGGATGCCCTTGATATATCTTTAAAGATGACCCTGTCAATTCCGTTGTCTGACATATTGACATTTAAAAAGGTATCAAGTTATTCATGCCATATTTGGAATTTAGTTACGATTGTTTTCCTATGTTATGTTTGTTAGCTATCTGAAAACATTTGTGTTAAGTGTTATAGCACTGAAGAAGTGAAGTTGCTGTCTCTTTTTCACATAGAACGTGTATCCTTGGCATATGCAACAGTTCGGTCATCGGAAACTGAACCAAAATTGTGGTACCAATGTGACTGAGTAAATCCTTTCTTAATAAAGTAATCTCATGTATTTACATGGTTGGTGTGTTAAAAGTAATATGCTGTGGGTGCATATGCAACCAGGGTTCACATACTGAACGGTTTATGGAAAGTAGTGGTGTCCAGAATCTTTTCCATGAGGAATTTTTGCTCTGTTCTATGACCTAAAGATTTAAAACAGTATAATTTGTATTCCAACCTGTATTATTCTACATTTCAATCAAATATAATATTCTGCCTCCGTTCTTTTTTGTAAGATGTTTTGGACAGCTGACACTGAACTGTTTTGGGCACTGTCTGAATTGTCTAAACGTCTTATAAAAGTGAACAGAGGGAGTATGTAAAAACAGGAGTCAGGATTGTAAGCCATATCCTTTGTTTGCACCTTGCTTTTTTTTGCTGTGCGCTGGTTATGATAGGTCATGTCTAAAGAGTAGTAGTATCCTTTGTTTGTAGTGTGAATCATGTTTTTGTAGGTTAAACCATGGACAGTATGCAAATACGCGGACCTCCATGATGATCATGTTGTAACAATCCGCATTTTGTGGTCACGTAGATGCATCTGTTTTACATATCATTGCTGTTGATTTCTTTCAGCTTTCAAAAGCATACTATGGATATATGGAAGTTCTTTTCAACAACCATATCACTATCAATTCTGTCCTCAATTTGGACACAAGCACATTTGTGCATATTGTCACCTCGCTTGAATCTGGCTTGAAAGGATTAGATACAGGAATATCAACACAGGTATGTCACTATGGTTCTCTTTACCACCTGGAAATGTTCCTGTAATAACAACATGACACTAGTGATGGATCAGTGCCTGAGTTATGGTGTTCTAAGGGATAACTTGCTTCACAACTTGTAACCACAACAAAGAATAATGAAATTCTATTATCTACTATGTATATGCCTGAAGCTAGTTTATCACGTTTTGTTGCAAAAAATTCTCTGTTACTTATGTATATGCCTGATACTATTGCTGTTTGGGTTATATGCATTCTATTTTTTTTCTTTTGGCAGTGTGCTTCTGCCATTGATAGCTTGGCAGCTTTCTATTTTAACAATATAACAGCTGGTGATAATCCACCATCACCAGCTGCACTGAATCTTGCTCGACATATTGGGGAGCTGCCCAGTTTATTTCCTCAGGTTTGTGACGCTAAACTTTTGTACCATATTCGAAAAGGTTGCTATGTAATGATAATAATAATATTTTTTTTCTGCAACAGATACTGAAGTCACTTTTTGAAATCATTATCTTCGAGGATGCGGGTAACCAGTGGAGTCTCAGTAGACCAATACTTAGTTTGATAATGATCAGTGAACAGGTGCCTCTCTTATTATTGTTGTTGGTAACCATGTTCCTGTTCTCTCTTTCTCTTCCTAGTTCGTACTGTTTTCATGTAATTTTGATTAATTTTTCTCTTTTGGCATGCAGATGTTTAGTGATCTGAGATCACAGATATTAGCATCACAGGTTAGATTGCTCTTTTGCTCTAAGTTCCATTATACATTTTGTCCTTTCCCCTTATTTTTCTTCATTTGTTGAGCTTCATTTTGTCAAATAGATGGTACATATGGGCACATACATCTGACGTAATTCAGGAGGGCTAGGTTTCTTGTTCCAGGTGTTCTTCTTAGGTGGTATTAATTTTTAGGATTGCACCAGAAACTGTGAATATGCAGATATCATCAAAGCTTTCAACAATGTTTGCTTGATAGTCACATTGCAGAATAAGTAACTTTATGAAAAGTTATCCTTATAACTCCATTAGCGTTGTTCCTGTGGGAAATGTTTAGGAGAAGATGAACTATAGAAGTTTTAATATATTTAACGTACCAGTTATGTTTGGTATGAAAAAAATACAACCTCCGTCCGGAATTAACTGTCACTGAAATGAGTGTATCTAGACGCGTTTCATTTCAGCGACAGTTAATTCCGGATGGAGGGAGTATACTAGAGGCTGCAACTAGTCTATTGAAGTTACCTTGTGATATCTTGATTTCACATGTAGTAAAGCATATCAAGTTGGTGAGGAAATATCATACATATTTCTAACTGAACTATCTTTTGCTAACATCTTAATTGTATATAGTACTGGAATAATCTATTTCAAGGATAATACATATTTCTAACTGAACTATCTTTTGATGACATCTTAATTGTCGATAGTACTGGAATAATCTATTTCAAGTACTCCCTTAAAGTTGTACTAAGTGTGCGACAATTAATATGGATCGGAGGAAGTAGCACATGTGAAAATAAATAATATACTGGGCCTCCCTGTCAAAAATAACACTGGGTGAACTATTTGTTTGTTTCCTTAAACAGGATATCTTCTGTAGTTTGAACACTGTCATCTCACTAGAGTTATGCTATGATAGTTACGCCGATCCTTCCAATTTTCCTTCTTGTGTTACTGTAATTATATCGATGTAAGAGCTAACACATCTGTTGTTTGCAGCCTTTAGATCAGCAACAACGCCTCTCACAGTGTTTCGATAAGCTCATGACTGATGTCACAAGGAGCTTGGAACCAAAGAACAGAGACAGATTCACTCAAAATCTCACAACATTCAGACATGATTTCCGAGCGAAGTGACAGTCGTTCAGAATTACCTGCAAGTTTGAAGGAGGCGCTTCTGCATTGCTGTAAATACCAACTTGTTTGCATCATAGGAATCACCATTCGTTGGAAAAAGAAACTTGTGCTCAGAAAACCCAGTTTAGTTTGCATTGCCTGAAAGATATAGGGCTCTGTTGCTGCATGCTGTGGTGAAAATCAGTTATAAGTCTCTTAGCTTGTTGTCCGTAACAGAATGGTGAATGGTGGGGATTGACTTGTTTTACTCTGCATCCCTTTGCTTGTACAGCAACATTCATCGTGATTGGTGTTTCCCCAAGTTGTTAGGGGGACAACAGCCATCACTTACCTAATTCATTGGTTTAAAAGTTAGAATGGAAATGATGTAAATGGCCATGTTGGCTTGCTAAAATGTGGAATTGGTAGTCTGGGAGAGAGGGGAAACCTTGCCCCATGTACATCAATACCGTCTTTTAACTTCTTTTGTACAGTATCAATCTGTCGCCATATATAGTTTGTTGTCTCTGTCGGGTTTTGTGCAGGTGATGGGGGTGGCCGCCAATTTATTCAGTCGGTGCTTTCCAGAGTTCTATTTCAAGTGCTTGGAACAGCCGACTGGCCTACGGAGTCCTGCTTGACCACGACTCATTTGCTTGGCAGCACATATTGTTTGGTTTATGGTATTCGACATAGTAATTGTTTTGATCAACACCAGCCTTTATTGCCCGTCCATTGCATCTGTGTATGCTTCTTACTCTTCTACAGTTTGTTGCATTGAAATCAGGCCACTGTGAATAGAGATGCCTAGCTCTTGCGAAGATTATTGGAGAAGCGAAGAAACACCCAGAATTAAGTGCACAAAGCTGCGAGAAGAATTTCGGATGCCATGAAGCCAATTGTATCAATGTTTCCAAACGGACCTTGCATTGTATGGTAACTTGGTCAAATGTCATATCTGCAAGTATTAAAAATGATTTTGTAGAATGCAACAATAAGAAAATTAGGAGCAAGCACAGTTAGTGAACGGAAGGTATCAAAATGGAGTGCTGTTTTGTCATATCCTTGCCATAGGCGAACCTCGATTTCCATGGATAGAAAGCCATGGGGGAGAAGAAGATATAGCCGGGTACAGAGTGAAAGTGCCTATCTGTGCCCGAGCACATATGCGCTCTTTATCCCCATCGATGGTGTTGTGATTAATTAGCATATATTAATTAGAGGGAAAATCTCCTCTTGTCTAATAGTGCGTGCGGTTCTCTATAGCAACCGACGCGTCTCCTTTTCTCAACCGTCGTGACTTCTAACCTATGACGGTTCATGTAACGACGCCTCCTACTTGCGTCCCTTGTACTCATATAAATAGCTACCCTATCAATACAAAGATCAGTCGATCATTTTTCAATCAAACACGTTATCACGCACGCTCTGCCGAGAGCACACGAAGGCCTCGCCAACGTTCTCTACGGTGACAATCCAATGGAAGAGGAATTATGCCGATAGTGCAACCACAAACTTCATACTGCGGAAGATGAAATATTTTCAAACTCTGAAAAAGATGAATGGAGATATTCTAACTATCGCTGGACGCGATACGGTAATCGTTGGCACTGGACGTGCCATATTTACCCTCCCAGGTGGTACACAGTACCACCTAGTGACAATTGAGGATGCTTTGTTGTATCCCGACTCATCACGTACCCTGATCAGTTATCGAGATATCCGTAAAAATGGCTTTCACATTGAAACCCATGAAGACAACAAAGAGGAGTATCTACTCTTCACCAAAGATCACGGATATGGCAAGCAAGTACATGAAAAAATTCCTTCTCTATCGTCTGGTTTGTACTATACGTACATCGAACCCGTAGAACATGTTGCATACAAAGTAATTCTTCAAAATGTTGACGCATTTCAAACCTGGCATGATCGCCTAGGCCATCCCGGGATCGGGATGATGAGAAAAATTACTAGCAATTCCATTGGTTATAATTTGCTTGAGTCAAAATTTCCTCAATCTTCAGATTTTGTGTGCACATCTTGTGCCACGGGAAAGCTAATTTTGAGACCCTCTCACCTCAAAATACAAGCTGAACCACTTCAGTTTCTTGAACGTATTCAAGGAGACATTTGTGGTCCCATCCAACCATTATCTGGACCTTTCCGGTACTTCATGGTTCTAATTGATGCATCTACACGATGGTCACACGTGTGTCTTCTATCCACGCAAAACCATGCATTTGCCAAGATAATGAGGCAAGTCATTAAATTACAAGCCCATTATCCAGAAAGTCGAATTAAGTCGATCCGCATGGACAATGCTGCAGAATTCTCCTCACGTGCTTTTAATGATTATTGTATGGCCATGGGGATTGAAGTTCAGCACTCCGTTCCATATGTCCATACACAAAATGGTTTGGCTGAATCATTGATTAAAAGGATCAAACTCATTGCAAGACCTTTGTCAATGAATTGCAACTTGCCAACCTCTTGTTGGGGTCATGCGGTTCTACACGCTGCTGACTTGATACAATTGAGGCCTACTGCATATCACAGTACTTCCCCACTGCAATTGGTACGTGGAAATCCTCCTAGCATTTCCCATCTGCGTAAGTTCGGATGTGCTGCATACATCCCGATCTCACCACCACAGCGGACATCCATGGGCCCACATAGGAAATTGGGGATCTATGTGGGGTACAAATCACCGTCGATTATTAAGTACCTGGAACCCCTTACTGGGGACCTGTTCACAGCCCGTCACGTTGATTGTATATTTAATGAGGAACACTTTCCGGCATTAGGGGGAGACTTCAAGTACCAGAAAGAATGCCCGGATATTGATTGGAATGCTCAAGCCATTTCGTTCTCTAATCCACGTACACAAGAGACTGAACTCCAAGTTCGAAAAATCATTAATTTGCAACATCTTGCAAATAACCTGCCAGATTCATTTACTAATCTAAAAGGTGTTACAAAGTCCTTAAACCCGGCCAGAAATGCGCCCGAACGAGTGGAGGTACCAATAAAAACCACTCAACTCCCTGTTCCTAAAAAGAGGGGGAGTAGTACGGCCTCTGACCTAGAACAAGCTTCCAGCAAGCAACAAAGGAAATCGAGGAGAAAAACCTGAGTCGAGAAATGCAAGTCACTCAACATTGACAAACACCTTATGGGTAGTATACACCCGGGAAGGGCAACCTCCACAACCCAACTTTCAGCCACACACACACGGCCGGGCCATCGAACACCTTGATTCACGCGATTGGGAAATCACGAAGAGTCACTAGGGTGCAGGAAATTTCCATCAACTATATCAATTCTGGAGAATCTTTCGATCGTAAGTCTACGACTGTCGACATTTATTTTGCTGAAAAAATTGCAGATATCCTTCTCACTGATCATGAGCCAAAGACCATCGTTGAGTGCCAAAAGCGCTCCGACTGGCCTAAATGGAAGGACGCAATACAAGCAGAAATTACCTCGCTTAACAAAAGAAAGGTATTCACTGAAGCAATACCGACACCTCCCAATGTTTTCCCCGTCGGATACAAATGGGTTTTTCTCCGGAAACGGAATGAGAACAATGAGGTGGTGAGATACAAAGCAAGGCTCGTAGCACAAGGGTTCACGCAGAGACCCGACATTGATTTCAATGAGACATATTCTCCTGTAATGAGTGGAACCACTTTCCGATATCTTATATCTTTGGCAGTGCAAAACCGTCTATCTATGCAGTTGATGGACGTCGTGACCGCATATCTTTACGGGTCACTAGATTCGGACATGTATATGAAGGTTCCTGAAGGAATCTCTATCCCGAATACAAGCGCAAAACGCAATATGTATTGTGTAAAACTGAATAAGTCATTATATGGCTTAAGACAGTCGGGACGGATGTGGTACAACCGACTTAGTGAGTTCCTTCTTCAGAAAGGTTACTCCAATAGTAGTGATTGCCCATGTGTCTTTATCAAAAAGTCCTCTACAGGATTTTGTATCATTTCAGTGTATGTCGATGACCTCAACATCATTCGCAACGCACAAGACATTGATGAAGCGCGCAATCACCTAAAGATGGAATTTGAGATGAAGGATTTGGGTAAAACCAAATTTTGCTTAGGTATTCAATTTGAGCACCTTCCCTCAGGAATCATGGTACACCAAGCCGCTTATATCCAGAAAATATTGGAGAAATTCAATATGGACAAATCCTACCCATCTAAAACTCCCATGGTGGTTCGCTCTCTAGACGTAGAGTAAGATCCGTTCAGGCCAAGGGACGATGGAGAAGAAATATTGGGACCTGAGGTTCCATATCTTAGTGCCGTGGGAGCGCTCACGTATCTTGCAAATTGCACGAGACCTGACCTCGCATTTGTAGTGAATCTACTTGCTAGACATAGCGCAGCTCCCACCAAACGCCATTGGTCCGGAGTTAAGAATATCTTTCGATATCTCCAAGGCACAAAGGATCTTGGCCTATTCTTTCAGTTCCGGAGAAATCAGGACTCTAATATGATTGGGTACGCTGATGCTGGCTATTTATCTGATCCCCATAATGCCAGATCGCAGTCCGGCTTTGTGTTCCTACATGGTGGAACTGCCATATCATGGAAGTCTTCTAAACAGACTTTGGTGGCAACATCTACCAATCATTCTGAAATTATTTCACTATTTGAAGCATTGAAAGTGCTAATATCGATTAGAGGGGGGGGGGTGAATAGGCGATTTTTGTGAAAGTCTTCAAAACTTGGAAGTTTCGAAGACAAACAACAGAAACAACCTAATTGATATGCAGCGGAAGATAAACTACCCTAAACAAGCCATAGTCAAGTATGTAATGATGTGAAAGTACAGGACTAATAGCGCTTAGGTAGTAAGGATCAAGATGGAAGATAGTGTGAAGCCAATCAACAATAGTAGTCAAGCAATGAAGTCAAACAGATAAACAGATAGGCAATGACTTCACGAAGACAAACTTAAGTAAGGTTGGAAGGGATAGAACCAGTTGCTTGTTGAAGACACAAGATTTGTTGGACCAGTTCGATTCTTTGTGACAACTGTGACGTCTGGGTTAGGGAGGCTGAGATTTAACTCAGAAGACCGTGTCTTCACCTTATTCCCCTTGAGCTAAGGACACCCAGTCCTCGCCCAATCACTCTGGTAAGTCTTCAAGGGAGACTTCCAAACCTTCACAGACTTCGTTCACCGGCAATCCACAATGACTCTTGGATGCTCAGAACGCGACGCCTAACCGGCTGGAGGATTCACAGTCCTCAAGTGTAATAAGTCTTTAGGTCACACAGACAGAAAGACTTCAATGATGCCTAACACTCTTTGGCTCTGGGTGTTTGGGCTTTGTCCTCGCAAGGATTTCTCTCTCTCAAATGCTTTGAGGTGGTTGCTCTCAAACGACAAAAGCCATGCACAAACTCTGAGTAGCCACCAATTTATGGTGTAGGGGGTGGGCTATTTATAGCCACTAGGCAACCCGACCTGATTTGTCCAAAATGACCCTGGTCACTAAGGAACTGACACGTGTTCCAACGGTCAGATTTCAAACACACACGGCAACTTTACTTGGGCTACAAGCAAAGCTGACTCATCCAGCTCTGGATAAGATTTGCTCTCATTGTCTTCGTCGAAGACATAGGATTTGAGTTGAGCATCACTTGACCACTCGACTTAGTTCACTTGGACCCCACTTAACAGTACGGTGGTTCCTATGACTCAACAAAGAAGAAAACGGAACAACGAAGCCACACAGTCTTCGCGCTCCAAAGTCTTCACACAATGTCTTCTCATGTCATAGTCTTCAATATGAATATCTTCTCATACCACCATTGTCTTCAATGTCTTCATACATTTTTAGGGGTCATCTCCGGTAGGTAAACCAAATCAATGAGGGACACTACCTGCATTATCCTGCAATTCTCACAAACGCATCAGTCCCTCAACCAACTTTGTCGTCAATACTCCAAAACCAACTAGGGGTGGCACTAGATGCACTTACAATCTCCCCCTTTTTGGCGATTGATGACAAACTGGTTGAAGTTTTCAACGGGGATAAAGTATGTGAAATTGTAGGGATAGGGAATTGTCTTCATAAGTTGCAAGGGCTCCCCCTGAAGATGTGCATATAAGTAATTTGCTTTTGGAATGCAAATGCACATGGCAGGTTGTACTTGTGGAGATCCACTTCAACTTATGAAGATAATTCATCATGCATGAAATGATATAGCAATAAGAATGACATGCATAATGAAAAATGGACGTCTGCAGAATGATCTAAGTGCGGAAGTTATCCTCGCACATGCGGAATTTATCATCGCATCATAGTAAAGCAAATAAGTAGCAGAAGTAGCAGACGACCATCAAGTTTAGGTGTTACAACTCAAAGAACCAAATATTTCAAAGCGCAAGAGTTGTAAGCACGCAGCAAAATATAATGCAACCACCCATATGAACCCGCTTGAAGACTATCAACTCAGACGCTTCTCCCCCTTTTGTCAGTAATGACCAAAAAAGGTTTGAAGACATAGATCATATACTCGTCATCATGAGTAGGTGAAGTAGCAGGGTTGTCGTCGTTGGTTGGCGGTGCAGACGAACTTGGTGCAGTGTCGATGCGCGCAGTAGGAGGAGGTGGTGAAGTAGCGTCATCTTCATCATCGATCACTCTGGCATTAACTGTTGCCGCGGAAGAGGAATATTCAGAGTCTTCAAGAAATGGAGTTCGACGCAGGGTAGCAGTCCGTGGAGGAGTGGAGTCGAACTGGAATCTTTCATTGAAGCCATCGTCTTGAAGATCAGCTTCAGCACTGAGCAAGGTCAAACTCTTCCATGATCGCCGACAGGTTTCATGAGCAACAAAGGCATTCTTGGTGGCAAGGTTGCGAATGCGATTGACATCCACCAAGAGGCTTTGCATCTGTCTCTTGAGCCAGAAATGATGCTTATCTTGTTTCTGATGAAGGGCCACAAGAAGTTCTCGGTCATTAAGAACGCGAGAACGCTTCCGAGGCCTTTGCGCAATGGTGCTTTCAGTGGCTTCAATGGGTGCTCTATGAGGCAGACGAGTGTTACCATCCAGTGGATAGATTTGTGTTGCTACTTGAACACCTTCAATAGGCTGAGTGAAGCTTTGGTGCTCAATGTTCTGAAGACAAAGCGGCATCTTGGCAGGGTCAGAGTATACAACATCAACTGACATATCAACCTCTGGCAAAAATATGATATGATTGCGAGCAGAGGGCTGATAATTGACAGATGAGTGTCGCTTGATGAGGCGCATGACCCATGGAGCATAAAACTTCAGACCAAATAGGTCAGAGCCGGAAGCGACAAGTTGCACGATGAAGAATTCTGAGTGTTGAAGCCGATGCCATTGAGAATATAGAAGACCAAAGTCTTCATGGCTCCTTCAAGCTTGGCGTGATGAGTGTCCTTGACCGCCATAGAGTTCACGGATGATATGATATATGGTGCGAGGCGGATACTCAAGGTCTTCAACAAAGAAATGTGTGGGATACTCGGCGTCGGATGGCAAAGGCTTCATCATGCTCAACATCCGCTCATATTGGGTTACGGCTTGTGGAAGATACTCTCTCAAACATTCGGTGTAGGTGACAATCGAGTTCATACAGTTCTCCAGAGTGGCTAGCCTCAGAAGCTCAATGATATCCATAGCTTTGGCTTCATGATGAACATTTCCAGTCATCCACTCGAGAACCCATGTCTTGATGTCCCTGTAGTAGCCGCGAATGTGCAGAGTGGCATCGAATTGAAGCAATAGCTCTTCATTACAATGTTATTTGTCTGTCACAAAGTGGAGCAGACCAGCATCGCGAAAGCTATCAAGTGCTTCTTCTAAGCACGGCAATCCAGCAATAGCTTCAGTGTCAAGGCGCATGTGAGGGAAAATGCGCCCTTGATCATATAGTACGCAGGAGTAATAGATTCTCTGCTGATAGCTCCAGAACCGATCTGACGATATCCTTGGCTTAGAGTAGGGGTTCTTGGCGCTGTCAAAGAAGGTATTGTGGCTTTTGAAGCCATTTGCATTGAATGACCCTGGTGAGTTGGCAGTACCTGGAAACCATGGCAACCTGGGCTTTGGCTTCTGGACCTGAGGCCTATGCTCAACATGATAGTCAAATTGCGGTCCTGAGGTAGAGGGCGGAGGCACCAGAATGGGCCATCGGACAGTGATAAGCTGACCATGATTGTATGCTTGCTCAATGGTGTGAGGCCTTGGTGGCGAAACAGGAGCAGGGGCAACATCAGAGGAGTCAGGCTGCACAACAGGTGTTTCAGGAGCAGTTGTCATATTGGCTTCTGGTGCAGCATCCTCATTGGCTTCAGGTGCGGCAACCTCATTGGTTTCAGGTGCAGCACCCTCATTGGTTTTAGGTGCAGCATCAGTGGTTTCAGGTTCAGGGGCCACATTTGCTTCAGGCACAGTGTCCTCATTGGTTTCAGGCACACTTGTTGGTGTAGGCTCCACATTAGCGTCAGCCATGACTACGTCACTGGCTTCATTGGCGTTGGTGGTGGCAGCCTCAACATTGTCAACCTCCTCTTGACAAACAGGAGGGTCGGGCACAGGCACGTTCAGATCATGAACTGCTTCTTCTTCAATTGTTGGGGGAGTAGGAACACGTACTTCTTCTTCATTTTCTTGGTGATGCAGCGGAATGTCTTCAAAGAAGATGTGCTTCAGACTCGGAGACATTCACAGTTGGAGCAGGTTCAGAAAATACTTGCCGTGCAATAGGTGAACGTTGCACTTCTTATGGAACGCTCGACAGAGGGACTTCAGGCCTTTGTCCTCTGCGAAGCCTGCGAAGTGCTGGCTTCAAGTTGGGAGATGGAGTTGGCTGAGCCTGAAAGTCTTCATCCTCTTATTGCACTGGGGGTGTAGTTTGTTGTTGTTGTTGGGGAGTACTGGGGGAGTCTTGTTGTTGTTGTGGGTGATCAGCCCACGAAGCATCCTGAGCAATTGGCGTTAATGGACGACCAATGCTGATGAGTTCGTTGTTAAATGCGAGCAGCGATGATACCACTTGATGTTCGATCCGAGGAAGAACTTCATCATCATTTACATTGTCATCTTGACCAATGTCTTCAAGAATCTGGGTTCAATTGCTGAATATCTTGACCTCATGAGCCTCTGTGGTAGCGAGCTCATGGACAACCATTCTTCGGTCTTGATGTCTCGACACAGGCGAACCACGGAAATGGGTTCAACGACTAAGGGCTCGTGGAAGCAGCCCTAGTCTTCTTGGTCTTGCGCTTCTTCTTGAAGGAGCGGCATCGAGGCTTCAATGTTCTTTCTCTTTACGGCATCACCTCAACAACCCTCGTCTTCTTACATTACGAAGCTGTTGTGGTGACCTTTGGCTTCAAGCCACTCATGCTGCTTGGGAAGATAATGCGAGGGGCTTCTTGGCTTGAAGGCTCAGGCTGTTCAGCAGGGTGCTTCTTCTTCCTCTTCGCAGCCATTCTGGGGTCAATGCCAGGACGGCCAAGTGACTTGCGCTTCTCAGCCTCATTGTAGGCAAGCACACACTTATCAGCCAAAATCTTCATGCGCTCTCGTGAGCCCTGAGCTTCTTGGCGTTTCTTGAGAAAAGCTTCTTTAAGCTCATTCAGCATGACCTTGAAGTTTCTGACGTCTTGAACACTTAGCTTGGCCACATGCTTCTTGAATTGAGCCTTCTCATAGTCAATCTTGTTTTTGAGCTCAACGATGCACTGAGCGAGAGCTAGCTCAAAAGCAATGGCGCCATTGAAGGCGACGCTGAGGCCAATGGGGAGCTGTAAATCTTCAAAGCTGACGTTAGGGGTGTCAAACCACTCATCAATGAAATTGTGAATGATGGCCACATCAAAGAGAGGCAAGTTGCTGAAGATTTCTGCTTCTTCCTTGCTCTTTATCAGTTGTTCAAGAGCATCATCGGCAAGATCTTCATCACTTGATATATCAATAGGTTCTTCTCGTAGAATTGCAGCAGGAGTCAAGGCTCTTTGATCAGATGGTCTGACTAGTTGCTTCTTCTTCTCCGTTCTCTTGGAGACACGGGATTGATCTTCGAGGCACTGCGGCTTCGGGAGGTGCAATGGCGATGGCTTCCGCACGCAAAGTCTTCGGAGGTGCAGCTGAGGTTGAAGCCTTTGACTTCTTTTGCTTCTGCGGCTTTGGAGGAGCAGGGGCTTCATCAGAGTCAACACCATTGTCAGAATGATCTACTCTAGCGCCTTGGACCATGATGTAGGTGATGAGGCCGTCAAGGTTGGCGTAGGGGCCAATGACATTGGGATTAGCATCACGGGAGCCGTCAGCACGAGGAGCAGAGGGACCTGGGTTGAAGTCCAAACCCAAGGACTTCTTGTTCTTCTTGGCTGAAGCCACAGCAAACTGGTAGTTGCGCTTGAAAAGAGAGTCATCACGACACCATAGTAGTGAGGTGGGATCTGCGTTCGCAGGATGTGGCCCACGGACCATGAAAGGATAGAAGCCTTGGTCAATGGCTTCAGCTCTGGTCTTGGGATGAAGGCCTCGATAGAGAATATCACCCCAAGGTCTCTTGATGGCATTCTTCTCTGCATATTCCTTCGTAATAAACTTGTACTTGAACCACTCCTCAACCCAATAGCGTCGAATCTATTGGATTCGTGTCTTTCTCTGATGATAGTTCTCTTCAGGATCTGTTTTGTATAGTTCTGCTAAGTCATCAGGCAGATCCTTGGAAGTTCCTTCTCTGCGCTACCGCCGCCACCCTTCCTTGTTGATTTTTCTCGCAGCCATGAACTTCAAGCTGAAAGGCTTCAATCGTTCGAGGCTTCAGAGATTTACGCTTGCTGGTCAGCGAACTGCTTCAGGAGAATTTATATGATGTTGTAAGTATTCGCAAACGAATGCGGACTATGAGAACCAAGGATTCTCCCACGACATGTACTGTGACAGAGATTAGAGATCACGAGGAAGGGAAGATGTCATATGCATTCTCAGAAGATTTTGAAGATAAATCAGTTTGAAGACATTGACCTCATGATGCGAAGACATTCACTTATATAGGTGAGTTGGTTCCAGATTTGTACCAAACCGTGAATAAGTACAAGTGAGGAATCAAACTAGGCAAGAAATCTAAGTGAATCGACCAAGCAGTATGAGATGCAGACGGAATAGATCTAGCTTGAATAGACAGAAACTACTTTCGGTAAACAGGATGAATCTTGAAGATCAAAAAGGTGGTAAAAATAGAGTTATAATTACCGCACGAAGAACTGCTAGATGGGAAGAATAGGAGACCGAGCAGTTCAGCCCACCGTGCCCTAACTTGGCGACAGAGGACACCTACGGCGACGGCGGAGAGGACGATGTCCGCGGCCGGCGTGAGGACGGCGTCGAAGAAGTCGCGGCAGTTAAGCGCTTCATCGCTGGCGTCATCGCGAGCTAGCGGTGGCGCTAGGGTTTTGACGGAGGTTGAGAGGTGGGAGAAGGATTTCTTTACCGCAGGGGACAAGTATTTATAAGTAGGTGAGAGACACAGCGCAATTACGCTGGTGCCTGGGCGGTTCATATCTCGAGGGTGCGTGGCAAGCATGCAACACACTCGTGGTTGTCCCATCGTTCCCACGCCCGCCAGGCATGTCGGAGAGTTGTTCCGGCTTCTCCGGATTTCAACAGTAAAGATAAGCCATTTAAAACAGATTTAATGTTTGTCTCTTTGCCTTCTACTGACTAGGATGCAGAGAAGACATTCGACAGTTTCAACAGAATGCATATGATTTGGACAGATAGATTTTGAGATAGGAAGCATAGAGAGGTTAGGGTCCAATCACATTCACTTAGTTCAAAAGATCCAATCTTGAAGACATAGCTATAAGTGAATGCTGTAGAGGACAGAACACTAGTATATATATATATATATATATATATATATCAGAAAGCAATCAAATCATCATAGTGCAGAAAGTCATGAAGACAAATTGAAACTGAAGATAAACCAAATGCGAAGTCATTGCAATACAACGCCTTGAGTGAAACACTTCAAACAAAGAAAGTTGGTGGTGGCGTTACCCACCGTATAGGAAGTATTAGACCCAGACACGGCGCACAATTATCGTGGCGCTCCGAAGTCAAATTCCATGTTAATATATTCACACGCAGAGTGTAAATCCTCATTAATTGAAGATATACATTACTTTGTGTGTTGCACATCTAAGTCATCAACATGCATAAGTGTTAGGATGTGTGCCTGATCACAGGACATTAGAGGATTCCAAGATATTTAGCTTACACCGTAAGTTGCAAAACCTTTTCTCATCCAAGGGATTTGTGAAGATATCTGCCAGTTGCTCTTCAGTGTTGACGTGAATGATATCGATATCTTTCTTCATAACATGATCTCTGAGAAAGTGATGATGTATTTCAATGTGCTTTGTCTTCGAGTGTTGGACTGGATTGTTGGCTATTTTGATGGCACTCTCGTTGTCACAGAAGAGAGGTACTTGATTCAGGTTGATGCCATAATCCTTGAGAGTTTGCTTCATCCATAGAAGCCGAGCACAACAGATCCAAAGAGAATGTATTCAGATTCAGCAGCTTGAGAGTGATACACGTTACGCTTCTTCGAAGACCAACAGACAAGTGATCGACCAAGAAAATGGCATGTGCCTGATGTAGACTTGCGATCCACCTTGTCACCAGCATAATCAGCATCCGAGAATCCAACCAAATCAAATTTTGAGCCCTTGGGATACCATAATCTGAGTGTTGGGGTGTAAGCCAAATATCGAAGAATTCGTTTCACAACTAAGTGATGCGATTACTTTAGTGCCGCTTGGAATCGAGCACACATGCAAACACTAAGCATAATATCTGGCCTAGATGCACATAAATAAAGTAAAGAACCAATCATGGAGCGATATACCTTTTGATCGAACTCTTTACCATTGTCGTCGGGACCAAGATGGTGTTTGGCTGGCATTGGCGTCGTGTAGCCTTTGCAGTCTTCCATTCCAAACTTCTTCAGATAGTCTTTGAGGTATTTCTCTTGAGATATGAAGATGTCATTCCTTTGCTAACGAATTTGAAGACCAAGGAAGAACTTCAGCTCACCCATCATGGACATTTGATATTGCTCTTGCATCATGTACCCAAACTCATCACTATACTTCTGGTTGGTGCATCCGAAGATTATGTCATCCACATATATTTGGCACACAAACAGTTCACCATCATATGTCTTCGTGAAGAGAGGGATCGAGGGATCCGGGTTTGAAGCCTTTGCTCTTGAAGTCTTTGATTGTATCATACCGAGCACGAGGGCTTGTTTGAGTCCATCTGATTGCCTTGTTTAGCTTGTACACCATATCAGGATGTTTTGGATCTTCAAAGCCAGGTGGTTGAGCAACATATACTTCTTCTTCAATCTTGCCATTGAGAAATGCACTCTTTACATCCATTTGATATAGCAAGATATTGTGATGATTAGCATAGGCTAGCAGTATACGAATAGCTTCAAGCCTAGCAACAGGAGCAAATGTTTCATCGAAGTCAATTCCTTCAACTTGAGTGTATCCTCGAGCCACAAGACGTGCTTTGTTTCTGATGACGACCATGCTCATCTTGCTTGTTTCGATATATCCACTTTGTTCCAATGATGTTATGCTTGCGAGGATCAGGTCGCTTGACAAGTTCCCAGACATTATTCAGTTTGAACTATTGAAGTTCTTCTTGCATGGCTTGAATCCATTCTGGTTCCATAAAAGCTTCAACAACTTTCTTGGGTTCTGATATTGACACAAATGAAAAGTGCCCACAGAAGTTTGCTAGCTGTGTTGTTCTTGATCGAGTGAGCGGAACAGGTGCATTGATGCTGTCAATTATCTTCTCTATTTGAACTTCATTTGCAACATGAGGATGAACAGGACGAAGATTTTGCTCTGGCTGGTCATTGTCATCATTGGGAGGATTGTCTTCGGGCTGAGCATTGTCTTCAGGTTGATTTGGTGCAGAGATGATAAGTTCCTCTTCAGGTGGTGCTTCAGAGGGCATGATTTCACCAGTTCCCATCAACTTGATTGCCTCGTTTGAAGGAGCTTCATCTAGTGTACTTGGCAGGATCTCTCTCTGTGAACCATTGGTTTCATCAAATTTCACGTCCACAGTTTCAACGATTTTGTATAGATAAAGGTTGAAGACTCTGTAGGAGTGTGAATCCTTTCCATAGCCAAGCATGAAGCCTTTGTGAGCCTTAGGTGCAAATTTTGACTTGTGATGGGGATCCTTTATCCAAAGATCTTGCTCCAAATACTCAAGTAACGGCGTTCGCTTCTTGCCAGTAAGTAGCTCATATGATGTTTTGTTCAGAAGCTTATGAATGTACACACAATTGATGATATGACATGCTGTATCAATAGCTTCGGGCCAGAACTTCCTTGGTGTCTTGTACTCATCTAGCATTGTTCGAGCCATCTCAATGAGGGTTCTGTTTTTGCGCTCAACAATGCCGTTTGCTGAGGTGTGTACGGAGAAGAGAACTCATGAGTGATGTTGGGGATATTACCACTAGGTGTAAATCGGCCAGCTTGGGCCGAGTTAACTCCATTAGTGGTACAAGCAGAGAAAGGCCCAAGGCCTATAGTCGGTTTAGAACTTGTAGCCGTAAACCGGCCTGATGTATAACTTGTATTGTAAGTTAGGAATAGAGAGATACCAACTGGGATACGAGTATGAACCGGTTGGGACTCTATGAACCGACGGGCGTCACTCGTGTATATAAGGGGACGACCCGGCGACGGTTCAAGGACAGCCAACCACAACTCGAGCCTAGGCGAAGCTTGTTTGCTCCCTAGCCATCGAGACTACATCAATTCCATCACAACTAGACGTAGGCTTTTACCTTCATCGAAGGGGCCGAACTAGTATAAACCCTTGTGTCTTTGTGTCCGCTTTAACCCCTTCAAGTAAACCCGTAGCGATGGCTCCACGACTAAGTCCTTATGCTAGGACATCTGCCGTGACAAATCCACGACAGTTGGCGCCCACCGTGGGGCTATCGCACGATGGTTTGACGATCTTGGAGGGCAAGCTCAAAGGACTCGAAGGCTACGTCGTGGGCCGGATGACCAAGAGTCGTCGCGGCCGGATCTACATTGACGACGCCAGATGGGGTCCCGAGGCCGATTCAATCGAGTACGGATACCGGGTCCCTTCGGTAGCATACACGCTTTCATCGGCAAGATCGGGAGCTCGGGCTGGCCGGACATCTGCACCGACCTCGTCGAGACGGCTCAGCGTGCGCGACCTGCCCAGGTTAAACCGGCCGTGAAGCATGTCTTCGTTGGAGTCATCCACGGAGGAGAACACGCCGCCTGTTCAGAACACGGTAGTGAGACCGTCGTTTATTCCGGCGATGAATCTTCAACAGAGAGACCGACTCATTGTACCACCGCGGGGCGATATGATCAGGGGCTGTTCCGACGGCGACAGTATTCCGGACCCCCCATGCCAGTTCAACCGGGTTGGAGTATTCATGGCCGGTACGCAGGCAGCGAACCACTCTTCAACCGCAGCAGCGATGCTTTCCGGATCAGCAACGGCAGCGGCAGCAGGGGCAGGAGGCCCGGTGTGCCCGCCGGTTCAAGTTCTATCAGATCTGTTTGATGCACTAGCTGCGCTTATGGCGGAGGACAACCCGGCGGATCAGGAGGCTCATAATGCAGAAATTGCGAAGGTGAAAGAGCAGATCACGCAAGCCAAAGCGGATCTAGCGTCAGAGAAGGAGCGTATGGCCGCAGAGCGGGCCGCTCTGGACGCCCAGGCTTACAAACTCATGCTTGACCAGAGTGCGTCGCAGCAAGTGTTGAAGCGGAAGTATAGATCACGCCTGCCATTAGGATTTGATCCTAGAAATCTCTTTCAGACCCCGGGAGCCGGACCCAGCAATCCGCCCCAGCACAGGGAGGTAAACCGGATTGAGGCACCAGGAGCAGGAGCGACGGTCCAACCACGCCTGATGGAGCCTCCTCAGCAGAATATGGTGGTTCCTCCACCAGTACAGACACCCCCATGCCATTATTCTAATCCTATGGACAACCTTGTTGCGGCCGCCGCACGATTGGAGGCTATCGCAGTCGAAGGAGATTCCCCACAAGCGCTTGAGACACGCCGGGTTAAGGAGCTTCTCGGACTGCGCCGATCCAAAGGCGAGGCGTATTCATACAGCCGTGATCGGATCCATTCTACGCCCGTCCCAAGCGGAGCTACAGCAGCGATGGATGAACCGCCATATCAAGCAGCGCGGGACCGTGAAGCGCCCGAGGCAATCACCGATGGGTGGCGTTCGTGATGCTCGAGAAGTGGTGGATCGGGCCCGCACGCAGGGAGGCGAGTTAGCGACAGATGGCGCTGGTCAACATACACCGTTCGCCCTACCACCTTCGCGGACCAGAGCCGCGTCCGCTTTAGGGTGCCTGTTTAATCCCGCTTTACGCAATGCGCGCCGCCTAAAGACTTTAAGGGTCCACAAAGTGCCAAATTACACCGCCGATCTATCCTCAAGCGTGGGTTGAAAGTTATGAGATGGCCATGGAGATGCTAGATGTCGATGAGATCTGCGTGTGCAAAGTACTTCACTATGATCTTTGGAAGGCACGGCTCGTACTTGGTTGAAGAGCTTACCGCCCAATTCTATCACTCATGGGCCCATTCACGGACGGTTTATTCGTAACTTCAAGGATACGTGTAAGCAGCCCAAGTCCATAGTAGACCGGTGGCTTGTGTCCGGGGAGGAAGGAGTCAACAACCCGTTGGAGTACGCCGTGTTTCCAGATTTTGCATTCCTCTGACAGGATCAACGCGACTCTGCGATCTTAACATTAGAAGGCAACTGCCGTTTGAGCCTTTAAAGTTAAAATTGGGGCGCATGAAGCGGTTACAGTAATGACATGGGAACCCTCATGGCGCTTTGGTGAAGTATGCTGATTCGGATAGTACCAAGGATCCCGAGGCTGATGATGATGAAGCGGAGGAAGGAAAGAAGAACGACAACTCAAGGGGCAGCAAGACAAACCGGCGGGTCATGGAAACGGAGGCAAAGCGCAAAGCGATGGCGACCCGGATTCGTAGCCAACACTAATGCACAGATGACGAGGGCGCAAGCAGAGGCAAGGAGAATCGGGGCCAAAATCCTAATCGAGCCGTTTGAATTACTTATTAAATCAACCTTGCCCAAAGCATCGGATTTAAGGAGTCCCCATCGAACCATCTCGGAAAGATCGCTATATTATGCAGAGTTCAAAAACTCCAATGCTTTCGGTATGATCGAGGGTCGGTGGCGGTTTAGGATCCGGTCTCCACGGGCGGGTCACGATGGAGCTTCGGTTCGAGCCTTAATCAAGGCAATCACAATAGTCGAGATAATCGGTGGTGGCAAGCAGCAACAATGAATCGGGTTATCGAGCCAACCAAAGCAGTTGAATAGTGGGCAGTATCATGTTTTCACAACTAGTTTGGACAAGCGCGATCGGAAGCTTCACAAGCGAGCAGTAAACTCTGTTGAACCGGCCTTGCCGCGTTACTTACGCTGGTCGGAGCAGCCTATCGTGTGGAGCAGAGAGGACCATCCCCCCCGGGTTGATAATCCGGGCTAGCTGGCATTGGTGGTAGACCCTCAGGTAGGGGGCTATAAGTTCACTAAGGTACTTATGGATGGAGGAAGCAGATTAATATATTGTATTATGAAACTTTCCGTCGCATGGGTCTAACAGACAAGGATCTCGCACCGTCAATACGGTGTTCCATGGCGTAGTACCGGGCAAATCTGCTTATCCTGTTGGTAAGATAGCCCTGGATGTGGCTTTTGGAGACGAGCACGATTCCCGGTCTGAAAAGCTAATTTTTGAAGTAGTAAAAATCCGGAGTCCATATCATGCCTTGTTTGGGCGGCCGGCTTATGCTAAGTTCATGGCACGACCTTGTTATATCTACTTGCAGCTCAAAATGCCGGGTTACAAAGGAACGATAACGGTGCATGGAAGCCGCCGAGTTGCTTTGGAATGTGAGGAAGGTGATGCGGCTTATGCAGAGGCGGTCTGTGCCACGGAGGAGTTGAAGTTCTATAAGGACAACGTTGATCCGCAGATATGACCCGCTTAAAGAAGCCAACTCTGAGCATGAATCGGATTTGAAGTTTAAATCGGCAATGAGACCAAGCTTGTTGACTTCGTGCAAAGCGATTCGTCAAGCGATTCCTTTCATCGCTGCCAACTGGATCCCAAATAGGAAAGCGCGCTCATCGAAGTTCATCCATGAGAACCGGATATCTTTGCATGGAAGCCATCGACATGCCAGTGTACCGAGGAACTCGTGAGCACACACTTAATGTGGATCCTAAGTATAAACCGGTGAAACAGTTCCTCCGCCGGTTTAACGAAGAAAGGCGCAAAGCCATTGGAGAGGAAGTGGCGAGCTTTTGGCGGCTGGCTTTATCATTGAGGTGTTTCATCCAGAGTGGCTTGTTAATCCGTGCTGGTCCTTAAGAAAAATGGCACCGGCGATGTGTGTGGACTACAGATCTTAACAAAGCCTCGCCCGGCGGATCCTTTTGCCCTCCCCGCATTGATCAGATTATTGATGCCACGGCGGAGATGTGGCGTTTAAGTTTTTGGATCGTACTCGGATATCATCGATCAAAATGGCGGTTAAGGACCAGGAGAAAACAGCGTTTATAACTCCCTTTGGAGCCTTCGCTATGTATCTATGCCTTTTGGGCTCAAAAGCGCCCAAGCTACTTATCGGTGTGTACAGAAATTGCTCGCATACACGATCGGCCGCAATGTGCATGCTTACGTGGATGATATTGTGGTGAAATCAAGACAAAAGGAGACACGGTGGGCGATTTGAAGGAAACCTTTGACAACTTATGATTTACAAGATGATGCTTAATCCGGCCAAGTGCGTTTTTGGTGTTCCGAGCAGTGTTATTGGGGTTTCGTGTCTAACAGAGGAATTGAGGCTAATCCGGAGAAAATTAAAGCTATTACTTCCTTGGCTAAACCGAAGTGTATCAATGATGTTCAGCGTCTAGCGGCGTAATCGCTGCGTTAAGCGGTTTATCGGCCGCCTCGGAGAAGGCCATCCCTTATACCGAATCTTTGAGGAAAATGATAATTTAAATGCGAGTCCCAATACGACGAAAGCATTTGAGGATCTAAAGCGGCAATTGGCCAAACCGCCTGTTCTTGCGGCTCCGGTTGACAAGGAGCCGTTGTTGTTATACGTGGCAGCCAATGCTCGAGCAGTAAGCGTGGCCATTGTGGTGGAGCGCAAGGAGGCAGGCAAGGAATATCCGGTTCAACAGCCTGTTTATTATATCAGTGAGGTGCTTATTGAGTCCAAGCAAAGGTATCCGCATTGGCAGAAGCTAGTCTATGGTGTTTTTATGGCCAGTCGGAAACTAAAGCAATATTTCCAAGGGCACCCTATCACAGTGATTAGTTCAGCTCCTTTGGGTGATATCATACGTAACCGGAGGCGATCGCGGATTGCCAAATGGGCCATAGAGCTTGGGCGCATGGACTAAAGTATATACCACGCACGCAGTGAAGTCTCAAGCACTTGTTGATTTCATTAATGACCGGACGGAGTTACAAGCACCGGAGGAGAAGCGGATCACACATATTGGACTATTCATTTCGACGGATCCAGCGGTTGGAAGGCTCGGGGTCGAGTCGTTTAACTTCCCCACGAGGTGATAAGTTTTATTCGTTCTCCGTTTAATGTTCCTTTGTACTAATAATGCAGCTGAGTCTGAAGCCTTGGTCCATGGCCTCCGGATGGCTAAGGAGATGAACTTAAGCCGGGTTAAGTGCTTTGGTGACTTCGGACCGTGGCTCAGCAAGTATCTGGCACTTGGGACTCTAAGGACCCGCTTATGGCCGCATATCGTCGAGAAGTGGATAATATTGCAGGTTGCTTCAAGGGTTATCAAGTGGATCATGTGGATCGCCGGAAGAACGAAGCGGCGGACGCTTTAAGCCGGTTGGGTTCTCAGCGTAAACCGGTCCCGCCTAATGTCTTTTTGGACATCTTGCACAACCCGTCAGTCCAGCTCCCTGGTGAAGCGGATTTGGCTATTCCTGATCCGGAGGCTCAGTTGGTGGCAGCATTACATGCTATTCCGGATTGGATGATTCCTTTTCTTGCGTATATGACTCGAGGGGAGTTGCCAGAAGATGAGATTCTGGCCAGACAGATAATCCGGCGCTCCAAATCTATGACGATTCTTAATGGTGAGTTGCATCATTGCAGTGTATCAGGGGCGTTTCAATGTTGTGTTTCCCCTGAGGAAGGCTGTGAAATCTTAAGAGAAATCCATGAAGGAGATTGTGGACATCACGCCGGTTCAAAGTCCCTGGTGGCAAAGGCGTTTCGTCACGGATTTTACTGGTTGACCGCACACGCTGATGCGGAGGACTTGGTTAAGCGGTGTGATGGATGTCAGAAATTTTCAAGGCGTGCGCATGTACCGGCGCAAGAGTTGAGGATGATCCCAATAACGTGGCCGTTTGCAACTTGGGGGCTAGATATGGTCGGGCCATTTAAACGATCCAAGGATAAGAAGACCCACCTGTTGGTGGCAGTGGACAAATTTACCAAGTGGGTTGAAGCGAGCTGTCGCCAAGTGTGATGCGGCGGCAATGTGCGCTTCATCAAGAAGGTGATTTTCCGGTTTGGTTTTCCACACAGTATCATTACTGACAATGGCACTAATTTATCCAAAGGTGCTATGAAAGAGTTCTGTGAACGTGAGCACATCCGACTTGATGTATCGTCAGTGGCTCATCCCCAGTCCAACGGGCAGGCAGAACGAGCCAATCAAGAGATCTTACGAGGCATAAAACCTCGGCTTATGGTTCCGTTAAAACGAACACCAGGGTGCTGGATTGAAGAGCTACCATCGGTGCTATGGAGTATCAATACTACGCCAAACCGGGCCACTGGATATACACCGTTTTTCATGGTCTACGGAGCAGAGGCAGTCCTTCCCAGTGATATCCGGCCCGATTCACCCCATGTAGCGGCTTATGTTGAAGCGGACAACGAGACGGCGCGGCAGGACGCTTTGGATCTATTGGATGAAGAGCGTGATATGGCAGCTGCTCGTTCGGCGATTTACCAGCAAGATCTTCGTCGTTATCACAGCCGCCGGGTTAAAACCGTAACCTTTCAAGAAGGAGATCCGGTGCCGCCTCATCCAAGACCGAATGACATGCACAAGTTATCCCCACCTTGGGAAGGACCTTTTGTGGTCGAAGAATCTACACAACGGATCATACTATCGATTGATATTCGAGAGCGTCAAGACTCACGTACATCGAGGAGGAGACCAACAGCCGTGGAATATAGCTCATCTTGACCTTACTACACTTGAGTCATCGGCTTAGTTTATGTACATATCATGACAATGTATATATTATCTTCGATATAATAAAAACCGGAGCCTCAGCTAAAGCGGGGTCTCTGTCTCTCTTATCATGCGTGGTTACATGGGGTGCTTCAGTTTTAAAGCGGCCTCGGTTTACCCCTTGACATTTGTTTTATCACTTGGGGGCTTGGTCGGTGTCCGAACCAATGCAACACCTCTTGATAGGCGAAAGCCACCAGATCATTTGGGGACACGGTCACGTCTCGAACCGGTCACGCCTCTTGGTCGGCCAATAGGGCCGAGTCATTTGGGGCTTGGTCGAACCCAACCAATGTCATGCCACTTGGCCGGCGACTGCCAAGAGTCTTTGGGGACTGGCCGACTTGCACCATCGCTACACCTTCGGGGAGCTTGGTTGCGTCTGACCATGGTAATGCCATCTGACTAGCTCAGTAAAGTTTTTCTTTTGCAAAGAGTTATTGCCTTTGTTGCTATATTTTTCCATAATTGGTATTCGATTTTTGTTGTGTTTTTAACCCGACAAACGCTTTTATCCGTTCAACTGCTGATTACACATTGACATGATACGGTTTAATCTTACGCCAAGTTTTATCTCGCGGTTTACTTTCTTCCCGTTAATCATCATTGAATAACAAGGGGCTTGTCTGATTCAAAGACGGTTTATATGGGAGTTATTCTCTCCCCGCTTTACAGACGGTCATGGTTTTTAAGGCCTCCGCTTTAGGTTTGGCTACGCCAGCTTCATGCCCAGACACGACAGGAAATACGAATCAAGCAAAAGTTTCACTACTTATGCACGAAGGCATATTCAGGCGGAAAGTTTTAATTAAAGTTATTACAAGGCCACATGGTGCCCAAGTGAGATCATTGTTCTTTGAGTAAACCGCCAACGACAGATATTTAAACCGGCCACCGGTTCAAGCCTACTCTTCATCTTCCGCCGCTTCAGCCTCTTCGTCTCTACCCATTGGCTGGAAATCAACAGTGGTCCAGTCGATTCCCATTAGCGCTTGAAAACAGCCTCTTCGTGGATCGAGAGAAGACGGTTCAATATCGGGGAGCATAAGTATGCTTACGGATTGAGGGATCAGATTTTCCGCTTCAAAAGTTGGGGCGCACTCGCTTGTTTTGGTCATTGTATTGCGCTTGGTAATGCTCCAAATCGGCTTCTTCGCCAACCGACAAGCTAGCGGGCGTCTTCGCACGGTTTATAGCCCGTAGATCCTCTTCATTGAAATCGAGCCATCTTCTTTCACACCGGGATAGCCTTGAGATGCTTCCACAGATCAAAGTCTGTACCCATGCCTTGGCTCGGATCAAAGGCGTTGATAGCTCCGGTTCGGCGGCATATTTTTCACCTCTTCAATCCGGGCAGAAGCATGGACAGCGGTTCAGAGTATCTTGAATCAAGGAAGGTGCCGGATTGTTATGTGACGCTGTGGTGATGATCTGTGGAGCTCCGGTATACAATCTGTTCTACCAAGGTATAGACAGCCTTGATTTCTTCCGCACATCGTTTCCTAAGTGCCCAATGCGTGTGCCTACAACAATGCAGTTAGTTTCAAACCGAGTAATGACACAAGAGGTGCAACACATCACAACTGTTCAAAGGAAGCTTACCAAAGATTGCCGCATCATAGAGTGTACTTGCCGCTTTACGGCCGCCGATCATCTACCACGGTTTAAGGGCAACTTGCATTTTACGCCCATTTGATCAAATTGGCCTTCTCGGTGGCCCAATCCTTTGTTCTTTCTTCAAGCTTTCCTTCACTTGTTCGGCAGCGTTCAAAGCATCGGTTAACTCTTTCTTGGCCTTCTCTGCTTTGACTCTTTGGGTTTTCAAAGCCGCTTGTAAATCGGCAATCCGGTCATCTTTGATTTTCACCTCAGCCTGTGTATCGATAGTACGTTCAGCCAGAGATTCAAGATAGTCAAAGTCCCAACCACACAACACAGTTATATGCTTGGCACTTGGGGGCTAATGTACCTTTGATCTTTGCATTATTACTAGATGACAAAGTCCCAAGCTCAATACAAGTATTCAACTTGGCACTTGGGGGCTAATGGCTATTTGATCTAGCAATGTTTCTAAAGGCAGTTTTTATTGAAGTGCCGGTTTAAATATGCACAGTTCAACTGGCCCCTAGAGCTATGCAGGTAGGTTTCAAAGTTGTTAAGGAATATAGTCAAGTCCCGGTTTGATCAAGATTACAAACCGGCCCTTGGGGGCTACAAGAACTGATATACTGGCGGTAAGGAAAGGAGTGAGTTACCTCAAACTTGTCCCTCATTAACTTGACCAAAGCCTTCATAGTCCCGGCTAGTATAAAGCCGGTTTAAATAGCCAGAATGAAGGTCTTGGGCACTTAAAGCAGCATATGTTTCCAGTTCAACATCCCATTTTCCTTTGTTCAAGGTGGAAAAATCTTCTTTCACAGTGTGCCGGGTTAAGGTTGCAGGATTCCCCGGTTCAGAGCGGCCCATACCAGTAATCACAACGTCATCATCTTTCGACTCAATGGATTGTGTGGGCACGACCGTTTTAGTAGCAGGACTGCGAGGTTTCTCAAACCGGACGGTCTTTGGCAGGTGGATCAAGATGAGATTGAAGTATTGAGCCTCTCTTCAGAATAACCTCCTCTTGAACCGGAGGATCATTGGGAATATCTTCAGAGGCAAAATTTTCAAGATCCGGCGCTCTCTCATGATCTGAGGCGGCAGCTTCTTCAGCTGTTTTGTCCAAGCGGGCCTTCTTGCTGGGTTTGGGTTTGGTTCTAAAGAGACAAAGAGTCAGGAAAAAGGCATATCCATTACAGAATATATCAGAAAGCATATGTCCGGTTTGACTTACCCGGCGGCTATCTTCAACGGTGGTAGCTGAGTGGCTGAGGATTCGCCAGAGGATGAATGGGAAGTAACCTGATAATCGGAGTCGGACGGATTAAGAGGTTGACGGAAGAAACCCGCTTTGGAATTTAAAGCAATAAAAGGTCGGAAACCTCGAGCGGCGCTTTCAACCGGGCTGTTGGGTAAACCGCAGAGGTAACTACGACCATCGTCTTGGGGTTGTGCGGCGAGCTTCATGTTGCTGTGTCTTCATAAGAAATTTGGGATCCAAATAAGCAAGAGGGTGAGAAAAATTAACTTTCCGGTTTGCCTGGCAAAATTTTGGTAAAGGCAAGTTTGCTGAATCGGAAGAGAGAATAGTTACCTCAGCGAATCCTGCGTTGCTGGCTTCCGCATCATCCTGACAAGCATCTCATCAATAAGGCGTGTAAAAAGCAAGCCAAGAGAATCAAGTTCCGGATTACCCACATCATCGTCAATGGCCGGGTCAGATGAAGCAGGGGTCTTTCTCTTATGGGCTGATTTCTTGACAATTTTTGTTTTGGGCCGGGTTGGCCGCCCTGTTTTCTCCATTTTGTCTTGTGAAAGTTTCTTGCTCCAAAACGGATTATCGCCCTGGATCAGAAGTAACTAAATGATTGGGTACATGAAGCAGTAACAGGTTTAATAATGAAGCAACTAGAAATTTACCGCAGGTGGTTTGTTGGTGGTGCAGTAAGGAGCTAGACCAGTTTGAGCACAGAGGTGCTCCGGTTCATTCAGCATCCTTTTTACCGAGTCCGTAACTTCATCATCAGAAAGTTCGAGTTTTGTGTGTCGGAGTGGGTCGTCGACGCTGCCAGTATACTGACACATCAAACCGGAACGCCAGCTCAGAGGCAATATACCCCATGATAACCAGCAGCGTGCAAGATCAATTCCAGTCAAACCATTGGCCATAAAGGCTTGGAGCTTGGATAGTTGCGGGGCGTATTTGTTTCTATCTTTGGCGCTTAATCTTTGAGGAAACGGATGAGTATTGCTTAGCCGCTCTGGACGAAAGCCAGGTAAGGGATTTTCATCTTCAGGAGAAGTGTCCTTGCAATAAAACCAAGTCGCATTCCACTCTTTGGGGTGAGTATGGAGTTTGACGTGGGGATAGGTGATCTCTTTCCTCTTTTGAATAGCCATACCGCCCAATTCCGTATTGGGGCCGTCGGTGAATTCAAGTCTGACGGTTTAGGTGGAAGAGGTCTCTAAACAGTTCAATGAAGGTTCCTCTTGCAGATATACTTTAGATAGTACTTGAAAGTGGCATAAATTGGTGACGGAGTTAGGGCCAATGTCCCGGGACGGAGCTGAAAATTGGCCAACACGTCCGGTAAAATTTTGAACCGGCGGTTTGAAACCCCGGCCGGTGATCTGCAAAGACCACAACTTCTCCTTCCTGGGTGTGGGAGGACATTCCTCTCGTGGACCCTCCAATGGATCATATCTTTGTCATCTAAAGCGCCAATCAAGACCAGATCATTCAGCTGCGACTCGGTGACGCGAGAAGGAACCCAGTTGCATTCATACACTTGTTTGGCCATGATAAGATCTACAAAAGTAATTGATCCGGTTCAAGAGCATGCTTGTTACAAAGTGATTGATCTAAGTTATCATAAACCGGAGGCAGTGTCTATAAATCGGTTTCTTGTGATATGATATCAGATGGGCTCTGGCGGTTCAACAAGGGGACTAATGGTGTACCTGTGCCGGTTTAGCAGCTTTTTCTTATGGTGAGTTAAACCGCCTAATCTAGGCTTTGGAAATAATTGAAGCTATGGATAGTTTGCAGAAACAAGTTTCACAAGATCCCATGATAGCTACGGATCAAGCGCAGTTCTGTAAAATGAAAATATTTCACGGAAGTGAAGCGTAAGCGAAGTAGACTATGAGGCGATATGTATGCGTAAGATCCATAGGCTTAAGATGAGAAAGTACAAGGATGCGTAGGAATCGCTATTAATACAAAGATCTGATTCATAGTGTGGTTCAAAGTTAAAAGGATAGACGGAGACGCACGAAGAACACGGTATGAAGCTGGAACCTTAAAAACAGATCTAAGTCGAGAAGGGGAAGAAGCTCACCGGGAACGGAGAAGACGCGAAAAGAGGCCGCAGTATTCTGGTACGATCAGGTCGATGAGCGGCCCAGGGGCGAAGCAGGTCGGCGGCGATGGTGGAGCTCCAGGAGCAGCGGCGCGAGGAAGACGAAGAAGAGGAGACGAAGGGAGGAAAGAAATGACCTTTCGGTCCTATTTATAAGGCAGCCTGGCTAGGTCAAGCGCGTGGATCCAGGAACTGCTATTAAAGAAGGCATTATAAAGGATCAAATTTCAGGATGACGTCATGCCGGTTTACAGTGACCAGAAGTAATGACGACATGGCGGTTTACTAGACAATAGAAGATGTCCAAGATACAAGCTTTGTGAAGGATTGACATGACCTGTTTCAAATCAATCTGGGGCCTAATGTTGGGGATATTACCACTAGGTGTAAACCGGCCAGCTTGGGCCGAGTTAACTCCATTAGTGGTACAAGCAGAGAAAGGCCCAAGGCCTATAGTCGGTTTAGAACTTGTAGCCGTAAACCGGCCTGATGTATAACTTGTATTGTAAGTTAGGAAGAGAGATACCAACCGGGATACAGTATGAACGGTTGGGACTCTATGAACCGACAGGCGTCACTCGTGTATATAAGGGGCGACCGGCGACGGTTCAAGGACAGACAACCACAACTCGAGCCTAGGCGAAGCTTGTTTGCTCCCTAGCCATCGAGACTACATCAATTCCATCACAACTAGACGTAGGCTTTTACCTTCATCGAAGGGGCCGAACTAGTATAAACCCTTGTGTCTTTGTGTCCGCTTTAACCCCTTCAAGTAAACCCGTAGCGATGGCTCCACGACTAAGTCCTTACGCTAGGACATCTGCCGTGACAAATCCATGACAAGTGATTCCCATTGTATCCAGGTACAGATCAAGTCCAGTGTTCTTGAATTCAGTGCCATTGTCACTTCTGATGTGCTTGATCTTCACACCATAGTTGTTCATAGCTCGATTTGCAAAGCGCCTGAAGACACCTTGCACTTCAGTCTTGTAAAGGATTATATGAACCCATGTGTATCTTGAGTAGTCATCAACAATGACGAAGCCATAGAGACAGGCAGTTATTGTGAGGGTGGAGTAGTGAGTAGGTCCAAATAAGTCCATGTGTAACAGCTCGAAGGGTTGAGATGTTGTCATGATTGTCTTCGAGGGGTGCTTTGCCCTTGTCATCTTTCCAGCTTCACAGGCACCACACAGATGATCCTTCTTGAACTTGAAATCTTCGATGCCAATGACATGCCTCTTCTTGACGAGTGAGTGTAAGTTCCTCATGCCAGCATGTCCCAGCCTTCGATGCCAGAGCCAGCATTCTGACGCTTTTGTGAGAAGACATACGGCAAGTTGTGGACCTGCTGAGAAATCTACCATGCATAGATCATCTTTTCGATACCCTTCAAAGACTAGAGATTTGTCAGATTCCATTAGTACAAGGCAATGATATTTGACAAATATCACAATCATGTTCAAGTCACAAAGCATTGAGACATGCATTAAGTTGAAACCAAGGGATTCAACAAGCATCACTTTATCCATGTGTTGATCCTTTGAGATTGCAACTCTACCTAGACCCAATACCTTGCTTTTACCAGTGTCAGCAAATGTGATGTGACTCTTGTCGGATGGACGTAAGGTTGAGTCCATGAGAAGACTTCGATCACCAGTCATATGATTTGTGCATCCACTGTCATAATCCATTCTGAAGCTTTTGGTGATGTACCCTACAGTGCAGTTAGGAGGATAGGCTTCACAAGAGTGTTGTGAAGCATAAGCATTCGACACATATAGGGACAGTCACATCTTATATCAAGGTTAGGACATAGTATGACTGATAAGAAATTCAGATGAAGTATATAGAATGACATTTTATCGTGCGTCCTTAATGAGTTTTAGGTCCCCAGCAATAGTATCGGGCGCCATTGATTGCTGGCTGGAGACCATTTTCTGCAAAAGAGAGTTAGTTCTTCTTTGCCACCCACATCTTTAGTGGGGGCTTAGAAGCGATGAGTCTAAGTGCAGCATCTGAGAATTTTGGCTTTGAAGCCCTAGCAAATAGCCTTGCAGGAGATGAATGATACTCATCTGAATAAGCAGAAAAGTTCTTAGTCCTATGAACATAGCGGTTCGAAGATACATGCTCATATTCATAAGTCTGAGCATGATTTCCCTGCAAAACATTGGCGTTAGGGTGACTCATGTGAGTCCTCAGATCAGTATGAAGCCTTTGGGCCACGTGAAGCTATAGGTGCAGGGTTTGTCTTCTTCCTTGGTGGTGTCATGGCGGCGTTCACAGAAGATTCTCAATGTACCGCTTAGGTACCCAGATCTTCTTCATAGGTGGTCCATTCCCGCGATTAGTACCAATGTACACGCAAACACTTCACCATTCTGATTTTTGAACAGCTTATAGTTTGCATCAAAGGATTCATCAATGATAATGGGATTAGCACAGGTAAAGCCAGATAAGGTAGATGGATCTACTGAAGGTTCCTTTGCAGCAACCCATGTGGTTTTGGGGTATTGCTCAAGCTTCCAATATGAGCCATCAACATTCATTTTCCTTTCAAACTGAACACCCTCTTTCCTAGGGTTTCGGTTCAGAATCTGCTTTTTGAGGACATCGCAGAGAGTCTGATGTCCCTTCAAACTTTTGTACATCCCTGTTTCAAGCAATGTCTTCAACATAGCATTTTCATTAGCAACAGCAGTGGTATCCTCCGCAGAGGGGTTAGTGACTACATCAGTAGGTGAAGACAATGAAACAGTAGCAGCAGTGAACATTCAGCAACAGATGTAGCATTATCACGCTCAATGCATTTTAGACATGGTGGTTCAAATCCATCCTGAGCGGAACTGATCTGTTGGGCGCGAAGTGAATCTCGCTCCTTCCGAAGATCTTCATAATCCACTCTTATCCTTTCAAGGTCTAGCTTTCTTTGAAGACATTCAGAAGACAGCTTCTCATGATCAGATAAGAGAGCATTATGTTGATCTTGAAGGGCGTCAAACTTAGCATGAAGTCTCTGAAGACTATCAGCCAAAGCTTTTAACTGATCCATTTCTTCACCCAACATATCATCGCTTTTACCAAGCATGTCTTGAACCTTTTCCAAGATTCTTTGTTGTTTAGTGGCAAGGGAAGCAAGCTTGTCATAACTGGGGCCAAATTCATCACCTGATTCATCATCACTAGATTTAGAGAGATAGCATTCGAGTTACCTTATCACCTTGCCATGTGGCATGATGAGGATGATGATGATTCGGTGCAAAGGTCATTTCCTTGAGAGATTCCTTGTAGTCCTCAAACCGCGGATCATGACGAGTCAAGCGATGACCTTCAGATACATCGAGAGCGGTCCCAGATTAACCCGGGTGATTGAGGTGCATAACATTCTTGAACTGATTTGGAGACGGATGGCGGATGGCGTCCTTATTTGTGAGGTTCAATAGAGTATACTTGCGAATGTCATCGATCTACGCCATCTTGCATAGATCGCTGAGTCCAATCTCGATGGCGGTCCATAGTTAGCTATCCATGGACATGAGTAGCTTCTTCATCATGGTCTTCCATCGGGGATACTCATGACCGTCAAAGGTGGGACACGATATGTTCCTCAATCCTGCAGTCGACATAGCTGAAACTCCAGGTGGTTAAACCGAATCACACAGAACAAGGGAGTACCTCGCTCTGATACCAATTGAAAGTGCTAGTATCGACTAGAGGGGGGGTTTCGAAGACAAACAATAGAAACAATCTAATTGATATGCAGCGGAAGATAAACTACCCTAAACAAGCCATAGTCAAGTATGTAATGATGTGAAAGTACAGGACTAATAGCAGTTAGGTAGTAAGGATCAAGATGGAAGATAGTGTGAAGCCAATCAACAATAGTAGTCAAGCAATGAAGTCAAACAGATAAACAGATAGGCAATGACTTCACGAAGACAAACTTAAGTAAGGTTGGAAGGATAGAACCAGTTGCTTGTTGAAGACACGAGTTTGTTGGACCAGGTTCGATTCTTTGTGACAAGCTATGCGTCAGTTAGGGAGGCTGAGATTTAACTTTCGAAAGACCGTGTCTTCACCTTATTCCCCTTGAGCTAAGGACACCCAGTCCTCGCCCAATCACTCTGGTAAGTTGTGACGCCCCCGATTCAATCGTACACTAATCATGCACGCAAACGTGTACGATCAAGATCAGGGACTCACGGGAAGATATCACGACACAACTCTAAAAACATAAATAAGTCATACCAGCATCATAATACAAGCCAGGGGCCTCGAGGGCTCGAATACAAGTGCTCGATCATAGACGAGTCAGCGGAAGCAACGATATCTGAGTACAGACATAAGTTAAACAAGTTTGCCATAAGATGGCTAGCACAAACTGGGATACAATCGAAACAGGCACATGCCTCCTACCTGGGATCCTCCTAACTACTCTTGGTCGTCGTCAGCGGGCTGCACGTAGTAGTAGGCACCTCCGGTGTAGTAGTCGTCGTCGACGGTGGCGTCTGGCTCCTGGACTCCAGCATCTGGTTGCGACAACCAGAAAGAAAGGAAAGGGGGAAAAGGGGAGAAAGCAACCGTGAGTACTCATCCAAAGTACTCGCAAGCAAGGAACTACACTACATATGCATGGGTATATGTGTAAGGAGGCCATATCAGTGGACTGAACTGCAGAATGCCAGAATAAGAGGGGATAGCTAGTCCTATCGAAGACTACGCTCAGCAGCCTCAAATCTTGCAAAGACATGTAGAAGAGAGTAGATTGAAGTCCTCAAGTAGCATCTCCAAGTAGCATCTCCAAGTAGCATCTCAAGTAGCATCGCATAGCATAATCCTACCCGGCGATCCTCTCCTCGTTGCTCTGTGGAAAAGCGACCACCGGGTTGTCTGTGGAACTTGTATGGGTGTGTTTTATTAAGTATCCGGTTCTAGTTGTCATAAGGTCAAGGTACAACTCCGGTCGCCCTTTTACCGAGGGACACGGCTATTGAATAGATTAACTTCCTGCAGGTGCACCACATAACCCAACACGCTTGATCCCATTTGGCCGGACACACTTTTCGGGGTTATGCCCGGCCTCGGAAGATCAACACGTCGCAGCCCCACCTAGGCACAACAGAGAGGTCAGCACGCCGGTCTAACTCCTATGGCGCAGGGGTCTGGGCCCATCGCCCTTTGCACACCAAGACGCTATGCGTCTGCGGCGGAAGCAGACCTAGCCTAGTGGCGTTCCAGTCCAAACCGGCGCGCGCCACTCAGTCGCTGACGTCACGAAGGCTTCGGCTGATACCATGACGCAGGGATACCCATAACTACTCCCACGTAGATGGTTAGTGCGTATAGACCAAATGGCCAGACTCAGATCAAATACCAAGATCTCATTAAGCGTGTTATTATGAAGCAATCATGACGCCGACCAGGCCAGGCCCACCTCTCGCCTAGGTGGTCTCAACTCGCCGTGTCGCTCCGCCACAAAGACCCACACAGAGGGCCGTCGGGACAAAGGTCCTTTCAAATAATCAATCCGTGAATCACTCATGGGTACTCTTCAAGCGGACCCGACTTTAGTCACCATCTGAAGTATGTATATATGTATAGTATATACCCGTGATCACCTCCCAAGTGATCACGGCCCAATAGTATAGCAAGGCAGACTGACAAGAATGTAGGGCCAATGATGATAAACTAGCATCCTATACTAAGCATTTAGGATTGCGGGTAAGGTATCAATATTTATGTAACAATGACAAAGCTATGCAATGTAAAGGAGTAACCAACAAGAACATGCTACACTACTCTAATGCAAGCAGTATAGAGAAGAATAGGCGATATCTGGTGATCAAGGGGGGGGGCTTGCCTGATTGCTCTGGCAAGGAGGGGTCGTCAACTCCGTAGTCGAACTAGGCAGCAGCAGCGTCGGTCTCGGTGTCTAACGAGAGAAGAGGGGGAAGAAACAATAAATATTAAAGCAAGTAGGTGCATAGCGATGCATGACATGACAAGTATCGGTGCTAGAGGTGCCCTAACGTGGTATGAGGTGATACCGGTGAAGGGGGGCAACATCCGGGGAGGTATCCCCGGGGTCCCGTGTTTTCGGGCAGAGGAGCTGGAGGGGGAAAGTTACGAGTTCGATAGGTTAGGGGGGTGTGGCGGACGAACGGGTTGCGTATCCGGAATCGTCTCGTCGTTCTGAGCAACTTTCATGTAGAAAGTATTTTCATCCGAGCTACGGTTTATTTTATATTAATTTTAAAAGATTTAATCATTTTTAGAATTTATTTAATTTTTAATTCTAACATTATCCAGAATAGTGTATGCTGATGTCATCATGACGTCAACAGTCAACAGGGCGTTTGACTGGGTCAAACTAACTTGAGGGTCCCGCATGTCATTGACTGATTAATTAACAATTAACTAAACAAGGTTAATTAGTCCTAACCAGTGATTAAGTTAATCTAAACAGAATTAGTTAAGTTAATTAATTAATTAATTAATTAATTAATATTTTTAATGTATTTATTTTTTTTCTTAAAAAACGTTTCAGGGGCGGGCCCCGCGCGTCATAGGCACAGGGGGCCTTAACGGGCGCTGGGTGCGGGGTGGCCCGATCGGGCGCCCGATACGGCACTCGCCCAGGCCAACCGCAGGGCGGCACCGTGGGGCACGGGCGCCGGCGCCTTGAGGCAGGCGGCGCGTCTTGCAGCGCCGGCGAGCGGGCAAGGACGGCGAGCCTGATGGAGGCGGGAGGCCGTAGTGAGCGCTGCCGAGGCGCTGCCCCGCGACGAGCGAATCGTGGCGCGAGCCGATGGCCGCGAGGGTAGAGGCTCGGTGCGGAGCACGGCAACATGCGGGCGAGGCGGTGTGGTCTGGTGACCGAACGCGGCCACGGCGGGCGCGCGCGCAGACGATGCGGGGTGAGGAGGGAAAGGCGGCGGCTCACGGTGGGTAGTAGGGTCCAGGGCAGCGGGCTCGATGAAGGTTGATGCAGCGAGGTCCAGCGACGGCGGGGAGGAAGCAGGCCGGCGATGGCGTCCGGCGACGAGGTGACGGCGACGATAGCGGGGTCCGGTGAGGAAGAGGCCATAGCACGGCGCGAGGGAGAGGGGTTCGTCGCCGGCAGGTGGCTCGTCCACCGCGGTAGGGTCGCCGGGCGGCGCGGGGCTCGAGCACGGAGCCAGGGCGGCGTCAGGCGGTAGTTCGGTCCTTGCCCCCGATCTCGATCCAGATCGGGGGAGGAGGAGCGGGCGACGTGGGGTGGGAATGGGTGTGTGGGGGTTAGGGTTTCTGGGTCCAGGGGATAAGGGAGAGTGGGGGCGGGCTGACATGGGCCGGTGGCGAAAGTGGGTCGGCCCGTTCGAACGGCGGAGGCCAGCTGGGCCATTTGGCCGAGCGCGGGGGGGGGGGGGGCTTTCTCTTTTTTTTGTTAGTTCAATTTTTCTCTTTTGTATTTTCTTTTATTCTATTTTATTTTACTTGTAGTTTCTTTAGTTTTGTAAAATAGGACAATAGTTCCTAAATTAAGGTCTCTAAATAACTCACTGCCTTAAAAGGTTTGGCCCCTAAATAAATGTTTAAATATTTTATAGTTTATAAAAGGCATTTAATTAGATGTTTTAGCTACTGTTTTAATTACATTAGTGCATTGAATTATTCAATAAAAATGTGGTTTCTCCACCAACATTACCTAGGGATTATGTGTCACATCCAGAACATTTTAGTTTTAATATTTGAAAACTTTTGTTGCTTGCCTTTATTTTAAATTGGAATTTGAATCGGTTTTGAACTAACGCGAGTTTCACAACAGTAACCGAGGTGACGTGGCATCATTAACGTGGAATTACTGTAGCCTAATTATCCGGGCGTCACAATTCTCCTCCACTACAAGAAATCTCGTCCCGAGATTTAAGAGGTAGTGTAAGGGGGGAAAGTTTGATAATGAATCTAGTGAATCTTTTCGGTCTTGGTTGCTCTTCTCGAAGAGGTCGATCCATTACAATGATTTCTTCATTCCTCTGCTTCAGGTCCTCATGATGAAGTCGGCTCTTTTCTTCGGGACTCCATCGTATTTACGAATAGGTAACGGGGCAGGTCGGCAACGACAGAATGTTACAAGGGTTATAATCTGGGATTAACCCATGAATGAGCATATGAGTACCTCTCGAGTTTGAACATTTAAAAGACATCGAGAGTAAAGTTGGGAGGTACAATAAGAAGTTTCAAGCAGCCAGGCAATCGTTCAATGCCTAGTCAGAAGGTGAAAGTGGTTTCAAAGCAACGGGATAATTATTGTGTCCGATGCCAGAATTGATGATTTCATCGGAAAGGTGGCTCACGAATTACATACGAGTCCACGCGGGAGGAATAACTTTGGAAACTGGGGTGTGAAGGAGAGTCAGGTTTCGATCCTGTGGAACTGTGGGTTGTGGGCCCACCATGTTTTTAAAAGTAGGAAGGGCAGAGACGTCTTGCGTGATCATGCAAGCAAGGCATGTTAGGGGGGTAGCCTGTCGATTATGTCAGCGAAAACGTCGATACCAAGGGCGAGGGACGAAGAGAACTATTTTCCTGCTCATTGAACGAGGCGGGTCAATAGGCAAAGTTCTCGTCCATCGGTGGCTACCGGAACGTCATCAACAATAATGTGACTTCTTCTTGTGATGAATTGTACACCGAGGAGTTTACCTAAGCGGGAGAATATTGCTGCTTAGATCATATAGATCACAAGAAAGGTTCAAACAACCAATGGAAAGTAAAATATGATTATCATATTGAGCAGAACAATGGAAAGGAAAATGTGTTTAAACACATATTTCAGGGATATATCCTGCCCAAGGACAAGCGGAGTATGATATCCATGACAGGATATAATGTAGAAAACTCTTTAGGTAGGGGGGATTTTCATGATATTACCAATACAGTGTTGTTTGGACAATTGAGCAGGAAACATTTAGCATTGGGCTTCAAATGTTCCGGTTGAAAATCGGAGCACCATAGACATGCTTCGAGATAGCATTGACATGGTCAACAGGTGAAGATCAGACTTAAGAAACAAAAAGGATCCATCAGGAGGAACTTAAAGAATAAGTCTTACCATTTCCCCATGGACGAATGGCTAACCTTGTACAAGGATACTATAGCAATAGGTCCTCCGACCAGGTGTGCTAGGCATGATATCACCTTACTGGGTTATATAAGGACAAATATTATGACTCTTGGAAAACGTTCCAACCATCATATCTGGCCGAGATTCAGATCTGATTGGTGTCAAGATAACTCAGACTCATGATGCCCGAGAAGGAAATGGGGCAACACAATTAGATGAGATGGAGTTGCAAGATTCTCGGGAAATGTACTATGGAAGCAAGTTTCGAATCATGAGTTCACCATTTAACCAAGGAGAGGACGAGGAGGTGGCTGATGAACTCAACGATTATTCATTGAGATTTTCAAAAGATGGATTTCCACACTTATGTGAACAAGGAGATAACATTTGTCATATCAAATGATGTAATGAGGTATGCTCGAGGAAAACATACACAATTAAACATTGGTTGAAATGTGCACCCGAAATATGGGCTGGGTTGCACGACCAACGTCTAAATGGTGATTCAACAATCAATAGTCTAAGAATGAACGGCCGACCATTAACTTCAAGCAATAGGGTTGCTAGAAGTTTTGGAATTACACATCACAGTCCATTTGTCGGTGGTTAGAAATAACACGGTGACTAGGAAAAGAATGGTGGTGGTGATAAGTATCACTGGTATCAAGAATTCTCCAGAGGTGGTGAAATTCTCACAACATTGAGGACATAAGAGATGTTAATGTTCCAAGGTAAAGAAGAAAAATTACTGGATAGCAACGAACTCAAGGTATAACACAAAACACGAACAAGTTTGTGTTGGAGGGAAGGCAATAAAGTGGTCGATGATAACACAAATCATCGAGGCAAGGATGGCATTTCTCATCATGAATCCGATTGATATCCTGGAAGAGCTCATAAGGTTGATGATGATCACGACACATTTGTCAAGAGGTTACACGAAGATGTAATCGAACAGCGATCACATCAAGTCAAAGGACTGACGAAGCGATATTGGAACTAAGGGTACGACACGAACTCGAAATCAAGCTTGATGTTTAAGGCGAAATGATATGACGAGGAAGATCGACGTAAGTTTAGCTCTTCGTCGAAAGTTGTGCTCCGGGAAGGACCAGGTAGCACAGTTAAAATTTAGCACATTAATGATATAGTCGATCAGGCTAGGAATGACTTGAAGGGTTAATAAACTCATAAGCAACGGAGATTAATTAGAGCTATTGAATCGGAGTGCGAATTTGATTCACTTATTAGTGTCCTTGAGTGTCTAACAACTCATAACCCGGGGGAAATTGGAATCGGTGAGAAATAATACTTGAAGAAATCATAAGAAGTAATATGGTTCTGTGCTATTATCGAGATACCAGGGGGTAATACTCGAAGGTAGATCATATAATAGAGGTTGGACGGGTGCATTGATCTGCAGAGGACAAGTGGTCCAACTTGTCCGAGAAAAGGATCAAAGATGATCAATCATGGTCGGAACCATGGTCGCAAAGGACCAACATAGATACAAGATGAACTTATAACAGGGGGACCATTATTAATACAAGAAGCTTTCATGATAGATTCCACATCGGGTCCATGGGCATGAACACAAGGTTCAAGGTCGACTCCCGCTTCTTTAATGCATAACCTTTCATTCACTTCTCGTCTTCGAAGAAGTTGCAGTGTTGAAATTTTATCTGGCAAAATACCAGAAGTGTATGATTCATGAAAACTTTTGAGTTCACACATATTAAGGAAGGCATAGGTTCAACCCATCGGGGCATCTTAGAATCATATACCAGAATCTTTAGAAGTAATTAACTCAAGCTCGAAGGCAGAGCATGGTTGAGAAAGCAGAGGATACAATTTACCAAAGGCATTATGTATCAGAGGAAAGGCTCACAAGGTTATTGAATATGAAGGGCGTTGTCAGATAAAATCCAACAAAGGATCTGGTGGTCCACAAGGGATCTGACATGAGCATCGGTACTCAACTAGAGGAAGAAGAATGCAAGGAGATCAGATTATAGAAACAACTGACTAACTCAATTGTCAAATGCAAAGGAATTATGATTTCCAAATTAAGGGATCAGAAGCAATGCTCTGATCAGGGATGGATAAGTTGAATCGCCTTAGGGTACAATCAACGACAATTGGATTGGTCGAGAACCAATTCCAGTTAAAAGAATGGCAGCTCAGCCGGAAAGGTAATTTATAAGGATCAATGATGATTGTGTGTATTCTCAAACATATTGAGTCAACAGACTCAAAATGATAATGGCAAGGAATGTCAATAAGACTACGAGACTTATGGGATTAACCATAATGCAAGCAAGCAAGAATTTCAAAAGCCAAAGGCTCCAGAGGATTTTCGGAAGATCGAATAGTATTTTGAAGACCTTGTGAAACACATGAACAATCGATGATGGCGGATACCGACAAGTGCGAGGATTTATTTGAAGGGGTATTCATGTGGCAAAGAACGCTAGGCAAGTAGGCACAAGGTATTCTCGTAACAATAGAAAACTTGGGTATCTTGTAATAACAAGATCAATCGATGAATGTAAGAATAACAACTGCAAGTAGTTATCCATAAGGGTTTGCGGTGGAAGGGGAATTGCAAACGCGATGAACACAAGTTCTCGGGTTAACAGCGGAGAGTGTCTTCAGGGTCTTCTGGTGCAGCAGACGATCATCAGTAATAAGGGGCTCTCCGTGTGAAAGTGATAATGAGATCCTAATGTTAGATTTAGTAAAATTCATTTAACCCGAATAGAGGAGAGATCAGAGTCCCAGAGTAAAGGTCGAGGAGTAAAAGATCCTAGTACCACCCAATGGCAACGTGGGCCCGTAAGGCACACTGCAATGTTAGTAAAAGTTTTTGCAATGTCTAGACTCGTCTTCGGCCAAGGAGTGTGGATGGGGGAGTCCTACAGGCAGTCGGCTCTGATACCAACTTGTGACGCCCCCGATTCAATCGTACACTAATCATGCACGCAAACGTGTACGATCAAGATCAGGGACTCACGGGAAGATATCACGACACAACTCCAAAAACATAAATAAGTCATACCAAAGCATCATAATACAAGCCGGGGGCCTCGAGGGCTCGAATACAAGTGCTCGATCATAGGCGAGTCGTGGAAGCAACAATGTCTCGAAATACGGACATAAGTTAAACAAGTTTGCCATAAGATGGCTAGCACAAACCGGGATACAATCGAAGAGAGCACGGGCCTCCCGCACGGGATCCTCCTAACTACTCTTGGTCGCCGTCGTGGCTGCTGCGTAGTAGTAGGCACCTCCGGTAGTAGTAAGTAAATCCGCCGACGGTGGCGTCTGCTCTCGGACTCCGGCATCTGGTTGCGACAACCGAAAAGAAAGGAAAGGGGGAAAAGGGGAGAAAGCAACCGTGAGTACTCATCCAAAGTACTGCAAGCAAGGAACTACACTACATATGCATGGGTATATGTGTAAGGAGGCCATATCGATGGACCGAATGCAGAATGCCGAATAAGAGGGGATAGCTAGTCCTATCAAAGACTACGCTCGGCAGCCTCCGTCTTGCAAAGATGTAGAAGAGAGTAGATTGAAGTCCTCCAAGTAGCATCTCCAAGTAGCATCTCCAAGTAGCATCTCAAGTAGCATCGCATAGCATAATCCTACCCGCGATCCTCTCCTCGTTGCCCTATGGAAGCGATCACGGGTTGTCGTGGAACTTATGCAGGTGTGTTTTATTAAGTATCCGGTTCTAGTTGTCATAAGGTCAAGGTACAACTCCGGTCGTCCTTTACCGAGGGACACGGCTATTGAATAGATTAACTTCCTGCAGGGTGCACCACATAACCCAACACGCTTGATCCCATTTGGCGGACACACTTTTCGGGTTATGCCCGCCTCGGAAGATCAACACGTCGCAGCCCCACCTAGGCACAACAGAGAGGTCGACCGCCGGTCTAACTCCTATGGCGCAGGGTGCAGGCCCATCGCCTTTGCACACCGCACGTTGCGTCGCGACGAAGCGCACCTAGCCTAGTGGCGTTCGGTCCAATCCGGTAGCGCGCCACTCGGTCGGCCGACGTCACGAAGGCTTCGGTGATACCACGACGCCGGGATACCCATAACTACTCCCACGTAGATGGTTAGTGCGTATAGACCAAATGGCGGACTCGGATCAAATACCAAGATCTCGTTAAGCGTGTTATTATGAAGCAACCATGACGCCGACGAGGCCAGGCCCACCTCTCGCCTAGGTGGTCTCAACACGCCTGCCGCCTCCGCCACAAAGACCCACACAGAGGGCCGTCGGGACAAATGTCCTTTCAGCCCCAATCAAGTGAATCACTCATGGTACTCTTGAGCGGACCCGACTTTAGTCACCATCTGAAGTATGTATATGTATAGTATATACCGTGATCACCTCCCAAGTGATCACGCCCAATAGTATAGCAAGGCGGTCGACAAGAATGTAGGGCCAATGATGATAAACTAGCATCCTATACTAAGCATTTAGGATTATGGTAAGGTATCAATATTTATAGCAACAATGACAAAGCTATGCAATGTAATAGGAGTAACCGAACAAGAACATGCTACACTACTCTAATGCAAGCAGTATAGAGAAGAATAGGCGATATCTGGTGATCAAGGGGGGCTTGCATGATTGCTCTGGCTAGGAGGGGTCGTCAACTCCGTAGTCGAACTGGGCAGCAGCAGCGTTGGTCTCGGTGTCTAACGAGAGAAGAGGGGGAAGAAACAATAAATATTAAAGCAAGTAGGTGCATAGCCATGCATGACATGACAAGTATCGGTGCTAGAGGTGCCCTAACGTGGTATGAGGTGATACCGGTGAAGGGGGGCAACATCCGGGGAGGTATCCCCGGGGTCCCGTGTTTTCGGGCAGAGGAGCTGGAGGGGGAAAGTTACGAGTTCGATAGGTTAGGGGGGTGTGGCGGACAAACGGGTTGCGTATCCGGAATCGTCTCGTCGTTCTGAGCAACTTTCATGTAGAAAGTATTTTCATCCGAGCTACGGTTTATTTTATATTAATTTTAAAAAATTTAATCATTTTTAGAATTTATTTAATTTTTAATTCTAACATTATCCAGAATAGTGTATGCTGATGTCATCATGACGTCAACAGTCAACAGGGCGTTTGACTGGGTCAAACTAACTTGAGGGTCCCGCATGTCATTGACTGATTAATTAACAATTAACTAAACAAGGTTAATTAGTCCTAACCAGTGATTAAGTTAATCTAAACAGAATTAGTTAAGTTAAGTTAATTAATTAATTAATTAATATTTTTAATGTATTTATTTTTTTCTTAAAAACGTTTGAGGCGGGCCCATAGCGTCATAAACACAGGGGCCTTAACGGGCGCTGGTGCGAGGTGGCCCGATCGGGCGCCCGTCTGGCGCTCGCCAGCAACCGCAGGGCGGCAGTGGGGCACACGGATGGCGCGCGCAGCAGGAGGCGGGCGTCGCTCGCGGAGCCGGCGAGGACGGCGACGAGCGGCACCTGATGGGCGCGGGGCGCGATGAGCGCTTGGCGAGGCGTGGGCCCGCGCGATCGAGCGAAGTACGTGGCGCGAGCCGATGGCGCGAGGTAGAGGGGCTCAGGGTGCGAGCACGGCAACGGCGGGCGGGCGGTGTGGTCTCAGTGACCGAACGTGGCCCGCGGTGGTATGCGCAGAGCGATCTTGAGGTGAGGAGGAAAGGCGGCTCACGGTGGGTAGTAGGGTCGAGGCGGCGGGCTCGATGAAGGTTGATCTGTGAGGTCCAGCGACGGCGGAGGAAGCGAGCCGGCGATGGCGTCCGGCGACGAGGTGACGGCGACGATAAGCGGGGTCCGTGAGGAAGAGGTCGTAAGACGCGCGAGGAGAGGGGTTCGTCGTCGGCGGTGGCTCGTCCACCATGCAGTGGTCGCGCCGGCGGCGGGGCTCGAGCACGGAGCAAGGGCGGCGTCAGGCGGCAGTTCGGTCCTTGCCCCCGATCTCGATCCAGATCGGGGGAGGAGGAGCGGGCGACGTGGGGTGGGAATGGGTGTGTGGGGGTTAGGGTTTATGGGTCCAGGGGATAAGGGAGAGTGGGGCGGGCCGACATGGGCCGGTGGCGAAAGTGGGCCCGCCCGTTCGAACGGCGGAGGCGAGCTGGGCCACTTGGCCCGGGGGGGGGGGGCTTTCTCTTTGTTTTTTTTGTTAGTTTAGTTTTTCTCTTTTGTATTTTCTTTTATTCTGTTTTATTTTACTTGTAGTTTCTTTAGTTTTGTAAAATAGGACAATAGTTCCTAAATTAAGGTCTCTAAATAACTCACTGCCTTAAAAAGTTTGGCCCCTAAATAAATGTTTAAATATTTTATAGTTTATAAAAGGCATTTAATTAGATGTTTTAGCTACTGTTTTAATTACATTAGTGCATTGAATTATTCAATAAAAATGTGGTTTCTCCACCAACATTACCTAGGGATTATGTGTCACATCCAGAACATTTTAGTTTTAATATTTGAAAACTTTTGTTGCTTGCCTTTATTTTAAATTGGAATTTGAATCGGTTTTGAACTAATGCGAGTTTCACAACAGTAACCGAGGTGACGTGGCATCATTAACGTGAAATTACTGTAGCCTAATTATCCGGGCGTCACATAAGTCTTCAAGGGAGACTTCCAAACCTTCACAGACTTCGTTCACCGGCAATCCACAATGACTCTTGGATGCTTAGAACGCGACGCCTAACCGGCTGGAGGATTCACAGTCCTCAAGTGTAATAAGTCTTGGTCACACGAGATGTAAAGACTTCATGATGCCTAACACTCTTTGGCTCTGGGTGTTTGGGCTTTGTCCTCGCAAGGATTCTCTCTCTCAAATGCTTGAGGTGGGTTGCTCTCAAGCGACAAAAGCCGTGCACAAACTATGAGCAGCCACCAATTTATGGTGTAGGGTGGGCTATTTATAGCCACTAGGCAACCCGACCTGATTTGTCCAAAATGACCTGGGTCACTAAGGAACCGACACGTGTTCCAATGGTCGATTTCAAACACACGCTGCAACTTTACTTGGGCTACAAGCAAAGTCGACTCATCCACTCTGGATAAGATTTGCTCTCATTGTCTTCGCTCGAAGACATAGGATTTGAGTTGAGCATCACTTCAGTCACTCTGACTTAGTTCACTTGGACCCCACTTAACAGTATGGTGGTTCCTATGACTCAACAAAGAAGAAAAGGAAACAACGAAGCCACACAGTCTTCGCGCTCCAAAGTCTTCACACAATGTCTTCTCATGTCATAGTCTTCAATATGAATATCTTCTCATACCACCATTGTCTTCAATGTCTTCATACATTTTTAGGGGTCATCTCCGGTAGGTAAACCGAATCAATGAGGGACACTACCTGCATTATCCTGCAATTCTCACAAACGCATCAGTCCCTCAACCAACTTTGTCGTCAATACTCCAAAACCAACTAGGGGTGGCACTAGATGCACTTACAAGCATCACGCGAATGTGTGTGGCTTCGCAGAATGATAAACCACATACAACAGTCATGTGGAATTGGTTCTATAGAATCACCTACCATTATCTACGAAGATAATGCGGCTTGTGTTGCACAGATGCAAACAGGATACATCAAGAGTAATATCACTAAGCATATTTCTCCTAAGTGGTTTTTTCCGCATGAACTTCAGAAAAGTGGGGAAATAAACATCTTGCAAATTAAATCATGTGAAAATCTTGCTGATTTATTTACCAAGTCTCTATCAAATTCTACATTCCAAAAATATGTTCATGGAATTGGTATGCGACGACTTCGGGACTTGCAAGAATCAGGGGGAGTGTCTCCCTGAACTGTATCTGTTTGAACTAGCATATTACATTTCTTTCTCTCTATGAGTTTTATGTTTCAGGTTCTCATCAAGAATGTTAATGAAGAATTGCCGGAGAAGAACCTTTTTGAGATGATGATGCAACCTAGGCAATCTTTCGAAATGATGATTCTACCAGATGATCATATGACGATTCTACATGGACAAGCATAGATTAGGGGAAGTGTTGTGATTAATTAGCATATATTAATTAGAAGGAAAATCTCCTCTTGTCTAATAGTGTGTGCGGTTCTCTATAGCAACCGACGCGTCTCCTTTTCTCAACCGTCGTGACTTCTAACCTATGACAGTTCATGTAAAGACGCCTCCTACTTGCGTCCCTTGTACTCATATAAATAGCTACTCTATCAATACAAAGATCAGTCGATCATTTTTCATCAAACAGATGGTTCTCCTCTAGATTCGCACCGACAGCTGTATAGGACCCTGTATTTGGTCGTGTATATCTAACTTTTCACTGCACAAAGGCCCACCACTGTCAGCTATTAAATGTCACTGCTCCCGTTAGGCCTCCGCTCGCACAGAAGAGATTGACGACATGGGCCACGGCTCATCTCCTATTGTGTACCAACGCCGTCACTGTACTGACACCAATTTAATTCCACGTTCCCAGCACCTTTCAGTCTGCATGATTCATCTTTTTGCATGATTCATCTTCCTCTTCTGACAAACCTATCCAGACCCTGAAAAATGATTTTTAATGCATAACAATTAACAGACTTAATTCTTTCCAAATGTTATTCGGCCCAGCACACACTAACCCTCTACAATCGTTATATGTACATCAAAGCTCACATAAATAATATCCCATCAAACAACAACAGTCTGCTCATTCCATGGCTTATCCATACTTCATTTTTTTGACAAATTTTATAACGCAACAACTAGCCTGAAACAATCATTTCAAACACTAACAACTTGCCAGTCTTAAATGTTGCCAATATCGTTGAACACACCCCACACTAGCCTAAGTATTTCAACACTGACACTGTAGCCATTATACAAGCACCCAACAGCAGTCTGCTCGTTCACGGTTTGGTCCCTAATTCAGTTCTCTGGCAACATCCACCTGCAAAAAAATCTCTACGTATTTTAAACCACAGCTCTTTTTGACTAGTAACACTTATTTCTAACATTAAAAACTTCCTTACAGCATTCTGCTCACTATATAATTTTTTCCCTGGCAACATTTTCCCAAAAAAAAGGCTAACAAGTTTAATCCATATTTCAGTTCTCTCTGCAAACATTTTCCCATCCAATGTTTTTCTTGATTTCCTAAGGAACGACTAAAACACATCTATTGCACTGCATTTCAGCACGTGCACTAGCTGAATGAATTCACCACAGTTCCAGACAACAAAATCCCAAAGTATCTTAATTTATTGATCATTTTTTCTCCAAACTTTTGCCATGTAAACTAAGACATGTCTCCTGCATTGTGTTTCAGCAGCTGCAATAACTGAACTAATTTAGAGCATTTTTCTATTCCCCGTTTTTGCTTCTCTAACTATCACCTGTCAGCATCGACTAATTTTAACAACATGCACAAACAAGCAGCCAACCTACACATGTCTCACTGAACAAAAAATAGACACAATTTTGCTGCCCACGAAAAACGCACCTGGTGCTTGAGGGTTCATCTTCCCGGTCGACATTTCTGAAGCCTGTGGCGAGCTCTCACGTCTCTGATTAACCACCACATCTTCCTCGCAGATTTGCCCGTCAGCACTCATGGCGGGCTTAATCGCTTCATCAGCGGCCAGCCTCGCTCGTTGCACCGTTGGCAGGCAGATCCACTGGCAATATATCTCGAGCATCATTTGTCCACCTTTTTATTATATGCTTAGCTGAGATTTCTTATCTCGGATGAAGTCCAGAACCTGAAGCACAACACGTCAACTTCTATATCTTGAAATGAACCACATACAGTTCACAAAAGTTAAGCGAAGTTTGTGAACAAAGCATGGCAAACAAGTATGCTCACCTTCAACACATGGCTACACAGCAGCCCCATGTGTTCAAACTGCCCGCATTCGCATTCAAACTCGTTACTTCCGTCCAGCATCTTTACCGCGGACGACACCCTACACCAGTTTTCTCTTTTCTCAGCCTCGTCGTGTATTGCAACATACAACTTATGTTTCTCAGTCTCTTCCACTTGGTATGCTCCACACTCGTGCAATATATGCCCAAATTGCTCAAACATGGCCCTCGTATATATCTTGCCGGTGTGCCTTTCAACTGCCAAGTTTCCTCTCATCAAAGGGTAACCCTGAAATACAAACCAGATCAACCAGTCAATGTCATAATTACACGCCCGAATGTAATGTATAACTATTAATAAATGCATACTTAAATAATACTCACAATTCTTGTTCGCTTCTCCTCATAGTTCTCTTCCATTTCTCTGTCAAAGAGTAGACTCATATACTTCTGAACAAACATATACATTGGACATCCTGGAGGCACGTAACTCTTTAACATATGGTTCACACTTTCACTCCTTTGCGCGCTCGTCATTTTCGCACAAAACACGGCTTTGAAATACGACTCCGCCCATTTTCTGCCTGATCTCAAAGAGCTGCGTCATGTACGGATGTGACCTCAGCTTGTACTTATCAAGCAACAATTCCCAGCCTTTCTCAAATTCTTCTACCGTGAGCATGTGATTGACCACCTTGTGGAACTCTGAATTCACTTTTTTTTGGTGTACAGCGGGCCCAACAACTCCTTTGCCTTTTAAAGCACGTGCCACTTACACCAGCGATGTGTAGTATCCGGCATTATGCTCTTGATAGCCAGTTCCATAGTCCGATTCTGGTCCGTGAAGCACACAAAACTGAACATCCATCAGTCACGATGATTTTGAGAAAACTTAACATCAATCATAAATTTCAAGCCTGTCAAAACACCACCCTATGTGTAACACCAACAAATGTAGAACTTACCCGTTAGTATAGTTTTTTGGCACAGCGCCACCCATCATTCTCAGAAATCCAGAGAAAACTCATTCAAACCTCTCGGCGGTTTCATCACAGAGAAGCACTCAAGCCAGGATCACATTCTGAAAATGATTATTGACATCAACTAATAGGCCGAAAGGCATGTCATACAAATTTGTTGTGCATGTAGTGTCAAATGTTCTCACATCGCCGAAAAATGCGTACTGCAGCCTGCTGCTCCTTCTTACCTACATGAGGTTCTTGATCCTGCCCTCTTTGTCAACCTGAACTCTGTATGTGAAAAGCGGGCTCCAATTTGTGCAAAGACCTCTATCGCTTTCCTTGCAACATCATCTAACTGTTCACTGCTAATCTTGCCACACAGATTATGCAAAGACCTCTTCATGAACGGAACATTTCCATTGATCCAAAACAACTGCCTACTATGTCACCTTTGCAAGGTTCACATTATTCTGTCGCAACTGCTTTATTAGGTCTCTACTGTACACATCAATGTGCATGTGAGATGGACAATGGATTGTCTCACCGAAATTGGGTGAAAAAAAAAGCAAATGGTTATGACTGTCCCGATGCTCTGCGATATACCACCCATTGTCCTCTGTCCGTAACAGCCTTATCAGCGCTGGGCATTCACACCGACAGGACCTTGTGTTTTCGACACCGGCTTTCCCTGGAAACATAATCAATCTCTTCAAAATTCTCATGCTTCACATAATATGAATCTAATTCGATGCCTAAGAACACACAGACTACTATGGAACATGGCTTTCCTTACTGAGCATCCGTAGACAATTTCCTACATGCACTTGGTTTTGCCCACATCTAATCTCAAACACCTTCTCCCAGGAATTCAAGCTGTAGAAATCATATGCTTCGCCCACCAAGTCAAAAGTAGTACCCAGCATTGGAGTGAAAACATTTCCAATCAGGTTTTCTACGAACACCCTCACTGCCTTCTCAAAGGCGCTGACACGGGTTTGGCAAGGTGCCTTGCTTGGGGCAGAGGCACCAATTTGCAACCTGAAATGGATTACAGGGGATTCTGAACCATTTTAATCCACCAACAACAATTTACAACTAAGACTACGATAACTGTTACATTAAACCATGGATTACTAGCAGACAAAACACAAGCACAATGCATGGCAGATTAAAATCCGATTCTTAAAATTATTCATAGCAGCTGCAAACAGTCATCCTTTCACACTGATCGAGTGACTGACAGATTAAACTAGAAGTACAAACCAACCACCGATCGCACCAATTCGTATCACACCATCGATTTCTACTGGCAAGTAAATCAAGCAAGAATGCAATACCATACACAGCGTGAAAGTCTCAATAGCAGTGTTGAAATTTAAATTCCATTTCCTCACTTCTTATTTCACCCAGGAGCCTGGGGATTCATCTTCCCCGTCGGCGAGTTGTCCCTTCTTACTGCTCCCGCCTGCCTCGAGATGCGATTTGCCCTTCGCCGCTCATTGCCGCCGTTCCTGATGCCCCTCAGATCAGCCCGTCGCCGCTCAAACCCGTGCCCTCCTGCAGCGTCCCCTCCATCACCGTTCGCCTCATTCCATCCGCCGGCGAACCTTCCGGCAATAGACTCTCTCCGCCTCCTCAATCAGAATGGATCTTTTTTTTTAGAGTCAATCAGAGTGGATCTGTGACAGAGAAAGCAAAGAGGACTCAGCTGTCTCATCTACACACTTCAAATCGCACACTAAGCTGGAAAAAATCGCATCGGAGCGGCATACCTGCGGATTTCACGAGGAACTTCATGGCTCGTCAGTCACCTGTTCTTCCCATCCCTCTTAATGGAAATGGCTGCGGTGCTGGGAACCTGCGCTTGCATTCAAGTCGCAGCTGCCGTCCTTTGACGGAAAGCGAATTTTCTGAGCCACGGATCAAACAGACTTTTGCGATTCTGCTCCACGGCTCGGTCCGTCGCCGCTGGACAACCGCTCGTGAACTGGCCCACTGCCCAGGTCTGACACGTACGTATTCTCTTACACCAGGCATTTTCCCGCAGTCCTAACCGCACCGTATAAAAAATTGGCCCACATCCCCACGCACTCACGAACGCGTACGATATCGAGCACATATGAGCTCGTGTGCAGTTACTCCATGTCCGGTACAGAGGAGGACGAAAAGGGGATCAATTCAACGATGCCAGGACTATCTACTGTGCACGTTATATAACCGTGCTTACAAGCCCACTGCCAGGTCCGGGTATTCGGTCGCAATCCCACCACTTGATTGTGCCTCCTTCCCTTGAAGACGTACTCCTGTAAGTGCTGGTGCGATCTTCAACGTAGCAGTACTGACATGAGCTCCCCCTGAAGTTCCAGTTTGTCCCCAAGCTGGTGCCAAGTAGCACATGCTGCTGGCAACCCAGACCATTTGATGAGAACTTGGAGCAAGGAAGCATTCCCTTTCTTGACTAGGCGTCTGTCCAAAATTTCTTTGGGGACTACATTCATCCCATTAAGCAGTGGTGGTTCTGGCAATGCCGAATAGACTGGTGTATGATCTGGCACATGAGTCTTCAACTGAGACACATGAAACACAGGGTGTACCTGACTAGTGGGTGGCAGTTCCAACTTGTAAGCTACTGTGCCCACCCTCCCCAAAATTTTATAAGGTCCAAAGAACTTCATTGCCAGCTTTGGGTAAGGTTTGTTGACCACAAAAGTTTGAGCATATGGTTGCAGTTTTAAGAACACTGTATCTCCCACCATGAATTCTCTGAAAGTCCTGTTCTTATCAGCATCAGACTTCATCTTGGTTTGAGCTCTCTTCAAGTGCTGATGCAAAAATTCCGAATAATGTTGCCTTTCATTAAGCTAGTCCTGCAATTCCAATTGTTGTGATTGCAAGGATTGAGGAAGATTTCCCAAGTTTGCCTCATGTCCATAGAGTGCTTTGAATGGGGTACATCCCAAGGCAGAGTGATAAGTAGAGTTATACCAGAATTCAGCTAGAGGTAGCCAAGTTGCCCACTGCTTTGGTGTATCATTCACAGCACATCTCAGATACATTTCCAGGCATTGGTTGACCCGCTCAGTCTAGCCATCAGTTTGTGGGTGGTAAGCAGTTGACATCTGTAGTTTAGTGCCCCACAGTTTGAACAACTGCTTTCCAGAAATTACTTATGAAGATCTTGTCTCTGTCTGAAGTAATGGTGTAGGGCATACCATGTAGTTTTACCACTTGCTGCAGGAAGATATGAGCAATCTGAGCTGTTGTATATGGGTGTTTAAGGGGTATAAAGTGACTGTACTTGGCGTGTCTGTCTACAACCACCAAGATGCAAGAAGATCCATTTGATTTAGGAAGGCCCTCAATAAACTCCATGGAAATATCCTCCCAAGGGCCCCTAGGTATTGGTAAGGGTGCCAACAACCCAGGATATTTGTAGTTTTCGTGTTTTGCTTGCTGACATATCTGACATTGTTGCATGAATTCCTTAACTGCAGTTTTGATTCCTGCCCAATGAAATAGCTTCTTGATTTTCTAATAAGTAGCCAAGCTACCAAAATGCCCTCCTACAGGGGAAGAGTGTAGTGCTTCGATGATCTTAGTTACCTTGCATTGGCCCCCACCCAAATTCTTCCTTGATGTTTTAATAGACCATTCTCCAAAGAATATTCAGGTTCTTCTTTCGGATTGGCAGTTAACTTCTGCAGAAGTTGTTGAGCTTGAGTCTCAATGTCATAGGAGTTGAGGATTCCTTGAATCCAAACATGTTGAGAAGTAGACACAGCAGGCAAAGCAAGTATATGTCCTATTCTGGAAAGTGCATCTGCAACTTTTTTCTCGGGACCTCTTTTATACTGAAAAGAAAATTGCAATCCCACTAGCTTGGTCATTGCTTTTCTCCGAAGATTCGAAGTGAGTTCCTGTGTACCTAACTGGCATAGGCTCTTGTTGTATGTTTTGATGACAAAAGGACCTCTGGAAATATATTATCTCCATCTTTCAATGGCCATAATAATTGCCATGAACGCTTTCTCATATATACTCAATTTCTGGTTAGTTGGCCCTAAAGCTTTGCTGTAATAAGCCACAAGATGCCCCCCTGTGTTAACACAGCTCGCCATTATCACAAGCATCTATTTCTATGCAAAAAGTATTTTGCAAAATCTGGCAATGCTAGGACTAGGGTAGTGGACATAGCCTACTTTAACTGATCAAATGCAGTTTGAGCTTGCTCAGTCCACTCAAAGCTTTTCTTCTTCAGTAAACTGGTCAATGGTTGTGCCAAGATGCCATAGTTCTGCACAAACTTTCTATAGTAGCCAGTGAGACCCAAAAACCCTCTGAGTTCTGTGATTGTAGTTGGCCTGGGCCATTGTAACATAGCAGTAGTTTTGGCAGGGTTAGTGGCCACCCCCTTATCAGAAATAGTGTGGCCCAAATATTCCGGCTCCTGTTGAGCAAAAGAACATTTGCTTAGTTTAGCAAGCAATTGGTGTTCCCTTAAAACTGAGAGGACTACTTGGAGATGTTGTTGATGTTGTTCCAAGTCTTCACTAAATATCAGAATATCATCCATGAAGACTAACACAAATTTTCTGATAAATTTTGAAAAAATAACATTCATCAAACATTGAAAAGTAGCCGGAGCATTTGTCAATCCAAGAGGCATAACTCTGAATTGATATTGCCCTTGATGTGTTTTGAAGGCAGTTTTTCCTCATCACTTTCCACCATTCTTATCTGATGATATCTAGATCTGGGATCTAATTTAGAAAACCATTGGGCACCTGCTAGTTCATCCAGTAATTCATCTACTACTGGCAAGGGAAACTTGCTCTTAACTATCACTGAGTTCAGTTTTCTGTAATCCACACAAAATCTCCACATTCCATCTTTTTTCTTAACCAACGGGACAGGTGATGCATATGGTGGCATGCTGGGTTTCACAATTCCTGCCTGAATCATCTTGACTACTTGCCTCTCGATCTCATCTTTCTGTAATGGTGAGTATCTATAGGGTCTGGAATTCACAGGTGCACTGCTGGGCAGAAGAGAAATGACATGATCAAATTCTCTGTGAGGGGGTAATCCTTTAGGCTCTTGAAAAACATCTTCAAATGTTTTGATAGTGTTCTGAATGCATTTTGGGACAAGAGAAGGTTCCACCATAGCCATTATGGACAATACAGCTGTGGCCCAAATGTCATTGCCCTTTTGACATTTTACCACTTGCTCCATTGATATTTCTTTCAAGTCTGTAACTGGAGGAGTCTGCATCCCTTGTAGTGTAACTGTTTACCTCCCATCTGAAACTAAATCCACTGCTCTTGCCAATGACAGACCATAGGGCTCCACTGAGACAACCAGTCCATACCAAGTATTGCATCATATCCTCCCATAGCCAGAACTTTCATATCAGTGGTAAATGTGTGTCCCTGTATCCACCATTCCAAGCCCTGAATGTGTTGTGTGCACTGAAGTTTTTCACCATTTGCCACTTTGGCAGTTAGTGGTGTTGATAGATTCTGAGGTTTGTACTTAAGTTTGTCTACTAGATGCTAATCAATGAACGTATGAGAATTGGCTGAATCCAATAGTAGAAGCATGACTTGGTTGCCCACCAATGCTCTCAATCTGATAGACTTAGTATTGGTTGTGCCAGAAAGTGCATTCACAGATAAATAAGCTACTGCTTCTTCTGCAGCCTCTTCCACCACAATGGCATTAAGAGGAGGGTCTGATAGTTGCACTTGTTGTTCTGCAGCTTCAATTGCTTTGGCTTGGGCAGTTTGCTTGCTAGTACACACATGGCCAGAGCTAAATTTTTCTCCACAGCTGTAACATAGACCATTCTGTCTCCTATAGTCTTTGAGTTGTCTTGCTTTCCACATATCTCCTACAGAGAGCTGGGATTTCCCACTATAATCTCCTTTGCTAGTACTTTGTCAAAGTTGTATTTGCTAGGTTTATTAGCTTGTTGTTTTGCTCTTTCTAACATGGCCTCTTGCACCAGAGCATACTCCACAACAATGCTAACAGTGGCTGGTAACTGAATTTCTACTGCAGCTCTAATTTCTTCCTTTAGACCCAACATGAATTGAGTGACCAACATTGTTTCACTCACTCCTCCCTCATACATCCGGACCTGGTACACAAGCTGATGGAATGCAGCTCTGTACTGTTGCACATTACCCTCCTGTTTTAATACAAGCAACTCCCTCATACAGTTCCTATGCACATTCACATCAGATTCCTGTATGACTACAACACAAAATTTTTCCCAGGTGCCATAATGGTCTGTCAGTTTATAAGCCTAAAACCAGTGTGTTGCATTACCAATCAAGTGTAGATATGCTGACATCAACTTAAAGGACTCATGAATCTGATATAACTAGAAGTATGCTTCACAATTATCCAACCAGATGCGAACTCCCTCCCCTTCGAATTTTGGAACTCCATTTTTGGCATCCACGGTCGCTTGCTTTGTGGTTCATCCAAGGGGCGTGGAGAATTTGCTACCTGAAACTAATGAGTGGCGTGGTCCCGCTGCGGAGCTAATGGCGGAGGAGGTGGTGGTGGTGGTGGTGATTGCGTGTGTGTTGACGGTGGTCGCCTGCCGCTCTGGCTCGTGGTCAGAGATGTAGCCAAACATCCTGGCTCCGCAAACCTATTCAAATCAGCCTCTCGTGCCATGCTTGACTGCTTAAAGTGACGAGCCACCTGGACTTGTTCATGATGAATCTCCCTGATCGAGCCATCGACAGATTCACCTTGCTCTGCACCTGATCTAGACACTGCACTTGCTCCTCAAATTTCACATCCAATCCATCAGGCCTGGCCTGGATCGCCTCAATCCCATCCACCTTGGTCTGCAGGAGCCGCAACGCCTCGAACTCCTTCATCACGCGCTCCTCGAACGTTCCATCTCGTCCCGCGGGTACCTAGACTGAGCATTCGGCTTGAACGGCGCCGTTGCCACCCTCTCTGAATCGATCCAAACGCTAATCTCGGATTTACAGCCGGTCACCGCAGCAACCAGCCCACCAACCAGTCGATGTTACCTGATCGATCTAGAGGATTTAGGCGCAACGGGGACCGACGAAGCTCTGAATACCAATTGTCATATCCTTGCCCTAGGCGAACCTAGGATTAGGGATTTGGGTACAAGAAGAAGATACATCTGGGTACAGCGGAGGACGAAAAGGGGATCAATTCAACGATGCCCACGACTATCTTCTATGCACGTTATATAACCATGTTTACAAGCCCACTGGCTCACACCCGTACTCGGCCCACTGCCAGGTCCGAGTCTTCGGTCGCCATCCCGCCACTTGATTGCGCCTCCTTCCCTCGAAGACGTACTTCTATCAATGCTGGTGCGATCTTCGGCATAGAAGTACTGACAAGTTTGTCTAAAATCTTTGAATCCTTGCGGTGGCCATCCCCTTCCTATGAGGTGGGATGTTGTCCTTGTGCGTCGCCTTCCCCTCCCAGCGTGGCACTGCCACATGCAATGGGGAATTGGGGATCGTGGTGTACCTAATGGACGGGCAGGGCGGGTTATGGGTGCTAGCGTCATGGCCTCATGGGGAAGTTGTTGGAGTCCGAACCCTTCATGGTGATTTCGAGCATGTTTAACAATGCCACATGAGATGTTGTCAGCCTGCCGCTGGACTAGGATGCCGAGGAGGGCATTGTGTTGTTTGTGTCTGAGGGGCATCGGTGGGCCCTAATCGATATACGTTCTGTCATAGACGCCTTTGTCCCACGACATGTTTGTACCATGGAAGGGGTGAGGGGGGCAGGGCATGCGTCTGTAGCATGGCTACTGCCCACGTCGTTCTAGCTCTACCTAGCTAGGTTACATTTTAATGTTCTCAGACTTTGTAGCTTCCTACGTTGTTTCTTGGATCGATTAGTTCTCCTCTCTGATATTGGCAACTCTGCAGCTCGGGAGGAATTATGTCAGCCCTAAACTCAAAGTTTTTCCCTCCCCTCTCGTTGCAACGGTCAATTCTCCACCAACATCACTCTCTTACTAAGCCTCCACCAGGAAATTTATCATCACGGGGTTCGTCCCTAGGGTGACGGCTGGCTTTTTTACGGAGGGGTGATTGATTTTGCTCAGGGACGAAGGCCACAACCGCGTGATCTAGTCGTTGGTTCGGTCTCTCTTGCTTGCGTGTTTGCTTCACCAAAACACATCCCTTGGCATCCCATTCCCCATTTCATCCACGAAATCATTCCCTGCGGTGTCTAGGGCGCACGGTCATACACAACCAAAACCCCAATCAAGTTTTTCTTCATGTTAGGCTGGCTTTGGAGGTAGAATGTAGGAAGTGCAAGGTCTGATGGTGGAGGGTCTGAAGCTGTTGGCGACGGAGAAGAGGGGACTAATGATCAGGAAAGGAAGAAAGAAAAGAATTTTGCTTGGGTGTAGGGTGATCCGCGAGCCACGAGGAGGTTATTCTCAAAATTCCCAACGCATGCAAGGGTGATAGGGCAGACTATGGGGACAATCTGGTGTACGGTCAAGGATTTGGGATGTAAGAAGCTAGGGAGAACATCTTCCTCTTCACCTTTCGGCCAACATCGGGTTGAGTGCAACCTAATCCGATTCGATTCTTCGGGCTACGCTGGGTTCATGGCCAGCAAAGATTTTCAAAGAAGTGCTCGACATGGATGTAGGACATGAGGGGAATGCGATTGACAAGTTTCTTTGTGTCAAGGTGAAGCTGGATATCAATGTGTCTTTGATGAGGGAGTTTGTAGCACCCAAGATGCGATTATATCCCAATCACGTGATGAATTCATGATTGGGGCACAATCGCATTTCGAGTGCATGGCAAGGTGGATATCATTACAACATACCATGTACTGAATAGATGAGAATACAAGATACAGACTTACACTCGCCACAAGCTACAACATTAATACAACAATACATCAATACATAGCAATCATCATACAAAAGAGCAAGATCCAACTATGGATGAAATCGAACGAAAAAGAAGAATGAAATCCACCCTGCTAGCCCAGGCTCCTGACCTGGAACCTAAATCCCTTGATCGAAGGAGAAGCAGAAGAAGAACTCCAAACAAGCAAGCATCGCACTCGCGTCAGATCATCGCATTACCTGTACCTGCAACTGTTGTTGTAGCAAACTGTGAGCCATGAGGACTCAGCAATCCCATTACCATGGGTATCAAGACTAACAAAGCTTAATGGGTATGGAATGGACAAGTGGTGGGGTTGCAGCAAGCGACTAAGCAATGTATGGTGGCCAACTTACGAGTACAAGAATAAGATGAGAAGCTACGCAAACGGTCGCAAACTAGCAATGATCACTAAGTGATCCTGAACTACTTATGTTCAAACATAACCCCACCGTGTTCTCTTCTCGAACTCACCCGAAAAGAGACCATCACGGTTACACACATGGTTGGTGTATTTTAATTCGAATCTGGTGTCAAGTTCTCTACAACCAGACATTAAAAATTCCCATCTACCACATAACCGCGGGCACGACTCTCGAAAGTTTAAACCCTGCAGGGGTGTCCCAACTTAGCCCATGACAAGCTCACAATCCGCGAAGACAATCCTCCATCATGGGACATCGGATCAGACTCGGGATCCCGATGCACAAGACATTTCGACAATGGTAAACTAATCCAGCAAGACCTCCCGGCGTGCCGACACCCTGATAGTAGCCGCACATATCTCGTCTCAGGCCACGTTTGGATTGGCTAAGTTTCCGGCTGGCACACCTGTTGGTGGCCCAGACGACTGCCAGTTTGGGGCCAACACCATCAGCACTGCCCGCCCTTTTTATGTGGAATTACTCCTCGGGTTTATGACGCCCTATGCCAATTAATTAATTAATTCAATATTATTATGTAGGCAAATGTTAAAACCAAAGTTGGGCCTTGTTGGAAGAGTTTTACTCAAAGCGAACTGTCAAGAGGGTCACATAAACCCTCATCGTGTTAGGGACGCAAAATCAACGAACATAACACCGGTATGACGGAAACTAGGGCGGCAAGAGTGGAACAAAACACCAGGCATAAGGCTGAGCCTTCCACCCTCTACCAAGTATGTATGTGCATTAATTAAATAAGAGATATTGTGATATTCCAAGATATCCATGATATCCAACATGGAACAACCTGCAACTGGCAACGCTATAAGAGGGGCTGAGCAAAGCGGTAACATAGCCAAACAATGGTTTGCTGGGATGGTGAAAAGGTCAGAGGTTGTTTCATGGCATATAGGCAGGCTTGATAAACAAGTGGTAGGAAGCGCGACATAGCGATAGCATCGAGACAACTAGTATAGCGATGATAGTAGTGAGATCCAGGGTAACAGTCATCTTGCCTGAAATCCCACTAGGAAGAAGACCGAATCCATGAAGTAGACGAACAGGAGTAGTCGAACAAATCCTCACAATCGCAATGTTATCGAAACTAAGAAGCAACACCAAAAAGAAGCAAACAACATGGTAAATGCACAAGCATAAACATGGCATGATGCAGAAACACGTATGATGCATGTGCTGTTTAAATATGCATGGCATGGCAAAGTGCAACAACAATACTACAAATTAAGTGGAGCTCAATATGCAACGAGTTGCATATTGACGAAACACCACATTTAATTATTTAGTTCGCTCTCGTTATGAACCCAACAAGTTTAAATGTTCTTAACATGGCAAGAGGTGAAGCAAAATGAATCTACCTATCCAGGCAAGTTTAAATGAGGCCGGAAATAACAAACAACAATTCCGGAAACCCCCATATGTTATTTAGCAATTTAAAGCAAACAATAATTTGAAAACATTTAAATGTTGTTATCATGATGCAGATGACATATGCAAGTGATTTGCAATTTTTATGAAATCTTGGCATGCATGATGATAAGAGCATTTGTCGCCATGACAGAATGAAAGGGTGCCACGGCAACGATAATGGAAATGGTGCCACGACAATGTTTCGGTTCCGACAACTCATTGAGATATCGGTGCAAAAGAAGTGTGACGGGAGCGAGTCATGCAAGGATGGTGGGGTGATCCCGGATACAGGGTCCCACCGGTCAATGACATGGAAACGAGGAACACGCAAGGAACAACTCGGGCACGGTGCAAACATAGGGTGCATCTCACACACAAATGCATTCGGCGGTCGTCTCGTCGTTATACCTTTGAAGCGTGCGTTTTCGGGGCGGAACGAGTTCAATGCGGTGTAGATGGAAGTAGATGTTCTCACGACGGTAGTGGAAGTAGTGGTACACGTCTTAGAGAGGAACTTTGACATATCCGATGTTTCCGGGGGCGACAGTAGTGGTACATGTTTCATAGACGTTCAAGTCATCGGTAGAGGTACTTGTCACATCGTTGGGCGTCGTGGAATTAGTGGTACACATTTAGGAAGCAGTTCACGATGATGGTAGTCGAACTTGACGCTTGTGCTACACGGGTCTTCGGCGACGGTAGTCGTACACGTTCTAAGAGGAACTTGACGAGTCATCGACCTCCTGGTACTTGGCGTCATCTCGGACTTGACAGAGATGAAACGGAACGCAACGGTTGTGGCACTTGTCGAAAATCTCGAAGATGGCCTTGGCGTTCCTGGTTCGGTTGTTGTGGAGTCGAGGTCGGGCCCGACCGAGTTGAGGAGAAGAGCAGGCCGTAGCCAGGACCATGGAGAAGGAGGGGCGATAGCAGGCAGGAGGCATCAGCAGGACCGCGCGAGGAAGAAACCAGGAGGACGTATAGAGACATGGCTGTGCGGGAGGTAGCCGGCACGCAGCAAGGCGACGAGGAGGTGGAAAGGCACGTTGGCCGAACTGCGGCTTGGAGGGGCGGCGTCCATGGACCGCGGAGAGTGCGCGTGGCGCCGTGCTTGCTTCGGCCGTCGAGGATGCCGGTGGCAGGGGCTGCGAGGAGGCGGCACCATGGGCAGACTCCTGTCAATAGGGGAAGTGACAGCATCGGCAGCTGGAGAAGCAGAGAGATAGCGAGAGCAGGGAAGAGAGATCGCATGCGACGGGGGTCGGCTACCCTTTGGCAACGACCAAGGAACCGGTGGTACGGCTGGAGACGGGCAACGACCACCACAGCAGCAGTGCTCGCACGGGTCTGCAAGGGCGCGTGAGAGGCGGGGCTGGAGAGAAACGGCGACGGGAGGAAGGGAGAGGCCATGGATTGGGCATGAGGAGCTCCTCTCCCTAGGCTTGATGCGTGCGCGTGTGGATCGGGAGAAGGGGACAAGGGAGGCTGGCGGAATGTTCTCGTTCGTGTGCATCCAGCAGGAATTGAACCCGTAAATTTATCAATTATGAGTTGGGCGCTTTAACCATTCAGTCATGGATGCTTAACAGGGATCATCGTACATCGTAAATAACCAATTTTCATATAGAAAGACATATCATAGAAAAATGAAATTGAAAATATTCCGAAAGGAGGACGGAGGGGAGAGAGGGGATCGATCGGTGGAGGATGGGGATCGGGCTAGGGTTATAGGTTTAGGTGGGCTGGCTGGGCTAATGGGTCGGCCTGGCTGTGGGCTAAAGTCCGCAGAAAGTAAGAAAAGAAGGAGAGATGGGCCAGCCTTGGTTAAGAGAGAAAGAAAGGTTTCTTCTTCTATTTGTAGAAAAAGAAAAGAGAAGCAAAAGATTTATTTGGGACATCCAAATAAATCTAATTTGAACTAAAGTTTGACATGTGGCTACTTTGATATAACAGAGCTCCACAACTAGAGAAGGAGTAATTGGAGAAGATGAAGGATTTAAATGATTATAAACAAGAGGGGATTTAAGATGCAATTTGTTATGGTTGATACCAAATTAATGGAATATTTTTTTAGTAGCTCCCTAAATATTGGGAGGATATGTTATAAAGAGAAACCACCATATGAATTCCCTCGATTTAAATAGATCAACGATCTATGCAATTTATTTAGCTGAGTTTTAAAAAGGGTTGCATGAAGACATGATGCAATGCAAATTATGCAATGATGAATGCAACAAGCAAAACAAACACATGGCAATACTCGGAATAGCTGGAAGTCTTCTGGAGCATCGGTCTCGGGGCGTCACTACTCTCCCACACTAACAGAGGATCTTGACCCGAGATCCTAGGGATGGCACCGGAGAGAAGCGGAAAAGGAAGGGGTAAAACTAAGGTTCTTCTTCGACAAACGAGTGGAACCACAAACCTTGAGAGGTTGAACAAATTGAAAGAAAGAATACTACGGAGATGAACGAGATTGCAAACACTCCGTCGGACAAGAGGAACAAGGAATACAATGAGAACCAAGAGATTACATGACAAGATGAAAACCACTCCGGTTACAATGAGATATAGAAGAAATAAGAACGAAAGAATTCGGACAGCACTCTGACTAAAAAGCGAAGGAATTGAACAAGAACTTGAAAGTGCGTTATATCGACTAGAAGGGGGGTGAATAGGCAATTTTTAGAAATTCGTCACCGAGGAATTTCTAGGTGAAGAAATTCCTAAGTAACGACACACTAGCAGCGGAATAAGTGCTTAGGTATAAGCATAACAGAGCAACAACATAGTCATCATGATGAAATGAAAACAAGCACAGAGAACAGATAGCGTGAAAACAGGATAAGCAGGCTGAAGACTATGTGACTGAAGAATTAGAATTGAGGAATTAAGAAAGTCTTCAGTCAAAGTCTTCAAATAGTAATGATCAGGTTCATCAACACATGAATGAGGAAATGAAAGGGTTGAAGAAATAGAACCAGTTGGCTTGGTGAAGACAATGATTTGGTAGACCAGTTCCAACTGCTGTGACAGTTCTATGTCTGGTTGGAGCGGCCGAGTATTAAAACTCGAGGACACACAGTCCTCACCGTATTCTCCTTGAGTTAAAGTCACACAGACCTCGCCCAACACTCGTGGTAAGTCTTCAGGTGACTTCCAAACCTTCATAAACTTGGTCACTCGGCGATCCACAATTCCTCTTGGATGCTCAGACCATGACGCCTAACCGTCTGGAGGATACACAGTCCTCAAAGGTAACAAGCATCAGTTCCACATAGGAACAATCTCTTCAGTGATGCTCAATCACTTTGGGTTTGGATTTTCCTCACTTGATGATTTTCGCTCAAAGTCCTCGGAGGATGGGATGCTCTCAATGACAAGTGTCAGTTTCTCTCGGAGCAGCCAACCAGCTAGTGGTTGTAGGGGGCGGCTATTTATAGCCTAGGGAGCAGCCTAACGTTGCTTGCAGCTACGTTGGTATTTCCCCAAAGAGGAAGGGATGATGTAGCACAACGGCGGTAGGTATTTCCCTCAGATATGAAACCAAGGTTATCGAACCAGTAGGAGAACCAAGCAATACAACGTAAACAACCCATGCACACAAATAACAACACCTCGCAACCCGACGTGTTAAAGGGGTTGTCAATCCCTTTCGGGGTACGGTACCTCAAGATAGGCAAAGGACGTGAGGTAATTTTGTAGTAGATTGATAGACCGAACGCCAAATAAAATAAATAAGAATAAATTGCAGCAAGGTATTTTTGTATTTTTGGTTTAATATATTTGAAAATAATTGCAAGGAAAAAGTAGATTGCAAGGCAAATATATGAGAAAGAAGACCCGGGGCCCGTAGGTTTCACTAGCGGCTTCTCTCGAGAAAGATAGCAAACGGTGGGTGAACAAATTACTATTGGGCAATTGATAGAACTTCAAATAATTATGACGATATCCAGGCAATGATCATTACATAGGCATCACGTCCAAGATTAGTAGACCAACTCGTGCCCGCATCTACTACTATTACTCCACACATTGACCGCTATCCAACATGCATCTAGTGTATTAAGTTCATGAGAAAATGGAGTAATGCATTAAGAACGATGACATGATGTAGACGAGATCCATTTATCTATTGCGGCATATATAGATCCCATCTTTTTATCCTTAGTAGCAATGATACATACGTGCCGGTTCCCTTTCTGTCACTGGGACCAAGCATCGTAAGATTAAACCCACTACCGGGCACCTCTTCCCATTGCAAGATAAATAGATCAAGTTGGCCAAACAAAACCCAAAAATCGGATAAGAAATACGAGGCTATAAGCAATCATGCATATACGAGATCAAAGAAGACTCAAATAACTTTCATGGATAAAAACATAGATCTGATCATAAAGTCAAAGTTCATCGGATCCCAACAAACACACCGCCAAAAGACTTACATCATATGGATCTCCAAGAGACCATTGTATTGATAATCAAGAGAGAGAGAGAGAGAGAGAGAGAGAGAGAGAGAGAGAGGAAGCCATCTAGATACTAACTACGGACCCGAAGGTCTACAAAGAACTACTCACGCATCATCGGAGAGGCACCAATGGAAGTGGTGAACCCCTCATTATGGTGTCTAGATTGGATCTGGTGGTTCTAGACTCTGCGGCGGCTGGATGAATGTTTCGTTGACTCCCCTAGGGTTTCTAGAAATTGGGGTATTTATAGAGCAAAGAGGCAGTCCGGGGGCACCCGAGGTGGGCACAACCCACCAGGGCGCGCCTGGTCCTCCTGGCGCGCCTTGGTGTTTTGTCCCCTCCTCGGGACTCCCCCCCCAGATTGCAACCAGGGCCCATCTTCTTCCTTTTGGTCCACAAAAAGTCATAGTAAAGTGGAATTTGGACTCCGTCTGATATTGATTTCTTGCGATGTAAAAACATGCAGAAAACAACAACTGGCACTTGGCACTATGTCAATAGGTTAGTACCAAAAAATGATATAAAAGGACTATAAAATGATTATAAAACATCCAAGATTGATAATAAAACATCATGTAATAATAAAAAATTATAGATACGTTGGAGACACATCAACATCCCATGCTTAATTCCTGCTCGTCCTCGAGTAGGTAAGTGATAAAAACAGAATTTTTGATGTGGAGTGTTGTTTATCATGTCATGTCATATTCTTTTCTTTATGGCATGGACATTTGGACTTTTATGTGATTCAATGCAATAGTCTGGTTTTGACATAATAATTTAGATACTCAAGCATATCAACAAGCAGCCATGTCTTTCAAAATATCAATGCTAAAACAAGATATCCCTAGCCCATCATGCTCAAACATTGATCCATTCATGAAACACACTCGAATATTAGCTACACCCAATACTTAAGTACGATCATATTGCCTCCTAGTTGGTGCTTTTATAAGAGAGGATGGAATTTCAAAAATAAAAATTGCATAAAGTAAAAGAAAGGCCCTTCGCAGAGGGAAGCAGGGATTTGTAGAGGTGCCAGAGCTCAAAGCGAAAAAATAGAGATAAAAACATCTTGGGAGGTGTATCCATCCCACCAACGAAAACGACTCAGAGCATCCCAACACTTTTCGTGCTAGATATATCATAGGCAGTTCCCAAACAGAAAATAAAGTTTATTCCTTTTTCCACCATACTTCCATTTTCCATGGCTAACCGTATCCACGGTTGCCCTCCATACCAACACTTTCCAAGGAATTTATTATTTGACAACATAAAGTAAATTCATTTTTGCATTTCAGGACTGGCCATCCCTAAACCTTTGCCTTACTCTTGTGCAATGACAAGTGAATAAACACTCATCGTGAGAATAAAACATCCAGCATGGAAAGTATTAGCCACCCGTTACCGTTCCGCGAGCGAAACAAACGCATAAAAGAGAAGTTTATTTTGAAAATTAGAGATGGCACATGCAAATTTGCTTAGAACGGCAAAAGAATACCGCATATAGGTAGATATAGTGGACTCATGTGGCAAAACTGGTTTAAAGGATTTTGGATGCACAAATAGGGCCATACTTGGTGCAAAATGAAGGCTAGCAAAAAGATTGAGAAGCGACCAACCAAGAAACGAATAATCTCATAAGCAAGCATTAAGCATAATTAACACCGAATAATGCACCACAAGTAGGATATAATTTTCATTGCCTAATTATTGACTTTCGTGCATGCATAGGAAATCAGAAACCTTAACACCAATATTCTTACTAGATCACAATTACTCATCAACATAACTCACATATCACATCATCATATCTCAAAACTATTACTAAGAATCAAGTTTATATTGTCCAATGATCTTCATGACATATATTTTCTTTCTTTCTTTATCCTTCTTGGATATCTATCACTTTGGGACTAATTTTCATGTGTTGCTTTTCATAAGCTCAAACAAATATAAGTGAAGATCATGAGCATAACATATTTTCTTTCTCTCAAAATAATTTAAGTGAAGCAAGAGAGAATTTCTTCAAAATTTTACCAACTCTCAAATAAATCTAAGTGAAGCAAGAGAGAATTTCTTCAAAAATACTAAGCACACCGTGCTCAAAAAGATATAAGTGAAGCACTAGAGCAAGTCCATTGCTCTCATAAAAATTTAAGTGAAGCATAGAGAGCAATTCTAACAAGTCATGACATAATTTTGGCTCTCTCAAATAGGTGTGTCCAGCAAGGATTGATGACTTAAAACACAAAATAAAACAAGCAAAGACACATATCATACAAGACGCTCCAAGCAAAACACATATCATGTGATGAATGAAAGTATAGCCTCGAGTAAAATACCGATGGTCGTTAGAAGAAAGAGGGAATGCCACTCGGGGGCATCCCACGCTTAGTTGGTTGCTCATATCTTGGATAATAGCTAGGGATGCCGGGGCATCCCCAAGCTTAGGATCTTCTATCCTTCTTTAATCCATCGTAAGATAACCCAAAACTTGAAAACTCCAATCACACAAAACTTAACAAAACCCTTGTGAGATCCGTTAGTAAAAGAAAGCAAACCACTAATATAAGTGTTGTGTCAAACTAATTACTATTTTATTTTTGTATTATATCTACTGTATTCCAACTTTTCTATGGCAAAAACTCATCAAAGAAAACCATAGAGCCATCAAAATAAGCACACAACACAAAGAAAACAGAATCTGTCAAAACAGAACAGTCTGTATTAATCTGGAACTTTCGAGTACCTCTGGAACTCCAAAAATTCTACCAAATTAGGAAGACCAGCGTTTGTATATTAATCATATGCAAAAAGAATTAGGGCAAAAGCTCTTTTCTGTGATTTACAAGAATTATTTTCGTGAGCGCAAAGTTTCTGTCTTTTTTAGCAGGATCAAACAACTATCACCCCAGAAGATCCTAAAGGCTTTACTTTGCACAAACACTAATTGCAACACAAAAAACACAATCATACCAGTAGCATAATTGTATTAACACACAAAAACAGAAAGTAAAAAGAAAAAATAAATTTTATTCACTGGGTTGCCTCCCAACAAGCGCTATAGTTTTACGCCCTTAGCTAGGCATAAAGCGAGGATCTAAGTTTTATCATCCTTTTCTTCCTAATTTTCTTAAAAGTATTTTCATCATGGGGTTTTGTAAACACAACATAAAACATATTATCCATGGAAACTTTAGCATTCCTTAGTTGGTTTTCATCATAACCCCTTTGATTACCTGCAACAATCCAAGAGTAGTGTTGATTAACATTATTAAAAACTTGTTGGATTATATCTAGAATGGGTACTTATTTTTTAAGATTCTCATCAAAGATATTATTACCCCCAAGCAAATGCCTTAGTGCATAATAACTATTGTAAAGAATTTCATCTATCACGGGTTTTTCACGATTCATACCATAAAAATCAAATATTTCCCTAGCTTCCCATATTATGAGTCAAATTCATTTATAAGAAAGAGAGTGACCAACTTTTGGGCCCTAGTATTCTTTATGTCGGGGAGCTCAAAAAACAATCTTTGCAAAGTAGGATGGGTATGAATAAATTTACTTTCAAGTTTCAGAACTAGTGCTGAAATAACATCCGCGTAAGATCTAGTAGTTTTAAGTATAGGAGCATCATCAAGACTTAGATTCCCAACACAATTGAAAAATTCTTAAATACGTTCTTTTCCCATAACATTCCCTTGCCCCAAGATAAAAAATTTAGCATCCAGATTGCCCGTACGTCCAAATTTAGGAGTTAGGTCATCATCTATTGTTGCAATACCAAAATCACTCATGATTGCAAGCAAATGATAGATCTGACAAGAAAACGGCAAACAGAAAAAGAGAGGCGAATAAGACGGCAAATTTTTGTGAAGCGGGGGAGAGGAAAATGAGAGGCAAATGGCGAATACTATAAATTGCAAGGAGATGAGATTTGTGATTAGGAACCTAGTTATGTTGAAGATCCTCCCCGACAACAGCGCCAGAAATTCCTTCTGATGTTGCTTAAAGCTACGTCGGTATTTCCCCAAAGAGGAAGGGATGATGCAGCACGGCGGTGGTAGGTATTTCCCTCAGATATGAAACCAAGGTTATCGAACCGGTAGGTGAACCAAGCACAATGTAAACATCCCCTGCACACAAATAACAACACCTCACAACCCGACGTGTTAAAGGGGTTGTCAATCCCTTTCGGGGTACGACACCTCAAGATAGGCAAAGGACGTGAGGTAATTTGTAGTAGATTGATAGATCGAATGCCTAAAATAAATAAGAATAAATTGTAGTAAGGTATTTTTGTATTTTTGACTTAATAGATCTGAAAATAAATGCAAACAAAAAGTAGAACGCAAGGCAAATATATAAGAAAGAAGACCCGGGGGCCGTAGGTTTCACTAGCGGCTTCTCTCAAGAAAGATAGCAAACGGTGGGTGAACAAATTACTGTTGGGCAATTGATAGAACTTCAAATAATTATGACGATATCCAGGCAATGATCATTACATAGGCATCACGTCCAAGATTAGTAGACCGACTCCTGCCTGCATCTACTACTATTACTCCACACATCGACCGCTATCCAGCATGCATCTAGTGTATTAAGTTCATGAGAAAATGGAGTAATGCATTAAGAACGATGACATGATGTAGATGAGATCGATTTATCTATTGCTGCAGATATAGATCCCATCTTTTAATCCTTAGTAGCAACGATACATACGTGTCGGTTCCCTTTCTGTCACTGGGATCAAGCACCGTAAGATCGAACCCACTACCGGCCACCTCTTCCCATTGCAAGATAAATAGATCAAGTTGGCCAAACAAAACCCAAATATCATATAAGAAATACGAGGCTATAAGCAATCATGCATATAAGAGATCAAAGAAGACTCAAATAACTTTCATGGATAAAAACATAGATCTGATCATAAACTCAAAGTTCATCGGATCCCAACAAACACACCGCCAAAAGACTTACATCATATGGATCTCCAAGAGACCATTGTATTGATAATCAAGAGAGAGAGAGAGAGAGAGAGGAAGTCATCTAGCGACTAACTACGGACCCGATGGTCTACAAAGAACTACTGACGCATCATCGGAGAGGCACCAATGGAAGTGGTGAACCCCTCCGCGATGGTGTCTAGATTTGATCTGGTGGTTCTAGACTCTGCGGCGGCTGGATGAATATTTCGTCGACTCCCCTAGGGTTTCTGAATTATTGGGATATTTATAGAGCAAAGAGGCGGTCCAGGGCACCCGAGGTGGGCACAATGTTGGGGAACGTAGCAATAATTCAAAATTGTCTACGCATCACCAAGATCAATCTATGGATATTCTAGCAACAAGAGAGGGAGAGGATGAGTGTATCTTCATACCCTTGAAGATCGCGATGCGTAAGCGTTACAAGAACGCGGATGAGGGAGTCGTACTCGCGGCGATTCAAATCGTGGAAGATCCGATCTAACGCCGAATGGACGGCGCCTCCGCGTTCAACACATGTACAGCCCGAGGACGTCTCCTCCTTCTTGATCCAGCAAGGGGAGAGGATAAGTTGAGGGAGAGCTCTGGCAGCACGACGGCGTGGTGGTGGAGCTTGCAGTTCTCCGGTAGGGCTTCGCCAAGCACTACGGAGGAGGAGGTGGAGTTGGAGAGGGGGAGGGCTGCGCCAGGGGCAAGGGTGAAGCTACCATGCGCCTCCCCGCTATATATAGGGGTGGAGGGGGCTGGTTTCTTGCCCTCCAAGTCCATTGGGGCGTTGGCAAAGGTGGCAGGAAAGAAATCCCATCATTTCCTTCCCCACCGATTGTCATCCCCCCTTTTAGGGATCTTGATCTTATCCCTTCGGGATATGATCCTATTCCTTCTAAGGGGGGATCTTGGTGCACCTTGACCAAGGTGTGGAGCCTTGCCCCCACTATCCACGTTCATGTGGGTCCCCCCATGCAGGTGGGCCCCACTCTAGAACCTTCTAGAACCTTCCCGGTACAATACCGAAAAATCCCGAACATTTTCCGGTGGCCAAATAGGACTTAATATAAATCTTTACCTCCGGACCATTCCAGAACTCCTCGTGACGTCCGGGATCTCATCCGGGACTCCGAACAACATTCGGTAACTGCACACTAATTCCCATAACAACTCTAGCGTCATCGAACCTTAAGCGTGTAGACCCTACGGGTTCGGGAATCATGCAGACATGGCCGAGACAGCTCTCTGGCCAATAACCAATAGCGGGATCTGGATACCCATGTTGGCTCCCACATGTTCCACGATGATCTCATTGAAGGAAATATGCCCTAGAGGCAATAATAAAGTTATTATTTATTTCCTTATTTCATGATAAATGTTTATCATTCATGCTAGAATTGTATTAACTCGAAACATAATACATGTGTGAATAAATAGACAAACATAGTGTCACTAGTATGCCACTACTTGACTAGCTTGTTGATCAAAGATGGTTGTGTTTCATAGCCATAGACATGAGTTGCCATTTGATTAACAGGATCACATCATTAGAAGAATGATGTGATTGAATTGACCCATTCCGTTAGCTTAGCACTTGATCGTTTTAGTATGTTGCTATTGATTTCTTCATGACTTATACATGTTCCTATGACTATGAGATTATGCAACTCCCGTTTATCGGAGGAACACTCTGTGTGCTACCAAACGTCACAACGTAACTGGGTGATTATAAAGGAGCTCTACAGGTGTCTCCGAAGGTACATGTTGAGTTGGCATATTTCGAGATTAGGATTTGTCACTCCGATTGTCTGATAGGTATCTCTGGGCCCTCTCGGTAATGCACATCACTATAAGCCTTGCAAGCAATGTGACTAATGATTTAGTTGCGGGATGATGCATTACATAACGAGTAAAGAGACTTGCCGGTAACGAGATTGAACTAGGTATTGAGATACCGACGATCGAATCTCGGGCAAGTAACATACCGATGACAAAAGGAACAACGTATGTTGTTATGCGGTTTGACCGATAAAGATCTTCGTAGAATATGTGGGAGCCAATATGAGCATCCAGGTTCCGCTATTGGTTATTGACCGGAGACGTGTCTCGGTCATGTCTACATAGTTCTCGAACCCGTAGGGTCCGCACGCTTAAAGTTCGATGACGGTTATATTATGAGTTTATGTGTTTTGATGTACCAAAGGAGTTCGGAGTCCCGGATGAGACCGGGGACATGACGAGGAGTCTCGAAATGGTCGAGACGAAAAGATCGATATATTAGACGACTATATTCGGACTTCGGAAAGGTTCTGAGTGATTCGGGTATTTTTCGGAGTACCGGAGAGTTACGGGAATTCGCCGGAGAGTATATGGGCCTTATTGGGCCATACGGGAATAGAGGAGAGAGGCGAAAAGGAAGGAGGCCTGCGCCCCCCCTCTGGTCCGAATTGGACAAGGGGTGGAGCCCCTTTTTCCTTCTCCCTCTCCTCCTCTTTCCTTCTCTCCTACTCCAACAAGGAAAGGAGGAGTCCTACTCCCGGTGGGAGTAGGACTCCCCCCTTGGCGCGCCCTCCTCCTAGGCCGGCCGCCTCCCCCCTTGCTCCTTTATATACGGGGGCAGGGGGCACCCCATAGACACAACAATTGATCTCTTGATCTCTTAGCCGTGTTCGGTGCCCCCCTCCACCATAGTCCTCCTCGATAATATTGTAGCGGTGCTTAGGCGAAGCCCTGCGACGGTAGAACATCAAGATCATCACCACGCCGTCGTGCTGACGGAACTCTTCCCCGACATTCTGCTGGATCGGAGTACGGGGATTGTCATCGAGCTGAACGTGTGCTAGAACTCGGAGGTGCCATAGTTTCGGTGCTTGATCGGTCGGGCCGTGAAGATGTACGAATACATCAACCGCGTCGTTCTAACGCTTCCGCTTTCGGTCTACGAGGATATGTGGACAACACTCTCCCCTCTTGTTGCTATGCATCACCATGATCTTCCGTGTGCGTAGGAATTTTTTTGAAATTACTGCGTTCCCCAACAGAGGTATCAGAGCCTGGTTTTATGCGTAGATGTTATATGCACGAGTAGAACACAAGTGAGTTGTGGGCGATACAAGTCATACTGCTTACCAGCATGTCATACTTTGATTCAGCGGTATTGTTGGATGAAGCGGCCCGGACCGACATTACGCGTACGCTTACGCGAGACTGGTTCTACCGACGTGCTTTGCACACAGGTGGCTGGCGGGTGTCAGTTTCTCCAACTTTAGTTGAACCAAGTGTGGCTACGCCCTTGCGAAGGTTAAAACAGCACTAACTTGACGAACTATCATTGTGGTTTTGATGCGTAGGTAAGAACGGTTCTTGCTCAGCCCGTAGCAGCCACGTAAAATTTGCAACAACAAAGTAGAGGACGTCTAACTTGTATTTGCAGGGCATGTTGTGATGTGATATGGTCAAGACGTGATGCTATATTTTATTGTATGAGATGATCATGTTTTGTAACCGAGTTATCGGCAACTGGCATGAGCCATATGGTTGTCGCTTTATTGTATGAAATGCAAGCGCCCTGTAATTGCTTTACTTTATCACTAAGCGGTAGCGATAGTCGTAGAAGCAATAGATGGCGAAGCGACAACGATGCTACGATGGAGATCAAGGTGTCGCGCCGGTGACGATGGTGATCACGACGGTGCTTCAGAGATGGAAATCACAAGCACAAGATGATGATGGCCATATCATATCACTTATATTGATTGTATGTGATGTTTATCCTTTATGCATCTTATTTTGCTTTGATTGACGGTAGCATTATAAGATGATCTCTCACTAATTATCAAGAAGTGTTCTCCTTGAGTATGCACCGTTGCGAAAGTTCTTCGTGCTGAGACACCATGTGATGATCGGGTGTGATAGGCTCTACGTTCAAATACAACGGGTGCAAAACAGTTGCACACACGGAATACTCAGGTTAAACTTGATGAGCCTAGCATATACAGATATGGCCTTGGAACACGGAGACCGAAAGGTCGAGCGTGAATCATATAGTAGATATGATCAACATAGTGATGTTCACCATTGAAAACAACTCCATCTCACGTGATGATCGGACATGGTTTAGTTGATTTGGATCACGTGGATGACTAGAGAGATGTCTGTCTAAGTGGGAGTTCTTAAGTAATATGGTTAATTGAACTTAAATTTATCATGAACTTAGTCCTGGTAGTATTTTGCAAATTATGTTGTAGATCAATAGCTCGCGTTGTTGCTTTCATATATTTATTTTGATATGTTCCTAGAGAAAACTGTGTTGAAAAATGTTAGTAGCGATGATGCGGATTGGATCCGTGATCTGAGGATTGTCCTCATTGCTGCACAGAAGAATTATGTCCTTGATGCACCGCTAGGTGACGGACCTATTGCAGGAGCAAATGCAGACGTTATGAACGTTTGGCTAGCTCAATATGATGACTACTTGATAGTTTAGTGCACCATGCTTAACAGCTTAGAATCGGGACTTCAAAGACATTTTGAACGTCATGGACCATATGAGATGTTCCAGGAGTTAAAGTTAATATTTCAAGCAAATACCCGAGTTGAGAGATATGAAGTCTCCAACAAGTTCTATAGCTAAAAGATGGAGGAGAATTGCTCAACTAGTGAGCATGTGCTCAGATTATCTGGGTACTACAATCGCTAGAATCAAGTGGGAGTTAATCTTCCAGATAAGATAGTGATTGACAAAGTTCTCTAGTCACCATCACCAAGTTAGTAGAACTTCATGATGAACTATAGTATGCAATGGATGACGTAAACGATTCCCGAGCTCTTCGTGATGTTGAAATTGACGAAGGTAGAATCAAGAAAGAGCATCAAGTGTTGATGATTGTCAAGACCACTAGTTTCAAGAAAAATGCAAAGGGAAAGAAAGGGAACTTCAAGTAGAATGACAAGCAAGTTGTCACTCCCGCGAAGAAGCCTAAAGCTAGACCAAAGCCTAAAACTAAGTGCTTACACTGCAAAGGAAATGGTCACTAGAAGCGGAAATGCCCTGAATATTTGGTGGATAAGAAGGATGGCAAAGTGAACAAGGGTATATTTGATATACAGGTTATTGATGTGTACCCTACTAGTATTTATAGTAGCCCCTGAGTATTTGATACTTGTTCGGTTGCTAAATAGTAGTAACTCAAAACAGGAGTTACAGAATAAACAGAGACTAGTTGAGGGTGAAGTGACGATGTGTATTGGAAGTGGTTCCAAGATTGATATGATCATCATCGCACACTCCCTATACTTTCAGGATTAGTGTTAAACCTAAATAAATGTTATTTGGCGTTTGCGTTGAGCATGAATATGATTTGATCATGTTTATTGCAATACGGTTATTCATTTAAAGCCAGAGAATAATTGTTGTTCTGTTTACATGAATAAAACCTTCAATGGTCATACACCCAATGAAAATAGTTTGTTGGATCTCGATCGTAGTGATACACATATTCATAATATTAATGCCAAAAGATGCAAAGTTAATAATGATAGTGCAACTTATTTGTGGCACTGTCATTTGGGTCATATCGGTGTAAAGCGCATGAAGAAACTCCATAAAGATGGATTTTCGGAATCACTCGGTGATGAATCATTTGATGCTTGCGAATCGTGCCTTTTGGGCAAGATGACTAAAACTCCGTTCTCCGGAACAATGGAACAAGCTACTAACTTGTTGGAAATAATACATACCGATGTATGCGGTCCAATGAGTGTTGATGCTCGTGGGAGTATCGTTATTTTCTGACCTTCACAAATGATTTGAGAAGATATGAGTATATCTACTTAATGAAACACAAGTCTGAAACATTTGAAAAGTTCAAAGAATTTCAAAGTGAAGTGGAGAATTATCGTAACAAGAAAATAAAGTTTCTACGATCTGATCGTAGAGGAGAATATTTGAGTTACGAGTTTGGCCTTCATATAAAACAATGTGGAATAGTTTCACAGTTCACGCCACCTGGAACACCACAACGTTATGGTGTGTCCGAACGTCGTAACCGCACTTTATTGGATATTGTGCGATCTATGATGTTTCTTATCTGTTTACCACTATCATTTTGGGGTTATGCATTAGAGACAGTTGCATTCACTTTAAAAAGGGCACCATCAAAATCCGTTGAGATGACGCCTTATGAACTGTGGTTTGGAAAGAAACCAAAGTTGTCGTTTCTTAAAGTTTGGGGCTGCGATGCTTATGTGAAAAAGCTTCAACCTGATAAGCTCGAACCCAAATCGGAGAAGTGCGTCTTCACAGAATACCCAAAGGAAACTGTTGGGTACACCTTCTATCACAAGATCCGAAGGCAAGTTATTCATTGCTAAGATGGATCCTTTCTAGAGAAGGAGTTTCTCTCGAAAGAAGTGAGTAGGAGGAAAGTAGAGCTTGATAAGGTAATTTGTACCTTCTCCTGAATTGGAAAGTAGTTCATCACATAAATAAGTTCCAGTGATTCCTACACCAATTAGTGAGGAAGCTAATGATGATGATCATGAAACTTCAGATTAAGTTACTACAAAACCTCGTAGATCTTCCAAAGTACAGATGCACGGTGAGTGGTGCGGTAATCCTGCTACGGAAGTCATGTTACTAGACCATGATGAACCTACGAACTATGAGGAAGCGATGATGAGCCCAGATTCCGCGAAATGGCTTGAGGCCATGAAATCTGAGATGGGATCCATGTATGAGAACAAAATGTGAACTTGGTGGAGTTGCCCTATGATCGGCAAGCCATATTGTATAAATGGATTTTCAAGAGGAAGACAGACGCGGATAGTAGTGTTACTATCTACAAAGCTCGACTTGTCACAAAAAGGTTTTCGACAAGTTCAAGGTGTTGACTACAATGAGATTTTCTCAACTGTAGTGATGCTTAAATCTGTCCGAATCATGTTAGCAATTGCCACATTTTATGAAATCTGGCAAATGGATGTCAAAACTGCATTCCTTAATGGTTTTCTTAAAGGAGAGTTGTATATGATGCAACCAGAAGGTTTTGTCAATCCTAAAGGTGCTAGCAAAATGTGCAAGCTCCAACAATCCATCTATGGACTGGTGCAAGCATCCCGAAGTTGGAATATACGCTTTGATAAGTTGATCAAAGCATATAGTTTTATACAGACTTGTGGTGAAGCCTGTATCTACAATAAAGTGAGTGGGAGCACTACTGCCTTTCTGATAAATATATGTGAGGAACATATTGTTGATCAGAAATGATGTAGATTTTTTCTGGAAAGCATAAAGGAGTATTTGAAAGGAGTTCTTTAAAAGAAAGACCTCAGTAAAGCTACTTACATATTGAGCATCAAGATCTATTGAGATAGATCAAGACTCTTGATAAGTTTTTCAATAAGTACGCACCTTGTCAAGTTTTTGAAGTAGTTCAAAATGGAACAGTCAAAGAAAGAGTTCTTGCCTGTGTTGCAAAGGTGTGAAATTGAGTAAGACTCAAATCCCGACCACGACAGAAAATAGAAAAGAGAATGAAAGTCATTCCCTATGCCTCAGTCATAGGTTCCATAAAGTATGCTATGCTATGTATCAGACCTATTGTATACCTTGCTCTGAATTTGGCAAGGGAGTACAATAGTGATCTAGGAGTAGATCACTGAACATTGGTCAAGAATATCCTTAGTGAGGACTAAGGAAATATTTCTCGATTATGGAGGTGATAAAAGAGCCCGTCGTAAAGAGTTACATTGGTGCAAGCTTTTACACCGATCCAGATGACTCTAAGTCTCAATCTGGATACATATTGAAAGTGGGAGCAATTAGCTAGAGTAGCTCCGTACAGAGCATTGTAGACATAGAATATTTGCAAAATACATACGGCTCTAAATATGACAGACCCGTTGACTAAGCTTCTCTCACGAGCAAAACATGATCACACCTTCGTACTCATTGTGTGTTAATCACATAAGCGATGTGAACTAGATTATTGTAAACCCTTTGGGTGTTGGTCACATGACGATGTGAACTATGGGTGTTAATCATATACAGATATGAATATTGGTGTTAAATCACATGGCGATGTGAACTAGATTATTGACTCTAGTGCAAGTGGGAGACTGAAGGAAATATGCCCTAGAGGCAATAATAAAGTTATTATTTATTTCCTTATTTCATGATAAATGTTTATCATTCATGCTAGGATTGTATTAACCGGAAACATAATACATGTGTGAATACATAGACAAACATAGTGTGACTAGTATGCCTCTACTTGACTAGCTTGTTGATCAAAGATGGTTGTGTTCCTAGCCATAGACATGAGTTGTCATTTGATTAACGGGATCACATCATTAGAAGAATGATGTGATTGACTTGACCCATTCCGTTAGCTTAGCACTTGATCGTTTTAGTATGTTGCTATTGCTTTCTTCATAACTTATACATGTTCCTGTGACTATGAGATTATGCAACTCCCATTTACCGGAGGAACACTTTGTGTGCTACCAAACTTCACAATGTAACTGGGTGATTATAAAGGAGCTCTATAGGTGTCTCCGAAGGTATATGTTGAGTTGGCATATTTCGAGATTAGGATTTGTCACTCTGATTGTCGGAGAGGTATCTCTGGGCCCTCTCGGTAATGCACATCACTATAAGCCTTGCAAGCAATGTGACTAATGAGTTAGTTGCGGGATGATGCATTACATAACGAGTAAAGAGACTTGCCGGTAACGAGATTGAACTAGGTATTGAGATACCGACGATCGAATCTCGGGCAAGTAACGATGACAACAGGAACAATGTATGTTGTTATGCGGTTTGACCGATAAAGATCTTCATAGAATATGTGGGAGCCAATATGAGCATCAAGGTTCCGCTATTGATTATTGACCAGAGACGTGTCTCGGTCATGTCTACATAGTTCTCGAACCCGTAGGGTCCGCACGCTTAAAGTTCGATGACGGTTATATTATGAGTTTATGTGTTTTGATGTACCGAAGGAGTTCGGAGTCCCTGATGAGATCGGGGTTATGACGAGGAGTCTCGAAATGGTCGAGACGTAAATATCGATATATTGGACGACTATATTCGGACTTCGAAAAGGTTCCGAGTGATTCGGGTATTTTTGAGTCTGGGAGAGTTCTGGAATTCGCCGGGGAGTATATGGGCCTTATTGGGCCATACGGGAATAGAGGAGAGAGGCCTAAAGGAAGGAGGCATGCGCCCCCCCTCTGGTCCGAATTGGACAAGGGGTGCAGCCCCCTTTTCCTTCTCCCTCTCCTCCTCTTTCCTTCTCTCCTACTCCAACAAGGAAAGGAGGAGTCCTACTCCCGGTGGGAGTAGGACTCCCCCCTTGGCGCGCCCTCCTCCTAGGCCGGCCGCCTCCCCCCTTGCTCCTTTATATACGGGGGCAGGGGGCACCCCATAGACACAACAATTGATCTCTTGATCTCTTAGCCGTGTGCGGTGCCCCCCTCCACCATAGTCCTCCTCAATAATATTGTAGCGGTGCTTAGGCAAAGCCCTGCGACGGTAGAACATCAAGATCGTCACCACGCCGTCGTGCTGACGGAACTCTTCCCCGACATTCTGCTGGATCGGAGTACGGGGATCGTCATCGAGCTGAACGTGTGCTAGAACTCGGAGGTGATGTAGTTTCGGTGCTTGATCGGTCGGTCCATGAAGACATACGACTACATCAACTGCGTTGTTCTAATGCTTCCGCTTTCGGTCTACGAGGGTACGTGGACAACACTCTCCCCTCTTGTTGCTATGCATCACCATGATCTTGCGTGTGCGTAGGAATTTTTTTGAAATTACTACATTCCCCAACACTCATCGGATGAACCACGATGTCAAGGATTCAAGCAATCCTATATACTATTCCCTTTGTCAATCGGTACGTTACTTGCCCGAGATTCGATCGTCGGTATCCCAATACCTCGTTCAATCTCATTACCAGGAAGTCACTTTACTCATTCCGTAATGCATGATCCCATGACTAACTACTTAGTCACATTGAGCTCATTATGATGATGCATTACCGAGTGGGCCCAGAGATACCTCTCCGTCACACAGAGTGACAAATCCCAAAGATTGATTCGTGCCAACCCAATGACACTACGGAGATACCGTAGTGCACCTTTATAGCCACCCGATTCATTGTGGACGTTTGGCACACCAAAGCATTCCTACGGTATCCGGAGTTGCACAATCTCATGGTCTAAGGAAATGATACTTGACATTAGAAAAGCTTTTAGCAAACGAACTACATGATCTTGTGCTATGCTTAGGATTGGGTCTTGTCCATCACATCATTCTCCTAATGATGTGATCCCGTTATCAATGGCATCCAATGTCCATGGTCAGGAAACCATAACCATCTATTGATCAACGAGCTAGTCAACTAGAGGCTCACTAGGGACATGTTGTGGTCTATGTATTCACACATGTATTACGCTTTCCAGTTAATACAATTATAGCATGAACAATAGACAATTATCATGAACAAGGAAATACAATAATAACCATTTTATTATTGCCTCTAGGGCATATTTCCAATAGTCTCCCACTTGCACTAGAGTCAATAATCTAGTTCACATCACTATGTGATTGTAATGAATCCAACATGTCGTGGAATTGTCACGGCAGATGTCCTTAGTGTGAGGACTTAGTCGCGAGGCCAACACATCTATGCCGTAGCTTGAGAGGGGTTGGGCGGAATCGAGAGACGCAACACAAGACAAGGATTTAGAGAACTTCGGGCCCCGGGAAACATCATCCGATAATAACCCTACATGCTGTTTGTGGCTAGGTCTCATTATGATCATGAGGGAGTCGCCGGCTTGGCCGGCTCTTTGTGTCTAGCCCTAGAGATTGTTTCTTCTTGCTTGTCCCTCTTGGGGTGCCCTGCCCCTCCTTATATAAGTTGAAGGGGCGGGTTACATGTGGAGTCCTATTAGGATTAGGACTAGTCTATTACAAGTGGAATCCTAGTCTGCCCCCTTAAGGGAAAACTCCTTATGCCTTTCCTCGTAAACCGGCCCACCATAACATGAGCCGGCCTTCTGGGCCTTGGGCCTATTCTTCTATCTGACCTGCCATTAGGGCCATCCGTGAGTCGCCAGGCTCATGAGTCGCCACTCCGGCGGGTTACCAATGAAAACGCCAAGCCCGACCGAGTCATACTTCCGGCCGGGTCATACCGCGGGGTATATCCCCGACATTAGCCCCCAGTTTAATTTGGATTTATCCATGTTAAACTGATCTTGTAAAATAAACACAAGAACAAACCTAATAGGTTGTGCTCTGGGTTAAATATTTTCCTGAACCGGCACCCGATCATCTTTAAGTCCTTGTCATTTCCTCCTGTATACATATTCAAGGTCTTACAGCAAATCTCCTTTAACAGATATGTCCAAACCTTGCCAATGCAAAAAATATAGGCACTTCTTCTAAAAAATCCGGGTCAATGGCCAGCTTCATAACCAATTTGCTGACATTGGCTCTTGTAAAGAAATTTTATAAGAAATAATCCATTTGAGTCGGCCTTCAATGTTCTGACTTGACAAAAATATTGGTCTTGAAATATTCAACTGATATTCAGCCAGCTTAAAGATGTAGATCTTGCCGATTTATGATTACCAGAATTGCGGGTTATAAATAAATGATGCGGGTCATGATTGTTGCGCATAACCGGGTTAATCTGTCTGCTCCAAACCGAGAATTTGAAGATTTTTTCTTCCTTATATACATATCACTGTAGCCCCCAAGTCTTTGGGTTGTCATGCTTGCAACAACTTTGGTACTTATAATTACCTATGCTCATGAAAAATTCAACCACTGTAGCCCCCAAGGGCCGGGTCATTATGCAATAATGAGCAGCGACTTTGTAGATATAACCATGTAAACTTGAACAACAACGTGTAGCCTCCAAGGGCCGGCTCAGTAAGATAATACTGAGCCGGGACTTTGTATATAATTTATTGGTAATAACATCATATAATATAATCTCCACCATGGGGCTTGAACCCATGTCCACAAGGTTAAGAGCTTTGTGCTTTACCAACTGAGAAGTGGACCCTTCAATATAATGAATTAAGACTCGTGTACCTTGAATTGTTGACAGGAGCAATTGGTAGCCCCCAAGGGCCGGCTCATTATGATGTGATGAGTCGAGTCTTCAATAAGGCCAGTAAAAATGACTTTGCATTAGCCCCCAAGTGTCATGGTGCATGCTTGCAGCGGCATGAGACTTGCATATTTGATATAATCTCAACTTGAATAATGTAGCCCCCAAGTGCCGGGTCGTAAGCCTGCGGCGACTTGGAACTATTTCTTCCATTGTAGAATAAATTATATCCATTGATAAAATAATAGCCATTGCGCCAAAGTGACTTTGAATACCTTATCTATTGACAAGTAAATCCGGAGTTTAAATACCCGGCGGCTCTTGGCCGATGGCGATTTCATATGCCTCCATTGTAAGCCAGAATTTTTATAACCCGGCGGCTTATAGCCTTTGAGAAAATCCAGAACGGATAATCATTTTGAAGCATCAATTTTGATTATGAGCTTGGACTTAATCATTTATATGAGTCATATTTCTACAAATCCTGCACAGAGTTTAAACAATATATACCCTGGCGATTTAACGTCAAAGCCAGGGTGGGTAACAACCCAAACATAATATAGTCTTTATGCAATTATGGAAAAGACTAGGATTAAGGCCATTCAAGCCTAAACATACTGGCGACTTAACATCAAAAGCCAGGGTGGGTTATCCAACCTTGCATACTTATATAATCATGACAACATACCTGTAGAAATTGGCTCATACTGCCGGCTTACATCGCCGTATCCAATAAGGGCAATAATCCAATGATTGATAAGCGCATGATTCGAATGTCGCAATCCAAAATATACCGGCGACTTAAAGTCCATAGCCATGGCCGGTTTAAACATAGTCATGTATGAACAATATCATACCTGTGATATTAAATCGTACTGCCGGTTTATGATACCTGTGCAGTAAGGGTGATAACCCAAAACTTAGAAGCCAAACCTTCCAAGTATTAATATTGTCATATGCCGGCGACTTATCATCCAAAGTCGAGCTGGGTTAAATAGAAACCACACATATATGCTTCAGATAGGAGCAAAAAAGTCTCAAGAGAAACCCAAAAGACTGTTGTCAAAAAACTTAAGTCAAACAGAGAGAAAAAGCGAGGCTTCTGATTCGAATACGATCAGTAAACCGTTCCAAAGGGGTTAAGCTAGGATTCAAATACGATCATGTAGCCCCCAGTGGCTTTGGCGTTGTGCCGATCAAGAGGGTACCGACAACTATGTTCTCTTTGGTTCGAATACGACCTATGTTTGAACAGGAAGCCCCCTAATGACCTTGAGAGTTCTTTAACGACTCTGATTCGAATACGATCAAAGTCGGTTCCCAAAAGGGGTTGAGCTATGATTCGAATACGATCAAGAAGCCCCCTAGTGAGCTTGGCAGTGTGCCGATCAAGAGGGTACCGACAGCTATGTTCTCTTTGGTTCGAATACGACCTATGTTTGAACAGGAAGCCCCCAAGTGATCATATAAGTTTTGGCATTGCGCCGATCAAGAGGGTACCGATAGCTATGCTCGATGAGCAGTAAGCCCCCAAGTGACCATAATAAGATAAGTCGTAAGGCAAGATATCCATATTTGAACCACGCATCATGGCAGCAAGTTCTCTTTGGCAACCTTTAATTTTTCTGAGAACTCGAACTTGCGAGAGATTAATTCTTTTTGAAGCGGAACTTTAAACCGGATTTGAGAGCTTTAGAGATTTGTGGGAGATAAGTTTCCCTTGAACTGGATTTTGACCTGGAATCCTTTTTTTAAGCTGAAGATTCTCTGACGGCCTTCAAATTTTCCCCAATAGGGCAGTAGCCTCCGAGACCGGGTTATCTTCCCTCCACTGATCCGGAGCTCTTGAATCTGCTTTAAACTGGCAATCATTTACTGAGCCATGTCATCCTAGCCCCCAAGTCTCAAGGCGGCTCGAGGAGTCGTCTTGAGATTCTCCATAGTTGACCATAGCAGAAGGTGTATTTCATTGGCGTTGATAGCGCAATGTGAATACACAGAATGTTGAGGTGACTACGGCGGGTTATAAATGATCCTGTATGAGCCGTGTCAGCAACTCGGCCAATGGTTCCTTCCAACTAGCTGTTTGAAGTTAACCAAACTGTAATGGCGGCAACTTGTGCGCTGATACGTCTCCGTCGTATCTATAATTTTTGATTGTTCCATGCCAATATTCTTCATCTTTCATATACTTTTGGCAACTTTTTATACTATTTTTGGGACTAACATATTGATCCGATTACGCAGTGCGCGTTCACATGCATTGCATGTTTTTTGTTTCGCAGAAACCCAATATCAAACGGAGTCCAAACGGGATAAAAATGGACGGAGTTTTTTTTGGAATATTTGTGATTTTTCGGAAGTAAAATCAACGCGAGACGGTGTCCGAGGTGGTCACGAGGTAGGGGGCGCACCCTACCCCCCAGGTGCGCCCCTGACCCTCGTGGTCCACCCGTAAGGCGGTTGATGCTCTTATTTTGGTGCAAGAAATATAATTTTATGAGAAAGATCTAGGTGAAAGATTCACCCCAATCGGAGTTACGGATCTCCAGATATAAAGGAAACGGTGAAGGGGTAGAATCAGAGAATGCAGAAACAAAGAGATAGATCCAATCTCGGAGGGGCTCTCGCCCCTCCCAAGCCATGGGAGCCAAGGACCAGAGGGGAAACCCTTCTCCCATCTAGGGAGAAGGTCAAGGAATAAGAAGAAGAAGGGGGGATCTCTCCCCCTTGCTTCCGGTGGCGCCGGAACGCCGCCGGGGGCCATCATCATCACCGCGATCTTCACCTACACCGCCGTCATCTTCACCAACATCTCCATTACCTTCCCCCCTCTATCTACAGCGGTCCACTCTCCCGCAACCCTCTGTACCCTCTACTTGAACATGGTGCTTTATGCTTCATATTATTTTCCAATGATGTGTTGCCATCCTATGATGTCTGAGTAGATTTCTATTGTCCTATCGGTGATTGATGAATTGCTATGATTAGTTTGAGTTGCATGTTTTATTGTTGGTGCTGTCCTATGGTGCCCTCCATGTCTCACAAGCGTGAGGGATTCCCGCTGTAGGGTTTGCAATATGTTTATGATTTGCTTATGGTGGATGGCGTGAGTGACAGAAGCACAGACCCGAGTAAGTAGGTTGTTTGCGTATGGGATAAAAGGGGACTTGATACTTTAATGCTATGGTTGGGTTTTACCTTAATGAATCTTTAGTAGTTGCGGATGCTTGCTAGAGTTCCAATCATAAGTGCATATGATCCAAGTAGAGAAAGTATGTTAGCTTATGCCTCTCCCTCAAATAGAATTGCAATAGTGATTACCGGTCTAGTAACATAGTCAATTGCTTAGGGACAATTCCACAACTCCTACCACCACTTTTCCACACTCGCTATATTTACCTTATTGCTTCTTTATCTTAACAGCCCCTAGCTTTTATTTACGTGTTCTTTACTTTCTTACAAACCTATCCTATCACACCTACAAAGTACTTCTAGTTTTATACTTGTTCTATGTAAAGCCAACGTCAAGCGTGCGTAGAGTCGTATCAGTGGCCTATAGGACTTGAGAGGGTATTTGTTCTACCTTTAGCTCCTCGTTGGGTTCGACACTCTTACTTATCGAAAGAGGCTACAACTATCCCGTATACTTGCGGGTTATCATGCGCCTGCCCATTGAGCCATCCAGTGCAGACGGCGGCTGATAATACATGATAATTTGCCTCCAATTTGTTGGAAGAAAACTGGGCTACCCAAGCAGTAACTTGTTCTTACTCAATAAACAGCTCATGCAGACAAGTGCGGCCCGGTGTGTTGATATAGACCAGGCCGCGAGAGATGGACGAAAAAGATGACCACAACATCTAAGGCAGCACAGACAGATGAACCGGCCGTGGCGTTGTAAACTGGTGCGGACGGGCAAGTTGTCCTCCTTGTTGTAAGCCGGTGCGGACGGGCAAGTTTTCTTCCTTGTTGTAAGCCGGCATGGTCGCGAGAGAAGGCCACTGCGTTGTAAGCTGGTGTGGTCACGAGAGACGGCCATGGCGTTGTAAGCCGGCGTGGTCGCGAGAGACGACCACGGCGTTGTAAGCCGGTGTGGGAGTCCGTTGAGTAACGACGACCACCTGTGCCAAAAAATGTCGGCGTGCCTCCATCTCCGCGGTATAATATCACTTTTTGTCATAAATAATTGCCTTGGATGGATATCATCCGATTTGTTCGGACGACGGATGATCCGTTTATCACGACAGAGGTGGCTCAGGCAGACCAGTGACTCAATATAGTTCCGGCGACTCAGGTAGACCGGCAACTTAAGATAACCCTAGCGGCTCAAAGCGGCAAGGGCGGCTCCGGTGGGTTGATGTAGATTAAGCTGCACGGCGTAAAAAATATCACAAGGAAGGAGTAATTGTTCTCAAGATAAATTAATACGTATTAACAATAGATAAAAAAGATAGCACCTGGTAGTATCATGCAGTGGATGTAGCAGCCCACAACAACTAGTGCCAGATCAGCCAACTAGTACTAGTGCTCCTGTAGCAACAGTAGTAGCACTAGCAACCAAGGGGTACTCTTGATCTCACGTGGCGTAAATAACATCAGTGGTTGATGTGACTTGTTTTGATCAACGTGGAAACAACAGCAGCCACAACGAAAGCCGGAGGAAAAAAGCACAGGAACCGGCGACTCTCCTTCCGTGTACTAATATCAGTAGTACGACAATGACGGTGGAGATGGGCGGGTTAATTTGCTCCGAGCCATTATGCAGATGCAGAGATAACCATATTAACTTGGATACGGAGGAGGCGAGTAGCTTGGCACAGCAGCGGCAGCTTGCGGTCGACAAGGCGGCTCATTGCCGAGGCAACAGCGATTTGAAGTGAGGCCTCAACAGAGGCGAGTTGGAAACAGCCGGCAGAGGGCGCGGTTTCAGCCATAACAGCAGAAGCAGGGCCGCTCGGTCGGGGCTGTTCGCAGTAGGTGGCGAGCCGGCGGCGGCGCAGCAACAAGGGCGGCCTGGCCGGCGAGGTGGAAGCACAGGCGGCTCCCAAAACCGGCCATGGCGGCATCGCAGCAATGTTGGCAAAGGCAACTTTACGCAACTGATGTCAGCACTAATCTTGGCGACGGCATCGAGCGGCAAGCTGGCCGAGTCGCGTTCGTGCATGAGCGGAGTCTGAGGCTGTTGGGAGCAGCCGCGTTGTGGGTCAGCTCATGCATGAGTTTGTTAGTGCATGGGTATGTGCTGTTAGTGGCCGGCTGTGGCGTGTGTTAGTTCGTGCGCAGGAAACGGTCATAGCGGTACGTGCTATGGTGGCCGGATCCATCGTGCATGCGTGTGGTGTGTGTGCACGCGGCTATAAAAGCCGCCGGGTGTATTGAGTTCGAGCTCAAGGAAAAGGACGCCATTCGAGCGGCGGTGGCGTACGTGCGCCAAGAAAATTTTCCTGTGTCCCTGTGTCCATCTCCCTCCTCTAGTCTTCTTCTTCCTCGAGAGTCGGAGGTGAGAGTTGAGTGAGCTAGAGATTGAGAGAGCTAGGGCTAGCCAGCAACAATAATTGGTATCGGAGCATCAGATTTGGAGGAGCTCGCCGGCGATGGCGCTCGTCCCGTCTTGGCGCGAACGGCACGGTGATACCGTGCGTCGGGGAGCGCTTGGCGGCTTGGCGGACTCTGTGATGGCGCAGAGGCTCGCGATGGGCCTTGCGCTGCTCGCGAAGAAAGGCCAAGCTCTGGACACGTCGGTTGGCGCGTTGATCGCGTCGGGCGCGATCATGGCGCGAGCTGGAGACATGCGGGCGTGGCGAATGAATGCGGGCGGCGAGCCGGCGCGACCGTGCGTGTTATAGGTGCGCACGGACGCGTCGCGCTGTCGGGACCGCGAGCGTGGACGCGTCGAGGCGCTGGACTGGTTGCGCAGATTGCGTCGTCGCGCGGCGAGGCGCTGGCCGGGCGCGCGCGCGGCGTGGGGAGTCTTGCGAAGGCACGGGCGGTCGCGGAGACAAGGAGGTCGCGAGGGACCTGCGTGGTGGTGCAGAGGTCGCGATGGCTCGGCGTGACAACCGTGGAAGGTGCGTGGCACGGAGACGCGGGGTGGCGGCCCATGGGACTGCGGGCTGCTGCAGCGGCAGCGAGCGGAGGCATGTGACGGAGACGTTGCGGAGGCGTACATGGCGACGTGACGACGACAAGAAGGGACGCAGCCCGGTGCGGAGGTTGGGCGCGTGCCTGACTTCGTCGCGTGCGAGGGCGGCCGGCAACACGTTCAAGACGACGGTCGACGGGCGAGTCGCGTCAAGATTAGGGAGGAAATTGTCAGCACTAATCTTGGCGACGGTGTCGAGCGGCAAGCTGGCCTAGTCGCGTTCGTGCATGAGCGGAGTCTGAGGCTGTTGGGAGCAGCCGCGTTGTGGGTCAGTTCATGCATGAGTTTGTTAGTGCATGGGTATGTGCTGTTAGTGGCCGGCTGTGGCGTGTGTTAGTTCGTGCGCAGGAAACGGTCATAGCGGTACGTGCTATGGTGGCCGGTGGCCGGACCCATCGTGCATGCGTGTAGTGTGTGTGCACGCGGCTATAAAAGCCGCCGGGCGTATTGAGTTCGAGCTCAAGGAAAGGGATGCCGTTCGAGCGGCGGTGGCGTACGTGCGCCAAGAAAATTTTCCTGTGTCCCTGTGTCCATCTCCCTCCTCTAGTCTTCTTCTTGCTCGAGAGTCGGAGGTGAGAGCTGAGTGAGCTAGAGATTGAGAGAGCTAGGGCTAGCCTGCGACAACAACTGAGCATTTGATACTGTAGAACAGGGGCTGGCCCTTGGCGAACGGTGACCCAAGGCCACGAAGCAGCGGGGCAAGGCCATGGATGGGCAGCTCGGAACGGATCCTCCGGGCGGCGGAGGTAGGCCGCGGTGTGGAGGTCGGCGATGGGCTCAGAAGCCGCCGGAGCGTACGCGATGCAGCGGAGGCAAGCCGGCCTGGCGCGAAGTCAGGCACAGCAGAGGAGAGCGGCCGCGGGTGAAGACCAACGGATCCACTCCGCTCGAGGCGGAGGCGAGACGAGCCATCGTCGCCCGGAGTCCGTGACCTCATCCCCTTCCATCATTGACTCCACGTGATCGATGGAAACGTCCACATAAAGGAGATAGAGGTAATAGCACCCCAGGTACCCTAACTTGCATAGAATGTGATGATTCAGTCCCAAACTTGCAAAACTTGACTCCATCATGCCCCAACTTGCACCTCATGTGATGATTTAGTCCCAAGCCAATCAGAGAACGACAATTGGCAGCCAGGTTGCTGGCCCGGTCAGTGCACACACTTTTGATAAACCCCCCCGCCTTTTTCCCTAATTAACCCACACTCACTTCACTGAATTAAATCAGCACACTCCTTTTTTATGGTAAAATGTAGCATACATTGCGGACGCAGATTTTTGAATCCGAGGTGCTCCATCCACTGAAATCCTCACGTGTCGTTACTTTGGCCTCATCAGAGGCAATACATATTCAATACACTAGCGTAATACGAGCTGCGGTACAAGTTGGCCCAAGAATTAATTACGTGTGTGGTGCAGACTGTTGTGACCGAATTAATTCAAATTCAACACCAGGTGTTGCAAGCCATAATGAATGGCAATGACTAAAGAGGAAGCCTCACGTTAATTTTGATTTCAGTTTAGGACTTCAATCAAATCTGCTGAACAATGCATCTCGTTTATGATGGATGAGAGTCAATTCATTTGAGCACCTAATTATGTGAGACTCGGATCACTACTAGGAAAAGGGCTATAGATAGGATTGATTCTAATGGCGCACCGTGGAAGCAGTGCGCCACTACTACATACTAATGGCGCACCTGTTTGCGTCGCCATTAGTGTGGAAGATACTAATGGCGCACCGTAAACAGGTGCGCCACTAGTATGAATTTTTTTTCCATTTTCCCATACATACTAATGGCGCATCCGGTCCATAATGCGCCATTACTATCTATAACTACTAATGGCGCACCAAGCGGGCGATGCGCCATTACTGTAAATTTTGTTTTATTCTTTTTTTGCAAAACTACTAATGGCGCGTAAATGCACAAATGCGCCGTTACTAGTTTAAACTAGTAATGGCGCACTCGGAGGAGATCGCCATTAGTATATATACTTATTATTTTTACTTTTTGCAAAACTACTAATGGCGCACCGTCTGCCGATGCGCCATTAGTAACGAGGAGTTACTAATGGCGCATTTTCCTCGGTGCGCCATTAGTAACCTGGGACCAACAAGATATTTTGGACAGCCCACACCTACCCACTCACTTTCCCCACTTCATTCCATCCACCTCCTTCTCCAAGCTTTGGCCATCTCCTCCTCCTCACCTCATTTCCACCATAGATTCAAAAAATTAAGTGGTGAAATTACATTTTTTGATAGGTAAGTAAGGGAAAGCTATCTTCATGATATAGATCTACTTTTTTTCTCCTAGCTCGCTCCAACAACGTGCACATGCACTTTTGTGGCCTAGCTAGATCTATGTATGTTTGTGGTGTTGCATGTGTTTGTGGTGTTGCATATATGTTTGTGTTTGAAGGTACGGTATTTAAAAATGCGATAGTTGCCAATATTTTGCGGAATGTTTTGATTCATTTCCGTTTAAGTGAGAATTTTGGCACTATGCATTCTTTTTGTCCTATTTTTAGGGAAGGTCATGCCAAATTTTTTCTTGGTTCTAACATATCGTTTTGCTCTACCCTTGACGACCATGGTCCGCACGATGACCGAAGGCATCGTGAATAGGTTTTGAGCTCCGCAGGGCCGAGATGCTTCAAAAGAACGAGACGGAGATAAGATGTCCATGTCGAAGATGCAAGTCAAGAGCCTTATTGCGGACCCGGATTCGGGCAAAAGGGACCACCGCTCTTGCGTGGTTTCATGGATGGCTATCGGTGGCAAGGTGATGAAGATGACTATCAAGTCGTCCATGGCGGGGCCGGCAAGAAATGAGGAAGAGCGACAAGACAAGTACCACCGCGGCGGGCGGCGAGAAGACGAAGAATCTCCGTGACATGATCACGACGGTGATCTTGTACCGATCATCATGTAGAAGATGTCGTACATGATGATGAGGAAGATCAAGGCGAAGGGCATGATCATGAAGATGAAGATGCCGGAGCGGACGACGATGGAGGCTGGGTGCAGGACCCTCATATTCAAGAGTTGCTTCTCAAGCGGACGGATAACGCAAGAGCTGCCGCCCGAGAAAGCCAAGCTGGATCAATCGGAGATAGACGCGGTTACTCCATTGTATGAAGGATGCAGGCCCGAGGATACCCGCTGAAAGTAACGCTCATGGCTCGAGATGAAGGTAAAACACAAAATGACCGGCGCGTGCCGGCGAGAACATGTCATTACAGCACGAACGTCTTCCCAAGGGGAACAAGTGCCCGACCAGTTCGAGGAGGCAAAGAAAATCGTGTGTCCTCTGGATTTACCGCCGTGAAATACCATGTGTGCATGAACAATTGCATCATTTATCGGGACGAGCACGCGGAGTCTACCATATGTCCGGTGTCGGCGTCACTCGATACAAGAAGAGGAAAAAGCTCCTCGAAAATCGGTGTGGTACTTTCCGATCACTCCTCGTCTGCGCGGTATTTTGCGGACCCTAAGGTAGCAAAGCTCCTGCGTTACGCCGGATAGGGAGGAGAAGAAGCGAAGATGACGCAAATGATCCGGAGATAGATAAAAAACAAGATCTTGAGTCACCCTAAGGATGCGAGCGGTGGCAAGCATTGAACTTCAATACCGAGAATTTGGGAGCGATCCAAGGAACATCGTCTTTGGTGCGAGCACCGATGGAGTCAATCCGTTTGGCAGCCAGAGAAGCACACATAGCACTTGGCTTTGTGTTTGTGTGGATGTACAACCTTCCCCCTGGTTGTGCATGAAGAGGAAGTACATTCACATGAGTATGCTAATTGAAGGACACGGAAAGTCATCGCAAAGGCAAAAAGGCCAAGAAGACCGGAAATGACTACCCTCCCGCGTGCTTCACTCTAAGTCGAGGAGGAGATCGAGCAGTTTTTCACCGCCTCCTAGGAGTAAAACTTCCTTCTGATTCTGTGGGAAGATAAGCGGATACCTAGACCCAGTGAAGCGAAGTTCAGCGGGATGAAGTCGCACGACATCGCGTCTTGATGTGAGAATACTTCGGTTGCAATCCAGTGGGATCATGGGCGCGCACGTCCGTGAAACGCTATTTGTCCTATGCAACTTTTTTCGACGTCATCTCTTGGAAGTCGATTGGCGAGGCAACTCGAAGGCTACGAGGAAGAGATCGTGGTGATACTATGCGAGCTTGAGATGTACTTCCGCCCGCATTCTTGACGTTATGGTGCATCTGCTGGTCCATATAGTGGAGGATATCATCCAACTTTCGGGCGACGTTCTGCACAGATGATGCCGTTCGAAAGGATGAATGGTGTCATCAAAGGATACGTTCGCAACATGTCACGTCGAGAGGAAGCATAGCGGGGGCTTTCGACCAAGAGTGCATCTCCTCTCGCATTTAATTATCTAGGCATCGAGAACCCGTTGGTCCGCCGTCAGCAGCACCTCGGCAGGCTCGCCGGATGGGGTTACCATGAGGTCACCGCGAAATGCATGTCGACTTCGAGGGTCGACTCGCCGACTTTGAAAGAGCAAACCTAGTCGCGCTACAACACATAGGCGTGGTTGATCCTTGGGTGGTAGAGCACAAAACCTTTATTAAGAAGGCGTACAATGGCCGAGGCCAACAGAGGACGGACGGAGATATACTCAAAGAGCACAACTCATGTTTCACGCGTTGGTTCAAGAAGAAGCTTCATCGTACCCTTTACATGAGGATTCTTCCGCGGAAGAACAACTCATATTAAGCCTTGTCACGAGGCGCCGAGTACAACAACGATGACCTATGAGGCGTCACGATATCAACGACTACACATTCTACACCGAGGACAAGGACATGAAGAGCGATGGTTATCGAACTCCGGGTAACGATGGAATCCTACACGGTAACGACAAGGACAGATACTACGGAAGGATCGAGGAGATCTGGGAGCTGAGCTCTGTTGGAGAGAAGGTCCCGATGTTCCGTGTCGGATGGGCCAAAAACGTCATAAAAGAAGACCGGTATTTCACCACCATGGTTATACCCGGCCAAATCAAGACATGGTATAAGCGTCACCGCAAAAATGAGCCATAGTACGGCTTCCCAAGTGGACCAATGCTTCTTCATTACCGACCCGCCAAAGCCCGGTCGTGTTGTCGTGAGGAGAGGCAAAAGGAAGATCATCGGAATGGATGGAGTAGCCAATGAGCAAGACTTCGACAAATCTGGCGACCGAAGATCGAACATGGCGGCGACGATGAAGTAGCAGCACACACCACAAGAAGAAGCGGGACCACCCTACCTAAGGGCGTCCGTTCCACGGAAGAACTCCGTTTGCGAAAAAGAAGGGCAAGAAGATTGTGAATAGATAGCTAGCTAAGACCGATTGTATTTAAATCGTAGTCTTGATTTCTCGATTGTATTTCATGGGCACTTTTGATATCTTGAATATTTTTAAATTTCATGGGCACTTTTGAATTCATGAGGACACTTGATCTCGATTCCCCCTCCATCTCGATCTCGATCCCCCTCCATCTCGATCGCACCCGCACCCTCCCATAAGCTCCACCCATCGCAACCCTCCCCCGCTCCACCGCCGGAGCACCCGTCCCCCAGACCAAGCACTTTTTGAACATATTTTTTAATTTTTTACTATTTTTATAAAAAATATTACTGTTATAATTTAAACAAGTTTGAACATATTTAAACACAAATAAATATAAAAAACAACATTTAAAATGCATAAAAAATATTACTGTTATGATTTAAACAAGTTTGAACATATTTAAACACAAATAAATATAAAAACAACATTTAAAATGCATAAAAAATATTGGGGCTCTAGGAATCGAACCCAGGACCTCTGGTGTGTGTCTTTGCATCTTGACCGTCGGGCTAGTGGGTGGGTTACATTTTAGATAGGGTTGGGCTGTAGATATGGCTCTTGGGCTAGATTAAAACAAAATTCTAATGGCGCACCGAGGGTGGTGCGCCATTAGAACTGATCGTACTTATGGCGCACCGGCGTGTGGTGCGCCATTAGCTTCCTCCACCCATTCCCCTCGCCTCTCTCCTCCTCGCCAGATCCCCCTCCCACTCGACCTAACTTTGCCCCATCGCCGTCGCCCCGATGCTCGGCCGCTGCCGGAGCTTCAGCGCCGGCGTCTTCCTCGATCCGGGCACGGGTGCGGGGCGACGACCATGCCGCCGGCCTTCCCACGCCAACCGAGGCATCCTTCGCCGCCGCCGCCGCCCCGACCCGACCCCAACCCGACCACGACTCCTCCGGCGATCGTCGCTTTGCCCAAGTACCTCTCCTCCTTCCTCCTTCCTCCCTCTCCATCCTTCCTCCCTCCCCAACCTATGCATGGTGAAGATGAGTTCGATTGAGTAGGCGGAAGTTCTTTGCTTCAAATGCTTTTTCTTTTCTAGCTTAAACTACCACGAATGGTTTCTTTGCAATTGCTTCATGGAAGAATCTAAACTGTTTACATGGCGTGTGTGATACAACTCTTGAGGAGGCTATAAGCATGCAAGTTGCTCAACCTCTGGACATTGTTCGGTTGCAAATGCATCTGAAGTAGATTGAGATTTCATTCGCTTCCTTGTGCTCTATGTAGAATGCTTCTAAATTTCTGTTTTGTCCAACTGCAGGTTTCTTGAATTAACTTGCTATGCATTAGGTTGGTCTCACCCTCGGACCGATCTTTGTAATGATATGTATGTGCTATTAGATCTTGGTATTGTTCTAGTTTTAGTTGTGATGGTTTGCTTGTGGGTTTGTTTGACTCGGTGTTTTAGTTCATGTTTCCATGTACAGATGTTTTAGTTAGTCAACTGAATCGAGTTTGAGATGTTACATTTCGATGGAGTGTCAAAGCGGATGGAGTGTCAAAGCGATAGAGTTTTCAAAACTAGATCATTTCTTGGCCATTTAGTGACAAGTTTCACGGGAGTTGTCGACCCTTACGCCTTTAGTTGTTGCTAGCCTAGAAGTAAGTCTCCTCATGGTTTCTTGGATCATTGAATTATCCCGAGAGTGAAAGGGCATAAAGCTCTCTAGCTGATTGACTATCGTGTTCTGTTATAGCTATTTCAGCAAATTGATGTCATCCTCTATTAGCAATGTTGCAATAAGGAACATATATATCATTAGTAAGGTTAAAAGGAAGTGATCCATCTACAACTGGTGTTTATTAGTCTTTTGAGTGAGTTATCTGCATCTGCTCCTTGTGGTGGTGGTTGTTTAGATGGGCGAAGAAACCATGCTTGATTTGGGGGTGAACTTATGCTTATGTATGCCATCGAAGCAGTTCAAAATCATTATTCTCTCTTTTCCTTGCGTGTTTGGGCAACTTGATCGGTTGATCTTGAATCCATTGAGCCTTCACTTAGAGTGGTACTCATCCATGTAACTCTTCACATTTCCATGTAGGATGGTTGCCTATCACTTACTAGTGTGCTAGTGCCCCTTAGTCCAAAGACTAATAGCTATGACAAAGTATAATTACTTGTAGTGTTTAAGTATAACAAAATTGAGAGAAATGCATGCGAAGCTAGATCGATACCAGCTAGCTAGCTAGCTAGTAGTAGTACTACTGCTCTTGTTCTTTCCTTTCCTTTTCTCTCTGCTCATAATTTTTTTAAGATTTATCTGTTCATACGATGATATACTAATAATTATAAAGAAAATCTTGGACACCCATGGATTCAAGAGTTAGCTAGCTAGATGATAAGAGGGATGCATGAGAAGCTAGCTACACTACCATGAACTTTGTTTTCCTTTTGACAAACACTCTTGTTAACATCGAGAATTAAAATGCAACATAGAACAAGATATATAGATAGCTGAAAGAAAGAGGTGTGCTTTGAAAGAAAAATGTGCACTGCAAGTGAGACTTGACATGTGCCAAGCTAGTAAACAAAATCTGTATATGTACATACTCTCATAAGGTTCTAAGAGATTTTGTAATAAGCTTGATGTTCCTTGTCGTTGACTTATCACCATTAAGCAGAGACCTCTCGAGCCATGATCTGTAAAAATACATTTGTCATTCTTTACGTGTTTGTACAGACTTGCTAAACTATTGATGATTTTTGTTGGGAGACATATTATATACGGAATGGAAGCTCACATAAGTTGAGCTGATTTTTGTCCATATGAAAGTAGAGGACCATATGGTGCTGCGGCTAGGTTTTGTCTCCGACCATCGTGTCGTGATGAATTTGCAGTACCCGAGAGGCCCTTGAGTTTGCGGAATGTCGATTAACTTCCGTTACGGCAAATTGGTACTCCATATGTCCTATTTTCAGCAAAGGTCATGCTGAAATTTTCCGTGAATTTTAGCATGACTTTGCTAAAAATAGGACATATAAATACTGCGACTAATGCATGGGCAGGGCTATCTTAGTACTTAGTTAAGTAGGATCAACTCGCCTGCCATTCTTGCTGCATTAAATCATAGGTGGCAATAGAGCCAAGTGATTAGGCCCAACTTAGAATTATCCTTAGCATCGATAAACCTGGATGATAAACCCAACATAGGTGGCAATAGAGCCAAGATTAGGCCCAACCTAGGGTGCCTCGGCATCGATAAACCCTAAATGATGAAAACTTAACTTGGCTGCCCGGATGCCTCGGGTCGATGAGAACCTAAATGATGAAAGCTTAGGCTTTTAGGGTGCCTCGGTGTCGACAAACCCTAAATCATGAGACCATGATCTTGTTCCTTGACAATAACCATCTTTTGACCAAACTTTTTCCTATTTAGAGAAAACATGGCCTGGCGATGAGGCCGGTGGTTGAGCGGCAAGCAATTCAGGAGCTGTCCCAAGAGATGGAGGAACAACCTCATTTGCTATGATGGCGCCCTTGAAGACACCGATCCTGATTACACAACCCCTAGTGGCGTCGGGGATGACACCACCGATGGTGCCGCCGAGGATGCCACCATCGATGATGGCGGCGCACACACGATGGCAGCCAACCGAAGAAGCAAAGGAAGGACCGGCGCCGATCGCTCGGCACCGTCAAGGAGAATTCACTCAAGTGGACTCCGGCGGTAATCAACGAGCCCAAACATATAGTCAAGGGTACTCGGTTCAGCTCGGGTGCATTCTCCGAGCACCGTCTCGATCAACACCGAGAACCTTAGGCATAAGGACCGAGGAATTTGCGCAACCTCCTCTTCACGAAGCCGCACGAGCGATACAAGTTCCCCGCCGAATTTGAAAACACCGCCTCTCGGGGAATAAAGTGAACAGTGCCGCCCTCACGAAGATGAGCACGGCCTGTCTACTTGGAGAAGCGCGTGAAGAGAATGATTGATAAAGGTGATAGTTATGACAAGATCAAGGCGAAATATCCTTTGATGGCGAAGATGAGTACACGGAGTTCAAGATCAAGTGCGAGCCCGCAACCTCGAATCAAGTCGGTGGGGAAAGAAATGCGGGAGTTGAACTTAGGGAACACAAACTTCGGTCCCGGCGGTTATAGAGTGGCGGAGCCTATATGGGACAAGGAGGGCGGGGGCGTGCCGAGCAAACCCTACCGCCCGCTTGAGAAATCAGCGGTGACAAGCGGACCAGGAACTATGTCGGGGCCGGTACAAGGAGGACCCGATAACAAAGGAGCTTACCACGGATCCGAAGACCGAGGCGCTTGAGCTTGTTCTCAGTAAGGATTACACCCCGCGTAATTAGGTCCATATGGTTGCACTCTAATTAATCCCCAATATTTCTAAATGGTTCATGTTCCTTTCGCGGACAATGAAAGCGATGGCGCTGGGTCGTCTAAGAGCTCCCTTCGACACCCCTTTAAATAGAGGCGTTGAGCGTAATGAAAAGAAGGATAAGATCAATAAGCCGGCGTCACTGGTCATGTGGCGGCAAAGGCTTGTCCACAAAATGGGGTCATACTATACATTGGTGTGCGGAAGGAGAAAAAGACCAGCTCGGAAAGCCGGGCGCGAGGTTGAAGAACTCAAGGCACAAGTGGCGCGGATTCGGAGCTTGTCCATGAGCAAGTGCAACAACAACTTGGAGCGACGCTCAGCGCCATGGTGCCTACGTTGATTCATGGGCTGATGGCGTGGATTGCGGGCGGCCAAAGGGCCTCCCGGTTCCCGGCTTCACGGCCGACAAATCGCCTGCAATGGCGGCGGCACCATTGGTGTCTCCGGGCGGCGCCATTGGTGTCTTCGGCGGCGGCACCATTGGTGTCTCGGCGGCGGCGCCATTGGTGTCTCCGGCGGGCGGTATTCGTGTCTCCGGCACCGCACGGCATTGGAGCTTAATGCACCGGGTGTACACCGACCGCACCTCGCCGACAAGCGCCCCTCGTCGGTTACCGCCCGCCGTTGGCGGTGCCTCGACATTAGCCGAGCTCGGCGGCATCACGGTAACTAAGCCTCTCGGTGATGACTTCATCTCCTTGCCTTTGGTGGGGCATCCTCGGCGCCCTATACATGTTTTCGCGAGGCACCGCCGATGTTCCTTGCACTCTTACGCGCCGTGGGCGCCGAGTTGGTCGATGTCGCCAAGGCGAAATCGTTCAACCGGCAACCCCATGTTCCACGGTAATCCGATGCCAACCACAATGTATAGGGCTGAAGTGGTCCGGTCTTTGCCAGCTGCGACGAGCTATTACCTCCGATTCGACCAGCTGGGGCGACGAAGAAGATGAGATGACCCTCGGCACTGCGTAATCGGCCCTGCTATGGCGAAGAGCGGATTCGTTTGGGGCGGGGACACCACCCCACGAACAAGACCGCCCGATCGTCGGGCGCCAAGCCATGGCAAAACGCCGCAACGCTACGGACTGCCGGACAACCCTATGGCACGGGATCCGGACAGCCCTATGGCATAGGATCCGGACGGCGGCGACAACGACGACGGTACATTTACCAAAGTTGATAAGTACTTTGCGAACATGGATACGCCGACGAGTTCTGCGGGCCTCTTTCTCAAGAACCCAACCAAGACCACCGCGATCTAGCTGATGCGGCGGAGAAATCCAATTGCAACAAGCGTCGTCGGCGTTCGGTTCTCGAGACACGCCTCCGGCTCCGCCTTCACCGAGCCTCGAGATAGCCGAGGCGCGAAATATTATCAGCCCCAACACGCCGAAGAAGGCGGTGCGTGAGCGAACTTCGGTCCCATTACGGAGATCAAGAAGAAGGGCGGAAGCGAAAGACTAACAAGGGCACCGGTGCGAGCCAGCCGGCACCGAGTTCGATCCGTGCTCGGGGCGGGCCACCTTCACCTAAGGATATCTCGAGGAGGTGCATGTGGCGGGTAGGGCGATGCTACCGCCAAATATGCTGAATCTTGCAACCGGTGCTATCACGGAGTCTGCACAGCGTTGTTCGATTTTGGAGAAGCGGCGTCTCGTAGAGAAGGATGTGGCATACCGGTTTTCGTGGCCAAGGTGCGAGAGAGCAAGGGCTTTGTGGATGGCGACATCGGGGTATGATCGTCCTGCGGTTTGATGACATCTTTGCTATGTTTAACCTTCATCCGTTGCACTACACCTTTGTTCGGCTGTTTTCGCGAGCATGCGGATGCGGATCATTAGAGACAATACCCGGACATCGTGATAGTCGACCCCTTCTACATGCGTGCCAAGCACTTCAGCGGCTGGGACCGCCAAGTTGCGAGTTCACACCTCGGCGTCATTACGCAAACGCAGATAAGGATAACTTCCTTGTGCCTTACTTTCCGAGTAAGTCATCCCTTAACCGCCCGTAACATATGATTTCTTAGATTTCGATCGTTCTTTTTTCTAACATTCCGTGTTACGTGCGGTGACACATTGCACACTCATCCTCTTAAGCCGAAATATTCCATGGCCACGTATTTCGACCCAAACCGTAACTCCATGATAGACTACACAAATGTGAAGAAAGTTCTTGATGATGTTCTCCCGGCTCACGCCTCTGGAGGCACCTTCACTAGGCGGTTAAGTAAATCGGCAAGCACATCTTCTCACAATCTGAAGTTCTGCTGCGTCAGCGGCCGCTTTGTGATCGAAGGATGCCTACTCGCCCTCCATCACATGCGAGCGTCGTGAGGACCATCATCACCTTCGCTACGGATAATCTCAAAGATTGGGCGCGAGCTTGTCGGCGATCCGGACACGGACCTCGGACAAGAATTCTTTCGCATCTAGTCGAGTTTGCGGACATCATCCATCAAGATGTCCTTCATACCGTGGGGCGAGTTCTTCCTCGGATATCAACCGTCCAGCGGTGAGATAGATGAAACGCTACAAATGCGAGGTGACAACGACCGTGATTTCATGACCATCACGACAGACGGCGGCTTCACCCACGCTCTGTCCGATGAGTTGAGTCGAAAGTAGTGATGTGTAGTTACGAAACATTGATTGGCTCATGTTGTAATTAAACTTTAATGAATTCGTATGTCTCTTTGGTTTGGACGGTTGTTCAACTTAGATGTGTCGATGCTATTTATTAGTAGGACCATGAATCGTGCTATTAATGTCTTGCTTTTCTCTTCGATCCTTTTGTTGCATACTTACACATTGCTTATGTATTGTGCATTGTTTGGCTTGTGCATAGAGATGCCGTCGTATGTAGTGTACAAGGGTAAGGTTCGAGTCTCGATGGTGGGAGGAGTGTCGGAGACAGGTTCACCATTTCAGTGATAATATTACAAAGGTACACCACTAGGGCGGAGGCGAATCTAGATCGCCGCTATCTAGCGGGAGAGAGGAGGGCGTTGGAGGAACGGATGAAGACCGGTTTGATCGCGATGATGCTCATCGTGATGACCACAGCTCTCTTCTATGTGATGGTAGTTTAGATGATCGATATCGACTTGTAATGTGAAGGCAAACTCGATACTCGCGGTCTTGAGACTTGTAATGTTTTATCTTTGTCCGGTCTTTTGAATCAGGAGACTAATATGATGAATTGTATTAGGAGACTAATCTTCTATTGTATTTGATGAATCTGATGTTCTTTGTGTGCTGCTGTCTATATTCTATGCAATAATATATTTTGTAACCTGTGCAAAAATCAGAAAAGCAAAAAAAACCTAATATTCATACTAATGGCGCACCACACAAGACACTAATGGCGCCTTGTGATCATCACACTAATGGCGCATTAGCTGCTGGTGCGCCATTAGAATCTAAAGCACATTTGTACATATGGCCCAGGAGGCATTCTAATGGCGCCTTGCGAGCTATACTAATGGCGCACTACGCGGTGCGCCATTAGAACACCGAATACTAATGGCGCACGGTAGTGCGCCATTAGAATTAATTCTAATGGCGTGATGCGATGGCGCACCATAGTCTTGCCATTAGAAGGCAAATTCGGTGCGCCACTAGCATGCCTTTTCCTAGTAGTGGATAGTTGCAAAGACAAATGTTTCATAACATTTGGGTATATAATAAGAAACCTAAAAACATGAAACGTGATTTTTCCTTAAGCACACGGTACAAAAAAGATTTGGGTAGCACAGTACATAAAAATCTGCCTACCACGGCAGCTTCTTGGTTTACTTAGTATCCTGGTTACATAAATTACGCCATTAACATCCTGGTTTACTTAATACTAAGAGAAAGATCTTGGTTTAAGTAAACTATCTGAATATGACCAGCTTCTTGGTTAACTTAATATTGAGTATATTGCTGGTGCCTTCCACGAAAGTTTACTTATTAATATCCTATTTATTGTCAAAAAAAAAAAAACTACATCTTAGAAGACAGAAATACATCCTGGTTTACTTAATATCCAGCTTCTTGGCTATAAGTTAGAAAAAGACATCTTACTCACAATTAAATTCAGTTTAGTCAAAAATCCACATCCTGGAACCGAACTTAAACCAGGATCTCTGTCTTCCAGGATATTAAGTAAACTTCTTGGAACTTAATATCCTGGTTTACTAAATTTCCTGGTTACATCTTGGAAGACAGAAAAGCTACATATAAACCTGAATTTCCTGGAACTTTTTTATTTTCCCATGAACTTCCTGTATCGATGGGCATGTAACAATTAACCAGGTGATTTTCCGCAAAAAAAGCAGATTAGCTACAGAGATCTATACTTACAGGTTCAGTTGAGCTTCAGGCAGAGGTACAGAACGGCGTTAGATTGAGGATCCCCACGATGAGGAGGACCTTGAGAGTTGGCTGCATGGATTTGTTGCTCCTGATCTCGTTTGCGCCACCTATTTCCTGCTGCTCCCTTACGCCGCAGGCTGCCGTTGCTCGCTTCTCGCATGAGCTTCCACCAGCTTCCCGACGTTCTCCCTCTCGCCTGCCAGCGACAGCAGCACGGCCAGCGCGTCCTTCTTTGTGCTCGTCGAGCCCGTGCGCACAAGGTGGACTAACTTTTCCACGACGGAAGGCTCGGCGGCACGTATGGACGGACGCCAGGCTGAGCAAGGCCGTCGCGGCGTTCTCCTTGGCGCGCCACGTCGTGCCGGAGCTCATGATGTGGGTCACTGCCTCGATGGCGCCGTCGGCGTGCATGATGCGCTTCTTGTTGGCGTCGAGGATCGAGAGGTTGAGCAGCGCGGTCACGGCGTTGAGCTGGAGCCCGGCGTCCTCGGACTAGAGCAAGGGCACCAGCATCGGCGCGGCTCCGGCCTCTCCGACGAACGCGCGGTTGTCCGAGCCGGACTTGTTGAGCAGCCGGATCTCGTGCACCACGCGGTTGGCCGCGTCAGGGGAGAATGAGACGGAGAGCTTCTTCACCAGAAACGACGCCGTCATGCGCGCCACCTCGAGCGCCGCCTTGTTGGCGGCTACCGCCTGGGCCTGCTCGCTCTTGCTGGCCTCGCAGACTTCCATGGCTACGCCGTTCTCCCGGCACCACTTGGAGATGAGGTTCTTGAGAGACTTGTTGGGCACCAGCTCCAGATTGGCCAAGACTTGCCCCGTCTTGGGGCACGTTGACTTGCCGGAGCCGAACCACCGGTCGATCGACTCGCTGTCATAGGTCTGACCGCTAGCGGCGACGACTGGGTCGCGCATTAGATCGAGGGAGATGGGGCACCAGAGGTCCGGTGGGGGCGCCGGTGACTCCCCGTCATCTTCGACATCGATGTCCGCCTTGGAATCCGAAAAGGCCGGGGCGTGGCACTGAACAGGACACACTTGGCGTACCGGAGCAGGCCGACGAGGGCGATCATGGCGGCAGTCCATCTCTCCGATGCTCGGTCGCCGATGTCTCGCTCGAGGCTCTCGATCTCGACGCTGCAGCTGGCCGGGTCGTTGATGCCAACCTCCTCCAGGATCTCCTTCAGCCTCTCCCGCTCGGGCACGATCTCCCGCTCGATTTCCTCGATCAGCGACAGCACGGTGGTCTTGAGCGCCGGCTCCGGCTCGGCGGCCGACGCGCAACGGCGGCACTGGTGCGAGGCGAGGGCGAAGAGGTCCATGACGTCGTCGGCGAGGCCGAGCTCGACGACGGGCAGGAGGTCGAGCAGCGTGGCGAGGTCGTGGTGCAGGTCCCGCAGCTCGGCGTCCATCTCGTCCGACTGCAGCAGCAGCAGCGTGCGGCTCCGCGCGGCGCAGTCGGCCACCATGGCCTTGAAGCGCTGCAGCACGAGGAGCACCTCCCGCAGGCACAGCGAGGCCGACCGCGGCAGGTCGCCTTCGCCCGCCGGGTTGATTAGGGGAAAAGGCAGGGGGGTTTTATCAAAAGTGTGTGCGCTAACCGGGCCAGCCACCTGGCTGCCAATTGTCGTTCTCTGATTGGCCTGGGACTAAATCATCACATGAGGTGCACGTTGGGGTATGATGGGTCGAGTTTCTGAGTTTGAGGCCAATCATCGCGTTACATGCGAGTTAGGGTACCTGGGGTGCTATTACCTCAAGGAGATAATTTCCTGGCTTAAGCAACGTAGTACTCGCTCTCTTTTTTCAATAGTACTACTTTTGACTTTAATGCCTTGATGTGGACACCGAGTTAGATAGTATAGTAGACCGTATCATTGGAATTTTTTCCTTTTGACTATTTCAGCCACCGATGCCCATTGATCTTGTCTGTACTCTATGACAAAGTTAGACTGCAGGATGTTGTAGAATTCGCCTCGGAACTGCTGTAGCCTTCCGAGTCTGTCAGGGGCGGAGCCAGGATTTGGGTATGGGGGGCCAAGTCGGCAAAAAAATTATCAAGTGGTAAACTCATAACATGGCAATTCGCTGAAATAAAAATCTAGTTATATTTGTATTAGTTTCATTTCTATTCTACAATTGTCAATAAGATCGATAATGATTTAATCACGAAAAAAAGAACTTGGCCCCAAAGATATCAAAGATTTCCGTCGGAAGAAAACTTGGCGTCACAAATCACACAATTAGAATAATTAAATTAAATTGAAAGAACAATTTTAACATATATAAGATGGGAATTGAGAGAGATTAATTTCAATAGCAATTAATGCTAATCGTCGAGACACGCTGGAGCTGCCTACTTGATTTCCCCTTGACACACGACTTTGGATGATTTAATCTGAATCGAATTCAATCGAGAGAGGATGCGTCGCGCCATCGCCATATGATCAGAGGCGAGCGAATGGCAAGGGCATGGAACATCCGCGACTAATTTCCTAGGTACGCACTAATCCAACGTATCCGCTAATTGGGGTAGAAACGCAAGCTGAAGTCGAGGACTAGAGCCAACTGACGGGCGCTCCTAGTGGGCTGTTCACATGGGCCTCTTCTTTGTTTTTGCCAGTACTCACGTTGAGAGAGACAGCCAGATAAGGGGGGCCAAATACATGTGTTAGTGCGTTTTATCGCTAATTGCATACTAGCTATTTGATGTCCGCTCGATCGTTAGGGGGGCCAGGCCCCTGCTCGCCCCCCCCGTGGCTCCGCCACTGGAGTCTGTGCCAGGATAATCTGGATACGGACGACCACGCAGTCAAATCCTGTCGATCTCGGCGGATCAAAAACAGGCGTGTGCTGCTATGATTTTGGCTTCTGCGATTTTTGCAGATCACTTTAACACGGTCGCACTCCTGACGCAACCCTTTTTTCTTTCTCAACATCAATCTCGTATATGCCGCCGCTGAACACTTTTTCAATCTTTAACGTGAACTTGACCGACGAACTTGCAGTTAACGTGAATTCCTCCATGCCGGTTTTTGCTCAGCCGGAAAATTGCAAACTTCACGATCCCTGTGAGAGATCCCTTCAAGAACTCAACATCACCGTACGCAGCCTCACGGTGGGCGCCAACTGTCGTGGAATTGTCACGGCAGATGTCCTTAGTGTGAGGACTTAGTCGCGAGGTCAACGCATCTATGCGGTAGCTTGAGAGGGGTTGGGCGGAATCGAGAGATGCAACACAAGACAAGGATTTAGACAGCTTCGAGCCCCGGGAAACATCATCCGATAATAACCCTACATGCTGTTTGTGGCTAGGTCTCATTATGATCATGAGGGAGTCGCCGGCTTGGCCGGCTCTTTGTGTCTAGCCCTAGAGATTGTTTCTTCTTGCTTGTCCCTCTTGGGGTGCCCTGCCCCTCCTTATATAAGTTGAAGGGGTGGGTTACATGTGGAGTCCTATTAGGATTAGGACTAGTCTATTACAAGTGGAATCCTAGTCTGCCCCCTTAAGGGAAAACTCCTTATGCCTTTCCTCGTAAACCGGCCCACCATAACATGAACCGGCCTTCTGGGCCTTGGGCCCAGTCTTCTATCTGACCAGCCGTTAGGGCCATCCGTGAGTCGGCAGGCTCGTGAGTCGCCACTCCGGCGGGTTACCAATGAAAACGCCAAGCCCGGCCGGGTCATACCTCGGGGTATATCCCCGACACAACACCCATGGGGTTTGATCATATCTTGCTTGTGAGAGAGGTTATTAGTCAACGGGTCTGAACCTTTCAGATCCGTGTGTGCTTTACAAATCTCTATGTCATCTTGTAGATGCAGCTACCACGCGCTACTTGGAGCTATTCCAAATAACTGCTCTACTATATGAATCCGGTTTACTACTCAGAGTCATCCGGATTAGTGTCAAAGTTTGCATCGACGTAACCCTTTACGGCGAACTCTTTTACCACCTCCATAATCGAGAAAATTCCTTAGTCCACTAGTTACTAAGGATAAGTTTGACCTCTGTCATGTGATCCATTCCTGGATCACTCTTGTACCCCTTGATTGACTTCATGGCAAGGCACACTTTGGGTGCGGTACACAGCATAGCATACTGTAGAGCCTATGTCTAAAGCATAGGGGACGACCTTCGTCCTTTCTCTCTCTTCTACCGTGGTTAGATCTTGAGTCTTACTCAATGCTCACACCTTATAACACAGCCAAGAACTTCTTCTTTGCTGATTTGTTTGAACTCCTTCAAAATCTTGTCACGGTATGTATTCATTTGAAAGTACTATTAAGCGTTTTTGATCTATCCTTATAGATCTTGATGCTCAACGTTCATAGCTTAATCCAGGTTTTCCATTGAAAAACACCTTTCAAACAACCCTATATGCTTTCCAGAAATTCTACATCATTTCCGATCAACAATATGTCAACAACATATACTCATCAGAAATTTTATAGTGCTCTCACTCACTTCTTTGGAAATACAAGTTTATCATAAATTTTGTATAAACCCAAAATCTTTGATCGTCTCATCAAAGCGTACATTCCAACTCCGAGATGCTTACTCTAGTTCTTAGAAGGATTGCTGGAGCTTTGCATACTTGTTAGCATCTTTTAGGATTGACAAAACCTTCTGGTTGTATCACATACAACCTTTCCTCAAGAAAATTGTCGAGGGAACAATGTTTTGACATCCTATCTGCAAAATTTCATAAATAATGCAGTAACTGCTAATATAATTTCAACAGACTCTTAGCATCGCTACGAGTGAGAAAGTCTCATCGTACTCAACTCCTTGAACTTGTTGGAAAACATCTTAGCGACAAGTCGAGCTTTCTTAATGGTGACACCTGCCACCATTGTCCGTCTTCCCTTTTAAAATCCATCTGTACCCAACAGCCTTACGACCATCAAGTAGTTCTTCCAAAGTCTACACTTTATTTTATACATGGATCCTCTCTCGGATTTTATGGTGTCGAGCCATTTGTCATAATCCGGGCCCACCATCGCTTCTCCACAGCTCATAGGTTCATTGTTGTCTAGCAACATGACCTCCAAGACAGGATTACCGTACCACTCCGAAGCAGTACGCGTCCTTGTCGACCTATGAGGTTTGGTAGTGACTTGATCCGAAGTTTCATGATCACTATCATCAGCTTCCACTTCAACTGGTGTAGGCGCCATAGGAACAACTTCCTGTGCCCTGCTACAGATTGGTTGAAGTGATGGTTCAATAACCTCATCAAGTCTCCACCATCCTCCCACTCAATTCTTTCAAGAGAAACTTTTCCTCGAGAAAGGACCCGTTTCTAGAAACAATCACTTTTACTTCCGGATCTAAAATAGGAGGTATACCCAACTGTTTCGGTTGTCCTATGAAGATGCATTTATCTGCTTTGGGTTTGAGCTTATCAGGCTAAAACTTTTCCACATAAGCTTCTGTAACGCCCCAAGACCGACGCTTCAGAAGACTTCCATATTTTCGTGATCACAGTGTGTTTCAGTTGTGCTTGCTCTTTTATTTTTTTTGCTTTGCATCATGTCATCATGCCATCATGTCATTAATCTTTGCATCTCAACTCAACTAATAAATTGTCTGGATCTTCGATCCATTTAAATTGAGGGAAGGGAGACTTCTCTTTATAACATATCCCCCCAATATTAGGGAGCTATAATAAAAATATTCCATTAACTTTGGAATCACCATAACACACCTGCATTTTAAGTTCCATGCATTTTCTATCTCTATTCCTTGCCTCAAACTTTGCCAACAATTCTTTCTCCATTTATTGTGGCTCCTCCAAAATTCTCAACATTTTTGGACCTTCCCAACCCTCACTTCCTATTCAAATCATTTGAATTTAAATCAAATGAGTTTGGATTTAAATCTCTCAATCATGGCCTTTCTAGTTTTCTTGGTTCAAGCTCATTTTTATGAGTCCAGGGAAATTGTCCTTGTTCTCAAATTCTTTCCCTAACCCTCTCTTTCTTTTCTTCTCTCTAATTCTTTTCTGCTAAAGTATATGAGGGAGAGAGAGCCCAGCCATGCCTCTTGGGCCTAACCAACCAGGCCGGCCTAATCTTCAGCCCACCTAACCCCTGCCTATCTAACCCTAGCACGACCCTCATCTCCCTCGTTCCCACACAGCGCCGCCGCTCAAGGAGAGAAGCTCCCTGCGCCCGATCTCCAGCGCCGCCACCTCTCATCTCTCCCGATCCCCTCGCTCCTCATCTGACTCCGCAAGCCACTCATCGCCGCCGCCCCGGCGAGCGCCAGCCTCCATAGCAACCCTTCGTCGTCTGCGCCCCTGCCCCTCCTCTGCCTCGCCTCCTCCCGCTCGCTGTGCCCGATCCCCATGGACGCTGCTGCCGCAACCGTCACTCGCCTCCACCACACGCGTGCCTCACGCCGGGCCTCCTCTCTCCAGCGCCGCCCTCCATCTTCCTCCATCTTCCCCGGCGCCCTATGCCTCTTCTTCGCCTCCTTGTTCGTCTCCCAGCACGCACATGCCTGCATCTATGGCGCTCACGCCCGACCGCAGCAGCATTAGGACGTCGCCATCGTTCGCCTTGTCTTCTCCTCCCTGGATCCTTCTCCCGTGGCCACACACACCACACGCGACGCCTCAGTCGCGGATGCGCCCTGGTGCATCGTTGCCGGCAACCTCCTGCTACGTACCACCTCTCCTGTGACGCGCGCGTCGCCACTTGCCTCTGGCCGCCACGGAGACCCTCAAGTCCTACCCAGAGCCAAAGTGTGAAGACTCTGTGGATGTGCATCTCACTTGTGCCATTTTGGATCACCAAGACCGTCAAGAATCGAGACTGCTCGGGACCATGTCGTCTCGCCGGAAGGTCAAGACCGTTTCGGGATTCACCAAGTACCACTACGACTACCTTTGCCAAGACCGGACCGACAAGTACCCCGACAACGTGTGTACCACTACCGTCGACCTCGAAGACCCCGTGGACGTCAAGTTCCTTGCCATGACCCCGAACATCTACCATCTACGAAACGTGTACCACTACCGTCGCGAGAACGACTACTTCCACTACCGTCGCCATGTGAACCACTACTTACACTACGGGATGTGTACGACTACTTCCCTCGACGATTTTGAACCGCCCCGAAATGCACGCTTCAAAGGTATAACCCCGAGACGATCAACCGTGGACCAAATGCATGTGTTGTATGAGATGCTCGTGTTTGCACCGTGTCCGATTTGTCACTCATTTCCATGCCACTAACCCGTGGGAACCCGGTAACCGGGATCACCCCACCATCTTTTGCATGTTCTGCACATCCACACTTTCGTTCGCACCGACATCTTGATGAGTTGTCGGATCATCGGAATGTTGCCGTGGCACCATTTCCGTTTCGCCGCCGTGGCACCCTTTTGTTCCGCCATGGTGACCAAATGCTTCATAACATGCTCATGTTAACATTTTCATAAAATTGCATAAAACTTGCATATGTCATCCGCATCATGATAACAACATTTAAATGCTTAAAATTGTGTTTGCATTAAATTGCTAAAGAACATATGGGGTTTTCCGGAATTGTTGTTTGTTGTTTCCGGCCTCATTTAAATTGCCTAGCTAGGTAGGTTTTTTTTTATGTTTCACCTCTTGCCATGTTTATAACAACATGTAATTTTGTTGTGTTCCTAAACGAGAGAGAACTAAATAATTGATGCGGTGTTCCGTCAATATGCAACTCATTGCATATTGAGCTCCATTTAACTTGTAGTGTTGTTTGTGCATATTGCCATGCCATGCCTCATTAAACCGGACATGCATCATACTTGTTTGTGCATCATGACATGTTTATGCTTGTGTGTTTACCATGTTGTTTGCTTCTTTCCGGTTTGCTTCTCTCGTTAGCTTCAGTTTCGTTCCGGAGTTGTGAGGATTCGTTCGACTACGTCCGTTTGTCTTCTTCATGGACTCGTTCTTCTTCCTTGCGGGATCTCAGGCAAGATGACCATTACCCTCGATATCACTTCTATCTTTGCTTGCTAGTTGCTTCGTTCTATCGCTGTGCTGCGCTACCTATCACTTGTTTACCATGCCTCCCATATTGCCATGTCAGCCTCTAACCTTTTCACCCTTCCTAGCAAACCGTTGCTTGGCTATGTTACCTTTTTGCTCATCCCCTCTTATAGCGTTGTTAGTTGCAGGTGAAGTTGAAGATTGCTTCATGATGGACAGGATTATGTTGGGATATCACAATGTGTCTTATTTAATTAATGCATCTATATACTTGGTAAAGGGTGGAAGGCTCGGCCTTATGCCTGGTGTTTTGTTCCACTCTTGCCGCCCTAGTTTCCGTCATACCGGTGTTATGTTCCTTGATTTTTGCGTTCCTTATGCGGTTGGGTGATTTATGGGACCCCCTTGACAGTTCGCTTTGAATAAAACTCCTCCAGCAAGGCCCAACATTGGTTTTAACATTTGCCACCTAAGCCTTTTTCCCTTGGGTTCTGTAGACTCAAGGGTCATCTTTATTTTAACCCCCCGGGCCAATGCTCCTCTGAGTGTTGGTCCAAACTAGAGCCCTTTGCAGCGCCCCCTCAAGGAAACTTGAGGTCTGGTTTTAGTTGTACGGATTGCTCATCCGTTGTGCCCTGAGAACGAGATATGTGCAGCTCCTATCGGGATTTGTCGGCACAGTCGGGTGGTCTTGCTGGTCTTGTTTTACCATTGTTGAAATGTCTTGTAAATCGGGATTCCGAGACTGATCGGTTCTTCCTGGGAGAAGGAATATCCTTCGTTGACCGTGAGAGCTTGTGATGGGCTAAGTTGGGACACCCCTGCAGGGTTTAAACTTTCGAGAGCCGTGCCCGTGGTTATGTGGCAGATGGGAATTTGTTAATATCCGGTTGTAGATAACTTGACACTTGACTTAATTAAAATGCATCAACCGCGTGTGTAGCCGTGATGGTCTCTTTTCGGCGGAGTCCGGGAAGTGAACACGGTCTTTGTGTTATGATTGTGCGTAAGTAGTTTCAGGATCACTTCTTGATCACTTCTAGCTTCTCGACCGTTTCGTTGCTTCTCTTCTCGCTCTTATTTGCGTATGTTAGCCACCATATTTGCTTAGTGCTTGTTGCAACTCCACCTCATTACCACTTCCTACCCATAAGCTTAAATAGTCTTGATCTCATGGGTTTTGAGATTGCTGAGTCCTCGTGACTCACCAGATACTATCACAACAGCTACAGGTGCCGATGATACCAGTGCAGGTGATGCAACCGAGCTCAGATGGAAGCTCAACGAAGATCTTGCTATGTTTCGTTTCATGTTGATCAGTAGTGGAGCCCAGTTGGGACGATCGGGGATCTACCAGTTGGGTTATCTTCTTTTCTTTTGGCTTCGTCCGTAGTCGGACTATGTGTGTACTCTGATTGATGTATGAATTATATGTTCATTGTGTGAAGTGGCGATTGTAAGCCAACTCTTTATCCCATTCTTGTCCATTACATGGGATTGTGTGAAGATGACCCTTCTTGCAACAAAACCACCATGCGGTTATGCCTCTAAGTCGTGCTTCGACACGTGGGAGATATAGCCGCATCGTGGGTGTTACAGCTTCGCAGCCCCAAAATTTTAAGAAATGACAGCTTAGGTTTCTCTAAACCATAGTTCATACGCTGTCATCTCAACGGAATTACGTGGTGCCCTATTTGAAGTGAATGCGGTTGTCTCTAATGCCTAACCCATAAATGATAGTGGTAATTCGATAAGAGACATCATGGTATGCACCATATCCAATAGGGTGCAGCTATGATGTTTGGACACACCATCACACTATGGTGTTCCAGGCGGTATTAGTTGTGAAACAATTTCCACAATGTCTTAATTGTATACCAAACTCATAACTCAGATACTCATCTCTATGATCATATCATAGACATTTTATCCTCTTGTCACGAAGATCTTCAACTTCACTCTGAAATTATTTGAACCTTTCAATAATTCAGACTTGTGTTTCATCAAGTAAATATACTCAGCATCTACTCAAATCATCTGTGAAGTAAGAACATAATGGTATCCACTGCGCGCCTCAGCACTCATTGGACTGCACACATCAAAATGTATTACTTCCAACAAGTTGCTTTCTTGTTCCATCTCACTAAAAACGAGGCCTTTCAGTCATCTTGCCCATGTGGTATGATTTGCATGTCTCAAGTGATTCAAAATCAAGTGAGTCCAAATGATCCATTTGTATGGAGTTTCTTCATGCATATATACCAATAGACATGGTTCGCATGTCTCAATCTTTTCAAAAATGAGTGAGTCCAAAGATCCATCAACATGGAGCTTCTTCATGCGTTTTATACCAATATGACTCAAATGGCAGTGCCACAAGTATGTGGTACTATCATTACTATCTTATATCTTTTGGCATGAACATGTGTATCACTACGATCGAGATTCAATAAACCATTCATTTTAGGTGCAAGACCATTGAAGGTATTATTGAAATAAACATAGTAACCATTATTCTCCTTAAATGAATAACCGTATTGCGATAAACATAATCCAATCATGTCTATGCTCAACGCAAACACCAAATAACAATTATTTAGGTTTAACACCAATCTCGATGGTAGAGGGAGCATGCGATGCTTGATCACATCAACCTTGGAAACACTTCCAACACATATCGCCATCTCACCTTTAGCTAGTCTCCGTTTATTCCGCAGCTTTTATTTCGAGTTACTAACACTTAGCAACCGATCCGGTATCTAATACCCTGGTGCTACTAGGAGTACTAGTGAAGTACACATTAGTATATATCCAATATACTTCTGTCGACCTTGCCAGCCTTCTCATCTACCAAGTATCTAGGGTAGTTACGCTTGATGACCGTTCCCTCATTTGAAGCACTTAGTCTCGGGTTTGGGTTCAACCTTGGGTTTCTTCACTAGAGCGATGGCGATTTGTCGTTTCATGAAGTATCCCTTCTTTCCCTTGCCCTTCTTGAAAACTAGTGGTTTTACTAACCATCAACAATTGATGCTCCTACTTGATTTCTACTTTCGCGGTGTCAAACATCGTGAATTGCTCAAGGATCATCATGTCTATCCCTGATATGTTATAGTTCATCACGAAGCTCTAATAGCTTGGTGGCAGTGACTATGAAGAACTATCACTATCTCATCTGGAAGATTAACTCCCACTCGATTCAAGCGATTGTAGTACTCAGACAATCTGAGCACATGCTTAACGATTGAGATTTTCTCCCTTAGTTTGCAAGCTTAAGAAACTTGTCAGAGGTCTCATACCTCTAGACGTGGGCACTAGTCTGAAATCCCAATTTCAGTCTTTGGAACACCTCATATGTTCTGTGACGTTTCAAAAATGTCTTCGGTGCCTCAATTTTAAACCGTTTAACATTACGCACTGAACTATCACGTAGTCGTCAAAACGTGTATGTCAGATGTTCGCAACATCCACAGATGATGCTCGAGGTTCGGCACACCGAGCAGTGCATTAATGACATGAGCCTTCTGTGCAGTAATGAGGACAATCCTCAGTTTACGGACCCAGTCCGCATAATTGCTACTATCAACTTTCAACTAAATTTTCTCTAGGAACATATCTAAAACAGTAGAACTAAAGCACAAGTTACGACATAATTTGCAAAGACCTTTTGACTATGTTCATGATAATTAAGTTCATCTAATTTAATGAACTCCCACTCAGATGGACATCCCTCTAGTCATCTAAGTGATACATGATCCGAGTCAACTAGGCCGTGTCCGATCATCACGTGAGACGGACTAGTCATCATCGGTGAACATCTTCATGTTGATCGTATCTTCTATACGACTCATGTTTGACCTTTCGGTCTCTTGTGTTCTGAGGCCATGTCTATACATGCTAGGCTCGTCAAGTCAACCTAAGTGTTTTGCTTGTGTAAATCTGGCTTACACCTGTTGTATTCGAACGTTAGAATCTATCACACCCGATCATCACGTGGTGCTTCGAAACAACGAACCTTCGCAACGGTGGACAGTTAGGGGGAACACTTTCTTGAAATTTTAGCGAGGGATCATCTTATTTATGCTACCGTCGTTCTAAGAAAATAAGATGTAAAAACATGATAAACATCACATGCAATCAAATAGTGACATGATATGGCCAATATCATTTTGCTCCTTTAGATCTCCAACTTCGGGGCGCCATGATCATCATCGTCACCGGTATGACACCATGATCTCCATCATCAAGATCTCCATCATCGTGTCTTCATGAAGTTGTCTCGCCAACTATTACTTCTACTATGGCTAACGGTTTAGCAATAAAATAAAGTAATTACATGGCGTTATTCAATGACACGCAGGTCATACAATAAATTACAACAACTCCTATGGCTCCTGCCGGTTGTCATACTCATCAACATGTAAGTCGTGATTCCTATTACAAGAACATGATCAATCTCATACATCACATATATATCATTCATCACATCCTTTTGGCCATATCACATCACACGACATATACTGCAAGAACAAGTTAGACGTCCTCTAATTGTTGTTGCAAGTTTTTACGTGGCTGCTATAGGTTTCTAGCAAGAACATTTCTTACCTATGCCAAAACCACAACGTGATATGCCAATTGCTATTTACCCTTCATAAGGAGCCGTTTCATCGAATCCGATCCGACTAAAGTCGGAGAGACAGACACCTGCTAGCCACCTTATGCAAGCGTATGTGTAAGGTCGGTCCGGGCTGCTTCATCCCATGATGCCCCGAATCAAGATAAGACTAGTAACGGCAAGTAAATTGACAAAATTGACGCCCACAACAACTTGTGTTCTAATCGTGCATAGAATCTATGCAATAGACCTAGCTCATGATGCCACTGTTGGGGAACGTAGCAATAATTCAAAATTGTCTATGCATCACCAAGATCAATCTATGGAGATTCTAGCAACAAGAGAGGGAGAGGATGAGTGTATCTTCATACCCTTGAAGATCGCGATGCGGAAGCGTTACAAGAACGTGGATGAGGGAGTCGTACTCGCGGCGATTCAAATCGCGGAAGATCCGATCTAACGCCGAACGGATGGCGCCTCCACGTTCAACACACGTACAACCCGGGGAAGTATCCTCCTTCTTGATCCAGCAAGGGGAGAGGAGAAGTTGAGGGAGAGCTCTGGCAGCACGACGGCGTGGTGGTGGAGCTTGCAGTTCTCCGGCAGGGCTTCGCCAAGCACTACTGAGGAGGAGGTGGAGTTGGAGAGGGGGAGGGCTGTACCAGGGGCAAGGGTGAAGCTCCCATGCGGCTCCCCACTATATATAGGGGTGAAGGGGGCTGGTTTCTTGCCCTCCAAGTCCATTGGGGCGTTGGCAAAGGTGGGAGGAAAGAAATCCCATCATTTCCTTCCCCACCGATTGCTATTCCCCCTTTTTAGGGATCTTGATCTTATCCCTTCGGGATATGATCCTATTCCTTCTAAGGGGGGATCTTGGTGCACCTTGACCAGGGGTGTGGGGCCTTGCCCCCACTATCCACGTTCATGTGGGTCCCCCCATGCAGGTGGGCCCCACTCCGGAACCTTCTAGAACCTTCCCGGTACAATACCGAAAAATCCTGAACATTTTCCGGTGGCCAAAATAGGACTTCCCATATATAAATCTTTATCTCCGGACCATTCCGGAACTCCTCGTGACGTCCGGGATCTCATCCGAGACTCCAAACAACATTCGGTAACTGCACACTAATTCCCATAACAACTCTAGCGTCACCGAACCTTAAGTGTGTAGACCCTACGGGTTCGGGGATCATGCAGACATGACCGAGACAGCTCTCTGGCCAGTAACCAACAGCGGCAGCTGGATACCCATGTTGGCTCCCACATGTTCCATGATGATCTCATCGGATGAACCACGATGTAAAGGATTCAAGTAATCCCGTATACAATTCCGTTTGTCAATCGGTACGTTACTTGCCCGAGATTCGATTGTCGGTATCCCAATACCTCGTTCAATCTCGTTACCGGCAAGTCACTTTACTCGTTCCGTAATGCATGATCCCATGACTAACTACTTAGTCACATTGAGCTCATTATGATGATGCATTACCGAGTGGGCCCAGAGATACCTCTCCGTCACACGGAGTGACAAATCCCAGTCTCGATTCGTGCCAACCCAACATACACTTTTGGAGATACCTGTAGTGCACCTTTATAGCCATGCAGTTACGTTGTGATGTTTGGCACACCCAAAGCATTCCTACGGTATCCGGGAGTTCCACAATCTCATGGTCTAAGGAAATGATACTTGACATTAGAAAAGCTTTTAGCAAACGAACTACACGATCTTGTGCTATGCTTAGGATTGGGTCTTGTCCATCACATCATTCTCCTAATGATGTGATCTCGTTATCAATGACATCCAATGCCCATGGTCAGGAAACCATAACCATCTATTGATCAGCGAGCTAGTCAACTAGAGGCTCACTAGGGACATGTTGTGTTCTATGTATTCACACATGTATTACGGTTTCCAGTTAATACAATTATAGCATGAACAATAGACAATTATCATGAACAAGGAAATACAATAATAACCATTTTATTATTGCCTCTAGGGCATATTTCCAACACACAACCCACCAGGGCACGCCCGGGCCTCCGGGCGCACCCTGGTGGGTTGTCACCTCCTCGGGACTCCCCCGGGTGCAACCAGGGCCGATCTTCTTCCTTTTGGTCCATAAAAAATCATCGTAAAGTGGCGTGGCATTTGGACTCCATCTAATATTGATTTCCTGCAATGTAAAAAACATGCAGAAAACAACAACTAACACTTGGCACTATGTCAATAGGTTAGTACCAAAAAATGATATAAAATGACTATAAGATGATTATAAAACATCCAAGATTGATAATAAAACAACATGGAATAATAAAAAATTATAGATACATTGGAGACGCATCACAACCCGACATGATAAGACATAAATGCCCTTCAATGATATGACCGTTAGGTGGGTAGATACTTTGGACAGCTGGCGCATAGCACAACAACGGTCAGAAGTATGAGGTTCAATTTCCTCAGGGCTATCATGTTCCTCACTGTGTAGGCACTCCGCACTGGCGAATTCCTAACTCCTCAGTCAGAACAAATTCCTCGGAGACCAGAAGATCTTCGATTCTGTCACTGAAGCAATTGAGTGAACTGATGTGAGATTTCCAATGGCTTCACTCGAAAGGACTGGGTAGGTGTAGGATTTTGAGATGAGAATCACTTGGAAATCAGTTTCCTTAGTATTACCTCGACCCCCTTTAACAGTACGGTGTTCCCTATGACTCAAGAAAGATAATACGAAACTATGAAAGCACAAGTCTTCACGCTACGTAATCCTCGCATGAATATCCAAGTCTTCAAGATCACACCAATTTCTTCACTTTCAAAATCTTCAGTAGAACCAAAGTCTTCAGGTGAAGACATACATTTTTAGGGGTCGCCTTTCATCATAAATATCAAACTCCTCATCGACTTATAGAGTCTGTGTACACTCACAAACATATTAGTCCCTTAACCTATAGGTCTTCAATACACCAAAATCACTAAGGGGCACTAGATGCACTTACAATCTCCCTCTTTTGGTGATTGATGACAAATAGGTAAGTTTTCAACGGGGATAAACATATCAATTGAAGGTGCTAAATATTGAGGAATTTGATTGCAAGATATAGAAGAACTCCCCCTGAAGATGTGCATGTGTGAGGAATTTGCTTTCAAAAAGCAATGCACATTGAAGATTAAAATCATGGAGATGTCCCCCTATATCTTGTAATTCATACACACATTTGACATACAATATGAAGAATTGGAAATGCATGATGAAATATGGTGTCTGACGAAATTCAGCATGCGTGCATTAAGTACTTGAGGAATTAAGCATGCAGAAAGTAGTCAAAAGTATCAGACCACCACAGGACTTTAAGTTTACAACTCGGCGAATAAAATACTTCAAAAGAACAAGAGTTGTAACTTAGCAAAATCGCCCATATAGTAGACCTGCTTGAAGAATAACTCAAATTTCTCCCCCTTTGTCATCAAATGACCAAAAGGGACGAAAAGTGAGGACTAATGCCCATGAAGAATATCATCATGATGTTGATGGAGGAGCACCAGCGTTGTTGGGGTCGTCCATTGTTGTAGCGCCTGCCGCAGTGTCGTTCAAATCTTCGGCTTCGTCCGTCTCGCGCGATGAAGAATATGAGCTGACGACCAGCTGAGGAACTTTGACCTTCTTGAATTTCTTTGAAGGTGGCTGAGACCAGTCAAAGTCCTGTTGGAAGTCCATCTCCTTGAGTTCATCATCAGTGTAGATGTGTGAGAGAATAGCCTAGGTGCGGTCAAAGACTTGATGTAGATAATAGTGATTCTTCTTCACAGAGTTTTGAGTGACAATCATGTTCTGAAGAACTGCACCAAACTGACGCTTGACCCACTTGTGATTTCTATCCACCTTCTGATGAAGACTTAGGAGCAGCTCACGATCTGTCATCACACGTGCAACAGTGGCCTGAGGATTTTGCTTTGAAGCAATTGCAGCAGTGTCATGAGTGGCATACTCGTCATTGGTAGAGTAGGATGCTGCCTTTCTAAATTGTCCATTCAAAGGACGAGTGCCTTCATCAATAATTGCAGCCTTGCCCTTCTCATCAACTGAGGAAATAGTCTGTTTGAGGACTTCAGTAGGTGGCAAATAGCTGAGATGATTCTGAAAATCAGCCTTGTAATGAATTGAAATCCTTGATCTGATGAATTTCATGATCCAGGGAGCGTAAGGCTTCAACTAATGGGTGACAAAGCAGCATTGGCCAAAGTCCTCATGAACAAACCATGATAGTTGATTGGAATACCATGCATGATGTTGAAAAGCAAGTTCTTATGATGCCAACAACCTCTTCTTTTTCAGAGTTGTGGCCCTTAATGGTACTGAGGGTTTTGTCCAGAATGCGGTAGACAGTCCTTGGCACATACAACAAATCCTAGACGAGGAAATTTGTCCTTGGAGGTTGGCCAGCCTTCAAAGGCTTCATCATCACTTGCATCAGATGATTATGCAGTTCAGGTTCTTCATAGAGCTTTAGTGCTCCTTCAGTGGGCGGGCTAACTGGGACAACATGAAGCAATTCAGAGGCCGGAGCCTTGTGATGAGTGTTTTCCGTCATCCAGTCCAGAACCCATGAATTCACATCGTCAACATTGCCTGTCAGATGCAAAGTGGTATAGAACTGAAGAATTAGCTCTCCATTCCAGTCACAGATGTCTGTGCAGAAGTTGAGCAGCCCTGCGTCGTGAAGAACACTGAGGACTAGAGTGAAACATGGAAGAGACTCCATATCCACATGAGGAATTTGCATGTGGTCAAACACTTTATCCTTGTCAAACAGCAGTGAGAAATAAAAGTTCATCTGAGAAGCAGTCCAGAAGAGCTTGCGGCAAAGGTGAGCAGAGTCATAGGGGTTGAAGTCAGAGAAGAAATGATGCTCAACAAAGAAGTCATCAGCCTTGAATTTTTGCTTCTTGGAGTGAGGATTCTGTGGCTTGGGCTGAAGATTTACAGTGGAATTCTTCACAGCCGCTTGAAGCACAACCTCTGGAGCCTCAGGCTGAGGAATCTCAGGAGCAGTTTCTTCAGCTGTCTTCTTTTCAATTTCATCAGCACTAGTGGCTTTAACTTCTTTAGGGATGGAGTGAAGTGAAGCTTGACCTTGATCAGAACCCATGTGAATTTCTTCAGTTTGCACAGGGAACGGAGGAATTTGTTGCAGAGGAGTGGTCAGAGGAGAATTGGGATGATGACTTTACCAATAATCATCATTCATCACTGGAGTCGTAGACCCGATAACCACATCCTCTTCTTCAGCTTCAACTTCTTCGACACCGGCCTCTTCAGTAGTGAACTGAGGCAACATCGATGATACCTATAGAGGTGAAGGGATAGCATCCACTTCAATTTCATCATCCAACTGCTCTGACGTAGCAACAGATGGATTTTTGTCATCAATGTCATCAGCGATGACATATTCTTCACCAAAAGGAACAATTTCCTTTGACGGCATGACAATCAGTGGAACAACATCAATTCGATTCTCGAAAGTGCTCGTCAAATTCTTCACTTTCTTCGGAGCTGAAGACTCTGAGGCGTCTGATGCTCCCCTCTTCTTCGCAGCTGCCCTTTCAGCAGCCTTGGTTTTCTTCGCTTCTGATGCAGAAGGAATGAGAGTTCTTTTCATTTGTGAAGACTTTCCAGGGGGAGTAGATGAAAGAGGCATAGTTTCTTCAGGCACAATTGTTTCAGTTGCCCTGGCAGGTTCATATTCTTCAGGCGCAGCAGCAGATTCTTTAGCTGGCCTGGGTTGATCTTCAGGCGCAACATTGGTGGTTGCCCTGGCAGTTTCATCAGGAGCTGGTATAGCATCATAAGCCCTGGCACTCTCAGTTTCTTCAGCAGCCTGATTTTCATCAGTGGTGATGGCATGTTCTTCAGTGGGCTGAGCAGATGCTTCACCCTGAGGAATTTCTTGTTGCGCTTCAGCAGCAACTTTGGGCTTGAGGCCTTTTGCCAAGTTGACAAGTCTGACTTTGGCGCCTAGCCAATCAGCTTTATACGCGTCAAATTCATCACTGAGAGCTTTGATTTCTAACTGAATAGTCTTCAGTTGTCATTTTCAGGACATTTTTCATCAGATAATGCTCCTTCTTGTACTAAGCTTTCCTCACTGATTTGGCCTTCTCAAATTTCCACTTTTCTTCAGCAATGAAAGAAGTCAACATGTGACTTTGCCCTGGTGTGAGGTTTAGATCAGGAAGAGGTGTGTTGGGATCTTTATGCCAAAGATCGATGTAATCAAGTATCTTCTTTGAATCCAACAAGAGCGGCACAGCACTGCCTTTGGCACTAGCGGCCCAATGTTGTTGGTCTCTGATGATTTCAGCCAGTTCTTCAACTTCAGCTTCATCTTCAGACGATGGAACTTCAAAGGCGAACTGCTTCTTGTGAGGACTTGGCCTTGTGCCACGTCCAGCAGTGACCTTTTCTTCAAAGAATCGAGGCCCGCCGAGAACTTCTCAAGCTCTGGCTGATTAAGCGTGTAGTCCTTTGGCACGTGGCAAGGTGCACAGGTGCCGAGGACTTTGCAGGTGCAGCTGAGGGCTTTGCTTGAGCAGATGGCCCTAAGGGCTTTGAGGATCTGGGCCGTGAGGGCATAGCAGAAGAAGAAGGCTTCACAGCTGATTTCTTCTTCATAGCCTTCCTGGGCTAGCAGAGGCTTCAGCAGCAGCAGCAGAATCTTCATTAAATTATTCACTGCCTCTTTTGCTACTTTAGCTAATTTCCTTTGGCGCTTGGCCCATTCCTTTGGAAATTCCTCACCTCTTCTAATTCTAGAGGGATCAGATTCTTGGCCTGGTGCCAATGGAGGTCTTGGGCATGGAGGATTACTACGAATTTCTGCATGTACTTAGGAGTGACATAGCGGTATTTCCTTCATTCCCATGCCCATCTACATTCAATCCACTGAATGCGCACCTTGCGCTGATTTTTGTTCTCCTTGCCATGAGGGGCCTCATCAGGAGTGCAATATTCTGCATAAATATCTTCAGGGATCTCAAAAGGAGTGTTGGTTTCAGGCCTCTTGCCTTCCTTCTGAGGATGCTTTTCTTAAGCCATATTATTCAGCTGAGGATTCTGAACAATGGATGTCTCTGAAGAAGTATGCAGTTGTTCTTCGAGAACACTGCAAATGAGTTAAGTTGATGAGAACCTAGTGATTCGGTAGCAGACATGTGTACCTGTGAATAGAGTGTAGGTGCGAAGAATTTGAAGAAGTCATATGCGTTCTTAGAATTTGTTTTTAAACGGAATCAAGTTTGAGGAATTTGACTAGGGGAGTCTTGATGAATTTCACTAAGAGTTCTTGTCTTCGGTTCCAGAGTTGTATAGACTGGAAATCCACATAATTGAGGAATCTTGAAGAAAAGTACATCTTAGAGAGATAGATCAAGAATAGATGCATCTGTGGTGTTTAAGAATATGGAAGTGGAAGAATAAACACCTTTTCAAGATTTTATGTAAATTATCAGAATCAACAAGGGCAGTAAAAGCGAGTTTCATTTACACTTGATGAAGAACGTGACAAACTGTGAGATGAACTATGGAAGTTCATCTGTTCAGATCTTCCATGCCCTAACTTGGCGGCGGAAGACAACTACGACAGCGACGGAGGTGAAGATTTCCGCGGCCGGCGCGAGTATGACGACGACGAGGTCGAGGCAGCTAAGCTCTTCCTCACCGGCGACGATGGAGATTAGCGGCAGTGCTAGGTCAGAGAGCTCGAGCAGAGGAAAGAGAGGTTGAGCGGAGTAAATGAGCTGAGGTGAAAGGGGAGGGGTATTTATAACGAAGTGAAAAACTGTTCGTCCGAGGAATTTGGACGAACGTTCCCCTGACCCTTGCTATCTTAGTGACATGTGTTACCCATGTACTGAGAGGTGGAGATCGTGTGAGATCGTGGGTGAGTTGTTTAATCCTGTCATGGGATGCCGAAGGATTTGAGTGGCAAAAACCAAAAAATCAGATATGAAAATTTTAACGTTTCGTTCACAAATTCTTCAGCTGTCAAGGACACAGTGAAGATTTTGAACTGGTTTCAAATAAAACGCACATGAAGAATTTGTGAACAGACTGGGTTGAGTTTAGCATAGAGGGGGAATGGGTCCGATCACATTCACTTAGATGAAAAGGCAACTTGAAAATTAGCTATAAGTGAATGCTGTAAAGGACAGGAAAAACTCATAATATATATAGCAATGAAGAACAACGTCGGAAAGACTGAGGAAATTGCAAAGTTGAAGAATTTGCAAATCTGAAGTAATAACAAAATTGAAATTGAAGATTTTCAACTTTGGTTGGTGGCATAACCCACCATATAAGAATAATGATTTCATTCACCGCGTACAATTGTCGTAGGGTTCTGAGAATCAAATTCTTCATTAATTTCTTCACACTAAGAGGGTTAGTCTTCATGGATTGAAGAAAAATGTTACTTTATGTGTTACAAATCTAAATCATCAATTTTGCATAAGTGTTAGGATGTGTGTCCTTTTCAAAGAACATTCAAAGATTCTAAGATATTTAGCTCACACCGCAACTTGCTAAATCTCTTCTCATCCAAGGGCTTTGTGAAGATATCAGCCAGTTGATCTTCAGTATTCGCATGGTTGATGGAGATGTCACCCTTCAACACATGGTCACGAAGAAAATGATAATGAATCTGGATGTGCTTTGTCCTTGAGTGCTGAACTGGGTTGTGAGCAATCTTGATAGCACTCTCATTGTCGCAATAGAGTGGCACATTCTTCACATTGATGCCATAGTCCTTGAGATTTTGCTTCATCCATAGCAATTGAGCACAACAAGATCCAGCAGCAATGTACTCAACTTCAGCAGTAGAGAGTGATATGCAGTTCTGTTTCTTCGAGGACCAACATACCAAGGAACGTCCGAGGAAATGACATGTGCCTGATGTTGACTTGCAGTCCACCCAATCACCAGCATAGTCAGAGTTAGAATATCCAATGAGATCAAAAGAAGAGCGCTGGGGGTACCATAATCCAAGTGTTGGAGTGTGATCTAGATATCGAAGAATATGCTTCACAACCTTATGGTGTGATTCCTTCGGTGTAGCTTGAAAACGGTCACACATGCAAACACTAAGCATAATATCTGGCCTAGATGCACATAGATACAATAAAGAGCCAATCATGGAGCGGTTTACCTTTTGATCAAAGTCTTTACCATTTTCATCGGTGCATAGATGGCCATTTGTGGGCATAGGGATTTTGACGCCTTTGCAATCTTTCATTCCGAATTTCCTCAACACATCCTTGAGGTATTTCTCCTGGGATATGAACATGCCATTGTGTTGTTGACAAATTTGAAGACCTAAGAAGAATTTCAACTCTCCCATCATAAACATCTGATATTCCTCACTCATCATATAAGCAAATTCGTCACTATAACGTTGGTTAGTACAACCAAAGATAATATCATCAACATATATTTGGCACACAAATAATTCATCATCATATGCTTTGGTGAAAAGAGGTGGGTCAAGTGAACTGGGTTTAAAGCCTTTCTTCATGAGAAATTCCTTTAATGTATCATACCACGCTAGAGGTGCTTGCTTGAGGCCATAGAGGGCCTTGTTGAGTCCGTAGACGTGATCAGGAAATTTTCTATCCTCAAAACCTGGTGGTTGAGCAACATATACTTCTTCCTCAAGCTTGCAATTGAGGAATGCACTTTTCACATCCAGTTGATGTAAGTTGATATTATGATGGTTAGCATAAGCAAGCAATATGCGAATAGCCTCAAGTCTAGCAACAGGTGCAAAAGTTTCATCAAAATCAATTCCTTCAATCTGTGTGTAGCCTTGAGCTACAAGACGAGCCTTATTCCTCACCACAAGACCATTTCCATCTTGCTTGTTGCGGTAGATCCATTTGGTGCCGATGATATTGTGCTTGCATGGGTCTAGTCACTTGACAAGCTCCCACACATTGTTGAGCTTGAATTGATGCAATTCATCTTGCATAACTTGAATCCACTCAGACTCCATGAATGCTTCATTAACTTTAGTGGGCTCTGTGATAGAGACAAACGCGAAATGCCCACAAAAGTTATACAAATATGAAGCTTTTCAGCGCGTGAGAGGACCTGGTGTGTTGATGTCGTTGATGATTGAGGGAGTCCTGGACTAGGGGGTGTCCGGACAGCCGGATTATCATCGTCCGCCGGACTCCAAGACTACGAAGATACAATATTGAAGACTCCGTCCCATGTCCGGATGGGACTTTCCTTGGCGTGGAAGGCAAGCTTGGCGATACGGATATGTAGATCTCCTACCATTGTAACCGACTCTGTGTAACCCTAGCCCTCTCCGGTGTCTATATAAACCGGAGGGTTTTAGTCCGTAGGACAACAACCATTACAACAATCATACCATAGGCTAGCTTCTAGGGTTTAGCCTCCTTGATCTCATGGTAGATCCACTCTTGTACTACCCATATCATCAATATCAATCAAGCGGGAGTAGGGTTTTACCTCCATCAAGAGGGCCCGAACACAGGTAAAAACATCGTGTCCCTTGTCTCCTGTTACCATCCGCCTAGACGCACGATTCGGGACTCCCTACCGAGATCCGCGGTTTGACACCGACATTGGTGCTTTCATTGAGAGTTCCTCCGTGTGCGTCACCGATAGGCTCGATGGCTTCTTCAACAACAACGCCGTCCGAGGTGAGACTTTTCTCCCGGACAGATCTTCAGTATTCGGCAACCGCGCTGCGGGCTAATTCACTTGGCCATCCGAGTAGATCGAAGCTTCGCCCGCCGTCGAGTCGATTTGGGAGCCTAAACTTCACGGCGGACATCCGCGGAGACTTGATCTTCGATGGATCCGATTTGTAGCCGAGCGTGCCGCACTGCCGCGATGGGCACGATCTAGCTCTACCGCCGGACAGTGCCTTGGAGGGCACACATGAATCTGCTCCGACCCATAGTTCGGAGCCGATCGCGCAAATCGAGGACGAGTGGCTGGACACCACCTCGGGAGCTGCAACATCCGCGGCGATGGAGCGGAACACTGACCTTGTCCCCTATAAAGCTCGTGACTCTAAGGTGCCGGACTCCCTACCGGACTCCAAACCTCATGCGCCCCTGCCAATCAAATCCGATTGGGCGCCGATCATGGAGTACACCGCTGCGAACATCTTTCAGCACTCACCCTTTGGCGACATCCTAAATTCGCTAAAGCATCTCTCGCTATCCGGAGATCCCTGGCCGGACTATGGCCGGGATGGTTGGGATGCGGACGACGAAGAAATTCAAACCCCACCCACCACCCACTTTGTAGCCACTGTCGACGATCTAACCGACATGCTAGACTTGACTCGAGGACATCGGCGGTATGGGCGGCGATGCGGAGACAATCAAGAACCAGCGCCTCTGAGGCACTTTGGAAGACCACCTCGTCATACAATATATACATGGTGGACACCCCAAAAGATGGGGACGGCGAAAAAGCAGCGGAGGCAGATTCCTCAAAGAAACAGCCCAAGCGCCCGGCGTCGTGGCGCCGCTCTAAATCCGCCACAGCAAGAACGGAGATTCCGCACGGGGATAATAACACCCGTAGAGTGCGAAGACAATCCCCTCTGCAAGATTCAGCGCAGGAGGATGCGTATAAGCCCTCATGAGAGAACGGCGCATTTAAGAGGTCGAGGATGATAATTACATACCTCCCTCCGGAGACGAGGCAAGCCTCAACGACGACGAATTCGTCGTGCCCGAGGATCCCGTCGAACAAGAGCGTTTCAAACGCAGGCTAATGGCCACAGCAAATTGCCTAAAGAAAAAGCAGCAGCAGCTTCAAGCTGATCAAGACCTACTGGCCGAGAGATGGACCGAGGTCCTCGCGGCCGAAGAGTATGAACTCGAACGCCCCTCCAAGAGCTACCCAAAACGCAAGTTGCTCCCCCGATTAGAAGAGGAAGCATACATACCCTCATCACCAGCGCACAATATGGCCGACCGACCACCCCGTGGTCGCGACAGAGAGGCATCCAAGCCTTCCATCAAGATCGTACCACGGCATCGCTCGAAGAGTACGAAGCCACGGGGGAACGCGCCAGACTTGCGGGATATATTGGAGGATAAGGCAAGACAATCCAGATCTATCTATGGATCACGTGGGCGCCCCACGACCCACGACGAATACTGTCGAGCCGGATACATAAACTCCGGCCGGGCCGAACACAACAGACAACGCTCCCTTGAGCTATGTCGTGATATTGCTCAATACAGAGGCGCCGCACACCCGCTATGCTTCAGCGACGAAGTAATGGATCATCAAATCCCGAAGGTTTAAACCCGTAAACATTGAATCCTCGATGGCACGACAGACCTGCGGTTTGGATCAAGATTATCTCCTTCACATCCATATGGCCCGCGGCGGCAATCTCCACGCCATCAAATATCTCCCTCAAGCTTAAAGGACCAGCTCGGCATTGGCTTAACAGCCTGCCCGTAGAGTCAATTGGGTGTTGGGAGGACACGGAAGCCGCATTCCTTGACAACTTCCGGGCACATATGTGCGACCACCGACGCCGATGACCTAAGCCACATAATCCAGCAGCCGCATTTAATCGGCCAGCAATTACGACACGGTTCTTAACAAAGAAAAATCAAATCGTCATTGTCCGGATCAGAGGCCCTCGCAGCCTTCAAACATAACATCCGCAGCGAGTGGCTAGCCCGACACCTAGGGCGAGGAAAAGCGAAATCCATGGCAGCCCTCACATCATTAATGACCCGCTTACGTGTGGGAGAGGATAGCTGGCTAGCTCAAGACAACAACCTCGGCAAAAATGCTGGTAGTCCGGATACTAAGGACCACAATGGCGGTCGCGTCGAAGCAAAATAAGCGCCGTGTTAACGGCAGCGACAAGGAGGATCTGCGATCAACGCCGGATTCGAGGCTCTAAACCTGGTCGTGGAAGAAGCCATTCAAAAGAACCACTCCGGGTCCGTCCCAATTTGGACCGAATACTCGACCGCTCATGCGGATACATGGCACCCAAAAGCCAGCTAACCACACCAGCAGAGATTGTTGGGTATTTAAGCGGCAGGCAAGTTAATTGCGAAAACAAGGACAAGGGGCTGCACAATGACGACGAGGAAGAGACCCGACCGCCGAGCAAGAGAGGATAGAAGGTTTCCCCCACAAGTGCGGACGGAAACATGATATCGCAACCCATATACCCAAGAGGGAGCGGAAGCGTGCACTAAGGGACGTATATGCGATGGAGCGATCGCCCTAAGTTCAATCCATGGTCCTCTTGCACGATCACTTTCGATCGAAGAGACCATCCGACTAGTATCCGCCATGGCGGATTCGCGCATTGGTTTTAGACCCAATCGTCGATGGATTTCACCTCACGAGAGTCCCGATGGGCGGTGGCGAGCTGAACCTGCTTTATCGGGATACGGTCGCAAGATGGGCATAGACCCTCAAGGATTAAACCTACAAAGACGACCTTCAAAGCGTCATACCAGGTGTTGAGGCCAATTATGCAGCTCGACCACACCGAAGTGGTCTTCGGATCCCGGATAATTTCCGGGCGAGGAGTTAATCTTCAACATAGTCTCGTTCGCGGCGGCTATCACGCTCTGCTCGGACGAACGCGTTCATAAAGTTCAGCGCGTGCCGCATTACGCATACCTCAAGCTCAAGATGCCAGCCCTCGTGGAGTCATCACGGTCAGCGGAAATACGGCGCTCCCTCCGAGCGGAGGAACATCTGGCGGCTCTCGCGGCGAAATCTGAGCAGCCTTCTAAGGCAATTTTCGAGTCCGGCCGCTAAACGGCCGGACACGGCCAAACGCGCCCGGAGCAACATCAACAAAGACCACCTGGCACATTCTGAGCACGCATAGCAATGCGGCCCCAACCCCAGCCCTCACATGATTGCAAGACCAACCCTCCGCGTACATCATTACGCTCTGGAGATACCATGGGCCTAGGGGGAGGGGCACGAACACAACAGACCCAGAGTGCGGCTCGACCACACCAGGGGCTCACAAGTGTGTCGCTCTTTTTTATTTTTTTATTTTCCTTCTTTGTATACACAGGACTCCGTTCACCAGAAACCCTGTCCGGCGGTGAACCCACCGAACTCACGATGCAACAGCCAGGGAGGGAAAAGGCTGCAACGAACACTCAGGTGGTCTCCATTACGAGCATTAAATTTGATTATATACACCAGTCCGCAGCCCACCCCTGGAGGGGGACATGTTTAATTAGTCCAATCCCTTGCTTACCGCACTATTTGTATCATTCCGCACTCATAGCAGAATTCCTTGAATAAATAATGCAACACTTTTTGCCTGTAATTGCATTACTTTACATATATGTTCGCTAATGACATCTTGCACCCGTATATTTTGGTACGGCCGAATACACCAAGGGCTTATGTTCCCCGCATTATGGTGTGATAAGTCCGAACACTTTCACAAGTGCGGCACCCCGAACTTATAGCATTATATGAATCGGCTCCGAATCAGGTCTTGGGTCAATAGTTGGGTTTGCCTGGCTCCCACGTTTTGGTACCTTACGTTCCATTCTCGCCGGCTAAGGTGGCCTTTGGGAGAACCATCGCGATTGCGCCCAAGTTGAGCTGGGCGAGCGCCTTAGTGGAGAAAGCTAAAACTGACTGTCATGATAAGGTGAGAGACTGGTCACTGTTCGAGAGGTCTTTTCGAGTCCCTAAAGACTTATGCCGCTTTAAGCAAAGAACCGGATAATGTCCGGCCAAGGCGTGGATAGCGCCCCAAACTCGGTCTTACGAATACTAGGGGCTTCGCCGAAATTTAAAATTATAGAATTCTATGGCTAAGTGAGAGTGTTCAAGCATTATAAGTCCGGTTGCCTTGTTACGTTGTGTTGGCGCCTCCTAGATGGACCCAAAAATGGGAACAAGAGTGCTCAAGGTTATCCCAACACCCGGCAGACTCGTGGCTTGGGGGCTGAAGCCGACGACTTGCCATCTCTCGATTTTATAAGCGGCCGCATGAAGGTAATATTTTAAATCAAACAAGCGTTGCTTAGCGCATATGAACAAAGTTTTCAGCGCACAGGATAATACATAGCGAGTCTACTCAATAATTACATCTCTGGGGCACTCATCCGCAATCTTGCGGGCACACTTCAGGATAGTCTTATAGTACATCTCGGGCGTACGATACTCCTTGCCCGCTGGCAGCACGTTAGTGATAAGCCTCTCCGTATCCAGCCTGCCCCAGTGCACCTTTGCGCGGGCAAGGGCCCGACGAGCACCTTCAATACAGGCGGAACGCTTGATGACCTCCACCCAGGGGCACGCATCCACCAGCCGCCGCACGAGGCCGAAGTAGCTCCCAGGCATGGCCTCTCCAGGCCACAGCCGGACTATGAGGCCCTTCATGGACTACTCGGCTACCTTGTGGAGCTCGACTAGCTGCTTCAATTGGTCGCTAGGGGGCACCGGAAGGCCGGCCTCAGCGTACTGAGACTAGAAGACCTTCTCCATTGAGCTCCCCTCCTCGCCACGGCAGAATGCGGCGGCATCAGATACACTGCGAGGCAGATCTGCAAACGCCCCTGGAGAGCTCCGAATTGGGGTAAGTGTCAGGTAGTTTACATTAACATGCTTGCTTTGCATGAAAAATGCCTTACCCGCCGCTATTTTCTTCACATCCTCAATCTCGTGAAGGGCCTTATGGGCCTCGGCCTTGGTGGCTTTGGCACTTTCGAGAGCCGAGGCAAGCTCGGACTCTCGAGTCCTGGAGTCGTGCTCCAAACTCTCATGCTTTTCCATGAGAGCCTGGAGCTCTTGCCGCACTTCCGCCACCTGCGCCTCCTGTTTCTCTCGCTCTGCCCGTTCCGCGGCCACATTGCGTTCGGCCACGGACACAGCCTCCTTCAGGGTTGCCACCTCGTTTGTGGCCCCTGCAGTACCCACGTTATCCTTGTTATTTTTATTGCAACCTAAATCCTTTTTTGTAAGGTAACTATTCAAAGTGGTGTTACTCACCTTCTTTGTCCTTGAGCTGCTTCTTGGCACGGCCGAGCTCTTGCTCGGACCGCTCGAGGTCTTGCTTCAAAGCACCGACCTCCGCAGTCAGTGCAGCAGAGGTCAGCAGCACAACCTGCAAACCCATATTGACATAATTTTTAGCAACCCTGCGTATATCTTTTTTAGATCCTCAGTCCGGCTTTTCTTTCCGAACACCGAATCGAGCATCAGGGGCTCTTGTCTATGCGGTATTACATTACATAATTTTAACTTCTTACCTCAAAGCTGTTAGAAGGCTGCTGCGAGCTTCGGTCGGCCCGCTCTTGGCGAGTGAACCTTTCAATCACCGCACTCATGATAGTGCGGTGTTCTTCCTGATGGAAGCGCCTTTGGCGCCTCCAACAAGTTGTCCGGCGCCTCGGTTGGGCAGGGGCCACCGGCGTTCGGTCTTGCCCTTCTTGCGAAGGGCCGCTGCGGACTCGGAACCACTTCGGGTTCCGGCGTGGAGTCCGGCGCAAAGTCCGGGAGGCTGCCTTTTGGCGCCTCTGGAGCCTCCTCCTGATGGGTCCCTTCCTGGGATCCCACCTCGGCATCCTCAGCGGCGCGAGGGGTGGAGGCAATCGGAATGGAATCCACATCCGACGGAGCCAACGACCCGCTCGACGAAGCGGGGAGATCATCGTCGGCCGGACTGCAGGCAGTATGCGGCATTAGAAGGACACTATGTGACACAAAAGAAATTACAGATCATTCAGAATCAGGATACTTACGATCTTGCCGGAGGCCTGGCCCTCGAGGGCCACTCTTCTTTGCCAACGTTGGCGTTGGCGGAGCTGTCCGGGGGAATAGATCTTCCACTCTTGGACCCTGCGGCCTCCCCTGTTGGGGAGGCCTTCCTCTTCCTCTCTCTCCTCCTCCTGCAGGAGAGTCCTCTGCTTCCTCCTCGTCTTGGGAGGAATCCGCCTCGAGTCATCGGACACAAAACAGGAACTCTTTGAGTACCGTGGCCACCTTCTTGGCCTTCTTCTCCGGCACCACGTGTGGTGCGGAACCAACAGCCCCGCTAGGCAGGCGTCCACTGGGTTTTCGGCATGGGAGCCGCGCAGATGAGCTGCTCGGCCTTCTTCATCGATCTGTCAAAGGAAAAGGAGATTGAAACCCGCTTAGGGTCAAACTATTAACAACAAGTGTCCGTGGGTAGAATCACTTACCTCGTCGGTTTGGGCCAGCTGAGTGAAATCCGCGATCTTCCGTCATGCGGATGCGGGGCTTCGGCGCTTTAAACAGCACCCTCCAGCGCCTTCAGACGTCGTGTCAAGAGCCCGCTCAACGCCTGTGCCAGTGCGGATCAAACTCCCACAGGTTGAATGCCCGTTCTTGGCATGGGAGAATCCGCGACGAGCATGACTTGGACCACATTAACAAGCTGAGCTTCTTGTTCACCAGCTTACGGATACGGGCTTGGAGTCCGTCGGCTCCTTGAACTACCCCATAAAAGCCCTTCTCTTTCCGGAGGTGAGCTGCACAGGATACCAGATCTGAACTCGGGGCCGCCGCCCGCGTAGGGTCGCGCTGCTCGGTGATGTAGAACCACCCGATCGCCACCCCTTGACGGACTCCACGAAGGCCCCTCGAACCGAGAGGACGTTGGGCATCTTGCCCAACATGGCGCCTCCGCACTCCGCTTGCGTGCCCTTCACTACCTTGGCTTGACATTGAAGGTCTTGAGCCTAAGCGAAGTGGGGCTAGATGCGAGAGGAAGGCCTCGCACACGACGATGAATGCCGAGATGTTGAGGATGAAGTTGGCGCCAGATCATGGAAATCCAGCCGTAGTAGAACATGAGCCCCGGACAAAGGGGTGAAGTGGAAAGCCCGATCCAGCGGAGGAAGTGGGGAGAAATCGACCCTCTCATGGGCACAGGGGTGGGGATGAGCTGCCTTGTCGGGCAGCCATTACAATGTCGCCGAAAGGTATCCGTGCTGCGCGGCTTGGCGATGTGCTCCTCCTTAACGGTGGAGGCCAACCATTTACCTCACGCTCCGGACATGGTCGGAGAAGGTTGAGACGAGACCTTGCGGACTTGGTATTGGAGCTCGAGTGTGCGAAGATGGATAAGCAAAGGAGGAAGAAGGCATAGGTGAAAAGGTGGATCCTTATCCCCTTATATATAGGCGGACGAAGACAATGCGTCCCCACCGGCCTGGTAAAACTCGCTTATCTCCCAAGCGCCACCATCAATGGCGCGGTTGGGTTACTACGTCCGTATTGATGAGAATCCTGGGATAAGGGGAACACGATCTCTGCTTCGACAAGACGTGCCAAGGAAACCGCTTCGCTAAACGCGCTGAGGTGGTATAATAAAAAACAATTCAAGTAAAGGCTTGGTAGTGGCATGACGTCACGCTACAAGATACGTCAGCAGATCGAACCTGTGTACATGATATTCTCTCTACGGTGGAATGTGGAAATTATTTTGCAGAGCCGGACACTATCTGGTGTTCACAATCTTCTAAGGACTATTCGGAGGAGGAACCCGCCTTGCAATGCGAACATTATGCATGCGGACTCATCGTCATTGAAGCCGAGTTCGGGGCTATTGAGGAGTCTGGACTAGGGGTGTCCGGACAGCGGACTATCATCGTCGGCTGGACTCCAAGACTACGAAGATACAAAATTGAAGACTCCGTCCCGTGTCCGGATGGGACTTTCCTTGGCGTGGAAGGCAAGCTTGGCGATACGGATATGTAGATCTCCTACCATTGTAACCGACTCTGTGTAACCCTAGCCCTCTCAAGTGTCTATATAAACCGGAGGGTTTTAGTCCGTAGGACAACAACCATTACAACAATCATACCATAGGTTAGCTTCTAGGGTTTAGCCTCCTTGATCTCGTGGTAGATCCACTCTTTTACTACCCATATCATCAATATCAATGAAGCAGGAGTAGGGTTTTACCTCCATCGAGAGGGCCCGAACCTGGGTAAAAACATCGTGTCCCTTGTCTCCTGTTACCATCCGCCTAGATGCACAGTTCGGGACCCCCTACCCGAGATCCGCCGGTTTTGACACCGACAATGATTCTCTCAATCTGCACTTCATTTGCAACGCGGGGATGGGCAGGTTGACGACTTTGATTTGGCCTAGCAATTTCTTCAGGGCCAATTTCTTCAGTAGCACCAGCGTGCTTTTCTTCACGATCCGGAATGACTTCTTCAGTAGATTCTTCGGTAGGGATGGCATCCTCAGTAGGCTTGAACTTGATGGATTCCTCAGGTGACATTTCATCTAGCACAAGAGGTAGGTGCTCTCTTTGCGAGCCATTAGTCTCATCGAACCGCACATCTACAGTTTCAACAACCTTGTGATGATAGGTGTTAAAGACTCTGTAGGTGTGCGAGTCCTTTCCGTAACCAAGCATAAAACCCTCATGTGCTTTCAGTGCAAATTTAGAGTGGCGCTGAGGATCTCTAATCCAGCATTTAGCACCGAAGACTTCAAAATAACTTACATTGGGTTTCTTGTCACTGAGGAGTTCATATGAGGTCTTTTTGAAGAATTTGTGAAGATACACCCTATTGATGATGTGGCATGCAGTATAAATAGCATCTAGCCAGAAACACTGTGGAGTCTTGTATTCATCAAGCATAGTGCAAGCCATCTCAAGAAGAGTCCTGTTTTTGCACTCCACAACGCCGTTTTGCTGAGGAGTATAGGGAGCAAATAACTCATGAGTAATACCAAGTACATCAAGATATTTATCAAGACCAGTATTCTTGAACTTGGTTCCATTTTCACTCCTTATATGCTTGATCTTGACACCGAAGTTCGTAGATGCTCTTGAGGAAAATTGTTTGAAGACTTCCTGCACTTCATTTTTATAAGTGATGATATACACCCAGGTGTAACAAGAATATTCAGCAACAATGACAAAGCCATATAATGATGTAGAATTAGTGAACGTGGCATAATGAGTCGGGCCAAAGAGATCCATGTGTAGTAATTCAAAGGGACGAGAAGTGGTCATGATAGTATTTGAGGGATGCTTGGATCTGGTAATCTTTACAGCCTCACAAGCCCCACAAAGATGATCTTTGAGGAATTTGACACCCTCGATGCCAATGACATGCTTCTTCTTCGCGAATGTATGCAAATTCCTCATCCCAGCATGACCAAGTCGTCGATGCCATAACCAGCCTTTTGAAGCTTTTGCAAGTAGACATGTGGCAGGCTGTGGTCCTGCAGAGAAATCAACAATATACAAGTCTCCTCTCCTAAAGCCTTCGAAGACTTTGGAATTGTCTGATTCCATTAGCACAATGCAATGATATTTGGCAAAGACGACAACCATATCAAGATCACAAAGCATTGAGACAGACATGAGGTTGAATCCTAAGGACTCGACAAGCCTGACTTTGTCCATGTGTCTATCCTTTGAGATTGCAACCCTACCTAGACCGAATACCTTGCTTTTGCCTTTGTCAGCGTAGGTGATATGCTTCAAATGAGATGGAGATAAAGCAGTGTCCATCAAAAAGTTCCTGTCACTGGTCATGTGATTTGTACATCCACTGCCGAGGACCCACTCAGTATCTTTGGGTTGTTCATCCTGTAGATGAATTAGTGAAACTTACAAAATCATATACTTCATGAGTGAAGAATATGATATCAATTTCATCAACAGTAATAGATATAGCAATATGAGGATGTGAGAAATGAGTAATTCATTTCTTCATGATTAGCTTGCATCCATTCAAGCATTTTCAGGTCTCCAGCATATTCTTCAAACGATTAAGTTCGTCTGGAGACCTGACCCTGCATAAGAGATTAGTTCTTTTTCTTCACCACCCACATCTGGAGGGGTGGCAAAGAGTTCATCATTCTGCGAGCTCCATGAGAAAAAGATGGCATTGAAGCCAGTGCACTTCGTTTCACAAAAGATGGGTTAGGATAAGCATATGAATAAGCAGAGAAATTCTTTGAGGACTTATGAACATAATGATTTGGAGAATAATGCTCATATTCATCGCCTTTAGACTTTCCCTATGAAAAAGAAGTGTTAGTATGATGGTGTTCATATGAGGATCTTGATCCACTTGAGGAATTTGATCCAGATGAAGAATTTGGTCCATAAGAGAACTTGGATCCATATGAATAATTTGATCTGGGGTTCCTATTCTTCATAGGTGGTGTCATGATGACATTCACCTGAAGATTTTCAAGGCACCTTTTGGGAACCCAGATTTGCTTCATAGGGGGACCATTCCTGCAGTTAGTTCCAACATATCGAGCAAATACTTCACCATTCTGATTCTCGAACAGTTTATATTTGGAGTCAAATGACTCATCAGAGGAATATGAAGATTCACAGGTAAACCCAGATAAAGTGCATGGATCTAGAGGAGGTCCTTTCACAACAACCCATGAGGTTTTGGGGTACTGCTTAGGTTTCCAGTAGGTCCCATCAGCTTTTAGTTTTCTCTCAAAGGTAATACCCTCTTTCCGAGGGTTCCTGTTCAAGATTTGGTTTTGAGCACATCACAAAGAGTCTGATGCCCATTGAGGCTTTTGTATATGCCTGTCACATACAATTCCTTCAACCCTGCATTATCGTCAGTGATACTTGTGGTATCCTCAGATGAGGAATTTGTGACCACAGAGACAGGTGAAGAATTTGCAGCAATAGAAGCATTTGAACATTCAGGTGAAGAATTAGCAGATTCATGCTCAATGCATTTCAGACATGGTAGAATAAATTCTTCCTGAGCGTAACTGATCTGTTGAGCAAGCAATGAATCGTTTTCCTTGTGAAGATCTTCATAACTCACTTTTAACTTCTCAAGATCTTGCTTTCTCTGAAGAAATTCATAAAAAAGCTTCTTAGGATCAGATAAGAGAATGTTATGATGACTTTGAAGGTTTTCAAACTTAGACCGAAGTCTCTGAAGATTATCAGCCAATGTCTTAGTTCGATTCAATTCCTCACCCGATAGGTCATCGCTTTTGTCTAACAAATTTTGAATCTTTTCCAAAGCCTTTTGTTGTTTAACAACAATTTTAGCAAGTTTGGAATAGCTAGGTTTGAGATTATCATCAGATTCATCCTCACTGGATATAGAGGGGGAATGTTTGAGTACCTTGGCACCTTTTGCCATGAAGCAATAGGTGGGAGCATAGTCATCGACGCTTTTGTCAACAGAGTTGGGAGGTCATTTTCTTCAGTGTTAAAGATGGACTTGCTGGCGTTAGCAGTAGCGAGGTCTAGGCTCACCACACCAGAGTCTGACTCCTCAGATTCCTCCTCTTCCACATTTTCCTCAGATTTAGCTTCAGAGTCCATTTCCTTGCCAATAAATGTCTGTGCCTTCTTGGAACTGCTCTTCTTGTGAGATGAAGACTTTGAAGATTTGGATGATGAGGACTTTGAAGATTTCTTCTTCTTCTTTGAGTCATCAGAATCGTCATCTTTGTACTTCTTCTTCTTTGATTCCTTTTCCCACTGAGGACAATCAAACTTGTAGTGACCAGGTTTCTTGCATTTGTGGCAAGTCCTCTTTTTGTAGTTACGAGATGAGGAATCATCACTCCTAGAAGACTTTACAAAGAGACCACGGCGAGAGAACTTCTGGAATTTCTTCACTAGCATTGCTAGCTCCTGGCTCAGTTCTTCAGGGTCACCAAGGCTGCTACCAGAATCTTCACCTTCAGAGTCAGAGACTGCCTTGGCCTTCAGTGCACATGATCTTCCAAAGCTCGGTCCATAGAGGTCTCTCTTCTCAGCAAGCTGGAACTCATGAGTGTTTAGCCTCACAAGGATATCAGCGGGATCTAGAGACTTGTAATCAGCTTGCTCTTGAATCATCAGTGCAAGAGTATCAAATGAAGAATCAAGTGATCTCAGCAATTTCTTCACCACCTCATGGTCGGTGATGTCAGTGGCACCAAGTGCTCGAAGCTCATTTGAGATGTTAGTGAGGCGATCAAAGGTTTGCTGAACATTTTCGTTATCAAGTCTTTTGAAGCGGTTAAAGAGATTGCGAAGAACATCAACTCTGGAGTCACGTTGAGTGGAGACTCCTTCGTTGACCTTGGACAACCTGTCCCAAATCAGCTTAGCAGTTTCCAAAGCACTCACTCTGCCGTACTGTCCTTTGCTCAGATGGCCACATATGATATTCTTCGTTTGAGAATCGAATTGCTTTTATCTCTTCACATCAGCAGCATTCATAGACGGAGTGACTGAGGCAACACCATTTTCCACAACATACTAGAGATCGTTATCAATTGCCTCAAGATGCATGCGCATCTTGTTCTTCTAGTAGGGGTAGTCCGTCCCATCAAAGGTAGGACACCCAGCCGAGACCTTGATCATTCCTGCAGTCGACATAACTAAAACTCTAGGTGGTTAAACCAAAAATCACATAGAACAAGGGAGTACCTTGCTCTGATACCAATTGAAAGTGCGTTATATCGACTAGAGGGGGGTGAATAGGCGATTTTTACAAATTCATCACTGAGGAATTTCTAGGTGAAGAAATTCCTAAGTAACGACACACTAGCAACGAAATAAGTACTCGGGTATAAGCATAACAGAGCAACAACATAGTCATCATGATGAAATGAAAACAAGCACAGAGAACAGATAGCGTGAAAACAGGATAAGTAGGGTGAAGACTATGTGACTGAAGAATTAGAATTGAGGAATTAAGAAAGTCTTCAGTCAAAGTCTTCAAACAGTAATGATCAGGTTCATCAACACATGAATGAGGAAATGAAAGGGTTGAAGAAATAGAACCAGTTGGCTTGGTGAACACAATGATTTGGTAGACCAGTTCCAACTGGTGTGATAGTTGTACGTCTGGTTGGAGCACCTGAGTATTTAAACTCGAGGACACACAGTCCTGGACACACAGTCCTCACCGTATTCTCCTTGATCTAAAGTCACACAGACCTCTCCCGACACTCGTGGTAAGTCTTCAGGTGACTTCCAAACCTTCACAGACTTGGTCACTCGACGATCCACAATTCCTCTTGGATGCTCAGACCATGACTCCTAACCGTCTGGAGGATACACAGTCCTCAAAGGTAGCAAGCATCAGTTCCACACAGGAACAATCTCTTCAGTGATGCTCAATCACTTTGGGTTTGTAGGAGTTTCGGTTTGGGTTTTCGTCACTTGATGATTTTCGCTCAAAGTCCTCGGGGGATGGGATGCTCTCAATGACAAGTGTCATTTTCTCTCGGAGCAGCCAACCAACTAGTGGTTGTAGTGGGCAGCTATTTACAGCCTAGGGAGCATCCCGACATGATAAGACAAGTGTTAGTTTCTCTCGGATCAGCCAACCAGCTAGTGGTTGTAGGGGGCGGCTATTTATAGCCTAGGGAGCAACCTGATGTCGCTTGAAGCTACGTTGGTATTTCCCCAAAGAGGAAGGGATGATGCAGCACAACAGCGGTAGGTATTTCCCTCGGATATGAAACAAAGGTTATCAAACTAGTAGGTGAACCAAGCAGCACAACGTAAATAGCCCCTGCACAGAAATAACAACACCTTGCAACCCGATGTGTTAAAAGGGTTGTCAATCCCTTTCGGGGTACGGCGCCTCAAGATAGGCAAAGGACGTGAGGTAAATTTGTAGTAGATTGATAGATCGAACGCCAAATAAAATAAATAAGAATAAATTGCAGCAGGGTATTTTTGTATTTTTGGTTTAATAGATCTGAAAATAAACGCAAGGAAAAGGAGATCGCAAGGCAAATATAAGAGAAAGAATACCCGGGAGCCATAGATTTCACTAGTGGCTTCTCTAGAGAAAGATAGCAAACGGTGGGTGAACAAATTACTGTTGGGCAATTGATAGAACTTCAAATAATTATGACGATATCCAGGCAATGATCATTACATAGGCATCGCATCCAAGATTAGTAGACCGACTCCTGCCTGCATCTACTACTATTACTCCACACATCGACCGCTATCCAGCATTCATCTAGTTGTATTAAATTCATGAGAAAACAGAGTAATGCATTAAGAACGATGACATGATGTAGACGAGATCCGTTTATCTCTTCTGACAGATATAGATCCCATCTTTTTATCCTTAGTAGCAATGATACATACATGTCGGTTCCCTTTCTGTCACTGGGATCAAGCACCGTAAGATCGAACCCACTACCGGGCACCTCTTTCCATTGAAAGATAAATAGATCAAGTTGGCCAAACAAAACCCAAATATCGGATAAGAAATATGAGGCTATAAGCAATCTTGCATATAAGAGATCGAAGAAGACTCAAATAACTTTCATGGATAAAAACATAGATCTGATCATAAACTCAAAGTTCATCGGATCCCAGCAAACACACCGCCAAAAGACTTACATCATATGGATCTCTAAGGGACCATTGAATTGATAATCAAGAGAGAGAGAGAGAGAGAGAGAGAGAGAGGAAGCCATCTAGCTACTAATTACGGACCCGAAGGTCTACAAAGAACTACTCACGCATCATCGGAGAGGCACCAATGGAAGTGGTGAACCCCTCCGTGATGGTGTCTGGATGAAAATTTCATCGACTCCCCTAGGGTTTCTGGAATATTGGGGTATTTATAGAGCAAAGAGGCGGTCCGGGGGGCACCCGAGGTGGGCACAACCCACCGAGGCGCGCTGGCCTCCTAAGCGCCTACTGGTGGGTTGTCCCCTCCTCGGGACTCCCCCCAGGTGCAACCAGGGCCCATCTTCTTCCTTTTGGTCCATAAAAAATCATTGTAAAGTGGCATGGCATTTGGACTCCATCTAATATTGATTTTTAGTGATGTAAAAACATGCAGAAAATAGCAACTGGCACTTGGCACTATGTCAATAGGTTAGTACCAAAAAATGATATAAAATGATTATAAAACATCCAAGGTTGATAATAAAACAACATGGAATAATAAAAAATTATAGATAAGTTGGAGACATATCAGCATCCCCAAGCTTAACTCCTGCTCGTCCTCGAGTAGGTAAGTGATAAAAACAGAATTTTTGATGTGGAGTGCTTTTTATCATGTCATATCATATTCTTTTCTTTATAGCATGGACATTTGGACTTTTATGTGATTGAAACCAATAGTCTAGTTTTGACATAATAATTTAGACACTTAAGCATATCAACAAGAAACCATGTCTTTCAAAATATCAATGCTAAAACAAGTTATCCCTAGCCCATCATGCTCAAACATTGATCCATTCATGAAACACACTCGAATATTAGCTACACCCAATACTTAAGTACGACCATATTGCCTCCTAGTTGGTGCTTTTATAAGAGAGGATGGAGACTCAATTTCAAAAATAAAAATTGCATAAAGTAAAAGAAAGGCCCTTCACAGAGGGAAGTAGGGATTTGTAGAGGTGCCAGAGCTCAAAGCGAAAAAATAGAGATAAAAACATTTTGGGAGGTGTATCCATCCCACCAACGAAAACGACTCAGAGCATCCCAACACTTACCGTGCTAGATATATCATAGGCGGTTGCCAAACATAAAATAAAGTTTATTCCTTTTTCCACCATACTTTCACTTTCCATGGCTAGCCGTATCCACGGTTACCCTCCATACCAACACTTTCCAAGGAATTTATTATTTGACAACATAAATTAAATTCATTTTTGCATTTCGGGACTGGGCATCCTAAAACCTTTGCCTTACTCTCATTCAACGACAAGTGAACAAACACTCATCATGAGAATAACACACCCAGCATGGAAAATATTAGCCACCCGTTACCGTTCCGCGAGCAAAACAAACGCACAGAAGGGAAGTTTATTTTGAAAATTAGAGATGGCACATGCAAATTTGCTTAGAACGGCAAAAGAATACCACATATAGGTAGATATAGTGGACTCATGTGGCAAAACTGGTTTAAAGGATTTTGGATGCATAAGTAGAGGTCATACTTGGTGCAAAATGAAGGCTAGCAAAAAGATTGAAAAGCGACCAACCAAGAAACGAGTAATCTCATAAGCAAGCATTAAGCATAATTAACACCAAATAATGCACCACAAGTAGGATATAATTTTCATTGCATGACTATTGACTTTCGTGCATGCATAGGGAATCACAAACCTTCATACCAATATTCTTACGAGAGCACAATTACTCATCAACACAACTCACATGTCACATCATCATATCTCAAAACTATTACTAAGAATCAAGTTTATTTTGTCCAATGATCTTCATGACATATATTTTCTTTCTTTCTTTATCCTTCTGGGATATCTATCACTTTGGACTAATTTTCATGTGTTGCTTTTCATAAGCTCAAACAAATATAAGTGAAGATCATGAGCATAACATATTTTATGTCTCTCAAAATAATTTAAGTGAAACAAGAGTGAATTTCTTCAAAATTTTACTTACTCTCAAATAAATCTAAGTTAAGCAAGAGATCATTTCTTCGAAAATACTAAGCACACCGTGCTCAAAAATATATAAGTGAAGCACTAGAGCAAGTCCATTGCTCATAAAAATTTAAGTGAAGCATAGAGAGAAATTCTAACAAGTCATGACATAATTTTGGCTCTCTCAAATAGGTGTGTCCAGCAAGGATTGATGACTTAAAACACAAAATAAAACAAGCAAAGACACATATCATACAAGACGCTCCAAGCAAAACACATATCATGTGATGAATAAAAATATAGCCTCGAGTAAAATACCGATGGTCGTTAGAAGAAAGAGGGGATGCCACTCGGGGGCATCCCCATGGTTAGTTGGTTTCTCATATGTTGGATAATAGTAGGGGATGCCGGAGCATCCCCAAGCTTAGGCTCTTCTATCCTTCTTTCATCCATCGTAAGATAACCCAAAACTTGAAAACTTCAATCACACAAAACTCAACTAAACCCTTGTGAGATCCGTTAGTAAAAGAAAGCAAACCACTAATATAAGTGCTGTGTCAAATAATTATTATTTTATTTTTGTATTATATCTACTGTATTCCAACTTTTATATGGCAAAAACTCATCAAAGAAAACCATAGAGCCATCAAAATAAGCACACAACACAAAGAAAACAGAATCTGTCAAAACAGAATAGTCTGTAGTAATCTGGAACTTTCGAGTACTTCTGGAACTCCAAAAATTCTACGAAATTAGGAAGGCCAGCGTAATTTGTATATTAATCTTCTGCAAAAATAATAAGGGAAAAAGCTCTTTTTTGTGATTTATGAGAATTATTTTTGTGAGCGCAAACTTTCTGTCTTTTTCAGCAAGATCGAACAACTATCACCCCAGAAGATCCTAAAGGCTTTACTTTGCACAAACACTAACTAGAACACAAAAAACACAATCATACCAGTAGCATAATTGTGTTAACACACAATAACAGAAAGTAAAAAGCAAACATAAATTTTATTCATTGGGTTGCCTCCCAACAAGCGCTATAGTTTTACGCCCTTAGCTAGTCATAAAGCAAGGATCTAAGTTTTCTCATCCTTTTTCTTCCTAATTTTCTTAGAAGTATTTTCATCATGGGGTTTTGTAAACACAACATAAAACATATTATCCATGTAAACTTTAGCATTCCTTAGTTGGTTTTCATCATAACCCCTTTGATTACCCGCAACAATCCAAGAGTAGTGTTGATTAACATTGTTAAAAACTTGTTGGGTTATATCTAGAACGGGGACTTCTTTTTTAAGATTCTCATCAAAGATCTTATTATCCCCAAGCAAATGCCTTAGTTCATAATAACTATTGTAAAGAATTTCATCTATCACGGTTTTTTCACGATTCGTACCATAAAAAATCAAATATTTCCCTAGCTTCCTGTATTATGTAGTCAAATTCATTTATAAGAATGAGAGTGGCCAAATTTTTGGCCCTAGTATTCTTTATGTCGGGGAGCTCAAAAAAAAAAAATCTTTGCAAAGTAGGATGCGTACAAATAAATTTACTTCCAAGTTTTAGAACTAGTGCTGAAATAACATTTGCGGAAGATCTAGTAGTTTTAAGTATAGGAGCATCATCAAGACTTAGATTCCCAACACAATTGAAAAATTCTTAAATTAGTTATTTTCCCATAACATTCCCTTGCCCCAAGATAAACATTTTAGCATCCAGATTGCCCGTACGTCCAAATTTCGGAGTTAGGCCATCATCTATTGGTGCCATACCGAAATCACTCATGATTGCAAGAAAAGGATAGATCTGACAAGAAAACGGCGAACGAAAAAAGAGAGGTGAATAAGATGGCAAATTTTTGTTAAGCGGGGGAGAGGAAAACGAGAGGCAAATGGCGAATACTGTAAATTACAAGGAGATGAGATTTGTGATTAGGAACCTAGTTATGTTGAAGATCCTTCCCGGCAACGGCACCAGAAATTCTTTTTGATGTTGCTTAAAGCTACATCGGTATTTCCCCAAAGAGGAAGGGATGATGCAGCACGGCGGCGGTAGGTATTTCCCTCAGATATGAAACCAAGGTTATCGAACCAATAGGAGAACCAAGCAACACAATGTAAACAGCCCCTGCACACAAATAACAACACCTCGCAACTCGACGTGTTAAAGGGGTTGTCAATCCCTTTCGGGGTACGACGCCTCATGATAGGCAAAGGACGTGAGGTAAATTTGTAGTAGATTGATAGATCGAATGCCAAATAAAATAAATAAGAATAAATTGCAGTAAGGTATTTTTTGTATTTTTGGTTTAACGATCTGAAAATAAACGCAAAGAAAGAGTAGATCACAAAGCAAATATATAAGAAAGAAGAGAGGGGGGGCGTAGGTTTCACTAGTGGCTTCTCTCGAGAAAGATAGCAGACGGTGTGTGAACAAATTACTGTTGGGCAATTGATAGAACTTCAAATAATTATGATGACATCGAGGAATGATCATTACATAGGCATCATGTCCAAGATTAATAGACCGACTCCTACCGGCATCTACTACTATTACTCCACACATCGACCGCTATCCAGCATGCATCTAGTGTATTAAGTTCATGAGAAAACGGAGTAATGCATTAAGAACGATGACATGATGTAGACGAGATCCGTTTATCTATTGCGGCAGATATAGATCCCATCTTTTTATCCTTAGTAGCAACGATACATACATGTCGGTTCCCTTTTTGTCACTGGGATCAAGCATCGTAAGATCGAACCCACTACCGGGCACCTCTTCTCATTGCAAGATAAATAGATCAAGTTGGCCAAACAAAACCCAAATATCGGATAAGAAATACGAGGCTATAAGAAATCATGCATATAAGAGATCAAACAAGACTCAAATAACTTTCATGGATAAAAAACATAGATCTTTTCATAAACTCAAAGTTCATCGGATCCCAATAAAGACACCGCCAAAAGACTTACATCATATGGATCTCGAGACCAATGTATTGATAATCAAGAGAGAGGAAGACATCTAGCTACTAACTACGGACCCGAAGGTCTACAAAGAACTACTCACGCATCATCAGAGATGCACCAATGGAAGTGGTGAACCCCTCCGCGATGGTGTATAGATTAGATCTGGTGGTTCTAGACTCTGCGGCGGCTGGATGAATATTTCATGGACTCCCCTCGGGTTTCTGGAATATTGGGGTATTTATAGAGCAAATAGGCGGTCCGGGGGGCATCGGAGGTGGGCACAACCCACCAGGGCGCGCCTGGGCCTCCTAGCGCACCCTGGTGGGTTGTCCCCTCCTCGGGACTCCCCCCAGGAGCAACCAGGGCCCATCTTATTCCATTTGGTCCATAAATAACCATCGTAAAGTGGCGTGGCATTTGGACTCCGTCTGATATAGATTTCATGCGATGTAAAAAACATGCAGAAAACAGCAACTGGCACTTGGCACTATGTTAATAGGTTAGTACCAAAAACGATATAAAATGACTATAAAATAATTATAAAACATCCAAGATTGATAATAAAACAGCATGGAATAATCAAAAATTATAGATACGTTGGAGACATATCACAACCCGACATGATAAAACATAAATGCCCTTCAATGATATGACCGTTAGGTGGGTAGAAATTTTGGACAGCTGGCGCATAGCACAACAACGGTAGGAAATATGAGGTTCAATTTCCTTAGGGCTTTCATGTTACTCACTGTGTAGGCAATGCGCACTGGCGAATTCCTAACTCCTCAGTCAAAACAAATTCCTCAGATACCAGAAGATCTTTGTCTCTGTCACTGAAGCAATTGACTGAACTGATGTGAGATTTCCAATGGCTTCACTCGAAAGGATTGGGTAGGTGTAGGATTTTGAGATGAGCATCACTTGGAAATCAATTTCCTTAGTATTACCTCGACCCCCTTTAACAGTACGGTGTTTCCTATAACTGAAGAAACATAAAATGAAGCTACGAAAACAAAAGTCTTCACGCTTCATAATCCTCGCATGAATATCCAAGTCTTCAAGGTCACACAAATTTCTTCACATTCAAAATCTTCAGTAGAACCAAAGTCTTCAGGTGAAGACATACATTTTTAGGGGTCGACTTTCATCGTAAATATCAAACTCCTCATCGAATCATAGAGCTTGTGTACACTCACAAACATACTAGTCCCTTAACCTATAAGTCTTGAATACAACAAAATCACTAAGGGGCACTAGATGAACTTACAATCTCCCCCTTTTTGTTGATTGATGACAAATATGTAAATTTTTCAACGGGGATAAACATATCAATTGAAGGTGCTAAATATTGAGGAATTTGAATGCAAGATATAGAAGAACTCCCCCTGCAGATGTGCATGTGTGAGGAATTTGCTTTCAAAAAGCAATACACATTGAAGAGTAAAATCATGGAGATCTCCCCCTTTATCTTGTAATTCATACACACATTTGACATATAATATGAAGAATTGGAAATGCATGATGAAATATGGTGTCTGACGACATTCAGCATGCGTGCATTAAGTACTTGAGGAAATAAGCATGCAGAAAGTAGTCAAAAGTATCAAACCACCATAGGACTTTAAGTTTACAACTCGGGGAATCAAATACTTCTGAAGAACAAGAGTTGTTATTAGCAGAAAAACGCCCATGTAGTAGACCCGCTTGAAGACTAACTCAAATTTCTCCCCCTTTGTCATCAAATGACCAAAAGGGAAGAAATGTGAGGACTAACGCCCGTGAAGAATATCATCATGATGTTGATGGAGGAGCGCCAGCATTGTGGGGTCGTCCGTTGTTGTAGGGCCAGCCGCAGTGTCATCCAAATCTTCGGCTTCATCCGTCTCGCGCGATGAAGAATATGAGCTGACGACCAGCTGAGGAACTTTGACCTTCTTGAATTTCTTCGAAGGTGGCTGATGCCAGTCAAAGTCCTGTTGGAAGTCCATCTCCTTGAGTTCATCATCAGTGTAGATGTGTGAGAGAATAGCCTAGGTGCGGTCGAAGACTTGATGCAGATAATAGTGATCCTTCTTCACAGAGTTTTGAGTGACAGTCATGTTCTGAAGAATTGCACCAAACTGACGCTTGATCCACTTGTGATTTCTATCCACCTTCTGATGAAGACTTAGGAGCAGCTCACGATCTGTCATCACACGTGGAGCAGTGGCCTGAGGATTTTGCTTTGAATCATTTGCAGCAGTGTCATGAGTGGCAGAGTCATCATTTGTAGAGTAGGATGCTGCCTTTCTAAATTGTCCATCCAAAGGACGAGTGCCTTCATCAATAATTGCAGCGCTGGCCTTCTCATCAGCAGAGGAAATAGTCCGCTTGAGGAATTCAATTGGTGGCAAATAGCTGAGATGATTCTAAAAACCAGCCTTGTAATGAATTGAAGTCCTTGATCTGATGAATTTCATGATCCAGGGAGCGTAAGCCTTCAACTCAAAGGGTGACAAAGCAGCAATGGCCAAAGTCCTCATGAAGATAGTTGATTGGAATACCATGCATGATGTTGAAAAGCAACTTCTTCATGATGCCAACAGCCTCTTCTTTTCAGAGTTTTGGCCCTTAATGGGACTGAGGGTTTTGGCCAGAATGCGATAGACGGTCCTTGGCACATACAACAATTCCTTGACGAGGAAATTTTTCCTTGGAGCTTCGCCAGCCTTCGAAGGCTTCGTCAACACTTGCATCAGATGATTCTGCAGTTCAGGTTCTTCATAGAGCTTCAGTGCTCCTTCAGTGGGCGGACTGTCTGGGGCGGCATGAAGCAATCCAGAGGCCGGAGCTTTGTGATGAGTGTTTTCTGTCATCCAATCCAGAACCCATGAATTCACATCGTCAACATTGCCTATTAGATGCAAAGTGGCATAGAACTGAAGAATTAGCTCTTCATTCCAGTCGCAGATGTCTGTGCAAAAGTTGAGCAGCCCTGCGTCGTGAAGAACACTGAGGATTGGAGTGAAACATGGAAGAGACTCCATATCCACATGAGGAATTTGCATGTGGTCAAACACTTTATCCTTGTCAAACAACAGTGAGGAATAAAAGTTCATCTGAGAAGCAGTCCAGAAGCGCTTGCGACAAAGGCGAGCAGAGTCATATGGGTTGAAGTCAGAGAAGAAATAATGCTCAGCAAAGAAGTCATCAACCTTGAATTTTGCTTCTTGGAGTGAGGATTCTGTGGCTTGGGCTGAATATTTATAGTGGAAGTCTTCACAACCACTTGAAGCACACCCTCTGGAGCCTCAGGCTGAGGAATCTCAGGAGCAGTTTCTTCTGCTGTCTTCTTTACAATTTCATCAGCACTAGTGGCTGGAACTTCTTCAGGGATGGAGTGAAGTGAAGCTTCACCTTGATCAGAACCCGTGTGAATTTCTTTAGTTTGCACAGGGGACGGAGGAACTTGTTGCAGAGGAGTGGTCAGAGGAGAATTGGGTTATCATCATCCACTTCAATTGCATCATCCAACTGCTCTGACGTAGTAGCATATGGATTTTCTTCATCAATGTCATCAGCGATGACATATTCTTCACCAAAAGGAACAATTTCCTTTGATGGCATGACAATCAGCGGAACATCATCAATTGGATTCTCAAAAGAGCTCGTCAAAGTCTTCACTTTCTTCGGAGCTGAAGACTCTAAGGTGTCTGATGCTTTCCTCTCCTTCGCAGCTGCCCTTTCGGCAGCGTTGGTTTTTTTCGCTTCTCATGCAGAAGGAAGGAGAGTGCTTTTCATCTGTGAAGACTTTGCAGGGGGAGCAGATGAAAGAGGCACAGTTTCTTCAGGCACAATTGTTTCAGTTGCCCTGGCAGGTTCAGATTCTTCAGGCGCAGCAGCAGATTCTTCAGCTGGCCTAGGTTGATCTTTAGGCGCAACATTGGTGGTTGCCCTGACAGTTTCATCAGGAGTTGGTATAGCATCATCAGCCCTGGCAATCTCAGTTTCTTCAACAGCCTGATTTTCATCAGCGGTGCTGGCATGTTCTTCAGTGGGCTGAGTAGATGCTTCACCCTGAGGAATTTTTTATTGTGCTTCAGCAGCAACTTTGGGCTTGAGGCTTTTTGCCAGCTTGGCGAATTTGACTTTGGTACCTAGCCAATCAGCTTTATACACGTCAAATTCATCATTGAGAGCTTTGATTTTCGACTGAATAGTAACAAGTTCTTCAGTTGTCATTTTCAGGACATTTTTCTTCAGATAATGCTCCTTCTTGTACTGAGCTTTCTTCACTGATCTAGCCTTCTCAAATTTCCACTTTTCTTCAGCAATGAAAGACGTCAACATGTGACTTTGTCCTGGTGTGAGGTTCAGATCAGGAAGAGGTGTGTTGGGATCGTTATGCCAAAGATCGATGTAATCAAGGATCTTCTTCGGATCCAGCAAGAGCGCCACAACACTGCCTTTGGCACTAACGGCCTGGTGTTGTCGGTCTCTTATGATTTTAGTCAGTTCTTCAACTTCAGCTTCATCTTCAGACGATGGAACTTCAAAGGCGACCTGCTTCTTGTGAGGACTTGGCCTTGTCCCGCGTCCAGCAGTGACCTTTTTCTTCAGCAGATGAGGCTGAGCTCAGGAACTTGCTGAAGCTCCTGAAGCAACTGAAAAGCGTGTAGTCCTTTGGCACGTGGTAAGGTGCACAGGTGCTAAGGACTTTGTAGGTGTAATGCGACCATCGACAGAAAATTGACAGCGCATATAATTTCCCAATCTTTCACGGTGCAATTCCAACAAATAAATTACCCCCAATTTTGCACGTGCGGAGTTCACGACCTGACAGATCCAAACACCACGAGACAATAAGCACACCCTCAATACAGAAGTACTTGGATGATCCTGTACTAGGATCATGCGGCAATTAGGAAATTATTATGTTCCCAATCCAAATGCATCAGCACAAATCCTGATCGGATCCTCAGCCGAAGCATGCCCCCGGAACCTGGCAGATTTTCATCTGATTAATAAACTTCAAAACCTCACTCCCCGATACACGGCCGGATGGCCTTATAAATAGTGCATGCCGGCACAAAGTTGTACCAAACCTGGACTCCTATGACTTGAAGACTAATTGGACTCAAAGGCTAGCTAGACACGTACTGGTACATGCACGTATGGTACTAGTACTAACTAAACCAAACCAGTTTGGACTAGAAAGAAAACTCTCTCTCCTATCTTATAACAAACTAATCACTATTAACTAATTTAAAAATATGGCAAGCTGATCACAGAAGGCCAAATCCAAGCTAGTACTGCTCCCTTGACTGCTCACGTAGATTTGTTTGCCTGCATGGAGTTCTGAAACGTGGTTGGACATCCTCCGGTGCAACAAGTTGGATAGGAACATGCCCAATGGAAATATGCGTTATGGTCTTGCTGCAATGTACACCAGTAGCTTGGTTCTTTTTCTCATAGCGTCTGGTAGGAACTATATACTTTTCGGTATTTCTTTGGTTCACCTTACTATCAGTATTTTTAATGACGGCTTTTGGGGTCACATTAAGGTGCAATTGAGGGCTTTGCTTGAGTTGATGGCCCTGAGGGCTTTGAGCAGCTGGGCCGTGAGGGCATAGCATAAGAAGATGGCTTCACGGCTGATTTCTTCTTCATAGCCTTCTTGGGCTGACTAGCAGAGGCTTCAGTAGCAGCAGCAGCAGAATCTTCATTAAATTTATTCACTGCCTCTTTTGCTACTTTAGCCTATTTCCTTTGGCGCTTGGCTCATTCCTTTGGAAATTCCTCACGTCTTCTGATGCTAGAGGGATCAGCTTCTTGGCCTGGTGCCAATGGAAGTCTTGGGCATGGAGGATTTACTGCGAATTTCTTCATGCATGCCATCTGCGTTCAATCCGCTGAATGCGCACCTTGCGCTGATTTTTGTTCTCCTTGCCATGTGTGGCCTCATCAAGAGTGCAATATTTTGGATAATTATCTTCAGGGATCTCAAAAGCAGTGCTGGTTTTAGGCCTCTTGCCTCCCTTCTGAGGACGCTTTTCTTCAGCCATATTCTTCAGCTGAGGATTCTGAACAATGGATGTCTCTGAAGAAGTATGCAGTTTTTCTTTGAGGAATGCTGCAAATGAGTTAAGTTGATGAGAACCTAGTGATTCAGCAGCAGACATGTGTACCTGTGAACAGAGTATAGGTGCGAGGAATTTGAAGAGGTCATATGCATTCTTAGAATTTGTTTTTAAATGGAATCAAGTTTGGGGAATTTGACCAGGGGAGTCTGGAGGAATTTCACTAAGAGTTCTTGTCTTAGGTTCCAGAGTTGTATAGATTGGAAATCCACATAATTGAGGAATCTTGAAGAAAAGTACATCTTAGAGAGATAGATCAAGAACATATGCAACTGTGGTGTTTAAGAATATGAAAGTGGAAGAATAAACACGGTTTGAAGATTTTGTGTAAACCATCAGAATCAACAAGGGCAATAAAAGTGAGTTTTATTTACCCTTGACGAAGAACACAATGAACTGTGAGATGAACTGTGGAAGTTCGTCCGTTCAGATCTTCCACGCCCTGACTTGGCGGAGGAAGACAGCTACGGCGGCGGCGGAGGTGAAGTTTCTGCGGCCGGCGCGAGTACGACGACGACGAGGTCGAGGCAGGTAAGCTCTTCCTCATCGGCGATGATGGAGATTAGCGGCGACGCTAGGTCAGAGAGCTCGAGCGGAGGAGAGAGAGGTCGAGCGGATTAAATGAGCTGAGGTGAAAGGGGAGGGGTATTTATAACGAGGTGAAAACCGTTCGTCTGAGTAATTTGGACGAACATGCCCCTGACCCTTGCTATCCTAGCAACATGTCTCACCCACGTACTGAGAGGTGGAGATCGTGTGAGATCGTGGGTGAGTTGTTCAATCCTGTCGTGGGATGCGGAAGAATTTGAGCAGCAAAAACCAAAAAATAAGATACGAAAATTTTAACGTTTCGTTCTCAAATTCTTCAGCTGTCAAGGACACAGTGAAGATTTTGAACGGGTTTCAAATAGAACACACATGAAGAATTTGTGAACGGACTGGGTTGAGTTTATCATAGAGGAGGAACGGGTCCGATAACATTCACTTAGATGAAAAAGCAAGTTGAAGAATTAGCTAAAGTGAATGCTGTAGAGGACAGGAAAAACTCATAATATATATAGCAATGAAGAACAACGTCGGAAAGACTGAGGAAATTGCAAAGTTGAAGAATTTGAAAATCTGAAGAAATAGCAAAGTTTAAATTGAAGATTTTCAACTTTGGTTGGTGGCATAACCCACCGTATAAGAATGATGATTTCAGAGACCGCGTACAATTGTCGTAGGGTTATGAGAATCAAATTCTTCATTAATTTGTTCACACTTAGAGGGTTAGTCTTCATTGATTGAAGAAAAACTTTACTTCGTGTATTGCACATCTAAATCATCAATTTTGCATAAGTGCTAGGATGTGTGTCCTTTTCAAAGAACAATCAAAGATTCTAAGATATTTAGCTCACGCCGCAACTTGCTAAATCTCGTCTCATCCAAGGGCTTTGTGAATATATCGGCCAGCTGATCTTCAGTATTCGCGTGGTCGATGGAGATGTCACCCTTCAACACATGGTCACAAAGAAAATGATGACGAATCTGGACGTGCTTTGTCTTCGAGTGCTGAACTGGGTTGTGAGCAATCTTGATAGCACTCTCATTGTTGCAATAGAGTGGCACATTCTTCACATTGATGCCATAGTCCTTGAGAGTTTGCTTCATCCATAGCAATTGAGCACAGCAAGATCCAGCAGCAATGTACTCAGCTTCATCAGTACAGAGTGATACATAGTTCTGTTTTTTCGAGGACCAACATACCAAGGAACGTCCAAGGAAACGACATGTGCCTCATGTTGACTTGCGGTCCACCCGATCACCAGCATAGTCTAAGTGAGAATATCCAATGTGATCAAAAGAAGAGCCCTTGGGATACCATAATCCAAGTGTTGGAGTGTGAGCTAGATATCGAAGAATATGCTTCACAGCCTTATGGTGTGATTCCTTTGGTGTAGCTTGAAACACACATGCAAACACTAAGCACAATATCCGGCCTAGATGCACATAGATACAATAAAGAGCCAATCATGGAGCGGTATACCTTTTGATCGAAGTCTTTACCATTTTCATCGGTGCATAGATGGACATTTGTGGGCATAAGGACTTTGACGCCTTTGCAATCTTTCATGCCGAATTTCCTCAACACATCCTTGAGGTATTTCTCCTGGGATATAAATATGCCACTATGTTGTTGACAAATTTGAAGACCTAAGAAGAATTTCAACTCTCCCATCATAGGCATTTAATATTCCTCACTCATCATATAAGCAAATTTGTCACTGTAACGTTGGTTAGTACAACCAAAGATAATATCATCAACATATATTTGGCACACGAATAATTCATCATCATATGCTTTGGTGAAAAGAGTTGGGTCAAGTGAACTGGGTTTGAAGCCTTTCTTCACGAGGAATTCCTTCAATGTATCATACCACGCCCGAGGTGCTTGCTTGAGATAGAGGGCCTTGTTGAGTCTATAGACGTGATCGGGAAATTTTGGATCCTCAAAACCTGGTGGTTGAGCAACATACACTTCTTCCTCAAGCTTACCACTGAGGAATTCACTTTTCACATCCATTTGATGTAAATAATATTATGATGGTTAGCATAAGCAAGCAATATGCGAATAGCCTCAAGTCTATCAACAGGTGCAAAAGTTTCATCAAAATCAATTCCTTCAACCAGTGTGTAGCCTTGAGCTACAAGACAAGCCTTATTCCTCACCACAAGACCATTTTCATCTTGCTTGTTGTGGTAGATCCATTTGGTGCCGATGATATTGTGCTTGCGTGGGTCTGGTCGCTCGACAAGCTCCCACACATTTTTGAGCTTGAATTGATGCAATTGATCTTGCATAGCTTGAATCCACTCAGACTCCATGAAAGCTTCATCAACTTTGGTGGGCACTGTGATAGAGACAAACACAAAATGCCCACAAAAGTTAGAAAAATGTGAAGCTTTTGAGCGCCTAAGAGGACCTGGTGCGTTGATGTCGTTGATGATTCTCTCAATCTGCACTTCATTTGCAACACGAGGATGAGCAGGTTGACGACTTTGATCTGGCCCAGCTATTTCTTCGGGGCCATTTTCTTCAGTAGCACCAGCGTGATTTTCTTCATGATCCGGAATGACTTCTTGAGCAGATTCTTCGGTAGGTATGACATCCTCAGTAGCCTTGAACTTGATGGATTCCTCGGGTGACATTTCATCTAGCACAGGAGGTAGGTGCTCACTTTGCGAGCCATTAGTCTCATCAAGCCGCACATCTACAGTTTCAACAACCTTGTGATGATAGGTGTTGAAGATTATGCAGGTGTGCGAGTCCTTTCCGTAACCAAGCATATAACCCTCATGTGCTTTCGGTGTAAATTTAGAGTGGTGGTGAGGATCTCTAATCCAACATTTAGCACCGAATACTTTGAAATAACTTACATTGGATTTCTTGTCAGTGAGGAGTTCATATGAGATCTTTTTGAAGAATTTGTGATGATACACCCTGTTGATGATGTGGCATGCAGTATCAATAGCATCTGGCCAGAAACGCCGTGGAGTCTTATATTCATCAAGCATAGTGCAAGCCATCTCAACAAGAGTCATGTTTTTGCGCTCCACGACGCCGTTTTGCTGAGGAGTATAGGGAGCAGATAACTCGTGAGTAATACAAAGTATATCAAAATATTCATCGAGACCAGTATTCTTGAACTCGGTTCCATTTTCACTCCTGATATTCTTTATCTTCACACCAAAGTTTGCAGATGCTCTTGAGGAAAATCATTTGAAGACTTTGTGCACTTCGTTTTTATAAGTGATGATATGCACCCAGGTGTAACAAGAATATTCCTCAACAATGACAAAGCCATATAATGACGCGGAATTTGTGAACGTGGCATAATGAGTAGGGCCAAAGAGATCCATGTGAAGTAATTCAAAGGGACGAGAAGTGGTCATGATAGTCTTTGAGGGATGCTTCGCTCTGGTTATCTTTACAACCTCACAAGCCCCACAAAGATGATCTTTGAGGAATTTGACACCCTCGATGCCAATGACATGCTTCTTCTTCGCAAGTGTATGTAAAGTTCCTCATCCCAGCATCACCAAGTCGTCGATGCCATAACTAGCCTTTTGAAGCTTTTGCAAGTAGACGCGTGGCAGGCTGTGGTCCTGCAGAGAGATCAACAATATACAAGTCTCCTCTCCTAAAGCCTTCGAAGACTTTGGAATTGTCTGATCCCATTAGCACAATGCAACAATATTTGGAAAAGACGACAACCATATCAAGATCACAAAGCATTGAGACAGACATGAGGTTGAATCCTAAGGAATCGACAAGCATGACTTTGTCCATGTGTCTATCCTTTGAGATTGCAACCCTACCTAGACCCAATACCTTGCTTTTGCCTTTGTTAGCGTAGGTGATATGCTTCAGATGAGGTGGAGATAAAGTACTGTCCATCAATAAGTTCCTATCACCGGTCATGTGATTTGTACATCGATTGTCGAGGACCCACTCAGTAGCTTTGGGTTGTTCATCCTGCAGATGAATTAGTGAAACTTACGAACTCGTATACTTCATCAGTGAAGAATATGATATCAATTTCATCAACAGTAACAGATATAGCAATATGAGGACGTGAGAAATGAGTAATTCATTTCTTCATGATTAGCTTGCATCCATTCAAGCATTTTGAGGTCTCCAACAAATTCTTCAAACCATTAAGTTCGTATGGAGACCTGACCCTGCATAAGAGATTAGTTCTTTTTCTTCACCACCCACATCTGGAGGGGTGGCAAAGAGTTCATCATTCTGCGAGCTCCATAAGAAAAAGATGGCATTGAAGCCAGTGCACTTTGTTTCACAGAAGATGGGTCAGGATAAGCATATGAATAAGCAGAGAAATTCTTTGAGGACTTGTGAACATAATGATTTGAAGAATAATGCTCATATTCATTGCCTTTAGACTTTCTCTGCAAAACAGAAGTGTTAGCATGATGTTGTTCATATGAGGATTTTGATCCACGTCAGGAATTTGATCCAGATGAAGAATTTGGTCCATAAGAGGACTTGGATCCATATGAAGATTTTGATCCATATGAAGAATTTGATCTAGGGTTCCTATTCTTCATAGGTGGTGTCATGATGACATTCACCTGAAGATTTTCAAAGCACCTTTTGGGAACCCAGATTTTCTTCAAAGGGGGGCCGTTCCTGTAGTTAGTTCCAACATATCGAGCAAATACTTCACCATTCTGATTCTTGAACAATTTATAATTGGAGTCAAATGACTCATCAAAGTATTATGAAGATTCACAGGTAAAACCAAATAACGTGCATGGATCTACAGGAGGTCCTTTTGCAGCAACCCATGAGGTTTTGGGTTACTGCATAGGTTTCCAGTAGGTCCCATCAGCATTGAGTTTTCTCTCAAAGGAAATACCTTCTTTCCTAGGGTTCCTGTTCAAGATCTGCTTTTTGAGCACATCACAAAGAGTCTGATGGCCTTTGAGGCTTTTGTATATGCTTGTCACATACAATTCCTTCAACCCTGCATTATCGTCAGTGATACTTGTGGTATCCTCAAATGAGGAATTTGTGACCACAGAGACAGTTGAAGAATTTGTAGCAATAGAAGCATTTGAACATTCAGGTGAAGAATTAGTAGATTCACGCTCAATGCATTTCAGACATGGTGGAATAAATTCTTCCTGAGCGGAACTGACCTGTTGAGCAAGCAATGAATCGTTTTCCTTCTGAAGATCTTCAAAACTCACTTTTAACTTCTCAAGATCTTGCTTTCTCTGAAGAAATTCATAAAAAAGCTTCTCATGATCAGATCAGAGAGTGTTATGATGACTTTGAAGGTTGTCAAACTTAGACCAAAGTCTCTGAAGATTATCAGTCAAAGTCTTAGTTCGATTCAATTCCTCACCCGACAGGTCATCGCTTTTGTCTAGCAAATTTTGAATCTTTTCCAAAGCCTTTTGTTGTTTAACAACAATTTTAAGAAGTTTGGAATGGCTAGCTTTGAGATTATCATCCGATTCATCCTCTCTGGATACAGAGGGGGAATGTTTGAGTACCTTGGCACCTTTTGCCATGAAGCAATAGATGGGAGCATAGTCATCGACACTTTTTTCAGTAGAGTTGGGGAGGTCATTTTCTTCAGTGTTGAATATGGAATTGCTGACGATAGCAGTAGCGAGGGCTAGGCTCGCCACACCAGAGTCTGACTCCTCAGATTCCTCCTCTTCCACATTTTCCTCAGATTCAGCTTCAGAGTCCATTTCCTTGCCAATAAATGCCCGTGCCTTCTTGGAACTGCTCTTCTTGTGAGAAGAAGACTTTGAAGATTAGGATGATGAGGACTTTGAAGATTTTGATGATGAGGACTTTGAAGACATGTGCGGTGGGTAAGGTGTAAAGAGGGGATCCTTCTCGGAAGTTAGGACTCCGGTATTACTTACATATGATGCAGGGAGGAGGCCAGGATAATCGACGGTGATGTCCACCAGGGCGCCGTCACAACTTGCCTGGTAAAACATCATGTCGATGAGGTCCACAAATACGTCTGGATCTTCTTCGAGTCCGGGGTAGAGGGCCCGGTCAGGGTCCTCTGGCTGTGGAGACGGGCTGTGGACCTCCCTCACAGCTTTTCACAGTTCCTACTATGAATTAGCAAGGTAAATATTTGTTATGTAATATTGCGGGAATGAATGGAGTTGAGTAAAAGAAAGCAGCTCACCCAGCTTGGGGGGTTGTACATGGAAAATCCATCCCGTGGCTTAATGCGGATGAACTCCTCTTCTTCTCCTTTATACAAATCGGACGGTATTTTCACCAGAGCGGTGGCAGAGTCCGGACCTTTACGACCACATCGGGTGGCGTCGTCTTCTCCATTGAAGTGCCACATGGGTTTCCCCCGATACTGGAGTGGCTACGCCCCCCGCATTATGCATATTGACATAACCTCGACTATTGTCAATCCTGACTTGGCCAGCATTTTTATCCTACCCATCAGATAAAGGACCTCTCTGCTATCTTCCTCCAGGGGGCTCCGGGGACGCCAGCTGCGGCGTTTTCTCAATGGGGCATTGGTAAACTCAGGAAGGCCCATCCGGATAGGGTCCAAATAAAACCACTCCAAAGGCTAGTCTTCGGATGTCTTTTTCGGAGTGCTGACAGATATCCGGTCCCGGCGATGCGCCATATTTTGGCTCCGCCCACTTGATATATTGATCCCCCTGAGTGCGGGGGACGACGCAGAATAGCCTCTTTCATAGCTCAGCTTCGTAGCCTGATGCGTCCATTTTGCATCATGCTTTTATATTAATATTTATTGCATTACGGGCTGTTATTACACATTATATCACAATACTTATGGCTATTCTCTCTTATTTTACAAGGCTTACCATGAAGAGGGGGAATGCGGGCAGCTGGAATTCTGGCTGGAAAAGGAGCAAACATTGGAATCCTATTCTGCACTGCTCCAAAAATCCTGAAACTCCACGAAACATGTTTTTGGAATTTATAAGAATTATTGGGCGAAAGAAATACATCAGGGGGCCCACACCCTACCCAGGAGGGTGGGGGCGCCCCCCTACTGGGCGCTCCCCTGTCTCCTGGGCCCCCTGGTGGGCCCCCGGTGTCCATCTTCTGCTATATGAGAGCTTTTACCCTGGAAAAAATCGTGGGCAAGCCTATGGGACGAAACTCCTTTGCCACGAGGCGGAACCTTGGCGGAACCAATCTAGGGCTCCGGCGGAGCTATTCTGCCGGAGACACTTCCCTCCGGGAGGCGGAAATCATCACCAACGTCATCACCAACTATCCTCTCATCGGGAGGCGGTCAATCTCCATCAACATCTTCACCAGCACCATCTCCTCTCCAAACCCTAGTTCATCTCTTGTATCCGATCTTGTATCAAAACCACAAATTGGTACCTATGGGTTGCTAGTAGTGTAGATTACTCCTTGTAGTTGATGCTAATTGGTTTACTTGGTGGAAGATCATATGTTCAGATCCTTTATGCATATTATTACTCCTCTGATTATGAACATGAATATTCTCTGTGAGTAGTTACCTTTGTTCCTGAGGACATGGGTGAAGTCTTGCTATTAGTAGTCATGTGAATTTGGTATTCGTTCGATATTTTGATGATATGTATGTTGTCTTTTCCTCTAGTGGTGTTATGTGAATGTCGACTACATGACACTTCACCATTATTTGGGCCTAGAGGAAGGCATTGGGAAGTAATAAGTAGATGATGGGTTGCTAGAGTGACAGAAGCTTAAACCCTTGTTTATGCGTTGCTTCGTTAGGGGCTGCTTTGGATCCATATGTTTAATGTTGTGGTTAGGTTTACCTTAATACTTCTTTTGTAGTTGCGGACGCTTGCAATAGTGGTTAATCATGAGTGGGATGCTTGTCCAAGTAAGGGCAGTACCCAAGCACCGGTCCACCCACATATCAAATTATCAAAGTACCGAACGCAAATCATATGAACGTGATGAAAACTAGCTTGACGATAATTCCCATGTATCCTCGGGAGCTCCTTTCTCGTTATTAGAAATTGTCCAGGCTTATCCTTTGCTACATAAAGGATTTTTCCACCTTGCTGCACTTTATTTACTTTATTTACTTGTTACTCGTTACTATTTATCTTATCACAAAACTATCTATCACCTACAATTTCAGTGCTTGCAGAGAAAACCTTACTGAAAACCGCTTATCATTTCCTTCTTCTCCTCGTTGGGTTCAACACTCTAACTTATCGAAAGGACTACGATAGATCCCCTACACTTGTGGGACATATGTTGGGGACCATAGCAGAAATTCAAAAATTTCTATGCATCACCAAGATCAATGTATGGAGATACAAGCAACGAGAGAGAGGGGAGTGCATCTTCATACCCTTGAAGATCGCTAAGCGGAAGCGTTACAAGAACGTGGTTGATGGAGTCGTACTCGCGGCGATTCAAATCGCGGAAGATCCGATCTAGCGCCGAACGGACGGCGCCTCCGCGTTCAATACACGTACAGCCCGGGGACGTCTCCTCCTTCTTGTTCCAGCAAGGGGAGAGGAGAAGTTGAGGGAGAGCTCCGGCAGCACGACGCCGTGGTGGTGGAGCTTGCAGTTCTCCGGCAGAGCTTTGCCAAGCACTACGGAGGAGGAGGAGGTGTTGGGGAGGGAGAGGGCTGCGCCAGGGGCAAGGGTGAAGCTCCCATGCACCTCCCCACTATATATAGGGGTGGAGGGGGCCGGTTTCTTGCCCGCCAAGTCCATTGGGGCGTTGGCAAAGGTGGGAGGAAAGAAATCCCATCATTTCCTTCCCCACCGATTGTTATCCCCCTTTTTTAGGGATCTTGATCTTATCCCTTCGGGATATGATCTTATTCCTTCTAAGGGCGGATCTTGGTGCACCTTGGCCAGGGGTGTGGGGCCTTGACCCCACTACCCACGTTCATGTGGGTCCCCCCATGTAAGTGGGCCCCACTCTGGAACCTTCTAGAACCTTCCCGGTACAATACCGAAAAATCCCGAACATTTTCCTTTGGCCAAAATAGGACTTCCCATATATAAATCTTTACCTCCAGACCATTCCGGAACTCCTCGTGACGTCCGGGATCTCATCCGGACTCGAACAACATTCGTAACTGCACACTAATTCCCATAACAACTCTAGCGTCCACCGAACCTTAAGTGTGTAGACCCTACGGGTTCGGGAATCATGCAGACATGACCGAGACAGCTCTCTGGCCAATAACCAACAGCGGGATCTGGATACCCATGTTGGCTCCCACATGTTCCACGATGATCTCATCGGATGAACCACGATGTCAAGGATTCAAGCAATCCCGTATACAATTCCCTTTGTCTACCGGTATAGTACTTGCCCGAGATTCGATCCTCGGTATCGCAATACCTTGTTCAATCACGTTACCGGCAAGTCTCTTTACTTGTTCCGTAACACATCATCCCGTGATCAACCCCTTGGTCACATTGTGCACATTATGATGATGTCCTACCGAGTGGGCCCAGAGATACCTCTCCGTCACATGGAGTTTCAAATCCCAGTCTCGATTCGTGCCAACCCAACAGACACTTTAGGAGATACCCGTAGTGTACCTTTATAGCCACCTAGTTACGTTGTGACGTTTGGTACACCCAAAGCATTCCTACGGCATCTAGGAGTTGCACAATCTCATGGTCTAAGGAAATGATACTTGACATTAGAAAAGCTTTAGCATACGAACTACACGATCTTTGTGCTAGGCTTAGGATTGGGTCTTGTCCATCACATCATTCTCCTAATGATGTGATCCGTTATCAACGACATCCAATGTCCATGGTCGAAACCGTAACCATCTATTGATCAACGAGCTAGTCAACTAGAGGCTTACTAGGGACATGGTGTTGTCTATGTATCCACACATGTATCTGAGTTTCCTATCAATACAATTATAGCATGGATAATAAACGATTATCATGAATAAGGAAATATAATAATAATAACTAATTTATTATTGCCTCTAGGGCATATTTCCAACAGTCTCCCACTTGCTCTAGAGTCAATAATCTAGTTCACATCGCCATGTGATTAACACTCACAGGTCACATCGCCATGTGACAAACATCCAAAGAGTTTACTAGTGTCAATAAACTAGTTCACATCATCATGTGATTAAGACTCAATGAGTTCTGGGGTTTCATCATGTTTGCTTGTGAGAGAGGTTTTAGTCAACGGGTCTGCAACATTCAGATCCGTATGTACTTCGCAAATCTCTAGGTCATATTGTAAATGATGCTTCCACGCTCCACTTGGAGCTATTCCAAATGGTTGCTCCACTATATGTATACGGTTTGCTACTCAAAGTCATTCGAATAGGTGTTAAAGCTTGCATCGACGTAACCCTTTACACCGAACTCTTTATCACCTCCATAATCGAGAAACATGTCCTTATTACTCCAAGGACAATTTTGACCATTGTCCAATGATCCATTCTGGATCACTCTTGTACCCTTTGCGGACATGTGGCAAGGCACACATCAGTGCGGTACTCAAAGCATAGCATCTTTGTAGAGCCTACGTCTAAAGCATAGGGGCGACCTTCATCCTTTCTCTCTCTTACGCCATGGTCGAGCTTTAAGTCTTAACTTCATACCTTACAACTCGTGCAAGAACTCCTTCTTTGGTGATCCATCTTGAACACCTTCAAGATCATGTCAAGGTATGTGCTCATTTGAAAGTACCATTAAGCGTTTTGATCTATCCTTATAGATCTTGATGCTCAATGTTCAAGCAGCTTAATCCAGTTTTCCTTTGAAAACTCCTTTCAAACAACCCTTTATGCTTTCCGAAATTTTACATCATTTTGGATCAACAATATATCATTCACATATACTTATCGAAATGTTGTAGTGCTCCCACTCACTTTATTGTAAATACAAGTTTCTAACAAACTTTGTATAAACCCAAAAACTTTGATCACTCCATCAAAGCGTATATTCTGACTCCGAGATGCTTGCTCTAGTCCATGGAAGGACGCTGGAGCTAGCATACCTTTTAGCATCCTTAGGATCGACAAAACCTTTCTAATTGTATCACATACAACCTTTCCTTCTGGCGGTAAGGAAACTTGTTTTGACATCCATCTGCCAGATTTCATAAATGCAGCTAATGCTAACATGATTCCGACGGACTTAAGCATCGCCTACGGATGAGAAAATCTCATCGTAGTCAACTCCTTGAACTTGTGAAAAGACTCTTTGCCACAAGTCGAGTTTCATAGACGGCAACATTACCGTCCACATCCGTCTTCTTCTTAAAGATCCATTTATCTCAACGGCTTGCCGATCATCGGGCAAGTCCACCAAAGTCCATACTTTATTCTGATACATGAATCCTATCTCGGATTTCACGGCTTCTAACCATTTGTCGGAATACGGGCCCACCATCGCTTCTCCATAGCTCGTAGGTTCATTGTTGACTAGTAACATGACCTCCAAGACAGGATTAAGTACCACTCTGAAGTAGTGCGCATCCTTGTCGACCTATGAGGTTTGGTAGTGACTTGATCCAAAGTTTCATGATTACTATCATAAGCTTCCACTTCAATTGGTGTAGGTGCCACAGGAACAACCTCCCATGCCCTGCTACACACTAGTTGTAGTGACGGTTCAATAACCATATCAAGTCTCCACCATCCTCCCACTCAATTTTCTAGACAAACTCTTCCTCGAGAAAGGACCCGATTCAAGAAACAATCCCTATTGCTTTAGGATCTGAATTAGGAGGTATACCCAACTGTTTTGGGTGTCTTATGAAGATGCATTTTATCCGCTTTGGGTTCGAGCTTATCAACCTGAAACTTTTTCACATAAGCGTCGCAGCCCCAAAATTTTAAGAAACGACAACTTAGGTTTCTCCAAACCATAGTTCAAATGGTGTCGTCTCAACGGAATTACATGGTGCCCTATTTAAAGTGAGTGCGGTTGTCTCTAATGCCTAACCCATGAACGATAGTGGTAACTCGATAAGAGACATCATGGTATGCACCATATCTAATAGGGTGCAACTATGATGTTCGGACACACCATCACACTATGGTGTTCTAGGCGGTATTAATTGTGAAACAATTTCCACAATGTCTTAATTGCGTGCCAAAGCTTGTAACTCAGATACTCATCTCTATGATCATATCATAGACATTTTATCCTCTTGTCACGATGATCTTCAACTTCACTCTGAAATTACTTGAACCATTCAATAATTCAGACTTGTGTTTCATCAAGTAAATATACTCAGTATCTACTCAAATCATCCGTGAAGTAAGAACATAACGATATCCACTGCATGCCTCAGCACTCATTGGACTGCACACATCAAAATGTATTACTTGCAACAAGTTGCTTTCTTGTTCCATTTTACTGAAAACGAGGCTTTCAATCATCTTGCCCATGTGGTATGATTTGCATGTCTCAAGTGATTCAAAATCAAGTGAGTCCAAACGGTCCACTTGCATGGAGTTTCTTCGTGCATATACACCAATAGTCATGGTTCGCATGTCTCAAACTTTTCCAAAAATGAGTGAGTCCAAAGATCCATCAACATGGAGCTTCTTCATGCGTTTTATACCAATATGACTTACATGGCGATTACCACAAGTAGGTGGTACTATCATTACTATCTTATATCTTTTGGCATTAACATGTGTATCACTACGATCGAGATTCAATAAACCATTCATTTTGGGTGTAAGACCATTGAAGGTATTATTCAAATAAACAGAGTAACCATTATTCTCCTTAAATGAATAACTGTATTGCGATAGACATAATCCAATCAAGTCTATGCTCAACGCAAACACCAAATAACAATTATTTAGGTTTAACACCAATCTCGATGGTAGAGGGAGCGTGCGATGCTTGATCACATCAAGCTTGGAAAACTTCCAACACATAACGCCAGCTCACCTTTAGCTAGTCTCCGTCTACTCCCAGCCTTTTATTTCGAGTTACTAACAGTTAGCAACCGAACTGGTATCTAATACCCTGGTGCTACTAGGAGTACTAGTAGAGTACACATTAACATAATGTATATCCAATATACTTCTATCGACCTTGCCAGCCCTCTCATCTACCAAGTATCTAGGGTAATTCTGCTTCAGTGACTGTTCCCCTTATTACAGAAGCACTTAGTCTCGGGTTTGGGTTCAACCTCGGGTTTCTCCACTAGAGCAGCAGCTGATTTGCCGTTTCATGAAGTATCCCTTCTTTCCCTTGCCCTTCTTGAAACTAGTGGTTTCACTAACCATCGACAATTGATGCTCCTTCTTGGTTTCTACTTTCGCGGTATCAAACATCGCGAATATTTCAAGGATCATCATATCTTTCCCTGATATGTTATAGTTCATCACGAAGCTCTAGTAGCTTGGTGGCAATGACTTTGGAGAAACATCACTATCTCATCTGGAAGATCAACTCCCACTCGATTCAAGTGATTGTTGTACTCAGACAATCTGAGCACAAGCTCAACGATTGAGCTTTTCTCCCTTAGTTTGCAGGCTAAGAAACTCGTCGGAGGTCTTATACCTCTTGACGTGGGCACGAGCCTAAAATCCCAATTTCAGCTCTTGAAAAATCTCATATGTTCCACGACATTTAAAAAATGTCTTCACTGCCTCAATTCTAAACCGTTTAACATTACGCAATGAACTATCACGTATTCATCAAAGCGTGTATGTCAGATGTTCGCAACATCCACAAACGACGTTCGAGGTTCAGCACACCGAGCGGTGCATTAAGGACATAAGCCTTCTACGAAGCAACGAGGACACTCCTCAGTTTACGGACCTAGTCCGCATAATCTCTACTATCAACTTTCAACCGAATTTTCTCTAGGAACGTATCTAAAACAGTAGAACTAAAGCGCGAGCCATGACATAATTTGCAAAAACCTTTTGACTATGTTCAGGATAATTAAGTTCATCTTATGAACTCCCACTCAGATAGACATCCCTCTAGTCATCTAAGTGATTACATGATCCGAGTCAACTAGGCCGTGTCCGATCATCACGTGAGACGGACTAGTCAATGCCGGTGAACATCTTCATGTTGATCGTATCTTCTATACGACTCATGCTCGACCTTTTGGTCTTCCGTGTCCCGAGGCCATGTCTGTACATGCTAGGCTCGTCAAGTCAACCTAAGTGTATTGCGTGTGTAAATCTGGCTTACACCCGTTGTATTCGAACGTTAGAATCTATCACACCCGATCATCACGTGGTGCTTCGAAACAACGAACCTTCGCAACGGTGCATAGTTAGGGGGAACACTTTCTTGAAATTTTAATGAGGGATCATCTTATTTACTACCGTCGTTCTAAGCAAATAAGATGCATAAACATGATAAACATCACATGTAATCAAAAGTGACATGATATGGCCAATATCATTTTGCTCCTTTTGATCTCCATCTTCGAGGCTCCATGATCATCATTGTCACCGACATGACACCATGATCTCCATCATCGTGTCTCCATGAAGTTGTCTCTCCAACTATTACTTCTACTACTATGGCTAATGGTTTAGCAATAAAGTAAAGTAATTACATGGCGTTGTTCATTGACACGCATGTCATACAATAAATTAAGACAACTCCTATGGCTCCTGCCGGTTGTCATACTCATCGACATGCAAGTCGTGATTCCTATTACAAGAACATGAGATCAATCTCATACATCACATATCATTCATCACATTCTTTTGGCCATATCACATCACATAGCATACCCTGCAAAAACAAGTTAGACGTCGTCTAATTGTTGTTGCATGTTTTATGTGGCTGCTATGGGTTTCTAGCGAGAATGTTTCTTACCTATGCAAAAACCACAACGTGATATGCCAATTGATATTTACCCTTCATAAGGACCCTTTTCATCGAATCCGATCCGACTAAAGTGGGAGAGACTGGCACCCGCTAGCCACCTTATGCAAGAAGTGCATGTTAGTCGGTGCAACCTTTCTCACGTAAGTGTACGTGTAAGGTCGGTCTGGGCCGCTTCATCCCACAATACCGTAGAAACAAGATTAGACTAGTAACGGTAAGCATATTGAACAAAATCAACGCCCACAACAACTTGTGTTCTACTCGTGCATAGAAACTACGCATAGACCTAGCTCATGATGCCACTGTTGGGGAACGTAGCAGAAATTCAAAAAAATTTACGCATCACCAAGATCAATGTATGGAGATACTAGCAACAAGAGAGAGGGGAGTGCATCTTCATACCCTTGAAGATCGCTAAGCGGAAGCGTTACAAGAATGTGGTTGATGGAGTCGTACTCACGGCGATTCAAATCGCGGAAGGTCCGATCTAGCGCCGAACGGACGGCGCCTCCGCGTTCAACACATGTACAGCCCGGGGACATCCTCCTTCTTGATCCATCAAGGGGAGAGGAGAAGTTGAGGGAGAGCTCCGGCAGCACGATGGCGTGGTGGTGGAGCTTGCAGTTCTACGGCAGAGCTTCGCCCAGCACTACGGAGGAGGAGGTGTTGGGGAGGGAGAGGGCTGCGCCAGGGGCAAGGGTGAAGCTCCCATGCACCTCCCCACTATATATAGGGGTGGAGGGGGCTGGTTTCTTGCCCTCCAAGTCCATTGGGGCGTTGGCAACGGTGGGAGGAAAGAAATCCCATCATTTCCTTCCCCACCGATTGTTATCCCCTTTTTTAGGGATCTTGATCTTATCCCTTTGGGATATGATCTTATTCCTTCTAAGGGGGATCTTGGTGCACCTTGACCAGGGGTGTGGGGCCTTGCCCCCACTACCCACGTTCATGTGGGTCCCCCCATGCAGGTGGGCCCCACTCCGGAACCTTCTAGAACCTTCCCGATATAATACCAAAAAATCCCGAACATTTTCCGGTGGCCAAAATAGGACTTCCCATATATAAATCTTTACCTACGGACCATTCCGGAACACCTCGTGACGTCCGGGATCTCATCGGGGACTCCGAACAACATTCGGTAACTGCACACTAATTCCCATAACAACTTTAGCGTCACCGAACCTTAAGTGTGTAGACCCTACGGGTTCGGGAATCATGCAGACATGACCGAGACAACTCTCTGGCCAATAACCAATAGCGGGATCTGGATACCCATGTTGGCTCCCACATGTTCCACGACGATCTCATCGGATGAACCACGATGTCAAGGATTCAAGCAATCCCGTATACAATTCCCTTTGTCTACCGGTATAGTACTTGCCCGAGATTCGATCATCGGTATCCCGATACCTTGTTCAATCTCGTTACCGGCAAGTCTCTTTACTCGTTCCGTAACACATCATCCCATGATCAACCCCTTGGTCACATTGTGCACATTATGGTGATGTCCTACCGAGTGGGCCCAGAGATACCTCTCCGTCACACGGAGTGACAAATCCCAGTCTCGATTCGTGCCAACCCAACAGACACTTTCGGAGATACCCGTAGTGTACCTTTATAGCCACCTAGTTACGTTGTTACGTTTGGTACACCCAAAGCATTCCTACGGCATCTGGGAGTTGCACAATCTCATGGTCTAAGGAAATGATACTTGACATTAGAAAAGCTTTAGCATACGAACTACACGATCTTTGTGCTAGGCTTAGGATTGGGTCTTGTCCATCACATCATTCTCCTAATGATGTGATCCCGTTATCAACGACATCCAATGTCCATGGTCAGGAAACCGTAACCATCTATTGATCAACGAGCTAGTCAACTAGAGGCTTACTAGGGACATGGTGTTGTCTATGTATCCACACATGTATCTGAGTTTCCTATCAATACAATTATAGCATGGATAATAAACGATTATCATGAACAAGGAAATATAATAATAATAACTAATTTATTATTGCCTCTAGGGATATTTCGAACATCATCAAGATTCTTTTCTGGCACCGTTGCCGGGGAGTGTAGCACTTTTGGTGAGTGGAACTTGGTAAGGGAACATTTATATAGTGTGCTGAAATTTTCTGTTACTTGTCACTATGGAAACTAATCCTTTGAGGGGCTTGTTCGGTATCTTCACCCGACCGTAAGAGCAAAGAGTTGCTCCTCAGCCTACTGAACTTTATGAAAATATTTACTTTGAGATTCCTTCGGGTATGATAGAGAAACTGCTAGCTAATCCGTTTGCGGGAGATGGAACATTGCATCCCGATTTACACCTTATCTTTATGGATGAAGTTTGTGGATTATTTAAGCTTGCAGGTATTCCCGATGATGTTGTCAAAAGGAAGGTCTTCCCTTTATCTTTGAAGGGAGATGCATTGACATGGTATAGGCTATGTGATGATACGAGATCTTGGAATTATAAACGATTGAAGTTGGAATTTAACCAGAAGTTCTATCCTATGCATCTTGTTCATCGTGATCGTAATTACATATATAATTTCTGGCCTCGCGAAGGAGAAAGCATCGCTCAAGCTTGGGGGAGGCTCAAGTCAATGTTATATTCATGCCCCAATCATGAGCTCTCCTGGGAAATGGTTATTCAAAACTTTTATGCTCGGCTTTCTCTTAATGATCGCAACCTGCTCGATACTTCCTCTGCTGGTTCTTAAATGCTGAAGACTATTGATTACAAATGGGACTTATTGGAAACAATTAAATGCAACTCTGAAGATTGGGGTTCCAACGATGGTAAGGAGTCAGGTATGACACCTAAGTTCGATTGTGTTAAATCTTTTATGGATACCGATGCTTTTCGTGGATTTAGCGCTAAGTATGGACTTGACTCTGAGATAGTAGCTTCTTTCTGTGAATCTTTTGCTACTCATGTTGATCTCCCTAAAGAGAAGTGGTTTAAATATAATCCTCCTATTGAAGTGAAAGTAGTTGCACCTATTACAGTTGAAGAAAAGACTATCACCTATAGAGATCCTATTGTTCCTACTACTTATGTTGAGAAACTTCCTTTTCCCGTTAGGATAAAGGATCATGCTAAAGCTTCGACTGTTGTTTGTAAGAGTAATACTAGGACTTATACACCTCCTAAGAAAATTAATGTTGAACCTAGTATTGCTATGGTTAAAGATCTCTTGGATGATGATTTAGATGGGCATGTTATTTATTTCTGTGATGAATCTGCTAATATTGCTAGACCAGATACTAAGATACATAGACTTGCCGTAGGCATGCCTGTTATTTCTGTTAAAATAGGAGATCATTGTTATCATGGCTTATGTGATAAGGGTGCTAGTTCTAGTGCGATACCTTATGATCTATATAAAGAAATTATGCACGACATTGCACCCGTTGAATTAGAAGACATTGATGTCACTATTAAGCTTGCTAATAGGGATACCATTAAACCAGTTGGGATTGTTAGAGATGTTGAAGTTTTGTGTGGGAAGGTTAAATACCCTGCTGATTTTCTTGTTCTTGGCTCCCCACAAGATGATTTTTGTCCCATTATTTTTGGTAGACCCTTCTTGAATACAGCTAGTGCTAAGATTGATTGTGAAAAAGATACTGTCATCGTTGGCATAGATGGTATGTCTCGTGAGTTTAATTTTGCTAAGTTTCGTAGACAACCTCGTGATAGGGAACCACCTAGTAAGGATGAGATTATTGGTCTTGCTTCCATTGCCGTGCCTCCTACTGATCCGTTAGAACAATATTTGCTAGACCAGGAAAACGATATGTTATGAAGGAAAGAAGGGAAATAGATGAAGTGTTCCTTATACAGGAACCTATGCTGAAACATAACCTTCCCGTTGAAATTCTTGGGGATCCTCCTCCACCCAAGGGTGATCCCGTGTTTGAACTCAAACTATTACCTGATAATCTTAAGTATGCTTATCTTGATGAAAAGGAAATATATCCTGTAATTATTAGTGCTAACCTTTCAGAGCAAGAAGAAGAAAGATTATTGAAAACTCTGAAGAAGCACCGAGCAGCTATTGGATATACTCTGGATGATCTCAAGGGCATCAGTCCCACATTATGCCAACACAAAATTACAGTGGAAAAAGATGACAAACCAGTTAGAGATCCTCAAAGACGACTAAATCCCAAGATGAAAGAAGTGGTAAGAAAGGAGATACTAAAGCTCCTTGAGGCAGGTATTATTTATCCCGTTGCTGATAGGAATGGGTGAGCCCTGTCCATTGTGTTCCTAAAAAGGGAGGTATTATCGTTGTTCCTAATGATAAAGATGAATTGATCCCGCAAAGAATTATTACATGTTATAGGATGGTAATTGATTTCGGTAAATTAAATAAAGCTACTAAGAAAGATCATTACCCTTTACCTTTTATTGATCAAATGCTAGAAAGACTATCGAAACATACACATTTTCTCTTTCTAGATGGTTATTCTGGCTTCTCTAAAATACCTGTGTCAGCGGGGGATCAATCAAAAGCTACTTTTACTTGCCCTTTTGGTACTTTTGCTTATATACGTATGCCTTTTGGTTTATGTAATGCACCTGCTACCTTTCAAAGATGCATGATGGCTATATTTTCTGATTTTTGTGAAAAGGTTTGTGAGGTATTCATGGATGATTTCTCCGTTTATGGATCCTCTTTTGATGATTGTTTGAGCAACCTTGATCGAGTTTTGCAGAGATGCGAAGACACTAGTCTCGTCCTGAATTGGGAAAAGTGTCACTTTATGGTTAATGAAGGCATTGTCTTGGGGCATAAGATTTCCGAGAGAGGCATTGAAGTTGATAAAGCCAAAGTTGATGCTATTGAAAAGATGCCATGTCCCAAGGACATAAAAGGTATAAGAAGTTTCCTTGGTCATGCCGGTTTGTATAGGAGGTTCATTAAGGACTTTTCTAAAATTTCTAGGCCTGTGACTAAATTATTGCAAAAAGATATTCCTTTTGTCTTTGATGATGATTGTGTAGAAGCATTTGAAATACTTAAGAAAGCTTTGATCACTTCACCTATTGTTCAGCCACCTGATTGGAATTTACCTTTTGAAATTATGTGTGATGCCAGTGATTATGCTGTAGGTGTTGTTCTAGGACAAAGAGTCGATAAGAAATTGAATGTTATCCAGTATGCTAGTAAGACTCTTGATATTGCCCAGAGAAATTATGCTACTACTGAAAAAGAATTCTTAGCAGTTGTGTTTGCATGTGATAAGTTTAGACCTTATATTGTTGATTCCAAAGTTACTATTCACACTGATCATGCTGCTATTAAATATCTTATGGAAAAGAAAGATGCTAAGCCTAGACCCATTAGATGGGTTCTCCTACTCCAAGAATTTGATTTGCATATTATTGATAGAAAGGGAGCTGAAAACCCCGTTGCAAACAACTTGTCTAGGTTAGAGAATGTTCTTGATGACCCACTACCTATTGATGATAGCTTTCCTGATGAACAATTAGCGGTCATTAATGCTTATCGTACTGCTCCTTGGTATGCCAATTATGCTAATTACATTGTTGCTAAATTTATACCTCCTAGTTTCACATACTAGCAAAAGAAAAAGTTCTTTTATGATTTAAGACATCACTTTTGGGATGATCCACAACTTTATAAAGAAGGAGTAGATGGTGTTATTAGACGTTGTGTGCCTGAGCATGAACAGGAACAGATCCTATGCAAGTGTCACTCTGAATCTTATGGAGGACACCACGCTGGAGATAGAACTGCACACAAGGTACTACAATCTGGTTTTTATTGGCCTACTCTCTTCAAAGATGCTCGTAAGTTTGTCTTATCTTGTGATGAATATCAAAGAATAGGTAACATTAGTAGACGCCAAGAAATGCCTATGAGTTACTCTCTTGTTATTGAACGTTTGATGTTTGGGGCTTTGCTTATATGGGACCTTTTCATGCCTCTAATGGTTATACACATATTTTAGTTGTTGTTGATTACGTTACTAAGTGGATAGAAGCTATTCGAACTAGTAGTGCTAATCATAACACTTCTATTAAAATGCTTAAAGAAGTTATTTTTCTGAGGTTTGGAGTCCCTAGATATCTTATGACTGATGGTGGTTCACATTTTATTCATGGTGCTTTCCGTAAGATGCTTGCTAAGTATGATGTCAATCATAGAATCACATCTCCTTATCATCTGCAGTCTAGTGGTCAAGTAGAGTTGAGCAATAGAGAGCTCAAATTAATTTTGCAAAAGACTGTGAATAGATCTAGAAAGAATTGGTCCAAAAAACTTGATGATGCATTATGGGCCTATAGAACTGCATACAAAAGTCCTATGGGTATGTCTCCATATAAGATGGTTTATGGAAAAGCGTGTCATTTACCTCTTGAACTTGAACATAAAGCATATTGGGCTATTAAAGAGCTCAACTATGACTTCAAACTTGTCGGTGAGAAGAGGTTGTTTGATATTAGCTCACTTGATGAATGGAGAACGCAAGCCTATGAGAATGCCAAGCTATTCAAAGAAAAAGTCAAACGCTGGCATGACAAAAGGATACAAAAGCGTGAGTTTAACGTAGGAGATTTTGTGTTATTATTCAACTCTCATTTAAGATTTTTTGCAGGAAAACGTCTCTCTAAATGGGAAGGTCCTTACGTTATCAAGGAGGTCTATTGTTCTGTTGCCATAAAAATCAACAACTTCAAAGGCACAAGTCCGAGGGTGGTAAACGGTCAAAGAATTAAACATTATATTTCAGGTAATCCTATCAATGTTGAAACTAATATTATTGAATCTGTCACACCGGAGGAATATATAAGGGACACTTTCTAGAACGTTCCAGACTCCGAAAAGGAATAGGTATGTGGTACGGTAAGTAAACTGACTCCAAAACAACTCCAATGGCATTTTTTATCAGTTTTGGAATATTTACGAATTTTAGGGAGAAAGTAGTCCGAAAGGGACACGAGGCCCCCACGAGAGTGGAGGGCGCGCCCACCCTTACTGGGCGCGCCCCCTATCTTGTGGGCACCTCGTGTGCCTCCCGGACTCCGTTTTCTTGCATGTTATGTATTTTGGTCGGTAAAAATTTATTATATATACTCCCTAAGGTTTTGACTACCGTATCACGCAAATATCCTCTGTTTTCGTTTCGAGCTGTTTCTGTTGAAGATCAAGAGCACCATGACGTTGCCCTCCTCCAACAACAAAGACAAGGATGCCTGGCTATTGAAGATAGAGCTGAAAAGAGAAGAACCGGAGGAGATCAGCAAGGATGAAGGGATTAAGAAGGCCATGGAGGTTCAAGCTCCGACAGTGAAAGAAGACATCCCTCAACCTTTACCTAACCTCTTTACTCCAATAGAGATTGAAGCTTTCAAGATGATTGAGTTAGCTCGCATACAGAACAAGTATCTCACACAGGAGAATATTCTGTTGAAGGATCATATCGCCGGACTCAAGGGCATTATCCGCAAGTTGGAGGAGCTTTTACGCTCAATGTGCGATTATCCACCATCATCAAAACCACCTTCACCACCTCCGAGGACATAATCACATGGGTATGGGCACTCCCCTTGGCAACTGCCAAGCTTGGGGGAGGTGCCCCGATATCGTATCCCCATCACACTCCTATCTTTATCGTTTTATTTAGTTCGATCCTTTTAGTAGTATCTTGATCTAGTAGATTGAAGTTTTGATATCAAGTAGTTTTGAGTTTTGCATTGTGATCTCATTTTGTAATCGAGTCCGTAAGCTATGTATAATAAAGATTAGTATTGAGTCAAGGGCTTTGCTATGTTGCTATGATCTTGAGAAAGTAGAAAGAATAAAAGAGTTCATATTGATCTTATGGATAGTGATGACTTCACACATAGAAAGTATGAGGCATAAAAGTTGTTGAGAGTTGATAAACATAGTTTTGGTCATCGTTGCAATTAATAGGAAGTGATAAGGAAAGAGGGGTTCACATACAAATATATTATCTTGGACACCTTTTATAATTGGGAGCACTCATTAAGTATGACATGCTAAAAGAGTTGACGTTGGACAAGGAAGACAATGTAATGGTTTATGTTTTCGCATATCTCAGTTAAAGTATATTGTCATTGACCTTCCAAACATGTTGAGCTTGCCTTTCCCCCTCATGCTAGCCAAATTCCTTGCACCAAGTAGAGATACTACTTGTTCTTCCAAATATCCTTAAACCCAGTTTTGCCATGAGAGTCCACCATACCTACCTATGGATTGAGTAAGATCCTTCAAGTAAGTTGTCATGTTGAAAGCAATAAAAATTGCTATCTAAATATGTATGACTTATTAGTGCAGAGAAAATAAGCTTTGTCCGATCTTGTTGTGGAAGTAATAAAAGCGACAGACTGCATAATAAAGGTCCACATACAAGGGGTAATATAAATTGATGTTCTTTTGCATTAAGATTTTGGGCACCAACCCTACACGCACATGACAACCTCTGCTTCCCTCTACGAAGGGCCTATCTTTTACTTTATGTTTTTACTTTATGCTTGAGTCAAGGTGATCCACACCTTTCCCTTTTTCAATTTATCCTTTGGCAAGCTCCTTGTGTTTGAAAGATCATGATACATATATCCAATTGGATGTAAGTTAGCATGGGCTATTATTGTTGACATTACCTAAAGGTGAATACGTTGGGAGGCAACACAATAAGCCCATATATTTCTCAGTGTCCGGCTGAAACTCCATAACCACAAGTATTGTGTGAGTGTTAGCAATTGTAGAAGACTACAAGATAGTTGAGTATGTGAACTTGCTGAAAAGCTCTATTGTTGACTCTTTCTGATGTTATGATAAATTGCAATTGCTTCAATGACTGAGATTATAGTTTGTTAGTTCTCAATTTGAGCATTAGAAATCATATGATAAAATCTATATATGTTGCTGTTATAAGAATGATCATGATGCCCTCATGTCCGTATTTTATTTTTATCGACACCTCTATCTCTAAACATGTGGACATATTTTTCGATTTCGGCTTCCGCTTGAGTACAAGCGAGGTCTAAGCTTGGGGGAGTTGATACGTCCATTTTGCATCATGCTTTTATATTAATATTTATTGCATTATGGGTTGTTATTACACATAATATTTCAATACTTATGGCTATTCTCTCTTATTTTACAAGGCTTACCATGAAGAGGGGAATGCTTAAGCTGGAATTCTGGCCGAAAAGGAGCAAACACTTGAATCTTATTCTCCTTTGCTCCAAAAATCCTGAAACTCCACGAAACATGTTTTTGGAATTTATAAGAATTATTGGGTGAAAGAAATACATCGGGGCCCACACCTGCCCAGAGGGTGGGGGCGCCCCCCGGGCGTGCCCCTGCCTCCCCGGGCCCCGGTGGGCCCCGATGTCCATCTTCTACTATATGAGAGCTTTTACCCTGGAAAAAATCGTGGGCAAGCCTACGGGACGAAACTCCGCTGCCACAAGGCGGATCCTTGGCCGAACCAATCTAGGGCTCCGGCGGAGCTGTTCTGCCGGAGACACTTCCCTCCGGGAGGGGGAAATCATCACCTACGATCCTCTCATCGGGAGGGGGTCAGTCTCCATCAACATCTTCACCAGCACCATCTCCTCTCTAAACCCTAGTTCATCTCTTGTATCCAATCTTGTATCAAAACCACAAATTGGTACCTGTGTGTTGCTAGTAGTGTTGATTACTCCTTGTAGTTGATGCTAATTGGTTTACTTGGTGGAAGATCATATGTTTAGATCATTTATGCATAGTATTACTCCTCTGATTGTGAACATGAATATGCTTTGTGTGTAGTTCCATTTGTTCCTGAGGACATGGGTGAAGTCTTGCTATTAGTAGTCATGTGAATTTGGTATTCGTTTGATATTTTGATGAGATGTATGTTATCTTTTCCTCTGGTGGTGTTATGTGAACATCGACTACATGAAACTTCACCATTATTTGGGCCTAGAGGAAGGCATTGGGAAGTAATAAGTAGATGATGGGTTGCTAGAGTGACAGAAGCTTAATCCCTACACTACTGGAATCAGCTACTTTGCCATCTGCCAGCTCTTTGCCGTCTGCTAGCTGACGGCAAAGAAGTTCTTTGCCATCAGCTACCAAAAAGCAGACGGCAAAGAGCTGGCGGACGGCAAAGAATCTCTTTGCCATCAGCCAGCTCTTTGCCGTCCGCCAGCTGACGGCAAAGAATCTTTGCCGTCCGCTTGCAGACGGCAAAGAGAGAGGTGGCCCCACCCCGCCCGCTTGGAAAAAACCTAACGGCCCACCTCTTTGCCGTCGCCGTGACGACGGCAAAAGGCAAAAAAAGCGGACGGCAAAGGGAGGCGGACGGCAAAGAGTGTGCTACCTAACGGTCCGTGCCCCCCCGCCCGTTACTCCTTGTTTATTCCTCGCCGACGCGCCCCGCCACCACTTCCCACCCGCCGCCCCACCCGCCCCGCCACTCGCCGCCGCCCGCTCGCTCCACCACCCGCCCCCACCCCCGTCGCCATTGCTTGCCCGTCATCCCCCCCACGCCCCCCCCATGCCCCATCCCCCCCCCCCCCCCCGTCACCCCGCCGCCCCTCGCCCTTGCCCGCCCTGCCCCCATGCCCTCCACCCACCACGCCCGGCCCCCATGCCCCGCCTTGCCTCGCCTCACGCCTCCCAGCCGCCCAGCCTGCGCCAGCCCTCCACCACCGGCCTCCTCCACCGCCCGCCTCCTCCACCGCCCTGCCCCCCGTGAGCCCCCTCTTTTTTCTTTTTTTTTTTTTTTCCTTTTTAGTTTTAGTTTAGATTTAGATTTAGTTTTAGTTTTAGGTTTAGTTTTAGTTTAGTTTTAGGTTTAGATTTAGTATTTTCTTTTTTTTCTGTTTTATTAGTTTTAGGTTTATGTTTAGTTTAGATTTAATTTTAGTTTTAGTTTTTGTTTTAGTTTTAGTTTTAGGTTTAGTTTAGTTTGAGGAAAGAAGAAGAATAAGAGAAAAAGAGGAGAGGAGGAGAAGAAGAAGAGGAAAAAGGAAAGGAAGAAGAAGAAGAGAAGAAAAAAGAAGAAGAGGAAGAAGAAGAAGAAAAAGAGGAGAGGAGGAAAAAGGAAAGGAAGAAGAAGAAGAGAAGAAAAAAGAAGAAGAGGAAGAAGAAGAAGAAAAAAGAGGACAGGAGGAGAAGAAGAAGAGGAAAAGGAAAGGAGGTCAAGAAGAAGAAGAAGGAAAAAACCGACATGGCACCCGACCCGACCCGACCCGGCACCCCGACCCGACACCCCGACCCGAGACCCCGACCCGACACCGACACACGATACCCGACACCGACACCTCGACACCACACCCACCCTTACCCGACACCGACACGGCACCCGACCCGAAACAACACCCCGACACCGACACGGCACTACCCGACATCGACACGACACCCGACCCCCGACCCGAAACAGCACCCGACCCTACACGGCACCCCGACACCGACAGACACCCGACCACCGACACCTCCGAAAAGGTGTTCTTTGGCCTTCTAGAGGCCGACGGGTCATATATTTGTGAATTATTAGTTAGGTCATATATTTTTCGACGGTCCACGAGCCTCCAGCCACGGGTCTTGACCCCCACGAGCCTCGGGTCGACGGCCTTCTGACCACGAGGCTTGGGCCCACGAGACCCCGGAGGAGCACACGTCTGGATGGGGTACTGGTGGTCACCGAGGAGCCGGTGGCCATGCTGATGATGGCGGGGAGCCGAGTGGCCATGCTGATGATGGCGGGGAGCCGACTGATATTGAGGAGGAGGGGGACAAAGTCTACCAGCGTGGTGCTACACGGCTCCCGTCCGTGCCGGCGACCCGCGAGCAGAGGTGGTTGATTTTCCCTGATGGGGAGAGGTAAGTGCATTTAATCTTTTTGTACCTTCTGCATTCACGTTTCTTGAAATAACTAATGCGTTGGCCTTGTCTGCAGGGGTTGGGACCACCATGAAAGTGTCCGCCGTCCCAACACCGTCCTTGGAGTTCTACTAAAGCAAAACTTTCCGGGGTTTGTCACGTTGCCTGGTGAGGGTCGGCTTCCAGAGGTTGGATTGAGTTGGGACCACTACTTGGCTGCCCCGGCCCCGCCGGATGAGATTATCGACGGTGTCTTGTGCAAGACGAGGGCAGACGTGGTGATCAGAAAGTTCTGGTAATTTCTCCTTTACACAATTAAAAATCTTCAACTAGCTAGTTATTAATTGTACTAATCAATATTGTCTCATTTGATTGCCGACATTTCTACAGGTGTGAGGAGGGATACGAGGAGGCGGCAGAGATGTTATCGACAAGGAGTGCAGCGCCTACTTGAACTTACGGCATGAGGTTCGGTGCAAGCTGTTCGAGACTACTACGCGGGCGTGGTATCAAGATAACCAAGCATGATTGCGCGATAAGTTCTTGAGTAAGGAGCAGACATGAAGGTAACTCTTAAGGCCTTGTACTTACTTCCTTCATTTAGTAATTCATAGCCGTAGCTAGCGCCAAGTTTCTATTTGCTAACTTAGGCCCCTCCGAGATGGTGTGCGGATCGAATGGATTGTTGGGAGGTGTTGGTCAATGCGTGGTGCTCAAAAGAATGGTTTGCCATGCACCAAGAGGCCAAGGACAAGCGTGCCCAAATGGAAGGTGTGCCACACCATCAAGGCAGCTCCAACTTATTTCAAGACGCAGGCGGAACTGGTATGTGGTTTGCTTCATGATTCATGCAATTCATTCATCATGCTAGCTTTAACCCTTTAATTACTAATTTACTTTGTTTCTCTCTTTCGTGCACGCTACCATAAGGAGGATAAGGTGCCGAGGTGTACGACCTGTATGCCATGGCCCACAAAGGCCCTTACAAGAAAGTCAAGGCATTCTCTCCGTCGACCTCGATGATCCAAAGAACTTCACCAACATCTCATCCCACGAGAAGCTCGTGCAATATAGAGATCAAGGGAAGGCGAGGAAAGGGAAGGACTTCAACCCGAGCAAGGGTCCCATTGATCTGAGCTGCTGATGATATCTGGTCAAGGAGGTACCATGGCGCCTCCGCCATGGGAGATGGACTTATCCGTTGTCCTATGACTCTCCCGAGATCAAGGCGCGCCGATCGAGCTCCGCTCTGAGATAAGGCCTCGTGAACGGCCATCCAACTTGCCATCAAGGTTGTTATACTTACTCAGCTATCTTTCTCCATTGCATTGTGTGCGCTTCCATCAATGATTACAAATGGTCATGTGAGTGGTGTTGCAGGCTGCTATTCAGTGAGAGAGATAGAACGGAGAAACTTCAAGGAGGCGGCGGAGAGGCAGCGGGAGTTGGAGGAGAAGACGACAAAGATGTTGGAGGAGGAGAGGGCACGGAATGACATGCGTGCAAGGGCCATGTACGAGCTCCTTGTGGTAAGTTCATTCTGCAGACACTTGCTAGTCTTAACATTTGAGTCTCATTACTAACTAGTATGACTCACAGAAAACCAAATGTGCGATCTGTGCGAGAAGTCCGGTCGACCGCTCCGCCGATGCTGATTGCTCCAGGAGCACGGTGAGTTTAATTTGAATGCACATTACTTGCTAGTCTTAACATTTGCGTGTCATAATGCTAATGAGACATTGAAATGATCTTTGGTGCAGCTTAACTCCGAAACGCATCGCACAATCCTTCTCCACTACTGGCGCGAGCCAGCCCGCTCATTCTCCACTACTGCGCGACCCACCCGCTCCTACACCTCCGTGATCACGGTAAGTTTCTCTAGTGTTTTGCTTAACAAATGCATAAAGACCTAGACTTAGCTTTATTTCCTCCAATATGCTTACCATAATGACCTAGAGTTAGCTTCTTTTCCTCCAAAATGACTCATTTCACCATGGTTAGCTCCAAATGACCCATTTCACCTAGGTTAGCTCCAAAATGACCCATTTCACCTAAGTTAGCTCAAAAACAATCCATTTTACCTTAGTTAGCTCAAAACGTGGCATTTCACCTTAGTTAGCTCATAAACGACCCATTTCAACTAAGTTAGCTCCAAAATGATCAATTTCACCTAGGTTAGCTCATAAACCACCCATTTCACCTAGGTTACCTCATAAACGACCAATTTCACCTAGGTTAGCTCATAAATGACCCATTTCACCTAGGTTAGCTCATAAACAACCTATTTCACCTAGGTTAGCTCATAAACCACCAATTTCACCTAGGTTTGCTCATAAACCACTCATTTCACCTAACTTAGCTCATAAACCACCCATTTCACCTAGGTTTGCTCATAAACGACTCATTTCACCTAACTTAGCTCATAAATCCACCCATTTCACCTAGGTTTGCTCATAAACAACTCATTTCACCTAGGTTTGCTCATAAACCACCCATTTCACCTAGGTTTGCTCATAAACGACCCATTTCACCTAACTTAGCTCCAAAATGATCCATTTCACCTAGGATAGCTCATAAACTACCCATTTCACCTAGGTTAGCTCATAAACGATACATTTCACCTAAGTTAGCTAATATATGGCATATACTTCTTCTTCTAGTCTTCTTCTTCTATTCTTTTCTTCTAGTCTAATTCTTCTTCTAGTCTTCTTTTCTAACTTTCTTATTTGTCATTTTGCGGTTTCATTCACTTCACGGAAGCCAGACTTCCTATGATGGATTGCTTGCTTTTTCCTATTTTTCCTTTGATGCACTTCTTGTATTCTCTTTCGCTTGCTATGATGAAACTTTGCATATTGTAATATGTATGGATCGATGGAACTATGTGCAACCTACTATGTATGTATGGATGGATATATATGTCTGGATATTTATTATGTTGGATATATATGTGCTGGATACTTATGTGATTGATATATATGTGCTGTGAATTTTTTGTTGTGATAAAAGAAAAAAAGAGGCAGAGCAGGCTCTTTGCCGTCCGCGGCGGACGGCAAAGAACCCTTTGCCGTCGGTGGCAGACGGCAAAGGTGGCACGTGGCGCCCACATTGCTTCCCCGATGGACCATTTGGTCAATTTGCCTACCGCGGCGGACGGCAAAGAAAAGCTGACGGCAAAGAAAAGCGGACGGCAAAGAAACGCTGACGGCAAAGGCAAAACGGGTGCTGACGTATTGTTGACGTCACCTGGCGGACGGCAAAGAGGCCCACAAATTTGCCGTCCGCTGGCGGACGGCAAAAAACGCCGTTAGCCGCGATAACGAGTAACGCCGGCGGGCGTGCAACATTTTGCCGCCCCGCTCTTTGCCGTCCGCCGCTCTAGGCAAAGAGTTCTTTGCCGTCGCCGTGAATAGCGACGGCAAAGGACCTGTTTACCGTCCCTGCCTTTGCCGTCAGTGTTTGCCGTCCGCGGCGGACGGCAAAGTGTTTTGCCGTCAGCCATCCGTGCCTTTGCCGTCCGCCATGGCGGACGGCAAAGTACTGGATTCCTGTAGTGCTAGTTCATACGTTGCTTCGATAGCAATTGATAGAAAAGCGAATAATTATGAGATTATCTAGGCATGATCATGTATATAGGCATCACGCCCGCAACAATTAGACCGACTCCTGCCTGCATCTACTAATATTACTCCACACATCGACCGACTCCTGCCTGCATCTAGAGTATTAAGTTCATAAGAACAGAGTAACGCATTAAGCAAGATGACATGATGTAGAGGGATAAACTCATGCAATATGATATAAACCCCATCTTTTATCCTCGATGGCAACAATACAATACGTGCCTTGCAACCCTTTACATCCTTTGGGTAAGGACACCGCAAGATTGAACCCAAAGCTAAGCACTTCTCCCATGGCAAGAAAGATCAATCTAGTAGGCCAAACCAAACTGATAATTCGAAGAGACTTGCAAAGATAATTCAATCATACATAAAAGAATTCAGAGGAGATTCAAATATTTCTCATAAATAAACTTGATCATAAAGCCACAATTCATCGGATCTCAACAAACACACCGCAAAAAGAGTTTACATCAAATAGATCTCCACAAGAGAGGGGGAGAACATTGTATTGAGATCCAAAAAGAGAGAAGAAGCCATCTAGCTAATAACTATGGACCCGTAGGTCTGTGGTAAACTACTCACAACTCATCGGAGGGGCTACGATGTTGATGTAGAAGCCCTCCATGGTCGATTCCCCCTCCGGCAGAGCGCCGGCGAAGGCTCCAAGATGGGATCTCGCGAATACATAAGGTTACGGCAGTGGAAATTGTATTTCGTTGGCTCCCTGGATGTTTTTGGGGTACGTAGGCTTATATAGGAGGAAGAAGTACGTCGGTGGCTGCCCGAGGGGCCCACGAGACAAGGGGGCGCGCCGTATAGGGGGGGGCGCCCTACCCTCTCGTGGCCGCCTCGGCTGCTTCTTGACTTGCACTCCAAGTCCTCTGGATCAAGTTCATTCCAAAAATCACGCTCCCCGAAGGTTTCATTCCATTTGGACTCCGTTTGATATTCCTTTTCTTCGAAATACTGAAATAGGCAAAAGAACAACAATACGGGTTGGGCCTCCGGCTAGTAGGTTAGTCCCAACAATGATATAAATGTGTAAAATAAAGCCCATATACATCCAAAAGGGGTAATATAATAGCATGGAACAATAAAAAATTATAGATACGTTGGAGACGTATCAAGCATCCCCAAGCTTAATTCCTGCTCGTCCTCGAGTAGGTAAATGATAAAAAAGGAATTTTTGATGTGGAATGCTACCTAGCATAATTCTCGATGTAATTTTCTTATTGTGGCATGAATGTTCAGATCCAAATGATACAAAATAAAAGTCCATATTAACATGAAAATGGTGATACTTCAAGCATACTAATCAAAGTAACCATGTCTTCTCAAAATAACATGGCCAAAGAAAGTTATCCCTACAAAATCATATAGTCTCTTTGTGTTTCTATCTTCATCACACAAAGTATTTAATCATGCACAACCCGATGACAAGCCAAGCAATTGTTTCATACTTTAATAATCTCAAACTCTTTCAACTTTCACGCAATACATGAGCGTGAGCCATGGACATAGCACTATATGTGGAATAGAATGGTGGTTGTGGAGAAGACAAAAAAGGAGAAGATAGTCTAACATCAACTAGGCGTATCAATGGGCTATGGAGATGCCCATTAATAGATATCAATGTGAGTGAGTAGGGATTGCCATGCAATGGATGCACTAGAGCTATAAATATATGAAAGCTCAACAAAAGAAACTAAGTGGGTGTGCATCCAACTCGCTTGCTCACGAAGACCTAGGGCATTTTGAGGAAGCCCATCATTGGAATATACAAGCCAAGTTCTATAATGAAAAATTCCCACTAGTATATGAAAGTGACAACATATGAGACTCTCTATCATGAAGATCATGGTGCTACTTTGAAGCACAAGTGTGGAAAAACAGATAGTAGCATTGTCCCTTCTCTCTTTTTCTCTAATTTTATTTTTTTCTTCCTTTTTTCTTTCTTTTTCTTTTCTCTCTTTTTTCTTTGGCCTTCCTTTTTTGGCCTTTCTTTTTTTCTTTTTGGCCTTTCTTTTTTTCTTTCTTTTTTTCTTTTTTTTCTTTTTGTAAAGTCCGAATTCTCATCCCGACTTGTGGGGGAATCATAGTCTTCATCATCCTTTCCTCACTAGGACAATGCTCTAATAATGAAGATCATCACACTTTTATGGATTTACAACTCAAGAATCACAACTCAAAGCTAGAACAAGGTATGACTCTATATGAATGCCTCCGTGATGTATATCGATATGCAATGAATCAAGAGCGACATGTATGAAAATTATGAAGGTGGCCTTGCCACAAATACGATGTCAACTACATGATCATGCAAAAAAGCAATATGACAAAAGTAATGTGTGTCATATGAACGGAACGATGGAAAGTTGCATGGCAATATATCTCAGAATGGCTATGGAAATGCCATAATAGGTAGGTATGGTGGCTGTTTTGAGGAAGGTATATGGTGGGTGTATGGTACCGGCGAAAGTTGCGCGGCACAAGAGAGGCTAGCAATGGTGGAAGGGTGAGGTGCGTATAATCCATGGACTCAACATTAGTCAAAAGAACTCATGTACTTGTTGCAAAAATCTAGAAGTCATCAAAAACAAAAGCACTACGCGCATGCTCCTAGGGGATAGATTGGTAGGAAAAGACCATCGCTCGTCCCCGACCGCCACTCATAAGGAAGACAATCAATAAATAAAATTGTGCTCCAACTTCATCACAAAGCGGTTCACCATACGTGCATGCTACGTGAATTACAAACCTCAACACAAGTATTTTTCATAATCACCTCAACTAGCATGACTTTAATATCACTACCTCCATATCTCAAAACAATTATCAAGCATCAAATTGATCATAGCATCCAATTCTTTTCTATGATAGTTTTTATTATATCCAACTTGGATGCTCACCATTCTAGGACCAACTTTGTAACCATAGCAAATACCATGCTGTTCTAAAAGACTCTCAAAAAGATATAAGTGAAGCATGAGAGACTAGAAATTTCTTCAAAATTAAGTCACCACCGTGCTCTAAAAGATATAAGTGAAGCACTAGAGCAAAAACTATCAAGCTCAAAAGATATAAGTGAAGCACATAGAGTATCCTAGCAAATCCTAATCAAGTAGGCTTCTCCCAAAAGGTGTGTACATCAAGGATGATTAGGTTAAACTAAAAAGCAAAGACTAATATAATACACGACGCTCCAAGCAAAACACATATCATGTGGCGAATAAAAATATAGCTCCAAGTAAAGTTACCAATGAACGAAGACGAAAGAGGAGATGCCTTCCCAGGGCATCCCCAAGCTTAGGCTTTTGGCTATCCTTGAATATCTTGGGGTGCCAGGGAAACCCCAAGCTTAGGCTCTTGCCACTCCTTATTCCATAGTCCATAAAAGCTTTACCCAAAACTTGAAAACTTCACAACACAAAACTCAACAGGAAATCTTATAAGCTCCGTTAGTGAAAGAAAACAAAATCACCACATAAGGTACTGTAATGAAATCATTCTTTATTTATTTTGGTGTTAAACCTACTGTATTCCAACTTCTCTATGGTTTATAAACTATTTTACTAGCCATAGATGCATCAAAATAAGCAAACAACACACGAAAAACAGAATCTGTCAAAAACAGAACAGCCTGTAGAAATATGTAACTAACGCAAACTTATGGAACACTAAAAATCCTACCAAAATAGGAAGTCCTGGAAAATTGTGTATTGATCAGCAGCAAAAAGAATCAACGCAAAAGCACGTTTCTGTGATTTAACAAAACTAAATTCGTGCGCGCAAAGTTTCTGTTTTTCAGCAGAATCAAATCAACTATCATCATAGGTTATCCTATAGGTTCTACTTGGCACAAACACTAATTAAAAGATAAAAACACATCTAAACAGAAGGTAGATGCAAGATTTATTACTAAACAGGAACAAAAACAAAATACAAAGAAAATTGGGTTGCCTCCCAACTAGCGCTATCGTTTAACGCCCCTAGCTAGGCATAAAAGCGAAGATAGATCTAAGTGGTGCCATCTTTGGCACTCAATTCATAAGTAGCTCGCATGATAGATTCATAAGGTAATTTGACTTTCTTTCTTGGAAAGTGCTCCATGCCTCTTTAATGGAAATTGGATCTAATATTCCCTTCCTTCATATCAATAATCGCACCAATCATTCTAAGGAAAGGTCTACCAAGAATAATAGGGCAAGAAATATTGCAATCTATATCAAGATCGATAAAATCTATGGGCACCAAATTTCTATTTGCAACAATGAGAACATCCTTGATCCTTCCCATTGGCTTTTTAATGGTGGAATCCGCAAGGTGAAAATTTAAAGAGCAATCATCAAGATCATGGAAACCTAGAATATCACATAAAGTTTTCGGAATCGTGGAAACACTAGCACCCAAATCACACAAAGCAAAACACTCATGATCTTTAATTCTAATCTTTATAGTAGATTCCCACTCATCATTAAGTTTTCTAGGTATAGAAACTTCCAAATTAAGTTTTTCATCATAAGATTGCATCAAGGCATCGACGATATTTTTGGTAAAAGGTTTATTTTGACTATAAGCATGAGGAGAATTAACAACGGACTGCAACAAGGAAATACAACCTTCTAAAGAACAATTATAATAATCAAATTCCTTGAAATCAGAAATAGTGGGTTCAATACTATTTAACGTCATGACCTCTCCAATCCCACTTTTACCAAATTTAGCATCAAGATCTAAAAACTCCGAATTCTTGGGACGCCTTCTAGGTAAAGTTGACTCATCATCAGTCCCATAATTATCAAGATTCATATTGCAAAACAAAGATCTAATAGGAGACGCATTAATAACTTTAAGATCTTCATCATTATTTTCATCTAACTTTTCTGGTTTGGCGGCCATCTTATTGACTAAGGTGGCTTGCTTATAAGAAATTTTGGCTATAGCATCTTCAAGCCGTGCAATTTGAGAGTTCACACCATAAAATTATTTATTCATATCATCAAGCTCTTTGTTCATAAACCCCAAAAAACCTTTTTGTTCCTTAAGCTCTTTTCTGAAGAAATTATTATGCTCAAATTGCAGATTCATAAAGCTTCTAATATTTGATTCAATCTCTTCCATCCTTAAGAAGGTGGTCGGTACTCTTAGGAAAAGCCATAAGGGCAAACAAGCACACAAGCAAACAGAAAAAGGCAAGAGAAAAGAGAGGAGGAGATTGGGAAAGAGAGGGCAAATAAAATGGCAAGGGTGAAGTGGGGGAGAGGAAAACGAGAGGCAAATGACAAATAATGTAAATGCGAGGGAGATGAGTTTGTGATGGGTACTTGGTATGTCTTGACTTGAGCGAAGACCTCCCCGGCAATGGCGCCAGAAATCCTTCTTGCTACGTCTTGAGCTTACGTTGGTTTTCCTTGAAGAGGAAAGGGTGATGCAGCAATAGTAGCGTAAGTATTTCCCTCAGTTTTTGAGAACCAAGGTATCAATCCAGTAGGAGGCTCCTCAAAAGTCCCACACACCTACACAAACAAACAAAGAACTCACAACCAACGCAATAAAGGGGTTGTCACCCTTCATGGCCACTTGCGAAAGTGAGATCTAATAGAGATAATATGATAAGATAAATATATTTTTGGTATTTCATAATATAGATGCAAAAAGTAAAGATGCAAATAAAATTAGATTGGAAGCAAATATGATAAGAGATAGACCTAGGGGCCATAGGTTTCACTAGTGGCTTCTCTCAAGACAGCATAAGTATTACGGTGGGTGAACAAATTACTGTCGAGCAATTGATAGAAAAGCGAATAATTATGAGATTATCTAGGCATGATCATGTATATAGGCATCACGTCCGCAACAAGTAGACCGACTCCTACCGTGATCTACTACTATTACTCCACACATCGACCGACTCTTGCTCGCATCTAGAGTATTAAGTTCATAAGAACAGAGTAACGATTAAGCAAGATGACATGATGTAGAGGGATAAACTCATGCAATATGATATAAACCCCATCTTTTATCCTCGATGGCAACAATACAATACGTGCCTTGCAACCCTTTCACATCGGGTAAGGACACCGCAAGATTGAACCCAAAGCTAAGCACTTCTCCCATGGCAAGAAAGATCAATCTAGTAGGCCAAACCAAACTGATAATTCGAAGAGACTTGCAAAGATAACTCAATCATACATAAAAGAATTCAGAGGAGATTCAAATATTTCTCATAGATAAACTTGATCATAAACCCACAATTCATCGGATCTCGACAAACACACCGCAAAAAGAGTTTACATCGAATAGATCTCCAGAAGGGAGGGGGAGAACATTGTATTGAGATCCAAAAAGAGAGAAGAAGCCATCTAGCTAATAACTATGGACACGTAGGTCTGTGGTAAACTACTCACAACTCATCGGAGGGGCTATGGTGTTGATGTAGAAGCCCTCCGTGGTCGATTCCCCCTCCGGCAGAGCGCCGGCGAAGGCTCCAAGATGGAATCTCGCGGATACAGAAGGTTACGGCGGTGGAAATTGTGTTTCGTTGGCTCCCTGGATGTTTTCGGGGTATGTAGGCTTATATAGGAGGAAGAAGTACTGTGGCCACCAGAGGGACCCACGAGACAGGGGGCACGCCCTATGGGGGGCGTGCCCTACCCTCTCATGGCCACCTCGGCTGCTTCTTGACTTGCACTCCAAGTCCTCTGGATCACGTTCGTTCCAAAAATCACGCTCCCGAAGGTTTCATTCCGTTTGGACTCCGTTTGATATTCCTTTTCTTCGAAATACTGAAATAGGCAAAAAAACAGCAATACGGGCTGGGCCTCCGGTTAGTAGGTTAGTCCCAAAAATGATATAAATGTGTAAAATAAAGCCCATAAACATCCAAAAGGGGTAATATAATAGCACATAACAATCAAAAATTATAGATACGTTGGAGACGTATCACAGCCCAGAAATAGCTCGCAAAGGGCGACATAGCCTGCGATGTGCAGTATGGAGGCAGGAGTGAAGTTATGCAGCTGGAGGCCGTAGTACTCCAAGAGCCGGCGGAGGAACGGATGGATTGGAAATCCAAGGCCCCTCAGCAAGTAAGGGACAAGGCATACTCGCTCCCCCTGGATGGGTTTGGGAAACTCTTTGCTTGCTCCCCGCCATCGTAAGTGGCTAGTCCGGCTCGGACGGGGACCATATATGCAGGCGGGAGAAACCCCTGGGTCTGCAACTCCACCAATCGACCGTGGGTGACAGTACACTTCACCCAATCACCTGGCTTGGCGCTGTGGGAGCGATAAGAGGAGCTTCGGTGGCCGGCCATGATGGGATGGTTTTTTCGGGCGCGCTCTGGTGATTCCTCGCTTGGGGAAGATGGTGTGATTTGGATCTGAGGATCCCCGTCTCTTTAATATACGATTTACTTACATGGTTAGGGTGGCAATGTAAAATGTTTCGACTTCGTGATTCGCCGACACGTGGAGACTGCTATTATTAAGGTACAGAAGCCGAGGAGAGCAACATTAATGGGAAGCCGGACACTGCTTGTTACAACAGGTACTCAGTGATTTGGAGAAGAACCCGACTTGCAATGCCGAAGACAATCTACGCGCCGGACTCATCATCATTGAAGCCTGGTTCAGGGCTGACTGAGGGAGTCTGGGATTAGGGGGTCCACGGACAGCCGGACTATGTACTTGTGCCGGACTGTTGGACTATGAAGATACAAGATTGAAGACTTCGTCCCGTGTCCGGGTGGGACTCTCCTTTGCGTGGAAGGCAAGCTTGGATATTCGGATGTGTAGATTTCCTTCTCTGTAACCGACTCTCTGTAACCCTAGCCCCCTCCGGTGTCTATAGAAACCGGAGGGTTTAGTCCATAGAACAAGAACAATCATAATCATAGGCTAGCTTCTAGGGTTTAGCCTCTATGATCTCGTGGTGGATCTACTCTTGTAATACTCATATCATCAAGATTAATCAAGCAGGAAGTAGGGTATTACCTCCATAGAGAGGGCCCAAACCTGAGTAAACATTGTGTCCCCAGCCTCTTGTTACCATTAGCCTTAGACGCACAGTTCGGGACCCCCTACCCAAGATCCGCCGGTTTTGACACCGACATTGGTGGTTTCATTGAGAGTTCCACTGTGTCGTCACGAAAAGGCTTGATGGCTCGCCTTGTTATCAAGGACAACATCACCTCTGGGGGAGCCCTAGCTTTAGGTCAAAGTCTCCGACTAGGCGGCTTCATCATGACTGCTCGCTCGGCCGCCGCACCGACGATGACCTCTCGAGTCATCAAAAACAGCTTCCACGTCAGCTCGGAATACACCGAGCAGATTGATCCAATGGAGCTCTCGTCCTTGACCGAGCTCTTGGATCGCATCGCCGCCTTGGGGGTCGCTATGGACTATGATCGGATCGGGCTTAAACCCGACCAAAGAGAGATTAACAATCCGCCGGTCACCCATCAGATAGCGGTGGTGGAGGAGCAACGCAGCGATTCCTCCTCTATTTTGAGGAAGAACTATGTCCGGATTCCTGAGCTCTCCGAGCCAGATACCTGTCTGCGGGAGGACATGACCCAGACTCCAAACTTAGAGTCAGACTGTGGGCCAGAAAAATTGGGCAACATCCTGGAGCCCAAACCGCCAAGTTCGGAAGCTCCTCTGCCCCTGGGTCTCACATCGGGTCAGGGTTCGGACTTAAATCTACCCACCCACCCAGATACAAGCGATCTTTCCCACATTAGACAAGAGTCCCAAGAGACAGTACATCACTTTTGGGCCAGATTCCTCCTTGTAATGAGCAAGGTCAAGGACTGTCGCGAGGAAGACCCAATTTCATTCTTCTACAAAAATTGCACGGACAAGGGAATCCTCAACGCCATAAGTCTTCGTCACATAGCACACTTTGCTGACTTGGTGGCCATAGTACAGAAGTACTGTGCGATGGAAAGCGCCTGGAAAACCCAGGCAAAATTCTAGGATCCTCCGGCCCTCGCTAAACCCCTTGTCCGAACTAAAATGGTGCACTCTCGCAAGTCACCCGATCCAATTACAAAGAAACAAAATACCACTATAGGGCGTGGAACCGTATTGTAGGGATGGCTCAATGGGCCATGCAAAATTCACACCACACCGGATACCATACCAACACACAGCCTTAGAGCATGTTGGATACTTCGGCAGGTGGCCAAGAGCGGCGAGGATATCCTCGTTAACGATACCGCAGAGCATCATCCCGTAGAAAACAACAATACGGTATTGACAGTCTTTGAGACTTTCGCCTCAAATAACAGGCGCAAGAGAGCACTCCGCAGCCTCACCGAAGTCTGCCACATTGTAGCAATAAATCCATGGAATGACATGGCCATAACTTTTAATGCCAGTGACGAACCTCCACTCAGAACAGTCCGAGCACCAGCCGCTTTGGTCCTTAGTCCAATTATGGACGGCTTCAGGCTTACTAAAGTGCTCATGGACGGTGGCAGTGGATTAAACCTCATTTACGAGGAAACTCTCAACAAAATGGAAATAGACAAAATCCGCATTGAGCAAAGCAACACAACCTTCAGAGGAATTATCCCTAGTCGGGAGGCACGATGTGCGGGAAAAATCACAGTAGATGTGGTATTCGGCACACTAGAGAATTACAGGTCCGAAGAAATCACATTCCAAGTGGCCCCGTTCAGTAGCGGATACCACGCCATTTTAGGACGGGATGCATTCACGAGCTTCCAAGCTATACCCCATTACGGGTACATGAAGCTCAAGATGCCCGGGCCCAATGGAATCATCACTCTAGCTAATGATCCGGACGTAGCCCTGTGCGCCGAAAACAAAATCGCCGCCCTGGCCCTTGAGGCATTGTCCGAAGCCCTCGCGGCCGAAGAACTGACTGCGTTGCGCTCCACAGTGGACAGGGACGATGTGATACTCAACAAACGATCCAAGTCCACCTCTTTCAAACCAGCGGACGAAATAGTCAAATTCTAAGTCCACCCAACGGACTCTACAAAAACAGCATCCATCGGGGCACATCTGAACCCCACAATAGATGCCGCACTGCAGGCGTTCTTGCGCGAGAATTGGGACATCTTCACCTGGCACCCTTCAGACATGCCAGGTATCCCACGCAGGCTGGCCGAGCATAGCCTAAACATACTGAAGGGATACAAGCCGGTCAAGCAGACTCTTCGGTGTTTTTCAGAACCTAAACGACAAGCCATGGGAGAGGAGCTAGCCAAGTTACTTGAAGCCGGATTCATTAGAGAAATAAAACACCCGGACTGGCTAGCAAACCTGGTGATGGTACCAAAGAAGGACAAATCCTGGCGCCTATGTGTCGATTTCAAGGACCTCAATAAGGCTTGCCCCAAGGATCCCTTCCCCCCCCCCCGCATCAATCAAATCATCGACACTACCGCAAGACACGACTCATTGTGCTTCCTCATACTCCGGATACCATCAAATCAAGATGTCGGAGTCCGATCAAGCCGCAACGGCATTTATCACTCCGTACGGCCCCTTCTGTTTTAACACCATGACTTCCGGGCTCAAAAATGCCGGTGCAACCTATCAGCGCATGATTCAGACATGCCTGGAAACTCTAATCGGCAAAAAAGTTGAGGCATACGTAGACGATGTGATCATCAAAACCACACACGTCGAGTCGTTAATAGACGACCTAAGGCTTACGTTTGACAATCTCTGAACATATGACATCAAGCTCAACCCGGAAAAATGCATTTTTGGCGTCACCGCCGAAAAGCTCCTGGCTTCATCATTTCCAATAGAGGAATTGAAGCAAATCCGGCTGAAATCTGAAGCTCACACGCTTGGCTACCCCAATGCACCTCAAGCAAATCCGGTTAATCGGTTGCGTGGCTGCCTTAAGCCGCTTTATCTCCCGATTGGTAGAAAAGGCACTACCTCTCTATCGCCTTCTTCGATGCACCGAACACTTCGAGTGGACGGACGCGGCTACGACTGGACTAGAAGAAATAAAGGCCCTCTTGGCTAGCAATCCAATCCTGGCTCCACCAAACATCGGCGAGCCCATGCTGGTATATATAGCTGCAACGCACCAAGTTGTAAGTGCAGTGCTCGTCGTCGAACGAGAGGAGGATGGACATAAGTTCCCGCTTCAAAAGCCGGTATACTACGTATCCGCTGTCCTCACTCCATGCAAGTCACGGTACCCACATTATCAAAAGATAGCATACGCAGTCTTCATGGCATCCTGGAAACTACGACACTACTTTCAAGAGTGTTCAATCACGGTGGCCTCCGAAGTACCACTCAACGATAAAATAAATAACCACGATGCCACGGGACGGATTGCTAAGTGGGATATCGAGCTCCTCCCGTTCGACAAACCACGACGAGCCATTAAGTCAGAAGTACTGGCTGACTTCGTCACCGAATGGACAGAAGCCGAACTCCCTAAAGAATACGGCGCGTACTCCAATTGGATCATGCACTTTGACGGCTCTAAGATGCTGGTTGGTCTGGGAGCAGGCATTGTCCTGACATCCCCCACCGGAGATACAGTCCAATAGGTACTCCAAATATTATATACATAGTCCAACAATGCAGCCAAATACGAGGCTCTGTTGCATGGTCTTCGGATGGCCGTCTCCATGGGCATTCAACGCCTAGAAGTGTGCGGGGATTCGAACCTTGCAATATCTCAAATAAATGGAGACTTTGACGCCACGAACCCAAAAATGGCGGCTTACCGCAATGCCATCCTCAAGATGTTAGCTTGGTTTGAGGGGCTCGAATTCCATCATGTGGTCCGAGAAAGCATTCAAGTGGCGGATATCCTCACCTGCATCGGCGCTAAGCGCGACCCCGACCCACCTAATATCTTCTTGGAAAGGCTGTTCAAGCCATCCATGATGTGGCAAGGGAGACCGGCAATACTAGTCCGGATCCGACCACAACCCCAGATCCCGAACACACTGACATAATCGGAGGCTCCTCCACCGAAATAACACATTCGGCCCATGTGATCATGGCTGTCATCGCCCCGTGGACAGAACCCTTCTTAGCCTACCTAAATAGGCAAGAACTCCCCCAGGACCAAAACAAGGCATGTTGCATTGTGCGGCGCTCTAAAGCCTACAAGGTCCACGAGGGAGAGCTTTATAAGAAAAGCGCTACGGGAGTGCTCCAAAGGTGCATCTCCGAAGAGGAAGGGCGGCAGCTCTTGGCTGAAATTCATGCTGGACTCGGAGGCCACCGCGCCGCAGGTCGGGCCCTTGTAAGCAAGGCCTTCTGTACAGGTTTCTACTGGCCGACAGCCCGAGCAGATGCACAGGACCTCGTCCAACATTGCGTCCGATGCCAGCTTTTCGCCAATCAAAGCCATATGCCACCTACCACTCTCCAAACAATCCCCATAACTTGGCCCTTTGCGGTCTGGGGGCTTGATATGGCCGGACCCCTTAAGGGTGGAAGCCATAAGAAAAAAAAATACTTGTTGGTCATGGTGGATAAATTCACCAAATGGATAGAAGCCAAACCAGTTAAAACGGCTGAATCCGGACCAGAGATGGACTTCATATCAGGGGTTGTACACCATTACGGTATCCCCCACAGCATCATCACCGATAATGGCTCCAACTTCACAGCCGACGAGGTGAAAACTTGGTGCGGCAACATGGGCATTAAGCTCGATTATGCCTCCGTCTATCACCCCCAAACAAACGGTCAAGTCGAACGAGCAAATGGTCTTTATGAGCGGCATCAAACCCAGACTAGTGCGATCCTTGAAGGAATCAGATACGCACTGGGTCGAGGAGCTCGACTCCGTACTATGGGGGCTACGGACCACGCCGAATCGCACTACCGGATACACACCATTTTTTATGGTGTAAGGTGCAGAGGCGGTATTGCCCTGCGATGTCATTCATGACTCACCTAGAGTGTGCATGTACGAAGAGAGAGAAGCCGAGCTTGATTGGTAGGAAAGTTTAGATGTCCTGGAGGAGGAGCGCGATGTTGCAAAAGCCCGTTCCACATTCTATCTGCAACAGGCTCGAAGGTATCAAAGCAGAGAAGTACAGGCTAAAACTTACAACGTTGGTGAACTCGTTCTACGCCTACCGGAGAAGAAACAGGGCAAGCTCAAGCCCAAGTGGGAGGGTCCCTTCATCATTGATAGAGTTCTCTTCGGAGGAGCGTACCGTCTGCGTGATGCATCAGATGATCGACTCGAGTCGAACCCATGGAATGCGGCCAGACTCCAAAGATTCTACGCCTAGTGCCGAACTCTGTGTTCGTCTCCTTACTTTCGCCTTTCTTTTTTAAGTTATATCCTCTTTCTCTCTTTCTTTCTTTCTTCCTTTTTTATAGCCTTAAAAGCTTCAAGTGTGCCTCGACTACACACTCTTGCCGCGCTATGCGCGCTCAATATACCTGGGGGCTTCTTATACAGAAGCTTAATATAATTATCTTCCGGGCTTCATGCCCACTACATATGTGTCACTTTTCCATATGTACCTTTTCTTCGCCATTATATGCATCGATATGACTTAAGTTTTGGCCAAGCTGGGTTGCCTGGCTCCTATGTTTATGCCCTACGTTTCCATTAGTTCGGCTAGGGCATAAGGGGAGCACCTCTGCGATAGTTACTGCCGGGTCAGCCGGATGTGTACCTCAGACTAGGTGAAGCCAAAAGCTAGCATTCTTAAGGGAATATTCGGTCGGTGAACAAAAGATGTTTCTTACCTATTACAATATAAGCACCCAGATGTTTATATCCTGCGTCTCTTTTCGTAGTTTGGACATGCACATTAATGCATGCGTGCCCAGGGAAAGGAACCCTTAACGGAACTATTCTCCCTGGAAGATGTATCTTACTATCCATGTAATATAACATAGCTAGTTGGGTACTTGTCTATTCAAGCACTTATGACCCCTACGCCTGGTTTCCACGCGTACCCCGGTTTTACATAACTGAGCGGGTATTCGGATACACTTCGGACTGTCGGGTCCGGAGGTTGAAGCGAAAAGGTCCGCCATGACAAATGATTTACAATCCGGCTAGGGACAAAATATGTCATTCGAAGTACGCAGTCACTTAGACTGACTAAATTCTTCCTCTATACCATCCAACAGGCTGTCTAGCCTACAATCCTGTTGGGAATACTTTGTGGCTAATCCTACCTGGTCATACACAAGACTAACATGTATCTCCTTCCCATCCGACCCAACAGGTCCGACCTCGGCCATGTGATTCAGGTCAACCTTGGTGTACCGCGTTTTCACCATGGCCCAGGCTTCCCTCTAACCTTGTCGGCAGGCCGATATCTTCCCTAATCAAAAGCGCCGCCGTGCTCCCTTGAGCATCTCTACAAGCTCCCTCATGCCTCCTGGCAGGGAGGCGGATGGCCACAAGGCCTGGGCAATACCCTGCATCACCTGCCGAGCTTGTTCGTGCAGTTGTGAAAGCTCTTGCAGAAGATTACCTACGGATCTGGGCATCTCCTCTTCGGGGCGACCTGACAGCATACCTACAGACATAACTCTATTAGCCTGTTTCTTCGCCGAACTGTATAAAGGTTCGTTTGAGCACATACTAAAAGTGCCGCGTCGAAGCCTCTTGTTCTCCTTCATGGAGTCAGCAAGCTGGGCCCGAACATCTCCCAGTTCAACGCCCAGCCGGGTATTGGCATCCTAGAGATCATTTTTCTCTCGCCTAACCCATGTAAGCACGCGCTCGCGAGCCTCTAGCTGTCGTTGAACATGTTGCTCATCCCCTGGTACGATCTCCAGGTTCACTCCGGGACTGTCTGCAGAATCTATTGTTAGATTTGTGAGCATGCCGAATACCAACTGGTACACGTCATTACATTCTTTTTGATCAAGACAAGTCTTACCAGATGAGGCCTTCTTGGACTCCTCCATTCCGGCAACTGCGGCCCGTAGCTGGGCTTTGCACTCCTCCAGCTCTTGAGACAAATGGGTATTCTTCTCCGTAAGAACCTATGCATACAATGATCCTTAAATCAGTTGTGCCAACTGTTTCAAGTCTCAGGGGCTACTGATATACATAATTATCAGATTTTTCTTACCCGTATATCCTTTAAATACTGGTCAGTGGCTCTAGCAAGCCCACCTTGAGCAGCTCGGATGTACGCGTCTCCCGAGTTGAAGGCATTGAATGCCTCTTCGGAGAAATTAGGGTCGCGGAGTACGGCCCGTCGACGCCTGTGATTCATGGCACTCTCCACTTCAGAGTTTGTAGCGGATATTCTATCTGCATCCTCTGTAGGAGGACCGTCCGGCATCGTCCCCATGTTCGACTCCGCCCTTGAGTCCGGTTCTTGAGTCCGGATGGTGGAGGCGTGGCCGGCAGGATCTCCGGTCACAGTCCGGCGAGCACTCTTTCTGCCAGTGGACAAGGGACATTGTTATATTTTAAAGACGATAAATACGGAGCAGGTTTTAAATCATACCTCTGCAACAGCCTCTCGGTCCTGACCGCCTTCCTTTTAAGCCTACCCGGCTTGGGTGCCCCCTGTTGGCGAGCCACTGCGAGTTTGCCACGGCGCCCCAATGGCCTTCCCTATAAAGCGCAAGACGTGTGCGGTGGGTAAGGTGTAAAGAGGGGACCCTTCTCGGAAGTCAGGACTCCGGTTTTACTTACATATGATGCAGGGAGGAGGCCAAGATAATCGGCGGTGATGGCCACTAGGGCGCCGTCACATCTTGTCTGGTAAAACGTCCTGTCGATGAGCTCCACAAATACGTCCGGATCTTCTTCGAGTCCGGGGTCGAGGGCCCGGTAAGGGTCCTCTAGCTGTGGAGACGGGCTGTGGACCTCCCTCATAGCTTTTCGCAGTTCCTGCTATGAATTAGCAAGGTAAATATTTGTGATGTAAGAATGCAGGAATGAATGGAGTTGAGTAAAATAAAGCAACTCACCCAACTTGGGCGGTTGTACATGGACAATCCATCCCGTGGCTTAATGCGGATGAACTCCTCTTCTTCTCCTTTATACAAATCGGACAGTATTTTCGCCAGAGCGGTGGCGGAGTCCAGACCTTTACAACCGCAGCGGGTGGCGTCGTCTTCTCCATTGATGTGCCATAAGGGTTTCCCTCGATACTGGAGTGGCTGTGCCCCACGCATTATTCATATTGACATAACCTCGATTATTGTCAATCCTGACTTGGCCAGCGTTTTTATCATGCCCATCAGATAAAGGACCTCTCTGCTATCTTCCTCCTGGGGGCTCCGGGGACGCCAGCTGCGGCGTTTTCTCAGTGGGGCGTTGGTAAAATCAGGAAGGCCCATCTGGATAGGGTCCGGAAGGGGGACGTCCTCCATATAAAACCACTCCGAAGGCCAGTCTTCGGATGTCTTTTTCAGAGTGCCGGACAGATATTCGGTCCCGGCGATGCGCCATATTTCGGCTTCACCCACTTGATATATTGATCCCCGAAAAGCGGGGGCGAGGCAGAATAGCCTCTTCCATAGCTCGAAATGAGCTTCGCAGCCCAGAAATAGCTCGCAAAGGGCGACATAGCCTGCGATGTGCAGCATGGAGGCAGGAGCGAAGTTATGCAGCTGGAGGTCGTAGTACTCCAGGAGCCCGCGGAGGAACGGATGGATTGGAAATCCGAGGCCCCTCAGCAAGTATGGGACAAGGCATACTCGCTCCCCCTGGATGGGTTGGGGAAATTCTCTGCTTGCTCCCCGCCATCGTAAGTGGCTAGTCCAGCTCGGACGGGGACCATATATGCAGGCGGGAGAAACCCCTGGGTCTGTAACTCCACCAATCGGCCGTGGGTGATAGTACACTTCACCCAATCACCTGGCTTGGCACTGTGGGAGCGAGAGGAGGAGCTGCGGTGGCCGGCCATGATGGGATGGTTTTTTCGGGCGCGCTCTGGTGATTCCTCGCTTGGGGAAGATGGTGTGATTTGGATCTGAGGATCCCCGTCTCTTTAATAGACGATATACTTACATGGTCATGGTGGCAAATGTAAAAATGCCCCGACTTCTCACATTCACTCGACACGTGGAGACTGCTATTATTAAGGTACAGAAGCCGAGGAGAGCAACATTAGTGGGAAGCCGGACACTGCTTGTTACAACAGGTACTCAGGGATTTGGAGAAGAACCTGCCTTGCAATGTTGAAGACAATCTGCATGCCGGACTCATCATCATTGAAGCCTAGTTCAGGGGTGATTGAGGGAGTCCGGGATTAGGGGGTCCTTAGACAGCCGGACTATGTACTTGTGCCCGACTGTTGGACTATGAAGATACAAGATTGAAGACTTCGTCCCGTGTCCGGGTGGGACTCTCCTTTGCGTGGAAGGCAAGCTTGGATATTCGGATATGTAGATTTCCTTCTCTATAACCGACTCTATGTAACCCTAGCCCCCTCTTGTGTCTATATAAATTGGAGGGTTTAGTCCGTAGGACAAGAACAATCATAATCATAGGCTAGCTTCTAGGGTTTAGCCTCTACGATCTCGTGGTAGATCAACCCTTGTAATACTCATATCATCAAGATCAATCAAGCAGGAAGTAGGGTATTACCTCCATAGAGAGGGCCCGAACCTGGGTAAAAATTGTGTCCCCCGCCTCCTGTTACCATTAGCCTTAGACGCACAGTTCGGGACCCCCTACCCGAGATCCGCCGGTTTTGACACCGACAACCACGGCGAGAGAACTTATGGAATTTCTTCACTAGCATTGCTAGCTCCTGGCTCATGTCTTCAGGGTCACCAAGGTTGCTACCAGAATCTTCACCTTCGGAGTCAGCGACTGCCTTGGCCTTCAGCGCACGTGATCTTCCAAAGATCGGTCCATAGAGGTCTCTCTTCTCAGCAAGCTGGAACTCATGAGTGTTTAGCCTCTCGAGGATATGAGCGGGATCTAGAGACATGTAATCAGCTCGCTCTTGAATCATCAATGCAAGAGTATCGAATGAGGAATCAAGTGATCTCGGTAGTTTCTTCACCACCTCATGGTCGGTGATGTCAGTGGCACCAAGTGCTTGAAGCTCATTTGAGATGTCAGTGAGGCAATCGAAAGTTTGCTGAACATTTTTGTTGGCAAGTCTTTTGAAGCGGTTGAAGAGATTGTGAAGAACATCAACTCGGGAGTCACGTTGAGTGGATACTCTTTCGTTGACCTTGGACAGCCTGTCCCAAATCAGCTTAGCAGTTTCCAAAGCACTCACTCTGCCATACTTTCCTTTGCTCAGATGGCCACATATGATATTCTTCCCTTGAGAATCGAGTTGCTTGAATCTCTTCACATCAGCAGCATTCACAGACAGAGTGACTGAGGGAACACCATTTTCCACAACATACCAGAGATTGTTATCAATTGCCTCAAGATGCATGCACATCTTGTTCTTCCAGTAGGGGTAGTCTGTCCCATCAAAGGTAGGACACCCAGCCGAGACCTTGATCATTCCTGCAGTCGACACAACTAAAACTCCAAGTGGTTAAACCAAAAATCACATAGAACAAGGGAGTACCTTGCTCTGATACCAATTGAAAGTGCATTATATCGACTAGAGGGGGGTGAATAGGCAATTTTTACAAATTCGTCACTTAGGAATTTCTAGGTGAAGAAAGTCCTAAGTAACGACACACTAGCAGCGTGATGACCCACAAGTATAGGGGATCCATCGTAGTCCTTTCGATAAGTAAGAGTGTCGAACCCAACGAGGAGCAGAAGGAAATGACAAGCGATTTTGTGTAAGGTATTCTCTGCGAGCACTGAAATTATCGGTAACATATAGTTTTGTGATAAGATAATTCATAACGGGTGACAAGTAACAAAAGTAAACAAGGTGCAGCAAGGTGGCCCAATCCTTTTTGTAGCAAAGGACAAGCCTTGACAAACTCTTATGTAAAGGAAAGCGCTCCCGAAGACACATGGGAATTATCGTCAAGCTAGTTTTCATCATGCTCATATGATTCACGTTCGCTACTTTGATAATTTGATATGTGGGTGGACCGGTGCTTGGGTACTGCCCTTCGTTGGACAAGCATCCCACTTATGATTAACACCTCTCGCAAGCATCCGCAACTAGGAAAGAAGAATTAAGGTAAACCTAACCATACCATCAAACATATGGATCCAAATCAGCCCCTTACGAAGCAACGCATAAACTAGGGTTTAAGCTTCTCTCACTCTAGCAACACATCATCTACTTATTACTTCCCAATGCCTTCCTCTAGGCCCAACAATGGTGAAGTGTCATGTAGTCGACGTTCACATAACACCACTAGAGGAGAGACAACATACATCTCATCAAAATATCGAACGAATACCAAATTCACATGACTACTTACAGCAAGACTTCTCCCATGTCCTCAGGAACAAACGTAACTACTCACAAATCATATTCATGTTCATAATCAGAGGGGTATTAATATGCATTAAGGATCTGAACATATAATCTTCCACCGAATAAACCAACTAGCATCAACTAAAGGGAGTAATCAACACTACTAGCAACCCACAGGTACCAATCTGAGGTTTTTGAGACAAAGATTGGATACAAGAGATGAACTAGGGTTTGAGAGGAGATGGTGCTGGTGGAGATGTTGATGGAGATTGACCCCCTCCCGATGAGAGGATCGATGGTGATGACGATGGTGATGATTTCCCCCTCTCGGAGGGATGTTTCCCCGGCAGAACAGCTTCTCCGGAGGCCTAGATTGGTTCCACCAAGGTTCCGCCTCGAGACGGCGGCACTTCGTCTCGAAAGCTTGCTTATGATTTTTTTCCAGGGCGAAAGACGTCACATAGCAAAAGATGGGCACCGGAGGCCAGCCAGGGGGGCCCCTCTCGTTGATTCTTTCGCCAATATTTTTTATTATCTCCAAAACATGCCTCCGTGAAGTTTCAGGACTTTTGGAGTTGTGCGGAATAGGTCTCTAATATTTGCTCCTTTTCCAGCCCAGAATTCCAGCTGATGGCATTCTCCCTCTTCATGTAAACCTTGTAAATAAGAGAGAAAAGGCATAAGTATTGTGACATAATGTATAATAATAGCCAATAATGCATTAAATATCAATATCAAAGCATGATGCAAAATGGACGTATCAACTCCCCCAAGCTTAGACCTCGCTTGTCCTCAAGCGGAAGCCGAAATGGAAAAATATGTCCACATGTTTTAGAGATGGAGGTGTCGATAATATAAAATACGGACATGAGGGCATCATGATCATTCTTGAAACAGCAACATATATAATATATATTGTCATATGATTTCTTATGCTAAAGTAATAATCTATTCACAGTGTCAAGTATGAATCAGAAACTTCATTAAAAACTAACAAACTATAATCTCGGTCATTGAAGCAATTGCAATTTATCATAACATTGGAAAGAGCAAGTATAAGAGATTTTCAGCAAGTCCACCGTAACGCCCTCGATGCGGCTATATCTCCCACGTGTCGAAGCACGACTTAGAGGCATAACCGCATTGAAAGCAATGTCGCAAGTGAGGTAATCTTCGCACAATCCATGTAATACATAAAGGAAAAGATACATAGTTGGCTTACAGTCGCCACTTCACACAATTACATGAATAAAGCATTACATCATCCAGATACAATCAAGGTCCGACTACGAAACCAAAATAAAAGAAGAACACCCCACATGCAACACAGATCCCCGATCGCCCCAACTGGGCTCCACTACTAATCGTCTCGAAAGGAAACATAGTATCGACCAAGGGCCTCATCATATTCCCACTTCAGCTCGGCTTGTGCCATCACTGCATCACCTGTACTCAGATCTGTTTTGGTAGAATCTGTGAGCCACGTGGACTCAAAGAATCTCACACCCGCGAGATCAAGACTATTTAAGCTTAAGGGAAGGCTGGTGTCAATAAGGAGGGCTGCAGACAGCGACTAGCATATATGGTGGTTACATCGCAAAAGAGAGCGAGAAGAGAAGCAAAGCACGGTCGCTAAACTAGTAGTGCTCAAGAAGTGATCCTAAGCAACCTCGCCAAACATAACTCCAACATCGTGTTCACTTCCCGGACTCACGAGAAGAGACCATCACGTTACATACACGGTTGATGTATTTTAATTAAGGTTAACTTCGGTTTTCTACAACCGGACATTAACAAATTCCCATCTGCCTCATAATCATGGGCACGGCTTTGAAAGATAATACCTGCAGGGTGTCCCAACTTAGCCCATAACAAGCTCTCACGGTCAACGAAGGAATAAACCTTCACCCAAGACACTCCGATCAGACTCGGTATCCCGGTACATCAAGACATTTCGACAATGGTAAAACTAAACCAGCAAAGCCTCCCGAATGTGCCGACAAATCCCGATAGGAGCTGCACATATCTCGTTCTCGTGGCACATCGGATGAGCAGTCCGCATAACTAAAACCAGACCTCAAGTTTCCTTGAGGGGCGCCAAAGCGCCAAGTTTGGACCAACACTGAAGGAGCACCGCCCGGGGCTAAAATAAAGATGACCCTCGGCTCGCGAAAACCCAAGGGAAAAGGGTATAGGTGGCAAATGGTAAAACCAAGGTTGGGCCTTGCTTTGGAGGAGTTTTATTCAAAGCGAACTGTCAAGGGGTCCCATAAATCGCCCGACCGTAAGGAACACAAAATCAAGGAACATAACACCGGTATGACGGAAACTAGGTGGCAAGAGTGGAACAAAACACTGGGCATAAGGCCGAGCCTTCCACCCTTTACCAAGTATATAGATGCATTAATTAAAACAATAGATATTGTGATATCCCAAAATATCCGTGTTCCAACAAGGAACAAACTTCATCTTCACCTGCAACTAACAACGCTATAAGAGGGGCTGAGCAAAGCGGTAACATAGCCAAACAACGGTTTGCTAGGACATGGATGGTTAGGGGTTGACATGGCAATATGGGTGGCATGATATAGCAAGTGATAGGTATCGCAGCATAGGCATAGCAAAAGAGCGAGCATCTAGCAAGCAAAGATAGAAGTGATATCGAAGGTATGGTCATCTTGCTCGTAAGGTTCTCGAGTTGTCGAAGGCTTGATCTTCGTAGGCGTTCTCAACAGGTTCCTCGTTCACGTACTCGTCTCCCGGCTCTACCCAAAGCAAGAACACAAGCAACGGAACCACAATCAAACAAGGAACAATGCGCAAGCAATATGATGCAAAACATGACATGCGATGCAATGCATATGTATGCTCCGGAAGGAAAATGATGAACCGGGCATCAACTTGGCAAACCAAGTATGCCGCTGGAAAGATGGAGTGATTTCGGTTGAAATCGATATAAAGATCACCGGGATCGGATGCACGGTTTGCAAATGACAAGCAAAACAAGAATGACGCAAAACTGCGTTTAACAGCCCGATGCTACTTAGCATGCAACACTAAACTATGCTACAGCACCCCAACATAAAAACAAAGCATATGGCAGCGAACTACAGGAGATGCTTAACAAAAGAGGAACACTGAGCTACGGCTAAATCACATCACAACATGTTCAAACAAGCATGGTGAAAGTGCTCAAAATATCAGGTTCACGGACTTAGTGAAAATACTAACATGCCAGGAATTAACATCAGGAAGGCATGTTTAGAGCAAGCAAACAACATGCTACAGGAACTTATAATAGCAAAGCAAGGCATGACATGATTCTACTCAAAGCATATTTCAATAGTCCCTTACTGACCATAAGCCAAAAAGGACTCTAAGAAATGATGGCACCCATGTAAACATTGCAAGTTTTATTACAGATTTCAGACTTAGTGAAATATCAGGACATGGCAAAAACAGATTCAACATGGCATGTTCGTGAGCTCGATGCACTCACTACAGAGCATCTCATGATAAACTAAGCATACACCCATCAAGAAGACATGGCATAGGAGCTATACATGGCAATAACAACATCATAGCATGCACGGATCAACTACAACGACCTCGTGAAAATTGAATCTCATGCAAACAGTCTGCCAGGAAACATTTTCAAGCAAAAGTAGAGCACGAAAATGACATGCTAGGCTACTCCATAAATGCCAAAAAAGGCATGGCTGGAAAGAGCACAACCATATGTCCAAAACACCCTTACTGATCATGCTCAAAAAGGGCATAGATCTCTCTGTAACAACATGAACATATGGCTTAAAATTATCATCAGGACAAGACTTAGTGAAATCACTAAGTTCCTGAAATCAGCAACATCATCATCCCTACTTTGCATGCTTGTTCTAGTCAACACATAACTCACAAAAATACATGGCAAACACCCCTGGAAAGATGGCATGGCAATGTTCAACTCACATGTAGGACTCAAGTTCATAGGGTGCACACATAATTCACGGCAAAAATGACAAAAGAGCTCGAACTGATAAGATTCTGAAACTAACGATCTGAAGCCTTCTTCCAACAGCATTTCGGGCATTAAGATGAGCTCAAATGCAAATGATGCAATGGAATGTAATGATGTACTCTTCGAGACGAACAATTTGACTTATTATACGCCCAAAACGGAGCCACGGTTGCGGAGATGTGATGCTATGAAAACTGCACGAAATTACCACAGATTTAGGACTTAGTGGAAATTTTGGGGGGGAAGAAAGTCAACCGTGGGAATCCTGTAGATCGGATCTGGCCGGATCTTGAGGTCGCCGGCCGGAGCTCGCGGGCGGCCGGGCGGAGTCGGGCCGGGCGGAGGAGGAGGTCGCCGGCGGGCGGGCGGCAGGGCGCGGCGGGCGGTATGGCGTGCATGGCGACTGTGTGTAACAAGTCGGTGGCAGTGTGTGGGCGCGGGGCAGACGGCAGCGGCGCCAGGCGCCTCAGGCGGTGTGTGGCGGAGGGAGGCGGCGGCGGCGGTGCCTCGCGAGGCGGCGGAGAGGCCGGGTTCAAGCCGCCGGGCGGGGCTGGCGGGCTGGCGCGCGGCAAGGCGCCACGCCACGAAGCGCGATTCGTCCGTGGCGGGCGGCGGCGGGGCTAGGGTTTCATCCGAATTTCGGGGAGGGTCTTTAAATAGGCATAGAGGAGCTAGGAGAGTCCAAATGGGGTGTAGTTTTCCACACGATCGTGATCGAACGACCGAGGGCATGGAGGGAGTTAGATGGGTTATTGGGCTGTTTTGGAGGGTTGTTGGGCTGCAACTCAAAAGAGGCCTTTGCGAGGGTGCGGTTAACCGTTGAGTACCAAACGAACTCCAAATGACCCGAACTTGACAGTGGTCTACCGGTGCTATACCAGGGCCACTTGGCAAGGCTCATCAATTCGAGAATGTTCAACACCCGCACACGGAAAAAGAACAAGAGGGACGTCGGGGAACATAGGAGTGTCGGATTGCAAAACGGACAACGGGAATATGCTCTAATCATGAGACGAACACGTATGCAAATGAGATGCACATGATGACATGATATGAGATGCATGACATGAACAAAATGCAAAATGAAAACAAAACCCAACCACGGAGGGAATATCATAGCACATATCCGAAAATGGCAAGAGTTGGAGTTACAAATATGGAAAGATACATCCGGGGTGTTACATCCACATACTCAACTATCATTTAGTCTTTCACAATTGCTAACACTCATGCAATACTTATGGGTATGGAGTTTTAATCAGACACAAAGAAACATAGGGGCTTATAGTGTTGCCTCCCTACCTTTTACCTCAAGGTTAATGTCAACAATAATAGTTTATGATAACTTAAATCCAATTGGATATATATATCAGGATCTTTCCAACATAAATGTGCTTGCCAAAGGATAAAATGTAAAAAAGGAAAGGTGAAGATCACCATGACTCTTGCATAAGGCATAAGACAAAAATAAAAGATAGACCCTTCGCAGAGGGAAGCAGAGGTTGCCATGTGCTTTTATGGTTGGATGCACAAAATATTAATGTGAAAGAACGTCACTTTATATTGCCACTTGTGATATGGACCTTTATTATGCAGTCCGTCGCTTTTATTACTTCCATATCACAAGATCGTATAAAGCTTATTTTCTCCACACTAATAAATCATACATATTTAAAGAGAAATTTTTATTGCTTGTAACAATGACAACTTACTTGAAGGATCTTACTCAATCCATAGGTAGATATGGTGAACTCTCATGGCAAACTGGGTTTAAGGATATTTGAAAGCACAAGTAGTATCTCTACTTGGTGCAAAGAATTTGGCTAGCATGAGGGGGAAAGGCAAGCTCAAAATGTTGGATGATCCATGACAATATACTATATTTCAGATATAAGAAAACATAACCCATTACGTTGTCTTCCTTGTCCAACATCAAATTTTTAGCATGTCTTATTTTAATGAGTGCCCACAATCATAAAAGATGTCCGAGATAGTATATTTATATGTGAGAACCTCTCTTTCTTTATTACTTCCTATTAATTGCAACTATGACCAAAACTATGTTTATCAACTCTCAACAACTTTTATTCACCATACTCTTTATATGTGAAGTTATTACTCTCCATAAGATCAATATGATCTCGTTATTTCTTTTATTCTCTCTTTTTTCTTTAATTCCCTCAAGATCATAACAGGATAATCAAGCCCTTGACTCAACACTAATCTTTATTTTATATATAGCTCACGGACTCGATTACATAGAAGGATCGTAAAGCAAAACTCAAAACTAAATCATACTAAAACTTTATTCTACCAGATCAAGAGATTACCAAAAGGATCGAACTAAGAAAAATGATAAAGATAGGAGTGTGATGGTGATAATATACCGGGGCACCTCCCCCAAGCTTGGCAGTTGCCAAGTGGAGTGCCCATACCCATGTGTTTATGTCTCTTTCTTCGGAGGTGGTGACGGTGATGATGATGACAATTGTGCCCTCAGCTTCTTCATATTATAATTGAGGAGAGAAATTTCCTCCTTTAAATCATCGACCTCTGATTCCAGCTTCAAGATCTTGTCACATAAATCTCCTTTGCTTTTCTGCCGAAAACGAGAAGGAATAGATTGGTTGTTAGACAGTTGAGCCCTCTTAGGGAGACTAGACTTCTTGAACTTCACATGCATATCCCCAGGTTGAGGTAGAAGTACATCCTCCTCCTCCTGACTTGAATCATTGATCCTCATCAAATGAGCATCCTCCTCCTCATCTGTAGTTCAACCACAAGGAGATAGATCCCCATAGGTCTTTGGTTTAGCAATGAGATGTGATACATAGCTCTCTCTGTCGGAATCCTAAGATGACATCTTGCTCCAAATCTGCTATGGAAACAACTCAAAACAAACACAGAGGGTATTTGCATGGTACGATGGTCAAAACCTTTGGGAGATTATATAATGAATTTTTACCGACCAAAAGAAGTATCCTGCAAGAAAACGGAGTCCGGAGAGCACATGAGGTGCCCACGAGGCAGGGGGACGCGCCTAGGGGGGTAGGGCGCGCCCTCCACCCTCATGGATGCCTCGTGTCTTTCCAGAACTGTTTTGGAGTCGGTTTACTTACCGTAGCACATACCTATTCCTTTTTGGAGTCTCTGTAAAGTGTCCCTTATGTATTCCTCCGGGGTTACGGTTTCAATAACACTGGTTTCAACATTTATGGGATTACCTGAGATATAATGTTTGATCCTTTGACCGTTCACCACCTTCGGATTTGTGCCTTCGAAGTTGTTGATTTTTATGGCATCAGAACGATAGACCTCCTCGATAACATAAGGGCCTTCCCATTTAGAGAGAAGTTTTCCTGCAAAAAATCTTAAACGAGAGTTGTATAGAAAAACATAATCACCTACATTAAACTCACGCTTTTGTATCCTTTTGTCATGCCATCTTTTGACTTTTTCTTTAAACAGTTTGGCATTCTCATAGGCTTGAGTTCTCCATTCAGCAAGTGAGCTAATATCAAATAGCCTCTTCTCACCGGCAAGTTTGAAATCATAATTGAGTTCTTTAATGGCCCAATACGCCTTATGTTCTAGTTCGAGAGATAAGTTACAAGCTTTTCCATAAACCATTTTATATGGAGACATACCCATAGGATTTTTATATGAAGTTCTATAGGCCCATAATGCATCATCAAGTTTCTTGGACCAATTCTTTCTAGATCTATTAACAGTCTTTTGTAAAATTAATTTGAGATCTCTGTTACTCAATCTACTTGGCCACTAGACTGTGGGTGATATGGAGATGCAATTCTATGATTAACATCATATTTAGCAAGCATTTTACGGAAAGCACCATGAATAAAATGTGAACCACCATCAGTCATTAAGTATCTAGGGACTCCAAACCTCAGAAAAATAACTTCTTTGAGCATCTTAATAGAGGTGCTATGATCAACACTACTAGTTGGAATAGCTTCTACCCACTTAGTAACGTAATCAACAGCAACTAAAATATGTGTATACCCATTAGAGGAAGGAAACGGTCCCATATAATCAAAGCCCCAAACATCAAATGGTTCAATTACAAGTGAATAATCCATAGGCATTTCTTGACGTCTACTAATATTACCGATTCTTTGACATTCATCACAAGACAAGACAAACTTACGGGCATCTTTGAAGAGAGTAGGCTAATAAAAACCGGATTGCAATACCTTATGTGCAGTTCTATCTCCAGCATGGTGTCCTCCATAAGCCTCAGAGTGACACTTGCGTAGGATCTGTTCATGTTCATGCTCAGGTACACAACATCTAATAACACCATCTACTCCTTTGTAAAGGTGTGGGTCATCCCAGAAGTAATGTCTTAAATCATAGAAAAACCTTTTCTTTTGCTGGTATGTGAAACTAGGTGGTATAAATTTAGCAACAATGTAATTAGCATAATCAACATACCATGGAGCAGTATGAGAAGCATTTATGACAGCTAATTTTTCATCAGGAAAGCTATCATAAATAGGTAGTGGATCATCAAGAACATTTTCTAACCTAGCCAAGTTGTCTGCAACGGGGTTCTCATCTCCCTTTCTATTAATAATATGCAAATCAAATTCTTGTAGTAAGAGAACCCATCTAATAAGTCTAGGTTTAGCATCTTTCTTTTCCATAAGATATTTAATAGTAGCATGATCAGTGTGAACGGTTCCTTTAGAGTTAACAATGTGGTCTGAACTTATCACAAGCAAATACAACTGCTAAAAATTCTTTTTCAGTAGTAGCATAATTTCTCTGAGCACTGTCTAGAGTTTTACTAGCATAGTGGATAACATTTAGTTTCTTATCAACTCTTTGTCCTAGAATAGCACTTATAGCATAATCACTAGCATCACACATAATTTCAAAGGGTAAATTCCAATCAGGTGGCTGAACAATAGGTGCAAAAAACAAAGCTTTCTTAAGTATTTCAAATTCTTCTACACAATCATCATCAAAGACAAAAGGTATATCTTTTTGTAAGAGGTTAGTCAGAGGCCTAGAAATTTTAGAGAACTCTTTAATGAACCTCCTATAAAAACCAGCATGACCAAGGAAACTTCTTATACCTTTAATGTCCTTGGGACATGGCATCTTTTCAATAGCGTCAACTTTAGCTTTATCAACCTCAACACCTATTTCAGAAATTTCGTGCCCCAAGACAATACCTTCATTAACCATAAAGTGGCACTTCTCACAATTCCAGACAAGATTTGTTTCTTTGCATCTCTGCAAAACTCAATCAAGGTTGCTCAAGCAATCATCAAAAGAAGTTCCATATACGGAAAAATCATCCATGAAAACCTCAACAATCTTTTCACAAAAATCACAGAATATAGCCATCATGCATCTTTGAATGGTAGCAAGTGCATTACATAAACCAAAAGGCATACGTCTATAAGCAAAGGTACCGAAAGGGCAAGTAAAAGTGGTCTTATCCCGATCCTCTTTTGACACAGGTATTTGAGAGATACCAGAATAACCATCTAGAAAGCAAAAATGGGTAAGTTTAGATAATGTTTCTAGCATTTGATCAATAAAAGGTAAAGGGTAATGATCTTTTCTAGTAGCTTGATTTAATTTGCAGAAATCAATTACCATCCTATAACGTGTAAATATTCTTTGTGGGATCAATTCATCTTTATCATTAGGAACAACAGTAATACCTCCCTTCTTAGGGACACAATGGACAGGACTTACCCACTCACTATCAGCAACGGGATAAATTATACCTGCCTCCATAAGCTTTAGTATTTCTTTTCTTACCACTTCTTTCATCTGAGGATTTAACTATCGTTGGTGATCAACAACCGGTTTAGCGTCTTTCTCCAATTTTATCTTGTGTTGGCATAGAGTGGGACTAATGCCCTTAAGGTCATCAAGAGTATATCCAATAGCAGCACGATGCTTCTTCAGAATTTTCAATAATTTCTCCTCTTCCTTCTCTAAAAGGTTAGCACTAATAATAACAGCATATATCTTCTTTTCATCAAGATAAGCATATTTAAGAGTATCAGGTAATGGTTTAAGCTCAAACACGGGATCACCCTTGGGTGGTGGAGGATCCCCTAGGATTACAACAGGCAAGTTGTGTTTCAAAATGGGTCCCTGTTTAAAGAATACTTCATATATTTCCCTTCTTTCATTCATAAACATATCATTTTCATGGTCTAGCAAATATTGTTCTAAAGGATCATTAGGAGGCACGGCAATAGAAGCAAGACCATAAATTTCATCCTTACTAGGCAATTCTTTATCATGGGGTTGTCTACGAAATTTAGCAAAGTTAAAGTCATGAGACATATCCCCTAACCCAATCGTAACAATATCCTTTTCGCAATCTATCCTAGCATTAACAGTATTCAAGAAGGGTCTACCAAATATAATGGGACAAAAGTCATCTTGTGGGGAACCAAGAATAAGAAAATCAGCAGGATATTTAACTTTCCCACACAAGACTTCAACATCTCTAACAATCCCAACTGGTGAAATAGTATATCTATTGGCAAGCTTAATTTTAATACCAATCCCTTCTAACTCAGCAGGTGTAATATAAAGAATGAGGTATTGCACTCGCACTAGCATCCATATCACATAAGCCATGATAGCAATGATCTCCTATTTTAACGGAAATAACAGGCATGCCTACAACATGTCTATGTTTATTTTTAGTATAGGGTCTAGCAATTCTAGCAGCTTCGTCACAAAAGTAAATAACATGCCCATCAATATTATCGGCCAAGATATCTTTAACCATAGCAATACTAGGTTCAACTTTAATTTTCTGAGAGGGTGTCGGTGTTCTAGTATTACTCTTACTAACCACAGTTGAAGATTTAGCATGATCCTTTATTCTAACAGGGAAAGGTGGTTTCTCAATATAAGCGGTAGGAACAATAGGATCAACATTATAAGTGATAGTCTTTTCTTCAACTTTAATAGCTTCAACTACTTTTACTTCAATGGGAGGATGATATTTAAACCACTTCTCCTTAGGGAGATCGACATGAGCAGCAAATGATTCACAGAAAGAAGCTACTATCTCAGAGTCAAGTCCATATTTAATGCTAAATTCACGGAAAACATCGGTATCCATTAAAGATTTAACACAATCAAACTTAGGTGTCATACTTGACTCCTTACCTTGTCGAGATCCCAATCTTCAGAGTTGTGTTTAATTCTTTCCAATAAATCTCATCTGAATTCAATAGTCTTCATCATAAAAGAATCAGTACAAGAAGTATCGAGCATGGAGCGATTGTTGAGAGAAAAGCCGAGAATAAAAATTTTGAATAATAATTTCTCCTGAGAGCTCATGATTGGGGCATGAATATAACATTTACTTAAGCCTCCCCCAAGCTTGATCGATGCTTTCTCCTTCGCAAGGCCAAAAATTATATATATAATTATGATCACGATGAACCCGATGCATAGGATAAAACTTCTGATGAAATTCCAATTTCAATCGGTTGTAGTTCCACGATCCCATATCATCACATAGTCTAAATCATGTCAATGCCTCTCCCTTCAAAGATAAAGGGAAGACCTTCTTCTTGATAACATCCTCGGGCATACCTCCAAGCTTAAATAATCCACAAACTTCATCCACATAGATTAGGTGCAAATCGGGATACAATGTTCCATCTCCTGTAAAGGAATTAGCTAGCAGTTTCTCTATCATACCCGAAGGAATTTCAAAGTAAACATTTTCAGTAGATTCAATAGGTTGAGGAGCAACTCTTTGCTCTAATGTCGGGGTGAAGATACCCCGAACAAGCCCCTCAAAGGATTACTTTCCATAGTAACAAGTGACAGTAAATTTCAGCACACTATATAAATTTTTCCTTACCAATTTCAGCACACTATAGAAAAGAGTCTTCATGACCCACAAGTATAAGTGATATATCATAGTCCTTTCGATAAGTAAGAGTGTCAAACCCAACGAGGAGCAGAAGGAAATGACAAGCGGTTTTCAGTAAGGTATTCTCTGCAAGCACTGAAATTATCGGTAACAGATAGTTTTGTGATAAGGTAATTTGTAACGGGTGACAAGTAACAAAAGTTAACAAGGTGCAGCAAGGTGGCCCAATCCTTTTTGTGGCAAAGTACAAGCCTGGACAAACTCTTATATAAAGGAAAGCGCTCCCGAGGACACATGGGAATTATCGTCAAGCTAGTTTTCATCATACTCATATGATTTGCGTTCGTTGCTTTGATAATTTGATATGTGGGTGGACCAGTGCTTGGGTACTGTCCTTCCTTGGACAAGCATCCCACTTATGATTAACACCTATCGCAAGCATGCGCAACTACGAAAGAAGAATTAAGGTAACCTAACCATAGCATCAAACATATGGATCCAAATCAGCCCCTTACGAAGCAACGCATAAACTAGGGTTTAAGCTTCTCTCACTCTAGCAACCCATCATCTACTTATTACTTCCCAATGCCTTCCTCTTGGCCCAAACAATGGTGAAGTGTCATGTAGTCGACGTTCACATAACACCACTAGAGGAGAGACAACATACATCTCATCAAAATATCAAACGAATACCAAATTCACATGACTACTTATAGCAAGACTTCTCCCATGTCCTCAGGAACAAACGTAACTACTCACAAATCATATTCATGTTCATAATCAGAGGGGTATTAATATGCATTAAGCATCTGAACATATAATCTTCCACCGAATAAACCAACTAGCATCAACTAAAGGGAGTAATCAACACTACTAGCAACCCAGAGGTACCTATCTGAGGTTTTGCGACAAAGATTGGATACAAGAGATGAACTAGGGTTTGAGAGGGGATTGTGCTGATAAAGATGTTGATGGAGATTGACCCCGTCACAATGAGAGGGTCGATGGTGATGACGATGCTGACGATTTCCCCCTCCCGGAGGGATGTTTCCCCGGCAGAACAGCTCCTCCGCAGGCCTAGATTGGTTCCGCCAAGGTTCTGCCTCGAGACGGCGACGCTTCGTCCCGAAAGCTTCCTTATGATTTTTTCGGGGCGAAAGACTTCACATAGCAAAAGATGGGCACCAGAGGCCTACCAGGGGGGCCACGAGACAGGGGTGCGCGCCCAGGGGGTTGGGCGTGCCCCCCACCCTCGTGGCCAGGGTGTGGGCCCCCTCTGGTTGATTCTTCGCCGGTATTTTCTATTAATTCCAAAATGTGCCTCCGTGAAGTTTCAGGACTTTTGGAGTTGTGCAGAATAGGTCTCTAATATTTGCTCCTTTTCCAGCCCAGAATTCCAGCTGACGGCATTCTCCCTCTTCATGTAAACCTTGTAAAATAAGAGAGAAAAGGCATAAGTATTGTGACATAATGTGTAATAACAGCCCATAATGCAATAAATATCAATATCAAAGCATGATGCAAAATGGACGTATCACGGCGGAATAAGTACTCAGGTATAAGCATAAGGGAGCAACAGCATAGTCATCATCATGAAATGAAAACAAGCACAGAGAACAGATAGCGTGAATACAGGATAAGAAAGCTGAAGACTATGTGATTGAAGAATTAGAATTGAGGAATTAAGAAAGTCTTTAGTCAAAGTCTTCAAACAGTAATTATCAGGTTCATCAACACATGAATGAGGAAATGAAAGGGTTGAAGAAATAGAACCAGTTGGCTTGGTGAAGACAATGATTTGGTAGACCAGTTCCAACTGTTGTGATAGTTCTACATCTGGTTGGAACGACTGAGTATTTAAACTCGAGGACACACAGTCCCAGACACACAGTCCTCACCGTATTCTCCTTGAGGTAAAGTCACACAGACCTCTTCCAACACTCGTGGTAAGTCTTCAAGTGACTTCCAAACCTTCACAGACTTTGTCACTCGGCGATCCACAATTCCTCTTGGATGCTCAGACCATGACGCCTAACCGTCTGGAGGATACACAGTCCTCAGTCACTTTGGGTTTGTAGGTGTTTGGGTTTGGGTTTTCCTCCCTTGATGATTTTCTCTCAAAGTCCTCGAAGGATGGGATGCTCTCAATGACAAGTGTCATTTTCTCTCGGAGCAGCCAACTAGCTAGTGGTTGTAGGGGGGGGTTATTTATAGCCTAGGGAGCAGCCTGACATGATAAGACATAAATGCCCTTCAATGATATGACCGTTAGGTGGGTAGAAATTTTGGACAGCTGGCGCATAGCACAGCTGTCGGTGTCAAAACCGGCGGATCTCGGGTAGGGGGTCCCGATGTGTGCGTCTAAGGCTAATGGTAACAGGAGGCAAGGGACACGATGTTTTACCCAGGTTCGGGCCCTCTCTATGGAGGTAAAACCCTACTTCCTGCTTGATTGATCTTCATGATATGAGTATTACAAGAGTTGATCTACTACGAGATCGTAGAGGCTAAACCCTAGAAGCTAGCCTATGATGATTATGATCATCTTTCTACGGACTAAACCCTCCAGTTTATATAGACACCGGAGGAGGCTAGGGTTACACAGGGTCGGTTACAAACAAGGAGATCTAATATCCGGATCGCCAAGCTTGTCTTCCACGCAAAGGAGAGTCCCATCCGGACATGGGACGAAGTCTTGAGTCTTGTATCTTCACGGTCCATCAGTCCAGCCAAAGTATATAGTCCGGCTGTCAGGATACCCCCTAATACAGGACTCCCTCAGTAGCCCCTGAACCAGGCTTCAATGACGATGAGTCCGGCACGTAGATTGTCTTCGGCATTTCAAGGCCGGTTGCATCTTTGAATACTCCAAAGCAAATTAAGGATTGTGTCCGACTCTCTGAGATAATTTCCGCACACCACCGTAGAGAGCATAACACTTCACAACTCTGATCTGCTGACAATTTTTTTTACGGTGTGCCCTTACGCCGTAGCCTGGCTCAATATGAACTGGTTTTTCTCGGCCTGCCTCGACACACGTTGCGAGGCGGTTTTATTGGCACGCCTTGCCAAAGCAGAGATCGTGTTCCCCTTATCGCGGGATCCTCCATCAATACAGGCGCGTGCAACCCCACGACGCCTGTTGGTATGACTCCATGTTTTTGGGTAAGTCCCAAGCGGTTACGCTGAGGACGCTTGATATTCACCCCCTTTATAGAGGGACCAAGGCCTATCCCTCTTTTCTACCACGCTTGCGCCTTTCCGCATCTCGAGCTCCAACACCCGAAGCCCAAGCTTAAGCACTTCGGATCTTCAATCATGTCTGGATCCAACCTTCAAGGCCGGTGGATGGCCTCCTCTATAACAGAGGAGGACATTGGGAAGCTTAGGGAGGTCAGATATCTGACCGCCGACATCAAGCACAGGCTTCCTGCTCCAGGGCAGGTCATCGCTACTCCCGAGCCCAACGAGAGCGTCGTATTTTTTCTCACTTCCTCCGCGGCTTAGGCTTCACCCTTGATCCCTTTGTGAGAGGGCTCATGTTCTATTACGGGCTAGATTTTCATGATCTAGCTCCGGACTCCATCCTTCATATCTCGTCGTTCATCGTCATGTGCGAAGCCTTCCTCCACATCACCCCGCACTTCGGCTTATGGCTCAAGACCTTCAATGTGAAGCCGAAGATGATTGAGGGGCGACACGTGGAGTGCAGAGGTGCTGCAATAAGCAGGAACGCCGATGCCCCATGGCCAGAGGGCTTCTTCCCGGAGGTGTCCGATCTATGGCAACGGAGGTGGTTTTACGTCACGGCTCCCAGAGGCACATAGTGGGTGGCTGCCCCCCGACTTCCGTTCGGGCCCTCCGCCTCAACTGGCGTCATGGGCCAATGTGGGACTGGATTGGGGGCGTGCTAATTATGTACCAACATTGCAGAGCCGCATTCGGGAGCTTCTTGAGAGGGACATTAGCCTTATCAGCGTAACTCAGGTAATGCTAGTCTGACGGATCTTGCCGTGCAAATTTCGGCCTCTCCGGATCTGGGAGTTCAATCCGGAAGGTCCACGGACTATTCTGCACTTCTTCGGCATGATGCTCGAAGGGATGTGTAAGTTATTCTTCGGACCACCGAGGATGCGGGCCTGAGCTGCAACTGCCCAGATACCCGAGTAAGTAACCCAGAAACCGGACATTCATTTATATTTATCATAACATTATTCTGAAAACCATCCGCGGCCAGGAATGGCTCAGCAAGGCGGAGAGAATCAGGTGTCCGGCGCCACTTCCCGAAGGCTCGCCTAGTCCTGCCATAGCCAGGATGCTTAGTCGTGTGCTAAGTCAAGTGCACTCGGGGAAAGACGAAGGGAAGAACAGAGAAGCAGAGCTTCACACATTGCACATCCAAATCGGGGGAATTACTACCTCCACGAAGGAGGATAGTGGGGGAGAGGAATCTAAGGTCTCCTTCCCCCGCGGGATGAAGAGGGCCGCCTCCGAAGACTTGGAGACAGAGGTGCCCAGACAAGGGAAGAAAACTTCACCAGGGGGGCCTGCCCCGAAGGGCGTCCTCACCGCGCCATGCCCGCAAACAGGCCAGCCCTCAGCCGAACTGTAAGTTAATCGTAAATATAAAGCTACTGCTTCCTTCTTCGAGAACAATAACCACGATCCATTCTATGCAGTCCGGCTAGCAGCTCTTCTCGACAGAGTTCGTCTTCGGGGGATCTCCTTCCGAAGATGATGGAGAGCGAAACCCCACCAGCCTCTCCGCCTCATGGGGCGGGCGACCCCGAGGTGTCGTCACGGAGGAGTCCAGATTTGCCAGAAGTTAGTACTTCGGCCGCCCTGAGCCCGGAGCATTCGGCTCCCATGGGGGGCGATAAGAAGGGTCCGGCACAGTTCGGCGACCAGCCGGACACGCTGACGGGCCTTCTGGAGCAAGCTTCCCTGTCGGGGGATCACCGTTCATTAATGAGCACGGTGCTTTGAGAAGATTCCATATGCCACAAGCGGGTTGAATGAAGCTTTTACGAGCCTGCCCAAAGGCTTTGAGGTATGTAATGAAATACGTAAATTTTTGAGTGTGGCGCACGCGCTAGGTGTGCTCCGTATAGATAGTAGCCCCTGAGACTCTGGTTGACAGCCCTAGGCGGCAAACGGGGGATCACATTGTTAAGTAATGATTGCACTGTATTCATGCGCAGGTGGCTAAGGGTCCGGCAGCCGACCGGTCCGTTGACGTCCCCGAACTGAGGCGACAGATTGAAGTTGTGGATGCCGACATCATGCTTGTGAACGAGCGGCTTAACGAGTCACAGAGTATGTGCTCTATTTTCCTTGTTTTTATAGGAAATATTAAGAGGAGCATAATGTTAATATGATATGCTTTGACTGCAGGCGAGAGCTGCTGCCGTGGAGGCCCTGAGGGTGGAGCTTGCCCTAGGCAAGGAACAAGCCTGGGCTAGCAATGCGACTGCCCTAAAGGCGGCCGAAGAGTTGAGAGCCAAACAGGCTGCTCATCACCGAAGCAAATATAAAATAGCCGAGATGGTTGTGGAGCTGAAAAACGCCGCCAACCGGTATGAGCTCCTTGAAAAAGAGAATCAGGAGAAGTCAGCTGACCTGAAGAAGGCCCTTGATGCGGCCAAGGAGATGCGTTCCAAAATTAGGGATGCGTGGGAGGAGCTTCAACAGGCCGGAGAAATCGCGCCTGGAAACCCCTATTTGTTGCGGATGAAGTTCTTAGATCCAAAGTACGCTCCTCTAGATCGACGCTGGAGCCCTGCAGACGCGTATGCGGATCTGGCGAAGAGTACGACTGATGCGGCCAAGTTTTTCGAGGATCAAAAAGATAATGAAGTGGAAAGGCTGTTCTGGTCACAATTCAGTGCTCCAACGCGCCCGTTGCCATTAAGTGAAAGGATGGCTGCTGTGGCCGAGATCCATAGGTTGTCCGGTCTTCCGATGAGATCTGTAATAGACCATCTATGGCCAAAGGGGCCGAAGCCGGACAGTTATTTTGGTTTAGTGCAACAATTCCTTGGTGCCGTATCACGAATCGATGCCATGAAGAGGTCGGCATGCATAGAGGGTGCGCGGATGGCTCTTGCCCGTGTTAAAACATACTGGACAGATATGGAGGCCACCGTCATTGCAACCCAGAATCCGGCGGGAAGCCAGGATCCAGCCGAGCACTACTTGGAGCAGGTAACAAAAGGTGCTCGTTTAATAGAGGCTCAGTGTTTGAAGAATGTTATGTTCAGGTGACAAATCTTTCCATTGTAAAAACAATTGTATTTTAATTATGGAGGCTATGTTTATACTTTCACCCAAAAGTGTTATTGTGCCTCCTGTGCGGCCGTTTGATGTATATATAACCTGAAAGTTAGCAGTCGTTGGTTTCAGCCCCCACGCATACAATGTGGGGGTGTTCGCAAAAAGATGCATAATCACACTTGATCCAACGTCTTGGTCCGTTAAGGAGGTGATCGCATGTCGAACTAGGCAACCAGACTATATAGCTTTAACACTTTCACTTAGCCATAGGAGTTTGACGGTGGGGCTACTATGTAGCCCCTGGTACCTTCGCGTGCATCCGGATACGGGCGCGTGTGTACATGACCGGGGAACGGCCCTTCGTTAATGCGGAGGAACCCTAAAGATTCCGATGAGTCTTCGAGTGGTTGACCAGTCTCTCGCTATATCATGACAGTCAGTTTTTGGCTTTCTCTACTGAGGTGCTCGTCCGGAATAACCAGGGCACAATCGCAGTAGTTCTCCTTTGGCCGCCTTAGCCGATACAAATGGAACGTAAGGCAGCAAACCCAGGAGTCAGGCAAACCCAACATTTGACCAAAGACATGATTCGGAGCTGATGCATATAAGGCCAAACTCGCGATGCCGAACACTCCCGAGGGTTTTAGGACTTTATAACATATACTGGGCTGAGTAATGCCCTTTATTATGAACCCTGTATTTCCAGGTACGTGCATTATTCTGTCGTGGCGAAATGCCAATAATGCCAGTATCCTCTGTGGGTATATTGAGTACCCATGGGGTGTTAAGCAACAAGAGACAATAAAGAAGGTTTACACAGGGGCTTAATCTAAAGAGAAACCTTTGAGCGGGGCCCTGCTGCACGTCTGCACCTTTGTCTTTGTTGTGCCGTGTCCTGGGAGTGTATCGCACGAATGGTGTCTGTAAAAAGGAAAACTCATGTAAAAGTGTATGACGTAAGCATGTAAAGAGTTGGCTATTATCAATGGATAGCAGAAGTGTAAGACATTGGCTTGTTAATCAGGTCAAGCCAAAAGGTGGGCTTTATTGAATATCTGTAGCCCCTGGTGTCCTCTATGGGATTACATGTATAGCACCCAGCTCAGGTTTATCTGGGCTGTTACCGACGGTGGTGTGTCGGACTCGTCTAACCGTGTCCGTGGTCTTAACGACCGATCATGCGTTCTGATATTAGAAGCCACTTAGTGTCCGGCTGCTAGAGCCGCCGCATATTCTTCCACGCATAAGGAACGCTCTATATTTCCGTTAACGTGATGACGCCACGTGGACCGGGCATCTTGAGTTTAAGGTAGGCGTAGTGCGGTACTGCATTGAAGCGGGCGAAGGCCGTTCTCCCGAGCAATGCATGACAACCACTTTGGAGGGAGCAATGGTGAGGAGTATTTCTTCGCTTCTGAAGTTATCTGGAGAACTGAATGTCACCTCTAATACGAGGGAGCCCCTACAGCGGGCTTCAATGCCTGGTGTCACCCCTTCGAAGGTGGTGTTACTTTGGCCGATTCTGGATGGGTCTATCCCCATCCTGCGGACAATGTCCTGGTATATTAGATTGAGACTACTGCCCCCGTCCATGAGGACACGAGTGAGATGGTATCCGTCGATTATTGGGTCGAGCACCAAGGCAGCCAATCCTCCGTGCCGCATACTAGTCGGGTAGTCCCTGTGATCAAAGGTGATCGGGCAGGCCGACCAGGGGTTGAGTTCGAGGGCGACGGGCTCTACAGCGTATGCGTCTATGAGCGCGCCTTTGCGCCTTCTCTTGGGTATGTGAGTCGCGTAGATCATGTTTACTGTTTTTGCCTCTGGTGGGAATTTTTTCTGTCCCCCAGTGTTTGGCTGGCGAGGCTCATCCTCGTCTTCACTTGGTGTTTCCCTTTCCTTGTGTTCGGCATTTAGCTTCCGGCCTGCTTAAAGACCCAACATTCTCTTTGAGTGTGGTTTGCAGGTTTTTCGGGGGTGCCATGAATTTGGCACAGTCTGTCCAGGACTTTGTTCAGGCCGGATGGTCCCTCTTTGCTGCCTTTAAATGGCTTCTTTTGTTGGCCGGGTCAAGAGCCCCTGAATCCAGCATTGACCATTGTGTTGTCCGGACTTTCTTCCTTGTTTCGGCGCTTGTTTTTATTGCGCCGTGGCTTCCCGTTGCCATCCCTGATTTTGGATGTGCCTGGGTCGCTGGTGCTTCTACGGGCCAACCAGCTGTCTTCACCCGCGCAAAAACGGGTCATAAGGCTTGTTAAGGTTGCCCTTGTCCTCGGCTTTTCTTGGCCGAGGTGTCTGGCGAGCCACTCATCCCGGATACTGTGCTTGAAGGCTGCTAGGGCTTCGGCGTCCGGACAATCGACGATTTGATTCTTCTTAGTGAGGAATCTATTCCAAAGCTTGCGGGCGGACTCTCCGGGCTGTTGAATTATGTGACTTAAATCATCAGCGTCCGGAGGTCGGACATAGGTTCCTTGAAAATTGGCCCTGAAAGCGTCCTCAAGTTCCTCCCAACTTCCGATTGAATTTTCGGGGAGGCTTTTCAACCAGTGCCGAGCTGGTCCCTTCAACTTGAGGGGAAGGTATTTGATGGCGTGGAGGTCATCCCCACGAGCCATGTGGATGTGAAGGATAAAATCCTCAATCCAGACCCCGGGGTCTGTCGTTCCATCATATGCCTCTATGTTCACGGGTTTGAAACCCTGTGGAAATTCGTGGTCCAGTACCTCTTCGGTGAAGCACAGGGGGTGAGCAGCCCCTCTCTATCTGGACATGTTGTGGCATGCTGTTGACTGTTGTTGTGTCCGGTGCTGATTCCGAACTGGTATTCGATCAATCTGATCATTTTGGTGACCATGATCCTGCGCCGGAGCGTGTCCTCTAGATCCATAGATGGACCTCGTCGCACCAGCCTTTTTGTCCAGGAGCTCACGTAAATCCTGTGTGGCGTCAGTAGCTGCTCTGTTGCGGTCATGAAGTGCTTGGTCCGGCCTACTGGCCATATTGTTCTTCGGTGGAATGGCCTCATCGTCAAATTCTGGCAGCAGCTTGCGCTTTGGATAGCTCTTTGTGTGTCGATCGTCACCGTATTTTTCTTCAGTGTCTAGCACTTTATTCCATCTGCGGTTAAGTGTTTCCTGCGCGGCCTTAAGTCTTTGCTTCTGCTTCTTTAGACTTCTCGCAGTGGCCATAAGCCTTCTGTGGAGGTTATCTCGTTCCAAACGTTTTTCCGGGATGATGAATGCATCGTCGTCCGGACTGTGCTCCTCTCCCGGGGCAGGTTGATGAGTTTGTCCCTCGGGATCGCTGTGATCGGGCGTCTGCTCTGGGCTGTGTTCGGCGTGACCTGGCTCATCCTGCTCCATTGCTGGGTCCATATTGTCGGCATTCTGGGAACAGGGTACCCGGACTTGCTCGCTGCGGCTTGCGGCGCGTGGCTCAAGGAGGCCCCAAGGCCCATCTTCATCAACGCGTACTCAAGACCCTCGCGAGGGGCCAAGCCTCGCGGGGTGGATGACAGGAGGCTTCCTCGGGCACGGCCTTGTCAGGCTGGCTCACGTGGAGGCGGAGAGATCAAGGCGGGGTACCTCACGAGGTTCCCATGACGCAAGCCATGACGACCGAGCCCAGGCGGGCGCCGTTCTGCGCAGAGTCCTTGTTTCCTCTTTGGTGCAAAGGGAGCAAGCGCAGGCGAGAGTATCAAGCAAAGGCAGCCATTTCGGTGCAACAAGACCAAGACCAGCAGGATGGCAGGATGGAGGTCATTGTGGAGCCCAAGCCGGCGTCATCGTCAGAGCCTTTGGTAGCCGAAGACCAACTTTAGTCAGGATGAGTGTACTAGATGTTCCCCTTAAAAATAGCCAATTGTTGGCGCCCTTCCCGCTCAATATTTGGGGAGAGGCCCAGGGCCTCCGCCTATAAATAGGAATAGCCACCCACAGGGTGAGAAGAGAGATTTCGGGCATCTGCATCTAGAGATAGATAGAGAGAGAGAGAGGCGACTAAACTCCCCCTAGGAGTTCATCGCTCTAGCCAAGAACAAACCCTCGAGAGGCTGTTCTTCCTTATATTGTTCATCATTAGCCCCTGAGGCAATCCACACACCACAAACTGGAGTAGGGTATTACACCACAATGGTGGCCTGAACCAGTATAAATCTCGTGTCCCTTGTGTTGTTCTTCGTGTAGTTTTAGATCCTTGCGAGGCGATGAGACATGGGTAGGCAGGAGGTGTGATCTCCGCGCGCACCCCACAGTTCGAACCTTGAGGGTCTGCCGGAAACCGAAACCCGACATTTGGCGCGCCAGGTAGGGGTGCGCCGGAACCCGTCTTCCGTCGCCTTGTGTTTCGCCGCCCGTCGCATCCATGTTTTTGATGTTGGAGGTTCTGCCGGTTCTTCTCTGTTGGAGGTTTCTCTCCTCTATTGTTAGGCATACCTCCCGTGTCTCTGTTTTGATGCTCCTCGTTGTCTTGTATCCAACAAGCTCGAGTTTGCTCAATTCGGAGCTCATTTGCAGAAGTTATGGCAGTTCTGGTTTTATGGTTTCCCTCTGTTGTCTTGTCTGCAAAATGAAGGACTCCTAGTGTTGCTGATCTGGGGCATGCGGAAGTACTGCTCTCCGGAGCGGTAGTACCGCAGGCCCTTGCGGTAATATCATGATCCCCTAGCGGTAATCTCGCAGTGCTCCTGATAGTACCGCTCTGTGGGAGCGGTAGTACCGCGGCCTCGAAACCAGCGCAGTTGCTCAAGCGGTAGTAGGGGCAGATGTAATTTTTACATCCAGCGCCCTCTGCGCTGTAATACCGCGCCACGAGCCTTGATAGTAGCGTGGGCTCGCCGAGCTTAGCGATGGCGAAGTAGGGCGGATGTAATTTTTACATCCGCGCCCTACACAGATAATCTTGCTCTTCGTGTGCGGTAGTACCGTGCGGAGTTTTGCGCAGTCCTCCCTCGTGAAGTAGGTGCGGAGTAATTTTTACTTCGTGCTTTCTCTGCGCCTAGTGTTGCCTGCCTTACGGTAGTACCGTAGGGGCCCGCGGTAGTACCGCTCCGGCGATTCTACCGCTCGTTGCCCTGTGCAACAGGCCTTCATCTGGCCAGAGCTGCACATGCGGTAATACCACATTCTGTAGCGGTAGTACCGCAGCCAACCGCGGTAGTACCGCAGCTCCGTGCGGTAGTACCGTGTCGTGCGGGCTGAGTGAGGGGATAACGGTTGGATTTTCTCCCCACCTATAAAAGGGGGTCTTCTTCTCCATTGAGACTTTATCCTTTGAGCTCGTGTTCTTCCCCCATTGTTGACCTTCTTCGAGCTTGCTAACTCTCAATCCCTCCATGGATTCTTGCTAGTTTTTGAGGGAAAAGAGAGAGGAGATCTAGATCCACATTTCCACTAATCACTTTATCCTCTAAGTGAGGGGAACCCCTTGGATCTAGATCTTGGAGTTCTTCGTGTTCTTCTTTCGTTCTTCCGCTCATTTTCCTCCCTAACATTAGTTGCTTTGGTGGGATTTGGGAGAGAAGGACTTGGGCACTCCGTGTGCCCTTGCCATTGCATTTGGTGCATCAGTTTGAGTTCTCCACGTGATACGTGGAAGTTACAATTTGAGAAGCTTATTACTCTTGGGTGCTTGGTGCCCTTGAGCTTGTTCCTCTTGGGTGCTTGGGCGCCCTAGATGGTTGGTGGTGTTCAGAGCTCAATCATTGTGGTGTAAATCTCCGACAGCGTCGGGGTCTCCAATTAGGTTGTGGAGATCGCCTGAGCAATTTGATGGTACCGTGACCGCCCAAGGGTTGCCAAAGTGTCTGGGTTCGGTGACCGCCCCAAGGGTTGCCATTTATGCAGGTTCGGTGACCGCCCTCAAGGGTCCCTTAGTGGAATCACGGCATCTTGCATTGTGCAAGGCGTGAGGAGATTCTGTGGCCTAGTGGCTTCTGGGGAGCATTGTGCCTCCACACCACTCCAAGCGGAGATTAGCATCCGCAAGGGTGTGAACTTCGGATACATCGTCGTCTCTGCGTGCCTCGGTTATCTCTTCTGAGCCCTTTACTTATGCACTTTACTTTGTGATAGACATATTGTTCTTTGTCATATATCTTGCTATCACATAGTTGCTTATCTTGCTTAGCATAAGTTGTTGGTGCACATAGGTGAGCCTAGTTGTTTTAGGTTTTGTGCTTGACAAACTAACCGTTAGGTTTATTCCGCATTTGTTCAAGCCTAAACCGTAATTATTTTAAAGCGCCTATTCACCCCCCCCCCTCTAGGCGACATCCTCGATCTTTCACCTGGCCTCTGCATCTGGGCGATGCATACGGCCACTTTATTAATTATTCTCACAAGACCTTACAAAATCATACAACAGTAAGACTAAAGCCATCGTCTAAGCAACAAACTGTCGCTACACCTATCCAGTTGATGAAGGGGCGCGGATAGCCTGGGCCTAATACCAAATAGACATCGCAACCAAGCCTAACATCTAAGACCTGAGACCCCAGCCTAGCACTTGCAGATGCAGGGCACACTGCGTCCAGCGTGCTCTCGAGGCCGCCGCCGCCAACCCACCGCTGCATCTTGAGCTGTCTTGATGCATTAACCTTGCTCGGTCCAGCTATCGTCGACGCCACCACGGCGCCCAACGGCACCTCCTCTCTGCGCGCAAACAGCTGAACAAGTCGCGATCGCCACTGATACACCTTAGCGCCATGCTGCCAAGTACCACCAGCCAACACGGCTTGAAGCCCTTGGAGGATCTGTCGTGCGTAGCACCTGCCGACCAGGCATGATCAAGCGTAGCACTGTCGGTCGGGCATGACTTGACAACTCCATCGAGCTCCGTGCAAGGCGGCCGCTCCACCTCCTGCCTCGACTTCGGCGCTGCTCCACAAAGCGATGCTCCCAAGAGAAACGACAACTGCGGTGCCGCCATCGTCCGATGCTGGAACACGGATCCTAGGATTTCCCGAACAATACGAGTGGGTCGACAGTAGTCACATGACAATGCCTTCATCAAGGTAACGACGTGGAACGCCGCCATCGCCCGCCGTCGGCTCGGTTTTCACCGGCAACTACGTCTTCCCGACTCGCAGCTGGCGCCAGATGACGGATCCCGAGATCCGAACACCCAGCCTCAGGCCGACCACCTCTGATGGAAGAGATGGCCACCACCGTCGGCTGCACCGGTCAGAACAGATCTGACCGGAGGTGCCGCCGACGAAACCACCAGGCCCTCCACGCCGCCGTCGCCGATCTGAAGGCAGCATGCACGCCACCGCAGCCAAGTCGGCCGCCACCGACCGCAGTCGCCGCCGCCGCTAGAAGGGCCATCCGTAGTGCCCGCAGCCCTGGCCTCCGCCACGCCAAGCCGTCGCCGTCCGAGGACGGGCCGGCCTCCCGCCGCCTGCAGCCATCCGCCGCGCCGCAGATCCTAGATCGGTCGCGCCACCACGCGCCTTGGGGTCCATCCCACCCCGGAGACACGCGAGAGAGGAGATCCCCCGCCACCCCGTTGGCCCCCGGGCTCAGCCCGGCGGCGTCTTCCGATGGCGACGGAGGGAGAGGAGGAGGGAGTTTGCGGCGGTGGCGACTAGCGTTCATCTATGTAATGTAATGCTACTGTGGATGGGTTCTTTACCCCCGCCTCCTTCTTTTTAATATAGTACCACACTCGTGCGTATTCGAGAAAAATTTATAGAATTCACTAGCCCTCCAACTTAGGAACATAACTAGTGAATAACCAAGATTAAAACTTTAGAAAAGGGTTTGGAACCATAAGTTGAATATGAAAGGCTCCAAAGAGCTAACTTATTGCCATCTCTGACTCAAGAAATGCAAATATTTCCTCATGTGTAGTGTAGAGTGTGCAAACTTGACGAGGAAATAAAAGGTTTCCTAAAAAAGACTAATAAAAGGTTAAATAAGTAAAAGAATGTGTTTGATATCTTAAAGTTCTTTATGAACTTAGAATCACGAGGGGCACACATCGATTTAATCCTTAAACACTGAATATGCCATTGTAATATTTTAACACTCTTACGAACACCTTTGAATATGACCAGTATCAAGCATATAGTCAAAGACTTAGGCCCCGTTCGGAAGTGCTCCAGCTTCCCGATGGGGCCAGCTTCTCTACGGAGCAGCGCAAGCCAGCTTCCCAGCGAAGCCAGCACCGTTCGGCGGGCATAGGAGAGGAGCTGCGCTAGTCGTTGTGGTCGGGCCTACCAGGCTGGGCTGCGAACAAAGAGGAAAACGGTTCGGCAGGCACTTCGCGGTGGCAGCGGGCTGTAATTTGAACGAGCTCCTACTTCTATATTTCGCGAAGCTGGACTTCCCTCGCTCCACGGATTTGCACGTCGCGAGGCCACCGCTTCTGAAGCTGGCTCCATGGATCGGACGCGTTCGGCCAGCTCCTCGCCAGCTTCCAGAGAAGCACGAAGCCAGATCACTTCCGAACGGGGCCTTAAGAGTCGAAGATTCCTGAAAATATGAAAATTAAAAGTGTACTTTGGAGAAAGGATGACAAGCCAGATAGATGGTTCAGCTTACCCATTTGAAGCCTAAACGTACATAATAAACTATTTGTTGATCACGCAGACAAATAAAAAAGAGAGAAAGATAATTTCATAGGAGTGACGAACATATTCCATGTACTCGAACTGATAGACGACATCGTCATGAAACGCTAAGCAAACAGATGTCCGCGTGCAATCAAAGTATTTCATTAGAGCTGGACCAGTGTTTCCGACAACTATTACAGCTCCACCTGCATGGGAAACAAACTGTAGTCAGTTAAAAACCTCAAAAAGAAAAAAGAAAAACTGTAGTCAGTTAAAATATGCTCTGTAGTGACAACCAAATTGATTTGGCCTGGGCAAACGAAAGTAAAACTGAACTCAAGTGCATCAAAATAATGTTCAGTTGAATTAACATCCTAACATAGCAGAAAAATATTAAAGAACGGATGGACATGTGTACCTATTGCTAATTCCTTTGGGTTCGATTGTTGGGACTGTGTGCGTCAATCTTTTTTTTTAGAACGCAGACGCTCGATGCGTCCGGCTTTAAATTAATAAAGCCAACAACAGGCAGCGTACACAAGTCAAGTCGCACAACACACGAAAGCCCACACAAGCGCTCAAAAGCAGGGGCAGAAGGTTCAGGGTTACATGCCGGAGACGACAAGACCAGAGCACGCAGGCTCGCTACAATGATGCCAAAAGGACCGCCCAGACCCTACGGGGGCGGCGCAGGAGCTCTCGCCAGAGTGTAGACTTGTCGAAGACGGGCAAGAGCGAGGTGCAGCAACTCAACGTCTTGGCGCCTTGCCAGCGGCCCCCACTGCTGCAAAAAGATAACACATTTGAAGATAACGTCAGCCGGATGTGAGGGAACACGCCCTCGATCGTAAGTTTGTTCGTAATGCGCCACAGTGCCCAGAGTAGAGCCCCAACACAACTCCACACGACACATCTAGCGGAACCCGACACTGACGACAGAAGAGCACTTAGCTCAGCACCTGACCTAGGATCCCAATCCCGGCCAGCAGCCTCTCGGACCGCGCTCCACGCAAACCGAGCCAGGTGGCAATGGAAAAAAACATGGTTAGCTGTTTCAGACTCCCCACACACAGCACAAGCCCCGTTGGACGGACCGTTGCGCTTAGCGATATTAACCGAAGTTGGGAGTTTGTCAAGGCACAGTTGCCAAATGAAAATCTTGATTTTAAGGGGGAGCCGAGCCTTCCATAGCCCGGTCGCCACTTACTGATGGGTACTCTGGCAAGTGCTCGATACAGGGAGTTTACCGAGAACTTGCCGGAGGCATTAAGGCGCCAAGACACCACGTCCGGACCTTGAGAAAGGGCAACCCCTTCCAGCAGAGATAGCAGGTTTCCCAAACTTGCCGTCTCCGGGCCGGTGAGCTCACGCCTGAACTTAAGTACAGGGGGGAATCGGCCAAGACTTGCGCCACAAAAGCGTGCGGCTCGAGCGCAATATTATACAGTGATCGGAAGCGGGACCAGAGAGGTTGGTCACCAATCCATTGGTCCGTCCAGAAACGCGTTGAGCAGCCATCCTTGACCATGAACTTCGCCCCCATGGCGAAGACTGGTTTTAGCTCCTGGATAGAGTACCAGAAGGGGGACCCCCGTCCCTCTGTAGCAAAAAAATTGCCCGACGGAAAGTACTTGGCGCGGAGTAGGTCGACCCAAATGCCAGTTTCACCCTGCGACAACTTCCAGATCCATTTGCACATGAGTGCAATGTTCATCAGCCTGGAGTTCATCACTCCTAATCCCCCCTGGGACTTCGGACGACACACAGCCGTCCATTTGACGAGGTGGTACTTCCGTTTGGGGCTGGCTCTTCCCAGAAGAAGCGGGACCGCGGCGTGTCCAACTTGACACGCACACCCTCGGCCAGTAGAAACATCCTCATGGTGAACATAGGGAGCGAGGAGAGACTCGAGTTAGTTAGGATAAGCCGTGCACCCGGCGACATAAATCTCCCTCGCCACGGGCCAACCCGACCGGCCACCGTGTTGCATAACGGGGCCCAATCTTGGATGGAAGGCGCCCGATCCCCTATCGGGAGCCCCAGGTATTGGAATGGCAAAGATCCCAGCTTACAGTTTAGCAGATCTGCCACCTCCTGACTAGCGTCAAGTCCCATCCCCATGGTGACCACTTCACACTTGTGGAAATTTATTTTTAGACCCGACATTAGTTCAAAGCACAGCAGTATAGCCTTGACCGTAGCTATACTGTTTCTGTCCAGTTCGAACATCAGCAGCGTGTCGTCTGCGTACTGCAGGTGGGAAACCCCTCCTGGTACCAACTGGGAGGCAACCCCTCGTAAGTGGCCAGCCAGGCGAGCCCTCTCTAACATTGCAGCCAAGGCATCGGCCACAAAGTTAAACAGAAGCGGAGAAGCTGGGTCACCCTGACGCAGCCCTCGTTTGTTACGGAAGTATTGGCCTACTTCCCCGTTAACCGCGATAGTTGTCTGGCCCCCCGAGACTAGTTGCAACATGCGGTGAACCCAGATGGGCGAGAATCCTCTTCCCAAGAGGACCTGTCTAAGGAATTCCCAATTGACCCGATCGTACGCTTTTTCGAAATCTAATATAAGAAGAATCGCGGGCGCATGAGAACGTTTGAGCGAGTGGACGACCTCGAGCAGAGCGAGAGGCCCCTCCAAAATGTGACGCCCACGGATGAACGCGGACTGGTTCCTACTGATAATATGGTGAGCTACCGGGGATAAACGCGACGAGCAGGCTTTGGCGCATATCTTAAAAGGAACGTTGATCAGCGCAATGGGTCTAAACTGCCTAATATTATCAGCCCCCTGAACTTTATGGATGAGGGAGAGGATCCCAAAGTTTAGACGTGAAATGTCAACCTCGCCACGCATGAAGCCATTACAGACCCCGAAAATCTAGCCCTGTAAGAGGGCCCAGAATCGCTTGAACATGGCCACCGGCCACCCATCTGGGCCAGGGGCCGTATCAGACTTCATGCCGTGGATGGTGACATCGATTTCCTGGGTGGTGAAGGCGAGGCCGAGCGCGTCATTTTCGGCCTCAGACACCCTACCCTCCGGGCCCCACATGTCCCCGCGAAGGCGAGCCATTTGGGGCTCACTCGAGCCCATCAGTTGGATGTAAAACTGATAGACGTGCCGCACTATGTCATCCTGACGCAACAGGAGCCCCTGGTCGGATTGCAGTCGTAGGATGGCACACTTGCGGCGGCGGCCGTTCGCGTAGGCGTGGAAGTATTGCGTGTTCGCATCGCCTTTCAGGGTCCATTTAAGGCCCCCTCTCTGCCGCCAATACTCCTCCTCGGCACGGAGGAGCGACTCTACCTGTCCCTCCATGTCGTACCGATGGGCCCACTCAGATTCAGAGAAAGAACGAGCATCGGCATGTGCGTCCATCGCCGCAAGCTCCTAAACGAGACGGGCTCGGCGGAGTTTGTCTTCGCGTCCCTGGTTGGCCCCCCAGCCCTTAAGGGACACGCGCAGGCCCGCCCCAGACGCGACCCACAACTCCATGGGGCCCCGCTAGGGGCCGAGCCTGTTCACACAGGCCTCCCACTTGAGCCGGAATACTTGATCAGAATCTAGTAATTCGAACCAAGCAGTTTCGAAGAAGAAATGCGGGCTATGCTTGATCCTGTCCTCCCCGGTGGACAGGACCAGAGGCACGTGGTCAGACCCGATCCTAGTTTCGGCGACCAACGCGCAGAGTGGGAACCATAGCTCCCAATCGGCCGTAACAAAAACCCTATCTAGAACCGACCGCACCAGCGATAGTTGTTTGTTGGTCCAGGTGAACCGCGCTCCAGACCTGGCCACTTCCCTAAGTGCCATGGCTGCAATCGCATTATTGAACATGGCGACTCTATTCCAGTTGATGTTCGCATTGTTCTTATCTGCGCACGAGCGGATTAGATTGAAATCGCCCCCATCACCAGCGGCAGCTGCTGTGCTTGCGTAAGACCTACCCTGGCCTGCAGCTCGTTTAGAAAATCGAGCGATCGCGAATGATCAGCGGGACTGTACACCACCAACATCACCCACTCCCGCATCGACGCCCTATGCCTAACATGGGCAGAGACAAAGAAAGTGACTGTCTCCCAAGACAGCACCTCAAATCAAAGGTTGCTAACGCCCAAGAGCATGCCCCCCGAGTGGCCGCGGGCCGGGTACCAATGCCACGCAAATCGTTCCAGAGGGTCGATCGCCAGCAGCTCATGGTGACGAAACTTGGCCTTAATGGTTTCCTGGATGCCTACCGCGTCAATGCCCTCATTACGCATGTATTCTTTAAGCTGGGTCCGTCTCCCAGCGTGGCCGAAAGCCACGTATGTTCCAAAAAAGAAAACGCATCAAATAATGCGGTTACGGAGACGAATCCCACGTGAGGTCACTGCCTTAGCCACGCGCCTCGTCCTTTGGGGCAGACGAGGAGGAGCTGCGGAACCTTCCCCTGCGGGTTCCGCGCTCAAATCAGGCAGCGCAGCCACGGTCGAGGGTTCCCCTGCTCCCTCTGTCGATTTGGCCGCACGCGCAGCTGCAGCACTAGCAAGTGATGCATGCGCAAGTTCTTTCGAACGGACTAACGAGATTAGAGATCGGGCCTCTCCCTCACTAGCTAAGTCCACCCCACTGTCCCCCAAAACAACCCCCAGGTGCGAGTCCGAGAAGGAATTTAGAATCGTAAAGCGAGAGGAAGGGGGGATTACCATCAATCTCCATGTTCTTCTCGGCCTGCAGAAGTTGTGCGCGTTGAAGCGATGGAAGGTTGCCCTTGGCTCCCTTTGGGCGGCCACTGGTGCGCGTCGGGGTAGGATCCGCAGCCACCGTCTTGGAGCGACGCGCCTTGAACACCGGGAGCGCCACGGCCTCCGCCCGAAGGACAGCGGCCAGGCCCGCCGAGGCAGACGCGGCACCGCCGCCAGCCAGAGCCAGCGCAGTGGCCAACGCCATGACCGCCTGCTCGGGGTGGGTGGAGCACCCAGGTTCTCCATCGGAGGGATAGACGCCACCTTGCGGCCCGCGGGCTTCTTCGCCTGCCTCACCGAGCCGCTCTTGCTCGTACCACCGGAGGGAGGGGACAACCACATGTCTGAGCCGCCCCCAATTGCGCCACCTCCGAGCCCCGGGGACCGCACGCCAGGCGGGAGGGAGGAGCGGCGCCCCGAGTCGCATGAGGCAGTCGCGCCCCGCTCCGCCTCGGAGTCGAGGGCCATGTTGGATCCGTACTGGTCCACCTCCAGAATGGCGCCCGTCGCCGCTGGGTGCGCAGCCGAAGCCGCCCCCGTGCCCTTGGGCGGGCCCGCCGTCTTGTCCATGGTCTTGTCGGTGATGCCGAGCTTGTCCCACGCCGCTGTGTCGATGGAGTCATCGCCCATGCTCTCGTCGATGTCATGGTCGTCGCCCTTGTCCTTGTTCTTGTCGCCGGGGCCTTTGCCGTTGGATGAAGGAGGCGGAGGCGGAGCCTCGCCGCGCCCCGACGTCGCCAGCTCAGGCTCTAGCTTGATGTCGTACCCTGCGCCGTTGAACCAAATCTTGACGCGCCCACGGAGCTTGTCAGGAGCGCGGTAGGCGAACCGCATCCGCACCGGACCCACCCGGATCAAGGACAACTCATCAACCGCGATGGGGCAGCCGATCATGGTGGTGGCTGCCATGAGCCGATCGACCCTCTGCTGATTAGGAGGGATGCCCCACAGCTTCACCCACACCTCGGGCATGGACATGGCCTTTGGCTCCTCCGCACGCGCCTCCCGGATCTCCGCCATGATGTTGTTGAGGGAGAGGTACAGCTTTCCGCTTCGCGTCGCCATCCTTAGCATTGCCTTGTCGGGGAAAACCACCGAGAACCGATCCGCACCGATCGGGAGCACCTGCCAGTCCCATTCTCCCTCGAAAAGATGTGGCCGTTCCGCCTCTAGGATCGCGGAGGAGAGCAAGCCCGGAGCGGCAGAGATGAAGGCCGCGTCCAAGCCCAGCCCTTCGTCTGCAGTAGAGAGCTCCTGATCCTCCACGAACGGCAAGCAGAAGAAACCTTGGCCCGGAATCGCATTCCCCATGATCTGCAGTTGCACTGGCTTGCCACGGGTCGGGCAGTAGGCCGAAGCGTGGCCTTCTTCTTGACAGAGGATGCAGAGGGGCTTGAACGAGCACTCGTTCTGGTAGTGGCCAACCCTCCCACATTTGAAACACTCCGGCCCGTCCGCCGCCTCCGCCTTCACCGAGATTGGCTCGGCCGCCGTGCCCTTGGACGAAGACAGCACCCCCGGCAGCGCAGGCGCAGCCCGACGCAGATCCACGCCGGGCCCCGGCCGTTGCTTCTGCTTCTTGGCGTAGGGGGTCCCTGATCGGGTCGCAGCCGAGGGGATGCGGCATCTCATTGCGCTTCAACTCCTTCTTCTTCTCGAGCCCACGCCGCCGGTGCTCCTCCTTCTTCTGGTGCTTGCGCTCCTGCTCCTTGATCTACCACGGCGGCGGCGGCCCCCATCCACCCGCCTCCGCCTCCTGGATAGCGAGCTGCACCTTGGCCTTGGCACGCAGGTCGCGCTCGCGCTGCCGCTCAGCTTCTGCATCCAGGGGAGGAGACATCGGGGGCTTCTCCCTGCGACGCTCGCCATACGAGCCCATCTGCACCACCTCGACGAAGGAGCGACTGAGAGGAGGGGAGGGGACAGACGGCATAGCCGACGGGCGTGAGACCCGTAGCGGCGGATCTGAGCAGTGGTGGCTGGAAACCCTAGGGTGGGATCTAGCACGCCCCGGCGCACCCACACCCACTTATAGGGGAGGCGGGGGGAAAACCCTAGCAACGCACTGTCCGACCGAGCCTCGGGCCGCACCGGTGCCCCCTGGGCTGCCTGGGCCACCACCAGCTCACAGCCGGCCCTCGAAACCTGGACCGACCCCACCCCTGTGGCGTCAGTCTCCGAGGGCGAGCACGGCCCCCTAATCGACCCGGTCCCATGGCGCCAGCTGCCCAACATGGACCATGGCTCGGTAGAGGAACCCTAGCGAAGCTCCTCCGGCGGAGACGGCGCCTCCCCGCCGCCGTTGTGCGTCAATCTTTACACTGAGGAAACCAGTGTCCTCCAAGAGCCGTGGTGAGATGGGATCGATGCATCAGCGGCTCCGCCGTACCTGTCTCCTTTGCCTTGCTGTGTCCGAGCGATCGTGGCGCCTTGCCATACCTCCCACCGCATCTCTGCATGATGTCTTTGTTTCCCGTTATAAATCGCCCCGTCGCCATCTCCGCGGTCTTCGCAGAAATCTCTTTTGTTTCTTAGTTTTCACGTCCGATCACGGATCTAATCTCTTTCTTTTTTTCATCCGAGGCATGCCGCACCTTTCCGTTCGATCCGTTCTCTCTCTCCCGTGGGGATAACTCCGAGGCGTGTTCCCCTCGAGCTGTGTCTTTTCCGTTCTTTATTTATTGGTACTAGCAAAAGTGCCCGTGCATTACAGCGAGAGGATTTTTTTTCATAATCTTCACACATTTTGTTCACATCTCATCGCATGATTTTGAATTTCTTTTCGCAAATGCAAGAAAATGTTTCTTTTTTAAATTTTATTCACAAATTGAAGCAATGTTCACATTTTCAAAAAAATATCGTGGTTGTCAAAAACCTGGTAATTCAAAGAATTATTTTGAATTTCAAGAAACATTTTTAAAAAACATACTATAATATTCCGATCCACCCCGGCAATTAATTCTTCAAAATCCACGCGGGTATATAGTCACAAAGACTCAGAAGCATTACTGTTTAACTACATAGCTTCGGTCATTTGTGAACATTTTTATAAATTTGAAAACATTTTTCACTATTTACAAACATTGAAAATATGAAGATTTTTTTATATTGTGAACGGTTTTTAAGCATTTCCTTTTGAATGGGCGACAATTCTAGAATAGACGAACATTTTTTCGCAATTGGTGAATTTTCTTGAAATTCAAGATAGGGGTAGTCCTTCCCATAAGGGCCTTGCATCACATCCACGATCCATGCTTATCCATGCTTTTTGCATGTATGTTAATATCCTTCCATTCCACAGTCCTTCAATCTATCCTTCCTTTAATACACCATCACATCAGCCCACAAATCCTGCCCATGCAGGGTGCACGTCCATGATCTATTCTGGCATGTACGTGAATATCTTTCCATTGCACAATCCTCTAATAATCATTTCTTTAATACACCCTCCAAGACAGCCCGTGATTCCTTTAATCAAGGGTCCTGATTGCCTATTTTGGCGATCTTGCTGATATTCAAACTCAATTGCGAACGTATATAAACTGGAAAGAGTCGGTCTAAAGAAGCGAGGTGGGACAATTTAACATGAAATATGTTTGCACAATCCTCTATTCATCATTCCTTTTATGCTTTTTTCTTTTTGCAGCGATTTTGTGCTGAGTAGGCCCAGCGGTGCAACAACTGCATCAAATACATATATTTTTTTTATCACGGAATACTTTTTTAGTGGTATGATTTTTTTTTCTACATTGATGCTATATATACGTGCGCTGGTGGAGGCCAGCAGCCCGAGGCCCAATCCGATTTGAAATCATAGAAATATAATACAACCTACTTTTAGCTACAACAATTAGTTCTCTGAGTTGGTTGTTGCATTGAATCACCTATGATATGAAGTATAAGAGGTCTTCGGTTCGAATCCTTGCCTGGCTCTTAATTTTTAACACATTTGTGGGGTGTCAATCCGCGACCTAGACGGGCCACAGAGAGCAGGTTGAGGCCCAACCTGCTGTGGGGCGGGAGCAGGCTTAAGTGTGCGCTGCGAACGTGGCCCATAAGTTTTTTTTTTGCGAGGGTGGCCCATAAGTTTTTGGTATAATTTTTAGGACGGGCCATAAAAATAGTACCACCTTGGTTAGAAAATAAATCCCAAAAAATATAATATGGGTGAACGGATGAAAAAATTAGCGAAACGCACCTTGCTTTATTATTATTAGTATTAGTATTAGTATTAGTATTATTAGTATTAGTATTAGTATTAGTATTAGTAAGTATTAGTATTAGTATTAGTATTAGTATTAGTATAGTAAGTAAGTAAGTATAAGTATAAGTATAAGTATAAGTATAGGTAGTAGGTATAGGTATAGATATAGATTTATCGGTATTCTCTTCTTCGTTAATTCCTTCCCATAATTCATGAGGTGGCTTGGTGATTTCAAATCAAGCACATATATAAATTGGTGAATTAAGATGTAGAAGTTCAATGCGGTACTTTCTAAACAAAAGCCACGAGGTAGCTTAGTTGGATGTTGCCATCATGGCGTGTTCGTAGGTGGGGAGTTTGATCCATAATACTGATTATTTTAATTTTTGCCTCCTCTCCTAGGTAGCATGGGCCTCGGCTGCACCCCTCCTCCACGGAAGGACGCAACGGCAAGGTGGCCTATCTTCATTGAGCTGAATCGAGATTGAACCGTTGAATCCTAACAAGTGATAGAGTGTGCGTTGATTACCCTAAAATTCAGGGGGGTTTTCCTACAAAAGCGCACAACGGACCAAGAATACATATCCCTTTAATAGTAGTATAGACTAGTTATACTTTATTATATGTCTGTAGTACTTTAAGAATATTATTTGGTGTTTTATTTTAGTCAAAATGTATTTCCCGAATCTCTACTCCTAAAAGGGGAATTAGTAGTCTCGCCTCACTCCCACCAACTCCTTGGCAAACTTTATATTACGTCCACGAGCGTTTTACAGATGACATTTCGTTCAAGCACAACCAATTTTGATGGGCCAATTTGACGCGTGCATTAATTCAATCTAATCGACACTTTCCCAAACAACTTCATGCATTAACTTATTCAAATCAAATCTTAAAAGAAGTCTCAACTAACTCCAAACTTTCCTCACCTTCCACTACTCATACCCAAATCAAATCAAATCTTACCCAAACATCAACTGTAATCAAAGTTGGCCGACCCATTTGACGCGTGCGCATGTTTTATTTTTCTTTTTTTCTTCTATGTTTCGTTTTTGGTTTCCTTTTTTTCTGTTTCATTTTTTTCTATGAGCAATAGCTTGGTGTTTGCTTGGTATACTACTAGAATCGACACAGACATGTATGCCATGGTGAGTTGGTAGCGTCGTCTCCATTCCGGTTAAACCTCCCCCGCTGATTTTTTTTCTATCCCACCAATTTATTTAAACTGTATTTTAGCCCACTGATCTATTTAGTCCGGTTTTTATCTCCCAAATTTTGTAATGTTGTTATGAAAAGGAATCAATCACGGCGATCCTCAATCAATCTTTAAATACCAAATCTATGGAAAGAAATCAATGTTTGATAACACAAGGCACATTTATGGAAAGGAATCGATGTCAAATGCATCATGCATACAATCTTAAATTCTTTGATTAAAGAGTTTTTAGCTCTTGATATTTTATTATGACTGTCGATATATCCATTCACATATCACTATGAGAAATATTTTCATTGGGAGATAAAAAGGAATAAAAGGATAGTGATTTACCGGTAAAAAAGAAGTCGCCAAGGTAGTTTGGTATGCAAGAAGATTTTGAATATGTACGCGAGATATAGTTAATGTTTAATTACTACATATATATGCCCATGTTGCAATGCACGGGAAATTAACTAGCATGAGTGGTAGGTTACTTGGAGTGTCATTATTATGTTTCGATACAATAGTTTAGCTAAATCTACCATTGACCTAAGATTATGTGGGATGCCCACTTTACCCGTGTGGAAACATGTGGGCCTCCTACTTATATTGTGCGACAGATGTGGATGTGGATCTGGATAGGGGTTGGTGTTGTTCTTCTCAGTTATGGCTGTTTGAGCGGAATAATTTTCCTACTTTAGAAATTGTGACAAATTGCATTTCATTAAAGATGGATTTGTAGCAAATTGCATGAACGAGCAATTCATGTTTCTTTTCATCAGTTTGGATTTGTTTAGTTAGAATAGAAGGCTAAATGCATTGCTTGGTTGCTTAACGGACATAGTGGCATGCATACTCAACAACAGACATCATATTTTCATGGAATGCACGCCATCTACTGTATGTTACAACATGGCAATGACTCAGGAGACATTAGATCTGCCTTCTTTGCTCAGAGGTATCATGGGCGGCGCACGCCTTCTACCCCTGGATGAAGGTGGCAGATCGGCACGAACACGGGGGGAGGGATCAGGGCGGTGAGTGGGGTGGTTGGCGGGGGACTCCTCCTTGGCAGTACATGGAGAAGTACGGTGTGAAGGAGAGAGGACGCCATGGTGAAGGTGAGGTGGGCGTTATCTGGTTTTAAAGGAGAGGGCTCCAGCGAGAAATGTCCCACTATGGCGGGAAACTGAGAGGGAAGGGAAGGGTTCGGCCGGAAAAGGAAAGGGTGCGTCGTGCGATGAGGTTTTTGTGTTGGGCCCATGAGTTGGAGACACCATCATGTATAGTCCGGAGAACCACATTTCCCGTGAGGGAGGGATCAGAGTGGAGACCGGGGCAGTGGTGATCGACACAAACACAAGGGGATGGGATGAGGGCGGAGACTGGGGTGGTTGGTGGGGGACTCCTCCTTAGCGGTCTGTGGAAAAGTACGACATGAAGGAGAGAGGGGACCATGGAAAACATGAGGTGTTCCCAACAATGGACATCATATTTTTTTGGAATGCACCACATTCAATTGTATGTTACAACGTGGAAATAGCTCGGAGCCATTGGATCTGCTTGCTTGGCTCGAGGGGGGCGATCTTGGGTGGCGCACACCTCTTACCCCTTGAAGGGGTGGCGGATTAGCACAAACATGTGGTAGGGGATCACAGCGGAGAGCAGGACGGTTGGTGGGCGCCTCCTCCTTGGCGGTCCGTGGAGAAGTACGGTGCAAAGGAGAGAGGGTGCCATGGCCAAGGTGTGGTGGGTGTTGATAACCCATAAGTATAGCGGATCAATTGTAGCCTCTTTCTATAAGTAAGAGTGTTGAACCCAACGAGGATCTAAAGGTAGAACATATATTCCCTCAAGTTCTATCGACCACCGATACAACTCTACGCACGCTTAACATTCGCTTTACCTAGAACAAGTATGAAACTAGAAGGACCTTGTAGGTGTTGTTGGATAGGTTTGCGAGAATATAAAGAGCACGTCAATATAAACTAGGGGCTATTTAGATAAAGAAGCAATAAAAGTAACTATAGCAAGTGTGGAAAAGTGGTGGTAGGAGGTGTGAAATTGTCCCTAAGCAATTGACTACTTTACTAGACCGATAGCAAGTTTTATGTAGGAGAGGAATAAGCTAACATACTTTCTCTTCTTGGATCATATGCACTTATGATTGGAACTCTAGAAAGCATCCGCAACTACTAAAGATCATTAAGGTAAAACCCAACCATAGCATCAAAGTATCAAGTCCCCTTTATCCCATATGCCACAACCCCCTTACTCGGGTTTATGCTTTTGTCACTCAAGCAACCCACTATAAGCGAATCATGAACGTATTGCAACACCCTACATCGGGAATCCCTGACGCTTGCGCGACACGGAGGGCACAATAGGACAGCAACATAAACACAAGCAAATTAAACCAATCATAGCAATTCACCAATTACCGATAGGACAACGAAAATCTACTCAGACATCATAGGATGGCAACACATCATTGGATAATAGTATGAAGCATAAAGCACCATGCTCAAGTAGAGGGTACAACGGGTTGCAGGAGAGTGGACCGCTGAATATAGATGGGGGAAGGTGATGGAGATGTTGGCGAAGATGATGGCGGTGTTGGTGTAGATTGCGGTTTCCCCTTCTTCTTCTTCCTTGACCTTCTCCCTAGATGGGAGAAGGGTTTCCCCTCTGGTCCTTGGTTCCCATGGCATGGGAGGGGCGAGAGCCCCTCCGAGATCGGATCTGTCTCTCTGTCTCTCTCTGTTTCTGCGTTCTCCGATTCTGCCCTTTCACCGTTTCTTATATATCCGGAGATCCGTAACTCCGATTGGATTGAAACCTTTGCCCATATTTTTCTCTCCTAAAATTAGCTTTCTTTCGGCCAAAGAAGAGAAGCAACCTCCTAACGGGGTGCCCACGAGGGTCAGGGGCGCGCCTGCCCCCCTGGGGCGCGCCCCTCTACCTCGTGGCCCCCTCGGGCACCGTCTCGCGTTGATTCTTCTTCCCAAATATCACAAATATTCCAAAAATATTCTCCGTCTGTTTTTATCCCGTTTGGACCCCATTTGATATGGGTTTTCTGCGAAACATAAAACATGCAACAAACAGGAACTGGCACTGGGCACTGGATCAATATGTTAGTCCCAAAAATAGTATAAAAAGGTGCCAAAAGTATATGAAAGTTGTAGATTATTGACATGGAATAATCAAAAATGATAGATATGATGGAGACGTATCAGCATCCCCAAGCTTAATTCCTGCTCGTCCTCGAGTAGGTAAATGATAAGAAATATAATTTTTGATGTGGAATGCTACCTAGCATAATCTTGATCATATATCTAATCATGGCATGAATATTAAGACACGAGTGATTCAAAGCAACAGTCTATCATTTGACATAAAAACAATAATAGTCAAGCATCCCAACAAACAATCATGCCTTTCAAAATATCAATGCTTAAGAATGCTATCCCTACAAAATCATATAGTCTTGTATGCTCCCTTTTCTTAAAGAAGGTACCCCTTATGCTCATCCCGGTGTCAGCCAAGCAATTGGTTCATACTTTTTAACGCGCTTTAGCTTTTTCAACCCTCACGCAATACATGAGCGCAAGCCATGAATATAGCACTATAGGTGGAACAGAGTATGATGGTGGAGGTTGTGTGGAGAAGATAAAAAGGGAGAAAGTCTCACATCGATGCGGCTAATTAACGGGCTATGGAGATGCCCATCAATTGATGTCAATGCGAGGAGTAGGGATTGCCATGCAATGGATGCACTAAGAGCTATAAGTGTATGAAAGCTCAAACTGAACTAAGTGGGTGTGCATCCAACTTGCTTGCTCATGAAGATCTCAGGCATTTGAGGAAGCCCATCATCGAAATATACAAGCCAAGTTCTATAATGAAAATTCCCACTAGTATATGAAAATGACAATATAGGAGACTCTCTATATGAAGAACATGGTGCTACTCTGAAGCACAAGTGTGGTAAAAGGATAGTAACATTGCCCCTTCTCTCTTTTTCTCTCATTATTTTTTTATTTTCCTTTTTTGGTGGGCTTCTTTGGCCTCTTTTTTCTATTTGGGCTTCTTTGGCCTCTTTTATTTTTCATAAAGTCCGGAGTCTCATCCCGACTTGTGGGGGAATCATAGTCTCCATCATCCTTTCCTTACTGGGGCAATGCTCTAATAATGATGATCATCACACTTTTATTTACTTACAACTCAACATTACAACTCGATATCTAGAACAAAGATATGACTTTATATGAATACCTCTGGCGGTGTACCAGGATGTGCAATGATCTAGCGTAGCAATGACATCAAAAAACGGACAAGCCATGGAAACATAATGCTAGCTATCTTACGATCATGCAAAGAAATATGACAAGAATGCTCTAGTCATGTATATTATGATGATGGAAGTTGCATGGCAATATATCTCGGAATGGCTATGGAAATGCCATGATAGGTAGGTATGGTGGCTGTTTTGAGGAAGATATAAGGAGGCTTATGTGTGATAGAGCGTATCGTATCACGGGGTTTGGATGCACCGGTGAAGTTTGCACCAACTCTCGAGGTGAGAAAGGGCAATGCACGGTACCGAAGAGGTTAGCAATGATGGAAGGGTGAGAGTGCATATAATCCATGGACTCACATTAGTCATAAAGAACTCATATACTTATTGCAAAAATTTATTAGCCCTCGAAGCAAAGTACTACTACACATGCTCCTAAGGGGGAGGTTGGTAGGAGTTAATCATCGCCCGCCCCCGACCTTCACGCAAAGATAAACAATCAAAATACAATGCGCGCCAATTTGGTTACATAGTTAGTAGATCATACGTGCATGCTTCGGGAATCACAAACCTTAACACCAATATCCTTACTAAACACAACCACCTACTAGAACCTCCAACATATTATCATCTCTATATCGCAAAACTATTGCAAGGAATCAAACATATCATATTCAGTGATCCACAAGTTTTATGTAGGATTTTATGACTAACCATGTGAATGACCAATTCCTGTCATCTCTCTAAATAGATATAAGTGAAGCAAGAGAGTTTAATTCTTTCTACAAAAGATATGCCCACGCTCTAACAAATATAAGTGAAGCAAAAGAGCATTCTACAAATGGCGGTTTTCTATGTGAAGAGAAACAGGCAATCCAAACTTCAAATGATATAAGTGAAGCACATGAAGCATTCTATAAAGCCATACTCAAAAGATTTAAGTGAAGTGCAATGAGCATTCTACAAATCAACCAAGTACTATCTCATACCAGCATGGTGCATAAAAGAAAAGTGAAAACTAAATATAAAATACGCTCCAAGACTTGCACATATCGCATGAACGAAACGAATCCGAAAACATACTGATACTTGTTGAAGAAAGAGGGGATGCCTTCCGGGGCATCCCCAAGCTTAGACGCTTGAGTATCCTTGAATATTTACTTGGGGTGCCTTGGGCATCCCCAAGTTTGAGCTCTTTCCTCTCTTCCTTTTCCTCATATCCAGACCTCCTCGATCAAACACTTCATCCACACAAAACTTCAACAGAAAACTCGGTAAGATCCGTTAGTATAATAAAGCAAATCACTACTCTAATTACTGTTGCAAACCAATTCATATTTTGTTTTTGCATTTTCTCTACTGTATATAGCTTTTCCATGGCTTAATCCACTGATATAAATACATAGTTTCATCAAAACAAGCAAACTATGCATCAAAAACAAAATCTATCAAAAACAGAACAGTCTGTAGCAATCTGAATGTTAACCATACTTCTGTTACCCCAAAAATTCTACCAAAATTATGAAAAATAAAAAATTTATACAGAAAGACAGTTCAAAAAGTTTCAGAACTGTTTGACGTTCCAGTAAAAAATGTAAAATCGTGCACTACAGCCAAAGTTTCTGTCCTGCACCGTATAAACCGACAAGCATTGTAAACATCCTAAAGGCAAACATTGGCACATTATTTTTATAATACAATGGAATTGTATGAGGGGATAATTATTTTTGATGAAAAGTTTCTGTAATCAAGATTCACAAAGTTTTAGTGAGCATGAACAAAGTTCAAGGAGCTCTCCCACTTCAACAATGCTTGTCTCTCTCACTTTCACTTTCCTTTTTGAAAAGTTTTGGGTTCCCTTCCTTATTTTTTTGTTTTTAAACTATACGGAAGCACTCAACAGAAATAAAAGACTCTCTAAAACTTTCGGGTTGTCTCCCTGGCAGCGTTTTCTTTAAAGCCATTAAGCTAGGCATATAGTGCTCAAGTAACGGATCCACCCGGATCCCAAGGTATATCAAAGCCAATTTTAATTAACAATGATTTGTAATTTAGTAGTGAGCACAAAGTAACATATATCATGCAACAACGAATGCTAACTCTCTTCCTATGCATCGGCATGTCATAAAAGAACAATTCATGCACACAAAGTAAAGGCCAATGCATAGTATAAGCAGTTTCTTACAATTTTATCATATTGGAAACATAGAGAGGTGGAGATATAGTTCCTCTCTCATAATAATTGCAAGTAGGAGCAGCAAGCACATGCATATTATATCTATTAAAATCATCATGTGCAACAGTAAAATGCAACCCATCAACATAGTCCTTTATAAGAGCAAACTTCTCCTAATAGTGTAGTTTGGAGAATTCAAAAGGATAATAGGACTATTATGTGTGGGTGCAATAGCAACGATTTCATGTTTAACATAAGGAACTATAGCAAGTTCATCTGCATAAGCATAATTCATATTGGCATCTTGGCCACAAGCATAGTAAGAATCATCAAAAAGGGATATTTCAAGAGAATCAACGGGATCATAACAATCATCATAGCAATCATCCTTCAGTAAGCACGAAGTGAAATTAAACAATGTATGAGTTGAAGAGTTACTCTCATTAGAAGGTGGGCACGGGTAGCTAATCCTCTCTTCCTCCTTTTGCTCTTCGCTCTCCTCATCATCTTTTTCATCTAATGAGCTCACAGTTTCATCAATTTCTTCTTCCATAGACTCCTGCAAAATATGAGTCTCTTCTTGGACAACGGAGACTTCCTCAATAAATGCAACAATATCGGAATTGAATTCATAATTCTCATAGCAATATTTAAGTATAGCAAAATTTTCAGGTCTGTAAACATCATCATCAAGATTTTCACACGTTTTAAAAAAAGATTCAATTTCATAAGCGCCCATAAAAGCAAAGAATTCTTCTATTTGGTCCACATCATAGTAATCATATATACCATTCGCATAAGAAGCTGAGGTTTCATTATCATTATATATGCATGAAAAGGAAAGGTGTGGAGCCTTCATCCTAGAACAACAAGTATAATCATATCTCAAGCATAGTTGACGAGCATACCAATGTAACATATGAATTTGATCCCATAATAGTTTCCCTTTTTGTGTCAAGCGATAATCCCTAAAGTATTCACGTTGATCCAGCGTGTCTCCCATAACATAATTGAATGGGGTTTTCTCAGGATTATCAAAGTAGTACATAATATCTTTCACATAATGAGCATCGAGGGTTTTAAGAGGTTCCCCATCTCCATGAGTAGCAAGTACACCTAATTTTTTTTGGTATTTCGTGTTCCATATCCATAACTAAAGATAGAGAACAACTTATAATAGCAAATAAAAATTACTTAGTGATAAGGCAAACAAGCATATTCACCCCACGCCACTACTCCCCGGCAATGGCGCTAGAAAAAGGTCTTGATAACCCACAAATATAGGGGATCAATTGTAGCCTCTTTCGATAAGTAAGAGTGTCGAACCCAATGAGGATCTAAAGGTAGAACAAATATTCCCTCAAGTTCTATCGACCACCGATACAACTCTACGCACGCTTAATGTTCGCTTTACCTAGAACAAGTATGAAACTAGAAGGACCTTGTAGGTGTTGTTGGATAGGTTTGCAAGAATATAAAGAGCACGTAAATATAAACAAAGGACTGTTTAGGTAAAGAAGCAATAAAGTAAATATAGCGAGTGTGGAAAAGTGGTGGTAGGAGTTGTGAAATTGTCCCTAAGCAATTGACTACTTTACTAGACTGATAGAAAGTTTTATGTGGGAGAGGCATAAGCTAACATACTTTCTCTTCTTGGATCATATGCACTTATTATTGGAACTCTAGCAAGCATCCGCAACTACTAAAGATCATTAAGGTAAAACCCAACCATAGCATTAAAGTATCAAGTCCCCTTTATCCCATACGCCACAACCCCCTTACTCGGGTTTATGCTTCTGTCACTCAAGCAACCCACTATAAGCGAATCATGTACGTATTGCAACACCCTACAACGGGAATCCCTCACGCTTGCGCGACATGGAGGGCACAATAGGACAGCAACATAACCACAAGCAAATTAAACTAATCATAGCAATTCACCAATTACCGATAGGCTAACAAAAATCTGCTCAGACATCATAGGATGACAACACATCATTGGATAATAATATGAAGCATAAAGCACCATGTTAAAGTAGAGGGTACAACGGGTTGCGGGAGAGTGGACCGCTGAATATAGATGGGGGAAGGTGATGGAGATGTTGGCGAAGATGATGGCGGTGTTGGTGTAGATCGCAGTGATGATGATGGCCCCCGGCGGTGTTCCGGCACCACCGGAAGCGAGGGGAGAGAGCCCCCCTTCTTCTTCTTATTCCTTGACCTTCTCCCTAGATGGGAGAAGGGTTTCCCATCTGGTCCTTGGTTCCCATGGCATGGGAGGGGCGAGAGCCCCTCTGAGATTGGATCTGTCTCTCTGTCTTTCTCTGTTTCTGCATTCTCCGATTCTGCCCTTTCACCGTTTCTTATATTTCCGGAGATCCGTAACTCCGATTGGATTGAAACCTTCGCCCAGATTTTTTTCTTTCGAAAATTAGCTTTCTTGCGGCCAAAGAAGAGCACCAACCGCCTTACGGGGTGCCCACGAGGGTCAGGGGCGTGCCCCCAGCCTCGTGGCCCCCTCGGGCACCGTCTCGCGTTGATTCTTCTTCCCAAATATCACAAATATTCCAAAAATATTCCCCGTCCGTTTTTATCCCATTTGGACTTGGTTTGATATGGATTTTCTGTGAAACATAAAACATGCAACAAGCAGGAACTGGCACTAGGCACTGGATCAATACGTTAGTCCCAAAAATAGTATAAAAATTTGCCAAAATTATATGAAAGTTGTAGGATATTGGCATGGAACAATCAAAAATTAAAGATACGATGGAGACGTATCAGGCGTCATCCAATTTTAAAGGAGAGGGCTCTAGCGAGAAATGTCCCTCTGTGGCGGGAAACCGAGCAGGAAGGGGAGGGTTCGACGACAAAAAAGGAGAGGGAGCATCGTAGGGTGGGTGTCGGTGTCAAAACCGGCGGATCTCGGGTAGGGGGTCCCGAACTGTGCGTCTAGGCGGATGGTAACAGGAGACAAGGGACACGATGTTTTACCCAGGTTCGGGCCCTCTTGATGGAGGTAAAACCCTATGTCCTGCTTGATTAATATTGATAATATGGGTAGTACAAGAGTGGATCTACCACGAGATCAAGGAGGCTAAACCCTAGAAGCTGGCCTATGGTATGATTGTTGTAATGGAGGTTATGTCCTACGGACTAAAGCCCTCCGGTTTATATAGACACCGGAGAGGGCTAGGGTTACATAGAGTCGGTTACAATGGTAGGAGATCTACATATCCGTATCGCCAAGCTTGCCTTCCACGCCAAAGAAAGTCCCATTCGGACACGGGACGGAGTCTTCAATCTTGTATCTTCGTAGTCTTGGAGTCCGGCGGACGATGATAGTCCGGCTGTCCGGACACCCCTAGTCGAGACTCCTCGGTAGCCCCGAACTAGGCTTCAATGACGATAAGTCCAAACAGCGTATATAGTCTTCGGCGTTGCAAGGCGGGTTCTCCCTTTAAGTTCCATGTACCTGCCGAATAGTGTCCGGCTTCCTTATAAATGCCGCGCTTCTTGGCTTCTACACCCAATAATGGCCTTCTTCCACGCATCGCACGAATGCGAAAAGCCAGGGTATCTTTTATGTTTCACCCCCTAGTCGTGCGAGTAATCTGCCTATAAAAGAGGCAAAAATCCTGATCCAAATCACACCATCTTCCTTCCGCGAATACTCATCGGAGCGCCTTTGACCGAGAATCCATTCCATCATGGACCATCGGCGCTCCTCTTCTTCGCGCTCCCAGCCCACCGCCAGAGGCTGGAGGAGATGCTCTGCTCGCACTGTGAGCTAGTGAAGCTCAAGCGGGGATATCTCCTCCGGCCTTCATGGTTCGGTCCGAGCAGGCTGGCCACCTACCAAGGTGGGAAGCGGTGGAGGCTACCCCAAGTCCCAACAAAGGGAGGCGGGTATGCCGTCCCCTATCGATAAGGGACTCAGATTTCCTATACATCCGTTCCTCCGCGGGCTCACGGAGTTCTCGCACTCGGCTCCATCACCTTACACCCGCCTCTATCCTACATATCGCGGGTTACGTAGCTCTTTGCGAGCTATTTCTGGGCATCGAGCCCCATTTTGCACTGTGGAAGAGGTTGTTCTACCTCATACCCCGTTCTCATGAGGGGTCTATATATCAAGTGGGCGGCGCCGAAATATGGCACATTGCCGGGACCGGATATCCATCTGGAACCCCTAAGAAGGCGTCTGAAGACTGGCCTTCGGAATGTTTTTACATAGAAGACGCTCCGCTGTTGGACCTGTCCGTGTCGGCCTCCGGAGTTGATCTTGCTCCTCTGAAGAACGCCTTAGTTGGCGCCCACGGAGCCCCAACCGGAGGAAGACAAGGCGTCCATTATCGATGGGCGAATAAGATTACTAGCCCATTCGGGTTGACCATGATTGGAGTCATGGCAACATGCATTCTGTGAGGGGTGCAGCCACTTTGCAATGAGGGCCACCCCATGTGGGATTTCAGCGGGAAGACGACGCCACCCGTCATGGCCGCAAAGGACCGGATTCGGCCGAGGATCTGGTGACGATCCTGTCCGGCCTGTACAAGGGGGAGAAGGAGGACTTCCTTCAGACGAACCCATTGAATGGGTTCTCCATGAAAAACCCCCGTTGTTGGGTAGCGAACACTTTAAGGGCCCGACCCATGTTTTGAAGTTTAAGCTTCTCATATTATGTCTTGGTAGCGAGAATCTGCGTCGGATTCTGAAGGACATGATAAGTCCAGCTCCGCAACCCGAGGATCGAGAGATCCGGGATCCGGCCTCCGAGGAGGATCCGGACATTCAGGTGGAGCTAATCGACGGGGTGTTCCACCAGCTAAGCATGGATAATGCTTTAGTCGCCATTACGGCTGACTACCCCGGACTATATCCGGCTTCCCAGGTGATTGTGACGGAAGTCCGGACACCATTATTTCTTCCTTGCCCATTTCTGACCTTCGCGTACGATGGTGTTTTGCGAAGCGCCTTCAAAGCGGGAAGCGAGCCAGCGGCGGCTGACCAACAAAGGCCAGTCCGGACCAGTAGGCGGAAAAGGAGCGCGGCACGGACTGAAACGTCGCCGCAAAGGTATAGCTCGTAATTAATTATTTGGAGCAACGTTCCTAGGAAGCGTTTGAGTGCTCATGATCTCTGTAGGAGAAAAAGCTCCCGCCGGACTGCGGGCGTAGAGGTTGCCAATCCGACCTCTACCAGCCAGATCCAAGACCGATGCGGAGGGGGGAGGCAAGCGCAAGGCGCGGGCCGGATACTCCTCCAACGGAGGATGCCGACAGACTGTCCGCCACCAAGTCCGAGGTGGAGAGCGCCATGAACCACAGGCGCTGCCGGACAGTATTTTGTGAAGGGTGCTTCTCCCCTGAGGCGTTGAATGCCTTTAACGCGGGGGATGCGCACTTCCGTGCTGCTCAAGATGGTTTTACGAGCCACGGAGCGGTATGTAAAAGACATACGGGTAAGGGAATTTAATAGTTATATATGCGAGTAGCCGAGACTTAAAGTAGTTATGTTAACTGATTTAAGGATCATTTGAAATGTAGGATCTTACCGAGAAGAATACCCAACTGTCTCAGGAGCAGCAAGAGTGCAAGGCCCAACTTGAGGCCACACTTGCTGCCGCAGGAGGAAACACAGAGGCCCCTCCTGGTAACACATTTGCTTTTAAATATAAGCGATGTGCGGCGTGCGCGCAAGTCTAATAATGACATTGCAGGTGCTGTCGGACAAGATCCGAATAGGCAGGAACTGCTGTGCCAGCTGAAGGCCGGCGAGAGGGTGCTGAATAGAGTGCAGCAGGAAAGGAACAAGCTCCAAGATGCCCACGCCCAGCTTGGAGAAGAGCTGAAAGGCGTTCGGGTCGAGCTGTCCGGCTCCGTTAAGGAGAATCAGCGGCTTCGTCGCGGCATCTATAGTAAGTGCTTGAGCGAACTCCTTTGAAAAGAAGAGTTCGGCGAGGAAGTCAATTGACAAAATATGTCTTGTAGGTATACTCACAGGTCGTCCTGCGGAGGAGATGCCCGTATCAACGGGTGATCAACTTCCCGAGCTGTTGCAACTGCTCGAACGAGTTCGGCAGGCGATGAGCGGCGTCGTCCAGGCTTTATGGCCAGCCTTCTCCCTACCCGAGGGCCTTGGGGAGCTTGCGGAGAAGCTTCAGGGAGTGCGGCAGCACTTCCGTTTATGGAGGATTTCGGCCTGCCGCCAAGGTGCCAGGGAGGCTTGGGCCATGGTGAAGATGCGGTACAAGAAGGCGGATCCCAACCACATGGCCGAGGTCGGACCGGTGGGGCCCGATGGGAAGGAGATCCCTGTGAGTTTAGTATACAGCCAAGGAGATCCCCGGGGTATGCATGGAGACCAGGCGTAGGGGTCATTAGTGCTTTATCAGACAAGTGCCCAACTAGTTATGTTATATTACATGGTTAGTAAGCAACATCTTCCAGGGAGAAAAGTTCCGTTAAGGGTTCCTTTCCCTGGGAGGCATGCCCTAAAATGCATGTCCGGACTGCGAAAAAAGCAGAAAAATATCTGGGGGCAGATAAATAAGTAGGTAAAAAATCATCTTTCAAGTCACCGACCGAATATTCCCTTAAGAACGCTAGCTTTCGGCTTCACCCGACCGAGGTACACATCCGGTGACCAGCAATAATAATCGCAGAGGTGCTCCCTTTACCTCCTAGCCGAACAATCGGGAACATAGGGGTAAGCACAGGAGCCAGGCAACCCAGCTTGGCCAAAACTTAAGTCATATCGATGCATATAATGGTGAGTAAAAGGTACATGTGGAAGCTTGACACATGTGCTGGGCATAAAGCCCTTATAATTGAGCTTCTGGAAATGAAGCCCCCAGGTATAATGAGTGCGGATAGCACATCAAGTATGTGCGAACAATGCGCAAGTAGGCCCTTAAGGGCTTTTAAGGAAAAGGGTTAAGAGAAGAAAGAGAAACAAAAGACAGCTGAAGTGTAAAAATTTGGACGGGGGAAGGGGACGAACTCTTAGGCCAGCGCTAGGCATAGAATCTTCGGAGGCGGGCTGCGTTCCATGGGTTCGGCTCGAGTCGGTTGTCCGATGCATTTCGTAGACGGTATGCTCCGCCGGTCAGGACTTGATCGATGATGAGGGGGCCCTCCCATTTGGGCTTGAGCTTGTCCTTTTTCTTGTCCGGCAGGCGTAGAACCAGTTCGCCAACGTTGTAAGTCTTGGCCTGTACTTCTCTGCTTTCATATCTTCGGGCCTGCTGCTGATAGAATGCGGAACGAGCCTTTGCGACGTCGCGTTCTTCCTCCAATGCGTCCATACTGTCCTGCCGATCCAACTCGGCTTCTCTTTCTTCATACATGCGTACTCGAGGTGAGTCATGTATAATGTCGCAGGGCAGAACTGCCTCTGCGCCGTATACCATAAAAAATGGTGTGAATCCGGTAGTACGGTTGGGCGTTGTCCGCAGCCCCCAGAGCATGGAGTCGAGCTCCTCAACCCAGTGTGTGTCGGATTTTGTAAGTGACCGCACTAGTCTGGGTTTAATGCCACTCATTATTAGACCATTTGCTCGTTCCACTTGACCGTTGGTTTGAGGATGATAGACTGAAGCGTAATCAAGCTTAATGCCCATGTTTTTGCACCATGACTTAACCTCGTCGGCCGTGAAGTTCGTGCCGTTATCGGTGATGATGCTGTGGGGGACACCATAACGGTGTACTACCCCGGATATAAAGTCTATCACTGGTCTGGACTCTGCCGTTTTGACTGGTTTGGCCTCTATCCATTTGGTGAATTTGTCCACCATGACCAATAGGTACCTTTGCTTGTGGGTTCCCCCTTTAAGGGTCCAACATGTCAAGCCCCGGACATGACGGCGGGTAATGGGTATAGTTTTGAGGCGATGGGTGGCATATGGCTCGATTAGCGGTTTTTTCCGGTTTGTCGTTTCGGACTCCTCTTCCCATAAATGCGGATGGCTTGAAGAGCCGTTCGAGAAGATATTTGGAGGACAGCGTCACGTTTTGCATCGATCGTGCGATCGTCGGCTGCTTGGTTATTATCTCGGGCTACGTGATGGAATTCAAGTCCTTCAAACCGAGCTGACATTTTTAGGACAGCATTGCGATATGCTGCCATTTTCGGATCCTTGGCGTCAAAGTCTCCATTTATTTGGGATATTGCAAGGTTTGAATCCCCGCGCACCTCTAGGCGTTGAATGCCCATGGAGATTGCCATCCGGAGACCATGTAGAAGGGCCTCGTATTCAGCTGCGTTGTTGGAGTCCGTGTACATTATTTGAAGTACGTATTGGACTGTGTCCCCGATCGGGAACGTTAATACGACGCCAGCCCCCAGTCTGGCCAACATTTTAGAGCCGTCGAAGTGCATAGTCCAATTGGAGTATGCACCGTACTCTTTAGGGAGTTCGGCTTCGGTCCATTCAGTGACAAAGTCAGCCAAAACTTGTGACTTTATAGCTCGCCAAGGTTTGTAGGTTATATCGAATGGTAAGAGCTCAATGGCCCATTTTGCAATCCTGCCCGTTGCGTCGCGGTTGTTTATAATGTCATTAAGTGGTACTTGGAGGCCATTGTTATCGAACACTCTTGAAAGTAGTGTCGAGCTTCCGGATGCCATGAACACCGCACGCTATCTTTTGATAGTGCGGGTAACAGGACTTGCGGAGGGTTAACACAAAGGATCGTAGTACACTGGTTTTGAAGAGGGAATTTATGCCCTACATCTCTCATTCGACGACAGTACCGCTTACAACTTGATGTGTTGCTGCGATGTATAACAACATTAGTTCGCCCGGGTTGGGTGCAGCTAGGACGGTTGTTGCCAATATGGCCTTTATTTCTTGAGTCGGCGGTGGCAGCATCCATCCACTCGAAGTGTTGATGCGCCTAAGGAGGCGATAGAGGCGATGCCTTTTCTCCCAAGCGGAGATAAAGCGGCTTAAAGCTGCCATGCATCCAGTCAATTTTTGTATCTGTTTGAGGTCTTTTGGAATATCCAACTGTGACAGAGCTCGGATCTTGGCTGGGTTTGCTTCAATTCCTCTACCGGATACAATGAAGCCCAGCAGCTTTCCGGCTGGTACGCCGAAAACACATTTTTCCGGATTCAGCTTGATGTCATATGCTCTGAGGTTGTCGAATGTGAGCCTCAAGTCGTCTACTAAAGTTTCGACGTGTTTGGTTTTGACGACTACGTTGTCTACTTATGCCTCTACTGTTTTGCCGATCTGGGTGGCCAGACATGTTTGGATCATGCGATGATATGTTGCGCCGGCGTTTTTAAGTCCGAAGGGCATCGTGTTGAAGCAGAATGGTCCATATGGAGTGATGAATGCCGTTGCGGCTTGGTGCCTTCCGCCATCTTGATTTGATGGTAGCGGTATCGTCGAGGAAGCACAATGAATCATGCCTGCAAAGAGCATCGATTATTTGGTCGATGCGGGGAGGGGAAGGATCCTTTAGGCAATCCTTATTGAGGTCTTTAAAATCGGCGCATAGGCGCCAGGATTTGTCCTTCTTTGGTACCATTACCAGTTTGCTAGCCAATCCGGATGTTTGATATCTCGATGAATCCGGCTTCCAATAGTTTGGCTAGCTCTTCTCCCATTGCTGTCTTTTGGGTTCGGAAAATCGTCGAAGAGCTGTTTGGTGGCTTGAATCCTTTAGGATGATTAGGCTGTGTTCGCCAATCTGCGTGGGATTCGGGCATATCGAGGGTGCCAGCGAAGATGTCCCAATTTTCCCGAAGGAATTCTCGCAATGCGGCGTCTACATCAGGGTTCAACTGTGCCCCGATGGAGGCCATCTTTGTTGGGTTCGTTGGGTGGACCTGGAATTTTACTATTTCATCTGCTGGTTTAAAGGAGGTGGACTTGGATCTCTTGTCGAGTATCACATCGTCCCTATTCACCATAGAGCGCAGTGCGGTGAGTTCTTCTGCCGCTAGGGCTTCGGATAGTGCCTCTAGGGCTAATGCGGCTGTCTTGTTCTCGGCGTGGAGTGCTATATCCGGATCACTAACGAGAGTGATTATTCCGCCGGGCCCAGGCATTTTGAGCTTCATGTACCCGTAATGGGGTACTACTTGAAAAATTGTGAATGCCTCTCGTCCTAATATAGCGTGATATCCGCTGTTGAACGGGGCCACTTGGAACGTGACTTCTTCGGATCTATAATTGTCCGTGAGCGAACACCACATCAAGTGTGATTTTTTGGTGCAGCGCTTCCGGCTAGGGATTATTCCTCTGAAGGTTGTCTGCTTCGCTCAATCGGCTCCATCTATTTCCATTTTTTGAAGAGTTTCCTCGTAGATGAGGTTTAATCCACTGCCGCCATCCATGAGGACCTTTGTAAGTCGAAAGCCATCCACTATTGGACTAAGTACCAGTGCAGCTAGTGCTCGGGCTGTTCGGAATTTAGGTTCGTCGCTGGTGTTGAAGGTGATGGCTATGTCGCTCCATGGATTTGTTGTTGCTACTTGGTAGACTTCGGCGAGGCTGCGGATTGTTCGTTTCCGCATATTATTTGATGCGAAGGTCTCAAAGACTGTTGATACCATACTAGTATTGTTGGAGTGGTTTTCCGGGGCTAGAAGCTCCTCGCCACTTTTGGCCACCTGCCGTAATATCCAACATGCTCGAAGGCTGTGTGTTCGGACGGCGCCCTCTGTACTGTGAAGTTTACAGGGTACGCTGAGCCATCCCTCCAGTACGGTTCCATGCCCTCTATGGGGTTTTTTCTTTTTGGTTTTTGTATCTGGGGCTGAGTGTGATGCACCCTTTTGTTGCGGACTAGGGTTGTATTCGGGCGGATTGTCCCAAAATTGGTTTTCGGTTTCCGGAAACTCTCCATCGCCTGATACTTTCATACTATGGGCCTTGGATCGGCGAAGTGTGTAATTTCACGACGGTGATGGCATTCATATTCCTTGTCCGTGCAATTATTGCAAAAGATTGAGATCGCGTTTTCCTCTCGGCATCCTTTATCCCGTCCATAACCAGGAGAATCGCCCGATGGTGATGTCTTGTTTCAGCGGGCTCTTGCCGTATTAGAGATAGATCGCATATGTGCGGGCGGGTGGGTGGAATAAAATCCGGAACCCTACCCATCTCGGGGCTTGAAGGCCGTGAAGTTTCCAAATTTGGAAGGTTGGATTGCTGGGCGTTGTCCAACGAGTCGATCCGATGCGACTTTAAGTTCGATGCTTGATCGAAGTCCGTCCCTCCACGTAAATCCGGCATGGAGGTTTGGGAGCCGGACATGACTAGTTTTCAATACAGAGAAGAGTCGCCATAGTTCCTCTACCATCGCGACGTGGTGGGTGACTGGGAGAGTTAATCTCTCTCGGATCGATTTTAAGCCCAATCTGATTGTAGTCCGTAGCGACTCCCAGGGCGGCGATGCGATCCAAGAGCTCATTGACAGACGAGAGCTCTATTGGATACAGCCGCTCGTCAAGTTCCGAGCTGACGTGAAGATTGCTTTTGACGACTTGAGAAGTCATTGTCGAAGCAGTGGCCGGACAGGCGGTCATAAGGAAACCACCTAGCCAGATAGTTTGGCCGGCGGCCAAGGCCCTTTAAGCGAAAATACCGTCCTTGAAGATGGGTGGAGGCATCCTTCCTATCGGCGGCACGCGGAGGAACTCTCGTTGAAAGCACCAATGTCGGTGTCAAAACCGGCGGATCTCGGGTAGGGGTCCCAAACTATGCTTCTAGGCGGATGGTAACAGAAACAAGGGACACGATGTTTTACCCGAGTTGGGCCCTCTTGATGGAGGTAAAACCCTACGTCTGCTTGATTAATATTGATAATATGGGTAGTACAAGAGTGGATCTACCACGAGATCAAGGAGGCTAAACCTAGAAGCTAGCCTATGGTATGATTGTTGTAATGGAGGTTATGTCCTACGGACTAAAGCCCTCCGGTTTATATAGACACCGGAGAGGGCTAGGGTTACACAGAGTCGGTTACAATGGTAGGAGATCTACATATCCGTATCGCCAAGCTTGCCTTCCACGCCAAGGAAAGTCCCATCCGGACACGGGACGGAGTCTTAAATCTTGTATCTTCGTAGTCTTGGAGTCCGGCGGACGATGATAGTCCGGCTGTCTGGACACCCCCTAGTCCAGGACTCCCTCAGTTGGGGTTTTTGTGTGGGCCCACATGTTGGAGATAACATGAGGAATTGTTTGGACAACCGCATTTCCTGCGAGGGGAGGGGGTCAAAGCGGATAGCAGGGAGGGTGGCTGATCGACGCGAGCATGAGGGGAGGGGATCAGTGCGGAGAGAGGGGCGGTTGGTGGGGGACTCGTTTTTGGCGGTCCGAGAAGAAGTATGGTGTGAATGAGAGAGGGCACCATGGTGAAGATGAGGTGTGTCCAACAACAGACAAAATATTTTGGTGGAATGCACGTCACTCAACTGTATGTTACAACGTGGCAATGGCCCAAAAGACATTTGATCTACAATTTTTGGCTTAGATGGGAGGGCATCACGGGCGGCTCATGCCTCTTACCCCTTGATGGGGGTGGCAGATCGACACAAATATGGGGGAGGGGATCGAGATGGAGAGCGGGGCAGTTGGTGGGAGACTCCTTCTTAGTGGTCCATGGAGAAATATGATGTGAAGGAGTGAGGACGTCATGGCGAAGGTTAGGTGAGTGTCATTCGGTTTTAAAGGAGAGGGCTCCAGCGAGAAGTGTCCCTCTATGGTGGGAAACATAGCGGGAAGGGAAGGGTCCAACAAGGAAAAGAAAAGGGTGCATCATGGGGTGGGGTTTTTGTGTTGGGCCCACATGTTGGAGATAACATGAAAAATAGTCTGGGTAATCTCATTTCTCCCTCACATATGGTCTGGATTTAGGAGAATCTGGACTATTCACACGATTGAATTTTGGGGAGCCTGCTAGGCTCCCATTTGATCCAAACATGCCCGAATGTACGAGAAAGAACTGAGCTTCAACTTTAAAGACGACATTCATGATTTGTTTGATTCATTTAGATGCATTGTAGCCCATAGAATGCATGGGCGTTCTACTAGTACTATTTAGTTTACAGTTTTACTGTTCATGGGCTATACAGCAACAGCCCAACTTCTATTCCTTGCACACCATCGTTATTTTCTGACCTTCACACATGATTTGAGTAGGTATGGGTATATCTGCTTAATGAAACACAAGTCTGAAACATTTGAAAAGTTGAAAGAATTTCAGAGTGAAGTGGAGAATCATCGTAACAAGAAAATAAAGTTTCTACGATATGATTGCGGAGGCGAATATTTGAGTTACGAGTTTGGCCTTCATTTAAAACAATGTAGAATAGCTTCACAACTCACGCCACCTTGAACACCATAGCTTAATGGTGTGTCCGAACGTCATAACCGTACTTTATTAGATATGGTGCGCTCTATGATGTCTCTGTTCGATTTACTACTATCGTTTTGGGGTTATGCATTAGAGACAGCCGCATTCACGTTAAATAGGGCACCATCTAAATCCATTGAGATGACACCGTATGAACTATGGTTTGGCAAGTAACCTAAGTTGTCGTTTCTTAAAGTTTGGGGTTGCGACACTTATGTCAAAAGGCTTCAGCCTGATAAGCTCGAACCCAAATCAGAGAAGTGCGTCTTCATAGGAACCCTAAGGAAACAATTGGGTACACCTTTTACTACAGATCCGAAGGCAAGATCTTAGTTGTCAAGAATGGATACTTTCTAGAGAAGGAGTTTCTCTCGAAAGAAGTGAGTGGGAGGAAAGTAGAACTTTATGAGGTAATTGTACCTTCTCTCGAATTGGAAAGTAGCACATCAGATAAAACTGTTCCCGTGATACCTACACCAACTAGAGAGGAAGTTAATGATGTTGATCATGAAACTTCAGATCAAGTTACTACCGGACCTCATAGGTCGAACAGAGCACGTTCTGCACCAGAGCAGTATGGTAATCATGTCCTGGAAGTCATGTTATTAGACCATGTCGAACCTACAAACTTTGAAGAAGCTATGATGAGCCCAGATACCGATAAATGGCTTGAGGCCATGAAATGTGAGATAGGATCCCTATATGAGAACAAAGTATGGACTTTGGTGGACTTGCCCGATGATCGGGAAGCCATTGAGAATAAATGGATCTTCAAGAAGACAGACGCTGATGGTAATGTCACCATCTACAAAGCTCGACTTGTTGCGAAAGGTTTTCGGCAAGTTCAACGGGTTGACTATGATGAGACCTTCTCACCCATAGCGATGCTTAAGTCAGTCCAAATCATGTTAGCAATTGCTGCATTTTATAATTATGAAATCTGGCAAATGGACGTCAAAACTGCATTCCTTAATGGATTTCTTAAAGAAGAGTTGTATATGATGCAACTGGAAGGTTTTGTCGATCCTAAAGGAGCTAACAAAGTGTGCAAACTCTAGAGATCCATCTATGGACTCGTGCAAGCATCTCGGAGTTGGAATATATGCTTTGATGAGGTGATCAAGGCATATGGTTTTATACAGACTTATGGTGAAGCCTGTATTTACAAGAAAGTGAGTGGGAGCTTTGTAGCATTTTTTATATAATACATGGATGGCATATTGCTAATTGGAAATGATATAGAATTTCTAGATAGCATAAAAGGATACTTGATAAGAATTTTTCAATGAAAGACCTCGGTGAAGCTGCTTACATATTAGGTATCAAGATCCATAGAGATAGATCAAGACGCTTGATAAAGAGTTTTCAATGAGTACATACCTTGACAAGATTTCGAAGGAGTTCAAAATGGATCAGTCAAAGAAAGAGTTCTTGTCTGTATTGTAAGGTGTGAAGTTGAGTAAGACTCGAAGCCCGACCACGACACAAGATAGAGATAGAATGAAAATCATTCCCTATGCCTCAGCCATAGGTTCTATAAAGTATGTCATGCTATGTACCAGACCTATTGTGTACCTTGCCATGAGTTTTGGTAAGGGATACAATAGTGATCCAGGAGTAGATCACTGGACAACGGGGAAAAATATTATTAGTTACCTAAGAGGGCTAAGGAAATGTTTCTCAGTTATGGAGATGATAAAGGGTTCATTGAAAATGGTTACGTCAATGTAAGCTTTAACATTGATCTAGATGACTCTGACTCTCATTATGGATACGTATTGAAAGTGGGAGCACTTACCTAGAGTAGCTCCATGCAGAGCATTGTAGACATAGAAATTTGCAAAATGCATATGGATCCAAATGTGGCAGACCCATTGACTAAACTTCTCTCACAATCAAAACATGATCACACCTTAGTACCCCTTGGGTATTAATCACATGGCGATGTGAACTAGATTATTGACTCTAGTAAACTCTTTGGGTGTTAGTCACATGGCGATGTGAACTATGGGTGTTAATCACATGATGATGTGAACTAGATTATTGACTCTAGTGCAAGTGGGAGACTGAAGGAAATATGCCCTAGAGTCAATAATAAAGTTGTTGTTTTATATTTCCTTATTCACGATAAAGATTTATTATTCATGCTAGAATTGTATTGATTGGAAACTGAAATACATGTGTGAATACATAAACAAATACCGTGTCCCTAGTAAGCCTCTACTAGACTAGCTCGTTGATCAAAGATGGTTAAGGTTTCCTAACCATAGGCATGTGTTGTCATTTGATAACGGGATCACATCATTAGGAGAATGATGTGATGGACAAGACCCATCTGTTAGCTTAGCATATTGATTGTTCAGTGTATTGCTATCGCTTTCTCCATGTCAAATACATATTCCTTTGACTATAAGATTATGCAACTCCCGGATACCGGAGGAATACCTTATGTGCTATCAAACGTCACAATGTAACTGGGTGATAATAAAGATGCTCTATAGGTATCTCCGAAGGTGTTTGTTGAGTTGGCATAGATCAAGATTAGGATTTGTCACTCTGAGTATCGGAGAGGTATCTATGGGCCCTCTCGATAATACACATCATAAGCTTGCAAGCAAATGACTAAGGAGTTAGTCACAAGGTGATGTATTACAGAACAAGTATAGAGACTTGTCGGTAACGAGATTGAACTAGGCATATGTTGGGAAACATAGTAATTTCAATATAAATCCTACGCACACGCAAGATCATGGTGATGCATAGCAACGAGAGGGGAGAGTGTTGTCCATGTACCCTCGTAGACCGAAAGCGGAAGCGTTAGCACAACGAGGTTGATGTAGTCGTACGTCTTCACGATCCAACCGATCAAGTACCGAACGTACGGCACCTTCGAGTTCAGCACACGTTCAGCTCGATGACGTCCCACGAACTCCGATCCAGCAGAGCTTTGCAGGAGAGTTCCGTCAGCACGACGGCGTGTTGACGGTGTTGATGATGCTACCGACACAGGGCTTCGCCTAAGCACCGCTACAATATTACCGAGGTGGAATCTGGTGGAGGGGGGCACCGCACACGGCTAAGAGATCAAGAGATCAATTGTTTTGTCTAGAGGTGCCCCCTGCCCCCGTATATAAAGGATCATGGGGGAGGGGCGACCGGCCAGGAGGAGGCGCGCCAGGGAGGAGTCCTACTCCCACCAGGAGTAGGACTCCTTCTTTTCCTAGTTGGAGTAGGAGGGGGAAAGGAAGGGAGAGAGGAGAGGAAGGAAAGGGGAGCACCACCCCCCTCCTTGTCCTATTCAGACTAGAGGGGGAGGGGGCGCACGGCCTACCCTGGCCGCCCCTTCTCTTCTCCACTAGGGCCCATGAGGCCCAATAAACCCCCGGGGGGTTCCGGTAACCCCCTGGTACTCTGGTATATGCCCTAAACCTTCAGAAACTATTCCGGTGTCCGAACATAGTCATCCAATATATCGACCTTTACGTCTCGACCATTTCGAGACTCCTTGTCATGTCCATGATCATATCCGGGACTCCAAACTACCTTCGATACATCAAAACACAAAAACTCATAATACCGATCGTCACCAAACTTTTGGCGTGCGGACCCTACGGGTTCGAGCACTATGTAGACATGACGGAGACTCGTTTCCAGTCCATAACCAATAGTGGAACCTGGATGCTCATATTGGTTCCAACATATTCTATGAAGATCTTTATCGGTCAAACTGCATAACAACATACGTTGTTCCTTTTGTCATCGGTATGTTACTTGCCCGAGATTCGATCATCGGCATCTCAATACCTAGCTCAATCTCGTTACTGGCAAGTCTCTTTACTTGTTACGTAATGCATCATCCTACAACTAGCTCCTTAGCTACATTGCTTGCAAGGCTTATCGTGATGTGCATTACTCAGAGGGCCCAGAGATACCTCTCCGACAATCGGAGTGACAAATCCTAATCTCGAAATACGCCAACTCAACATGTACCTTCGGAGACACCTATAGAGCTCCTTTATAATCACCCAGTTACGTTGTGATGTTTGGTAGCACACAAAGTGTTCCTCTGGTAAACGGGAGTGGCATAATCTCATAGTCGTAGGAACATGTATAAGTCATGAAGAAAGCAATAGCAACATACTAAACGATCAAGTGCTAGGCTAATGGAATGGGTCAAGTCAATCACATCATTCTCCTAATGATGTGATCCCGTTAATCAAATGACAACTCATGTCTATGGCAAGGAAACACAACCATCTTTGATCAACGAGCTAGTCAAGTATAGGCATACTAGTGACACTATGTTTGTCTATGTATTCACACATGTATTATGTTTCCGGTTAATACAATTCTAGCATGAATAATAAACATTTATCATGATATGAGGAAATAAATAATAACTTTATTATTGCCTCTAGGGCATATTTCATTTAGTCTGCCACTTGCACTAGAGTCAATAATCTAGATTACAGAGTAATGAATCTAACACCCATGGAGCCTTGGTGCTGATCATGTTTTGCTCGTGGAAGAGGCTTAGTCAACGGGTCTGCAACATTCAGATCCGTATTTATCTTTCAAATCTCTATGTCTCCCACCTGGACTGGTCCTGGATGGAATTGAAGCGTCTCTTGATGTCCTTGGTTCTCTTGTGAAATCTAGATTCCTTTGCCAAGGCAATTGCACCAGTATTGTCACAAAAGATTTTCATTGGACCCGATGCATTAGGTATGACACCTAGATCGGATATGAACTCCTTCATCCAGGCTCCTTCATTTGCTGCTTTGGAAGCAGCTATGTACTCCGCTTCACATGTAGATCCTGCCACGACGCTTTGTCTAGAACTGCACCAACTGACAGCTCGACTGTTTAATATAAACACATATCCGGTTTGCGATTTAGAATCATCCGGATCAGTGTCAACGCTTGCATCGACGTAACCATTTACGACTAGCTCTTTGTCACCTCCATAAGCGAAAACATATCCTTAGTCCTTTTCGGTATTTTAGGATATTCTTGACGCTGTCGATGATCCACTCTGGATTACTTTGGTACCTCCTGCTAAGCTAATAGCTAGGCACACATCAGTCCAGTACACAGCATTGCATACATGATAGAGCCTATGGCTGAAGCATAGGGAACATCTTTCATTTTCTCTCTATCTTCTGCAGTGGTCGGGCATTGAGTCTGACTCAACTTCACACCTTGTAATATAGGCAAGAACCCTTTCTTTGCTTGATCCATTTTGAACTTTATCAAAACTTTATCAAGGTATGTGCTTTCTGAAAGTCCAATTAAGCATCTTGATCTATCTCTATAGATCTTATGACCAATATATAAGCAGCTTCACCGAGGCCTTTCATTGAAAAACTTTTATTCAAGTATCCTTTTATGCTATCCGGAAATTCTATATCATTTCCAATCAACATTATGTCGTCTACATATAATGATATAGAATGACGTGATTGGAAATGACAACACATATAATGATAACGGGATCACATCATTAGGAGAATGACGTGATTGACTTGACCCATTCCGTTAGCTTAGCACTTGATTGTTTAGTATGTTGCTATTGCTTTCTTCATGACTTATACAAAGTTCCTACAACTATGAGATTATGCAACTCCCGTTTACTGGACGAACACTTTGTGTGCTAACAAACGTCACAATGTAATTGGGTGATTATAATGGAGCTCTACACGTGTATCCAAAGGTACATGTTGAGTTGTCGTATTTCAAGATTAGGTTTTGTCACTCCGATTGTCGGAGAGGTATCTCTGGGCCCTCTCGGTAATGCACATCACTATAAGCCTTGCAAGCAATGTAGCTAATGAGTTAGTTACGAAATGATGCATTACGTAATGAGTAAAGGGACTTGCCGGTAACGAGATTGAACTAGGTATTGGATACCAATGATCGAATCTCGGGCAAGTAACATACCGATGACAAAGGGAACTACATATGTTGTTATGCGGTTTGACCGATAAAGATCTTCGTAGAATATGTAGGAGCCAATATGAGCATCCAGGTTCCGCTATTGGTTATTGACCGGAAACAGTTCTAGGTCATGTCTACATAGTTCTCGAACCCGTAGGGTCCGCACGCTTAAGGTTTCGATGACAGTTATATTATGAGTTTATGAGTTTTGATGTACCGAAGTTTGTTCGGAGTCCCGAATGAGATTACGGACATGACAAGGAGTTTCGAAATGGTTGAGACATGAAGATTGATATATTGGAAGCCTATATTTGGATATCGGAAGTGTTCCTGGTGAAATCGGGATTTTACCGGAGTACCGGGAGGTTACCGAAACCCCCGGGGGGCTTAATGGGCCTACATGGGCCCTAGTGGAGAGGAAGAGAGGAGGCAAGGGCTGGCCGCGCCCCCTACCCCCTAGTCCGAATAGGACAAGGATGAGGCGGCCCCCCTTCCTTCCCTCTTCCTCCTCCTTCCCCTTTCTCCTTCTCCAACTAGGAAGAAGGGAGTCCTACTCCCGGTGGGAGTAGGACTCCCCCTTGGCGCGCCCTCCTTGGTCGGCCGCCCCTCCCCCTTGGCTCCTTTATATACAGGGGCGGGGGGCACCACTAAGACACAACAATTGATCTCTTGATCTCTTAGCCGTGTGCGGTGCCCCCCTCCACCAAAGTCCTCGATAATATTGTAGCAGTGCTTAGGCGAAGCCCTGCGACGGTAGAACATCAAGATCGTCACCACGTCGTCGTGCTGATGGAACTCTTCCCCGACACCCTACTGGATCGAAGTCCGGGGATCATCATCGAGCTGAACAAGTGCTAGAACTCAGAGGTGCCGTAGTTTCGGTGCTTGATCGGTCAGGCCGTGAAGACATACGACTACATCAACCGCGTTGTTCTAATGCTTCCGCTTTTGGTTTACGAGGGTACGTGGACAACACTCTCCCCTCTCGTTGCTATGCATCACCAAGGTCTTGCGTGTGCGTAGGAATTTTTTTGAAATTACTACGTTCCCCAACAAAAATGTGGCAATTGCTAACATGATTCGGATAGACTTAAGCATCGCTACGGGTGAGAAAGTCTCATCGTAGTCAACCCCTTGAACTTGTCAAAAACCTTTCGCAACAAGTCGAGCTTTGTAGATAATAACATTACCATCAGCTTCAGTCTTCTTCTTGAAAATCCATTTATTTTCGATGGCTTGCCGATCATCAGGCAAGTTAAACAAAGTCCACACTTTGTTCTCATACATGGATCCCATCTCAGATTTCATGGCCTCAAGCCATTTTGCGGAATTTGGGCTCATCATTGCTTCCTCATAGTTTGTAGGTTCGCCATGGTCAAGTAACATGACCTCCAAAATAGGATTACCGTACCACTCTGGTGCGGATCTTACTCTGGTTGACCTACGAGGTTCGGTAGTAACGTGATCTGAAGTTTCATGATCAATATCATTAACTTCCTCAAGAATTGGTGTAGACATCACAGGAACCAGTTTCTGTGATGAAACTACTTTCCAATAAGGGAGCAGGTATAGTTACCTCATCGAGTTCTACTTTCCTCCCACTCACTTCTTTCGAGAGAAACTCCTTCTCTAGAAAGGATCCAAATTTAGCAGCAAAAGTCTTGTCTTCAGATCTGTGATAGAAGGTGTACCCAATAGTCTCCTTTGGGTATCCTATGAAGACACATTTCTTCGATTTGGGTTCGAGCTTATCAAGTTGAAGTTTTTTCACATAAGCATCGCAGCCCCAAACTTTAAGAAACGACAACTTTGGTTTCTTGCCAAACCACAGTTCATAAGGCGTCGTCTCAACGGATTTTGATGGTGCCCTATTTAACGTGAATGCGGCCATCTCTAAAGCATAACCCCAAAACGATAGCATTAAATCAGTAAGAGACATCATAGATCGCACCATATCTAGTAAAGTACGATTACGACGTTCAGACACACCATTACGTTGTGGTGTTCCGGGTGGCGTGAGTTGCGAAACTATTCCGTATTGTTTCAAATGTAGACCAAACTCGTAACTCAAATATTCTCCTCCATGATTAGATCGCAGAAACTTTATTTTCTTGTTACGATGATTTTCAACTTCACTCTGAAATTCTTTGAACTTTTCAAATGTTCCAGACTTATGTTTCATTAAGTAGATATACCCATATCTGCTCAAATCATCAGCGAAGGTGAGAAAATAATGATACCCGCCGCGAGCCTCAATCTTAGTTGGACCACATACATCAGTATGTATGATTTCCAATAAATCTGTTGCCCGCTCCATACTTCCGCAGAACGGCGTTTTAGTCATCTTGCCCATGAGGCATGGTTCGCAAGTACCAAGTGATTCATAATCAAGTGATTCCAAAAGTCCATCAGTATGGAGTTTCTTCATGCGCTTTACACCAATATGACCTAAACGGCAGTGCCACAAATAAGTTGCACTATAATTATCAACTCTGCATCTTTTGGCTTCAACATTATGAATATGTGTATCACTACTATCGAGATTCAACAAAAATAGACCACTCTTCAAGGGTGCATGACCATAAAAGATATTACTCATATAAATAGAACAACCATTATTCTCTGATTTAAATGAATAACCGTCTCGCTTCAAACAAGATCCAGATATAATGTTCATGCTTAACGTTGGCACAACAATTATTCAGGTCTAAAACTAATCCCGAAGGTAGATGTAGAGGTAGCGTGCCGACCGTGATCACATCGACTTTGGAACCATTTCCAACGCGCATCGTCACCTTGTCCTTAGCCAATCTTCGCTAATCAGTAGTCCTGTTTGAGTTGCAAATATTAGCAATGAACCAAGATCAAATACCAGTGCTCTTGTGAGCATTAGTAAGGTACACATCAATAACATGTTTATCACATATACCTTTGTTCACCTTGCCATCCTTCTTATCCACCAAATACTTGGGGCAGTTCCGCTCCCAGTGACTAGTCCCTTTGCAGTAGAAGCAATCAGTCTCAGGCTTAGGTCCGGACATAGGTTTCTTCTCTTGAGCGGCAACTTGCTTGCCGTTCCTCTTGAAGTTCCCCTTCTTGTTCCCTTTACCCTTTTTCTTGAAACTGGTGGTCTTGTTGACCATCAACAGTTGATGCTCCTTTTTGATTTCTACCTCCGCAGCTTTTAGCGTTGCGAAGAGCTCGGGAATTGTCTTGTTCATCCCTTGCATATTATAGTTCATCACGAAGCTCTTGTAGCTTGGTGGCAGTGATTGAAGAATTCTGTCAATGACACTATCATCAGGAAGATTTACTCCCAGTTGAATCAAGTGATTATTATACCCAGACATTTTGAGTATATGTTCACTCACAAAACTATTCTCCTCCATCTTGCAGCTATAGAACTTATTGGAGACTTCATATCTCTCAATCTGAGCATTTGCTTGAAATATTAACTTGAACTCCTGGAACATCTCATATGTTCCATGACGTTCAAAGCGTCGTTGAAGTCCCGGTTCTAAGCTGTAAAGCATGGCACACTAAACTATCGAGTAGTCATCAGCTTTGGTCTGCCATACATTCTTAACATTGTCGGTTGCATCTGCAGCAGGTCTGGCACCCAGCGGTGCTTCTAGGACGTAGTTTTTCTGTGCAGCAATGAGGATAATCCTCAAGTTACGGACCCAGTCCGTGTAATTGCTACCATCATCTTTCAACTTAGCTTTCTCAAGGAACGCATTAAAATTCAAAGAAACAACAGCAGGAGCCATCCATCTACAACAAACATAGATAAGCAAAATACTATCAGGTACTAAGTTCATGATAAATTTAAGTTCAATTAATCATATTACTTAAGAACTCCCACTTAGATAGACATCCCTCTAATCATCTAAGTGATCACGTGATCCAAATCAACTAAACCATGTCCGATCATCACGTGAGATGGAGTAGTTTTCAATGGTGAACATCACTATGTTGATCATATCTACTATATGATTCACGCTCTACCATTCGGCCTCAGTGTTCTGAGGCCATATCTGTATATGCTAGGCTCGTCAAGTTTAACCTGAGTATTCCCCGTGTGCAACTGTTTTGCACCCGTTGTATTTGAACGTAGAGCCTATCACACCCGATCATCACGTGGTGTTTCGGCACGAAGAACTTTCGCAACAGTGCATACTCAGGGAGAACACCTATACCTTGAAATTTAGTGAGAGATCATCTTCCGTCAATCAAAGCAAAATAAGATCCATAAAGGATAAACATCACATGCAATCAATATAAGTGATATGGTATGGCCAGCATCATCTTGTGCTTGTGATCACCATCTCCGAAGCACCGTCATGATCACCATCGTCACGGGCGCGACACCTTGATCTTCATCGTAGCATCATTGTCGTTTCGCCACCTATTGCTTCTACGACTATAGCTACCACTTAGTGTTAAAGTAAAGCAATTACAGGGCGATTGCATTGCATACAGTAAAGCGACAACCATATGGCTACTGCCAGTTGCCGATAACTTTGTTACAAAACATGATCATCTCATACTATAAAATTTAGCATCATGTCTTGACCATATCACATCACAACATGCCCTGCAAAAACAAGTTAGACGTCCTCTACTTTGTTGTTGCAAGTTTTACGTGGTTGTTGATACGTCCATTTTGCATCATGCTTTTATATCAATATTTATAGCATTATGGGCTGTTATTACACATTATGTAACAATACTTATGGCTATTCTCTCTTATTTTACAAGGTTTACCATGAAGAGGGGAATGCTTAAGGTGGAATTCAGGCCGAAAAGGAGCAAATATTGAAACCTATTCTGCACAGCTCCAAAAATCCTGAAACTCCACGGAAGTCATTTTTGGAATTAATAAGAATTATTGAGCGAAGAAACACCGAGGGGGCCCACACCCTGGCCGGGAGGGTGGGGGGCGCGCCCACCCCTCTGGCGCGCCCTGTCTCCTGGGCCCCCTAGTGGCCCTCCGGTGCCCATCTTACGCTATATGAAGGCTTTACCTCGAAAAAAATCATAAGCAAGCTTACGGGATTTAAACTCCGCCGCCACGAGGCGGATCCTTGCGGAACCAATCTAGGGCTCCGTGAGCTGTTCTGTCGGGAAACTTCCCTCGGGAGGAAATCATCGCCATCGTCATCACCAACGATCCTCTCATCGGGAGGGTCAATATCCATCAACATCTTCACCAGCACCATCTCCTCTCAAAACCCTAGTTCATCTCTTGTATCCAATCTTGTATCCAAACCACAAATTGGTACACGTGGGTTGCTAGTAGTGTTGATTACTCCTTGTAGTTGATGCTAATTGGTTTACTTGGTGGAAGATCATATGTTCAGATCCTTAATGCATATTATTACTCCTCGATTATGAACATGAATATGCATTGTGAGTAGTTACGTTTGTTCTTGAGGACATGGGTGAAGTCTTGCTATTAGTAGTCATGTGAATTTGGTATTCGTTCGATATTTTGATGAGATGTATGTTGTCTTTCCTCTAGTGGTGTTATGTGAACATCAACTACATGACACTTCACCCTTATTTGGGCCTAGAGGAAGGCATTGGGAAGTAATAAGTAGATGATGGGTTGCTAGAGTGACAGAAGCTTAAACCCTAGTTTATGCGTTGCTTCGTAAGGGGCTGATTTGGATCCATATGTCTAATGGTATGGTTAGGTTTACCTTAATACTTCTTTTGGAGTTGCAGATGCTTGCAATAGGGGTTAATCATAAGTGGGATGCTTTTCCAAGTAAGGGCAGTACCCAAGCACCGGTCCACCCACATATCAAATTATCAAAGTACCGAAGGCGAATCATATGAGCGTCATGAAAACTAGCTTGACGATAATTCCCATGTGTCCTCGGGAGCGCTTTTCTCATTATAAGAAATTGTCCAGGCTTGTCCTTTGCTACAAAAAGGATTGGGCCACCTTGCTGCACTTTATTTACTTTCATTGCTTGTTACCCGTTACAATTAATCTTATCACAAAACTATCTATTACCTACAATTTCAGTGCTTGCAGAGAAAACCTTACTGAAAACAGCTTGTCATTTCCTTCTGCTCCTCGTTGGGTTCGACACTCTTACTTATCGAAAGGACAACGATAGATCCCCTATACTTGTAGGTCATCAAGACTCTTTTCTGGCGCCGTTGCCGGGGAGTGAAGAGCCTTTGGTGAGTGGAACTTGGTAAGGAAACATTTATATAGTGTGTGGAAATTTTCTGTCACTTGTTACTATGGAAACTAATCCTTTGAGGGGCTTGTTCGGGGTATCTTCACCCCGACCAGAAGAGAAAAGAGTTGCTCCTCAACCTACTGAACCTACTAAATATTTTACTTTGAGATTCCTTCGGGTATGATAGAGAAACTGCTAGCTAATCCCTTTGCAAGAGATGGAACATTGCATCCCGATTTACACCTTATCTTTGTGGATGAAGTTTGTGGATTATTTAAGGTTGCAAGTATTCCCGATGATGCTGTCAAAAGGAAGGTCTTCCCTTTATCTTTGAAGGGAGATGCATTGACATGGTATAGGCTATGTGATGATACGGGATCTTGGAATTATAAACGATTGAAGCTGGAATTTCACCAGAAGTTCTATCCTATGCATCTTGTTCATCGTGATCGTAATTACATATATAATTTCTGACCTCGCGAAGGAGAAAGCATCGCTCAAGCTTGGGGGAGGCTTAAGTCAATGTTATATTCATGCCCCAATCATGAGTTCTCAAGAGAAATGATTATTCTAAATTTTTATGCTCGGCTTTCTCCCAATGATCGCACCATGCTTGATACTTCCTGTGCTGGTTCTTATATGCTGAAGACTACTGAATTCAAGTGGGATTTATTGGAAAGAATTAAACGCAACTCTGAAGATTGGGGTTCCGACGATGGTAAGGAGTCAGCTATAACACCTAAGTTTGATTGTGTTAAATCTTTTATGGATACCGATGCTTTTCATGGATTTAGCGCTAAGTATGGACTTGACTCTGAGATAGTAGCTGCTTTTTGTGAATCTTTTGCTACTCACGTTGATCTCCCTAAGGAGAAGTGGTTTAAATATAATCCTCCTATTGAAGTAAAAGTAGTTACACCTATTACAGTTGAAGAAAAGACTGTCACTTATAATGATCCTATGGTTCCTACTAGTTATGTTGAAAAACCACCTTTTCCTGTTAGGATAAAGGATCATGCTAAAACTTCGACTGTTGTTTGTAAGAGTAATACTAGAACTTATACACCTCCTGAGCAAATCAAACTTGAACCTAGTATTGATATGGTTAAAGATCTCTTGGATGATAATTTTGATGGGCATGTTATTTACTTTTGTGAACAGGCTGCTAATATTGCTAGACCAGATGCCAAGATACATAGACCTGTTGTAGGCATGCCTGTTATTTCTGTTAAAATAGGAGATCAGTTATCATGGCTTATCTGATATGGGTGCTAGTGCTAGTGCAATACCCTATGACTTATATAAAGAAATTATGCATGATATTGCACCCGCTGAAGTAGAAGATATTGATGTTACTATTAAGCTTGCCAATAGGGACACCATTAAGCCAGTTGGGGTTGTTAGAGATGTTGAAGTCTTGTGTGGGAAAGTTAAATATCCTACTGATTTTCTTGTTCTTGGTTCCCCACAAGATGACTTTTGTCCCATTATTTTTATTAGACCCTTCTTGAATACTGTTAATGCTAGGACTGATTGCCAAAAGGATGTTGTTACAATTGGCTTAGGGGATATGTCTCATGAGTTTAATTTTGCTAAGTTTCGTAGACAACCCCGTGATAAAGAATCACCTAGTAAGGATGAGATTATTGGTCTTGCTTCTATTGCCATGCCTCCTACCGATCCGTTAGAACAATATTTGCTAGACCATGAAAATGATATGTTTATGAATGAAAGAAGGGAAATAGATGAAGTGTTCCTTCAACAGGGTCCTATTCTGAAACACAACTTGCCTGTTGAAATCCTAGGGGATCCCCCTCCACCCAAGGGTGATCCTGTGTTTGAGCTCATACCATTACCTGATAATCTTAAGTTTGCTTACCTTGGTGAAAAGAAAATATATCCTGTTATTATTAGTGCTAACCTTTCAGAGCAAGAAGAAGAAAGATTATTGAAAACACAGAAGAAGCACCATGCTGCTATTGGATATACTCTGGATGATCTTAAGGGCATTAGTCCCACTCTATGCCAACACAAAATAAATGTGGAAAGATGCCAAACCAGTTAGGGATCCTCAACGACGGTTGAATCCTAAGATGAAAGAAGTGGTAAGAAAGGAGATACTAAAGCTCCTTGAGGAAGGTATAATTTATCCAGTTGCTGATAGTGATTGGGTAAGTCATGTCCATAGCATTCCTAAGAAGGGAGGTATTACTGTCGTTCCTAATGATAAAGTTGAATTGATCCCGCAAAGAATTATTACAGGTTATAGGATGGTAATTGATTTCCGTAAATTAAATAAAGCTACTAAGAAAGATCATTACCCTTTAACTTTAATTGATAAAATGCTAGAAAAACTGTCCAAACATACACATTTTTTCTTTCTAGATGGTTATTCTGGCTTCTCTAAAATACCTGTGTCAGCGCGGGATCAATCAAAAACTACTTTTACTTGCCCTTTTGGTACTTTTGCTTATAGATGTATGCCTTTTGGTTTATGTAATGCACCTGCTACCTTTCAAAGATGCATGATGGCTATATTTTCTGATTTTTGTGAAAAGATTTGTGAGGTATTCATGGATGATTTCTCCGTTTATGGATCCTCTTTTGATGATTGTTTGATCAACCTTGATCAAGTTTTGCAGAGATGCGAAGACACTAGTCTCGTCCTGAATTGGGAAAAGTGTCACTTTATGGTTAATGAAGGCATTGTCTTGGGGCATAAGATTTCCGAGAGAGGCATTGAAGTTGATAAAGCCAAAGTTGATGCTATTGAAAAGATGCCATGTCCCAAGGATATAAAAGGTATAAGAAGTTTCCTTGGTCATGCCGGTTTTTATAGGAGGTTCATTAAGGACTTTTCTAAAATCTCTAGGCCTTGGACTAATTTATTGCAAAAAGATATTCCTTTTGTCTTTGATGATGATTGTGTAGAAGCATTTGAAATACTTAAGAAAGCTTTGATCACTGCACCTATTGCTCAGCCACCTGATTGGAATTTACCTTTTGAAATTATGTGTGATGCTAGTGATTATGCTATAGGTGTTGTTCTAGGGCAAAGAGTCAATAAGAAATTGAATGTTATCCAGTATGCTAGTAAAATCTTGATACTGCCCAGAGAAATTATGCTACTACTGAAAAAGAATTCTTAGCAGTCATATTTGCTTGTGATAAGTTTAGACCTTATATTGTTGATTCCAAAGTTACTATTCACACTGATCATGCTGCTATTAAATATCTTATGGAAAAGAAAGATGCTAAGCCTAGACTTATTAGATGGGTTCTCTTGCTCCAAGAATTTGATTTGCATATTATTGATAGAAAGGGAGCTGAGAACCCCGTTGCAGACAACTTGTCTAGGTTAGAGAATGTTCTTGATGACCCACTACCTATTGATGATAGCTTTCCTAATGAACAATTAGCGGTCATTAATGCTTCTCGTGCTGGTCCTTGGTATGCTGATTATGCTAATTATATTATTGCCAAATTTATACGACCTAGCTTCACATACCAGCAAAAGAAAAAGTTCTTTTATGATTTAAGACATCACTACGGCATCCGGGAGTTGCACAATCTCATGGTCTAAGGAAATGATACTTGACATTAGAAAAGCTTTAGCATACGAACTACAAGATCTTTGTGCTAGGCTTCGGATTGGGTCTTGTCCATCACATCATTCTCCTAATGATGTGATCACGTTATCAACGACATCCAATGTCCATGGTCAGGAAACCGTAACCATCTATTGATCAACGAGCTAGTCAACTAGAGGCTTACTAGGGACATGGTGTTGTCTATGTATCCACACATGTATCTGAGTTCCTATCAATACAATTATAGCATGGATAATAAACGATTATCATGAACAAGGAAATATAATAATAATAACTAATTTATTATTGCCTCTAGGGCATATTTCCAACATCATCAGGACTCTTTTCTGGCGCCGTTGCCGGGGAGTGTAGCGCTTTTGGTGAGTGGAACTTGGTAAGGGAACATTTATATAGTGTGCTGAAATTTTCTGTTACTTGTCACAATGGAAACTAATCCTTTGAGGGGCTTGTTAGGGTATCTTCACCCGACCGTAAGAAAAAGAGTTGCTCCTCAGCCTACTGAACTTTATGAAAATATTTACTTTGAGATTCCTTCGGTATGATAGAGAAACTGCTAGCTAATCCATTTGCGGAGATGGAACATTGCATCCCGATTTACACCTTATCTTTGTGGCTGAAGTTTGTGGATTATTTAAGCTTGCAGGTATTCCCGATGATGTTGTCAAAAGGAAGGTCTTCCTTTATCTTTGAAGGAGATGCATTGACATGGTATAGGCTATGTGATGATCGAGATCTTGGAATTATAAACAATTGAAGTTGGAATTTCACCGAAGTTCTATCCTATGCATCTTGTTCATCGTGATCGTAATTACATATATAATTTCTGGCCTCATGAAGGAGAAAGCATCGCTCAAGCTTGGGGAGGCTCAAGTCAATGTTATATTCATGCCCCAATCATGAGCTCTCCAGAAATGATTATTCAAAACTTTTATGCTCGGCTTTCTCTTAATGATCGCAACCTGCTCGATACTTCTGTCTTTGGTTCTTAAATCTCAAGACTATTGATTTCAAATGGGACTTATTGGAAAGAATTAAACGCAACTCAAGATTGGAGTTCGACGATGGTAAGGAGTCGTATGACACCTAAGTTCGATTGTGTTAAATCTTTTATGGATACCGATGCTTTTCGTGGATTTAGCGCTAAGTATGGACTTGACTCTGAGATAGTAGCTTCTTTCTGCGAATCTTTTGCTACTCACGTTGATCTCCCTAAAGAGAAGTGGTTTAAATATAATCCTCCTGTTGAAGTGAAAGTATTTGCACCTATTACAGTTGAAGAAAAGACTATCACCTATAGTGATCCTATTGTTCCTACTACTTATGTTGAGAAACTTCCTTTTCCCGTTAGGATAAAGGATCATGCTAAAGCTTCGACTGTTGTTCGTAAGAGTAATACTAGGACTTATACACCTCCTAAGAAAATTAATGTTGAACCTAGTATTGCTATGGTTAAAGATCTCTTGGATGATGGTTTAGATGGGCATGTTATTTATTTCTGTGATGCATCTACTAATATTGCTAGACCAGATACTAAGATACATAGACTTGTCGTAGGCATGCCTGTTATTTCTATTAAAATAGGAGATCATTGTTATCATGGCTTATGTGATATGGGTGCTAGTTCTAGTGAGATACCTTATGATCTATATAAAGAAATTATGCACGACATTGCACCCGTTGAATTAGAAGACATTGATGTCACTATTAAGCTTGCTAATAGGGATACCATTAAACCAGTTGGGATTGTTAGAAATGTTGAAGTTTTGTGTGGGAAGGTTAAATACCCTGCTGATTTTCTTGTTCTTGGCTCCCCACAAGATGATTTTTGTCCCATTATTTTTGGTAGACCCTTCTTGAATACAGCTAGTGCTAAGATTGATTGTGAAAAAGATACTATCACCATTGGCATAGATGGTATGTCTCATGAGTTTAATTTTGCTAAGTTTCGTAGACAACCTCGTGATAGGGAACCACCTAGTAAGGATGAGATTATTGGTGTTGCTTCCATTATCTCGTGCCTCCTACTGATCCGTTAGAACAATATTTGCTAGACCATGAAAATGATATGTTATGAAGGAAAGAAGGGAAATAGATGAAGTGTTCTTTAAATAGGAACCTATGTTGAAATATAACCTTCCCGTTGAAATTCTTGGGGATCCTCCTCCACCCAAGGGTGATCTCGTGTTTGAACTCAAACTATTACCTGATAATCTTAAGTATGCTTATCTTGATGAAAAGGAAATATATCCTGTTATTATTAGTGCGAACCTTTCAGAGCAAGAAGAAGAAGTATTATTGAAAACTCTGAAGAAGCACCGAGCAGCTATTGGATATACTCTGGATGATCTCAAGGGCATCAGTCCCACATTATGCCAACACAAAATTACAGTGGAAAAAGATGACAAACCAGTTAGAGATCCTCAAAGACGACTAAATCCCAAGATGAAAGAAGTGGTAAGAAAGGAGATACTAAAGCTCCTTGAGGCAGGTATTATTTATCCCGTTGCTGATAGTGAATGGGTGAGCCCTGTCCATTGTGTTCCTAAAAAGGGAGGTATTACCGTTGTTCCTAATGATAAAGGTGAATTGATCCCGCAAAGAATTATTACATGTTATAGGATGGTAATTGATTTTGGTAAATTAAATAAAGCTACTAAGAAAGATCATTACCCTTTACCTTTTTATTGATCAAATGCTAGAAAAACTATCCAAACATACACATTTTTGCTTTCTAGATGGTTATTCTGGCTTCTCTAAAATACCTGTGTCAGCGCGGGATCAATCAAAAACTACTTTTACTTGCCCTTTTGGTACTTTTGCTTATAGATGTATGCCTTTTGGTTTATGTAATGCACCTGCTACCTTTCAAAGATGCATGATGGCTATATTTTCTAATTTTTGTGAAAAGATTTGTGAGGTATTCATGGATGATTTCTCCGTTTATGGATCCTCTTTTGATGATTGTTTGAGCAACCTTGATCGAGTTTTGCGAGATCTGAAGACACTAGTCTCGTCTGAATTGGGAAAAGTGTCACTTTATGGTTAATGAAGGCATTGTCTTGGGGCATAAGATTTCGAGAGAGGCATTGAAGTTGATAAAGCCAAAGTTGATGCTATTGAAAAGATGCCATGTCCCAAGGACATAAAAGGTATAAGAAGTTTCCTTGGTCATGCCAGTTTGTATAGGAGGTTCATTAAGGACTTTTCTAAAATTTCTAGGCCTCTGACTAATTTATTGCAAAAAGATATTCCTTTTGTCTTTGATGATGATTGTGTAGAAGCATTTGAAATACTTAAGAAAGCTTTGATCACTTCACCTATTGTTCAGCCACCTGATTGGAATTTACCTTCTGAAATTATGTGTGATGCCAGTGATTATGCTGTAGGTGTTGTTCTAGGACAAAGAGTCGATAAGAAATTGAATGTTATCCAGTATGCTAGTAAGACTCTTGATACTGCCCAGAGAAATTATGCTACTACTGAAAAAGAATTCTTAGCAGTTGTGTTTGCATGTGATAAGTTTAGACCTTATATTGTTGATTCCAAAGTTACTATTCACACTAATCATGCTGCTATTAAATATCTTATGGAAAAGAAAGATGCTAAGCCTAGACTCATTAGATGGGTTCTCCTCCTCCAAGAATTTGATTTGCATATCATTGATAGAAAGGGAGCTGAAAACCCCGTTGCAGACAACTTGTCTAGGTTAGAGAATGTTCTTGATGACCCACTACCTATTGATGATAGCTTTCCTGATGAACAATTAGCGGTCATTAATGCTTCTCGTACTGCTCCTTGGTATGCTAATTATGCTCATTACATTGTTGCTAAATTTATACCTCCTAGTTTCACATACTAGCAAAAGAAAAAGTTCTTTTATGATTTAAGACATCACTTTTGGGATGATCCACAACTTTATAAAGGAGTAGATGGTGTTATTAGACGTTGTGTGCCTGAGCATGAACAGGAACAGATCCTATGCAAGTGTCACTCTGGATCATATGGAGGACACCACGCTGGAGATAGAACTGCACATAAGGTATTGCAATCCGGTTTTTATTGGCCTACTCTCTTCAAAGATGCTCGTAAGTTTGTCTTGTCTTGTGATGAATGTCAAAGAATTGGTAATATTAGTAGACGTCAAGAAATGCCTATGAACTATTCTCTTGTTATTGAACCATTTGATGTTTGGGGCTTTGATTATATGGGACCCTTTCCTGTCTCTAATGGATATACACATATTTTAGTTGCTGTTGATTACGTTACTAAGTGGGTAGAAGCTATTCCAACTACTAGGCTGATCATAACACCTCTATTAAAATGCTTAAAGGAGTTATTTTTCTGACGTTTGGAGTCCCCAGATATCTTATGACTTATGGTGGTTCACATTTTATTCATGGTGCTTTCCGTAAGATGCTTGCTAAGTACGATGTTAACCATAGAATTGCATCTCATTATCACCCACAGTCTAGTGGTCAAGTAGAGTTGAGAAATAGAGAGCTCAAATTAATTTTGCAAAATACCGTGAATAGATCTAGAAAGAATTGGTCCAAGAAACTTGATGATGCATTATGGGCCTATAGAACTGCATACAAAAATCCTATGGGTATGTCTCCGTATAAGATGGTATATCAAAAAGCATGTCACTTACCTCTTGAACTTGAACATAAAGCATATTGGGCTATTAAAGAGCTCAACTATGACTTCAAACTTGCCGGTGAGAAGAGGTTGTTTGATATTAGCTCACTTGATGAATGGAGAACACAAGCCTATGAGAATGCCAAGCTATTCAAAGAAAAAGTTAAACGCTGGCATGACAAAAGGATACAAAAGCGAGAATTTAACGTAGGTGATTATGTGTTATTATTCAACTCTCGTTTAAGATTTTTTGCAGGAAAACTTCTCTCTGAATGGGAAGGTCCTTACGTTATCGAGGAGGTCTACCGTTCCGGTGCCATAAAAATCAACAACTTCGAAGGCACAAGTCCGAGGCTGATGAACGATCAAAGATTTAAACATTATATCTCAGGTAATCCTATCAATGTTGAAACTAATATTATTGAGACTGTAACCCTGGAGGAATACATAAGGGACACTTTCCAGAATGTTTCGGACTCCGAAAAGGAATAGGTATGTGGTACGGTAAGTAAACCGACTCCAAAACAATTCTAATAGCAATTTTTATCCGTTTTGGAATATTTAAGAATTTTGGAAAGAAAGAAGTAATTCGGGAAGGACACGAGGCCTCCACGAGGGTGGAGGGCGCACCCACCCTTACTGGGCGCGCCTCCGTGTCTCTTGGCCACCTCGCGTGCCTCCCGGACTCCGACTTCTTGCACGTTACATATTTTGGTCGATAAAAATTCATTATATAATCTCCCGAAGGTTTTGACCACCGTATCACACAATTATCCTCTGTTTTTGTTTCGAGCTGTTTTTCTGACAAATCTAGAGCACCATGACGTCTCCAAGCGCTCCCAAGGACAAGTTTTTCGAGAGGGTTATCAACCCCTATCTCGCGGAGGTGCTGCAACACCCTCAAACCATTGAGATGCGTGAGGGGGTGCTGCACATCCGCGATGTGGAGGGGCCGAGGCGTATCGGAAGCGTGGAGACAAAGCTCGAAGCCATGGAGCAACAAGTTTTCAAGTGCCAAGGGATGGTGGAGCGTGGACTCAACGCCAACCAGATGATGATCACGGAGTTTACCAACAACCACAAGCTAGATGTCAAGGTCATTGGGGAGACCATCCTCAAGCTTCAAGAGAAAATCGAGCACCTCCAAGCCCAGATCTATGACCTGCAAAACCAAAACTGTGAGTATGAATATAGATCAAGAGGATGAGTTTGGCTGCAGATTTGAGGATTTCGGAGACTCGATCATCCTTCTATGATGGTGAGCCTATGCCTGGGAAGATGGACGACAAGCCTACATCATCAACAACCCCTACTTCACGACCTCCGAGGACATAATCACATGGGTATGGGCACTCCCCTTGGCAACTGCCAAGCTTGGGGGAGGTGCCCCAGTATCGTATCACCATCACACTCCTATCTTTACCGTTTTACTTAGTTCGATCCTTTTAGTAGTATCTTGATCTATTAGATTGAAGTTTTGGTATCAAGTAGTTTTGAGTTTTGCTTTGTGATCTCTTTATGTAATTGAGTCCATGAGCTATCTATAATAAAGATTAGTGTTGAGTCAAGGGACTTGCCATCTTGCTATGATCTTGAGGAAAGTATAAAGAATAAAAAGAATAAAAGAGCTCATATTGATCTTATGGATAGTAATGATTTCACACAAAAAAAGTATGAGGCATAAAAGTTGTTGAAAGTTGACAAACGTAGTTTTGGTCATCGTTGCAATTAATAGGAAGTAATAAGGAAAGAGAGGTTTTCACATACAAGTATACTATCTTGGACATCTTTTATGATTGTGAGCACTCATTAAGGTTTTCACATGCAAAGAGTTGATGTTGGACAAGGAAGACAACGCATTGGTTTATGTTTTCTCACATCCTAGTTAAAGTATATTGTCATTGATCTTCCCAACATGTTGAGCTTGCCTTTCCCCCTCATGCTAGCCAAATTCCTTGCACCAAGTAGAGATACTACTTGTGCTTCCAAATATCCTTAAACCCAGTTTTTGCCATGAGAATCCACCATACCTACCTATGGATTGAGTAAGATCCTTCAAGTAAGTTTTCATGTTGCAAGCAATAAAAATTTCTCTCTAAATATGTATGATCTATTAGTGTGAATAAAATAAGCTTTATACGATCTAGTTATGGAAGCAATAAAAGCGCGGACTGCATAATAAAGGTCCATATACAAGTGGCAATATAAAGTGACGTTCTTTTGCATTAAGATTTTGTGCATCCAACCCTAAAAGCACATGACAACCTCTGCTTCCCTCTGCGAAGGGCCTATCTTTTACTTTATGTTTTTACTTTATGCTTGAGTCAAGGTGATCTTCACCTTTCCCTTTTTCATTTTATCCTTTGGAAAGCTCCTCGTGTTTGAAAGATCTTGATATATATATATATATATATGTATATATATATATATATATATATATATATCAATTGGATGTAAGTTAGCATGAATTATTATTGTTGACATCACCCAAAGGTGAATACGTTGGGAGCCAACACAATAAGCCCCTATCTTCCTCAGTGTTCGATTAAAACTCCATAACCACAAGTATTGCGTTAGTGTTAGCAATTGTAGAAGACTATATGATAGTTGAGTATGTGGACTTGCTGAAAAGCTCTATTCTTGACTCTTTCTGATGTTATGATAAATTGCAATTGCTTCAATGACTGAGATTATAGTTTGTTAGTACCGAATGAAGTTTCTGAACCATACTTGACATTGTGAATTGATTGTTAATTGAGCATAAGAAATCATATGACAAAATCTATATATGTTGCTATTATTAGAATGATCATGATGCCCTCATGTCCGTATTTTATTTTTATCAACACCTCTATCTCTAAACATGTGGACATATTTTTTGATTTCGGCTTCCGCTTGAGGACAAGCAAGGTCTAAGCTTGGGGAGTTGATACGTCCATTTTGCATGATGCTTTTATATCAATATTTATTGCATTATGGGCTATTATTACACATTATGTCACAATACTTATGGCTATTCTCTCATTTTACAAGGTTTACCATGAAGAGGGGAATCTTGCAATGGAATTCGGTGGAAAAGGAGCAAATATTGAAACCTATTCTTCACAGCTCCAAAAATCCTGAAACTCCATGGAAGTCATTTTTGGAATTAATAAGAATTATTGAGCAAAGAAAACACCGAGGGGCCCACACCTGGCCAGGGGGGGTGGGGCGCGCCCATCCCACCGGACGCGCCCCGCCTCCTTGGCCCCCTCGGTGGCCCTCCGTGCCCATCTTACGCTATATGAAGGCTTTTACCTGAAAAAATCATAAGCAAGCTTACGGGATGAAACTCCGCCGCCACGAGGCGGAACCTTGGCGGAACCAATCTAGGGCTCCGGCAGAGCTGTTCTGCTGGGGAAACTTCCCTCCGGGAGGGGAGGGGGAAATCATCACCATTGTCATCACCAGATCCTCTCTTCAGGAGGGGGTCAATCTCCATCAACATCTTCACCAGCACCATCTCCTCTCAAAACCCTAGTTCATCTCTTGTATCCAATCTTGTATCCAAACCACAAATTGGTACCTGTGGGTTGCTAGTAGTGTTGATTACTCCTTGTAGTTGATGCTAATTGGTTTACTTGGTGGAAGATCATATGTTCAGATCCTTAATGCATATTATTACTCCTCTGATTATGAACATGAATATGCTTTGTGAGTAGTTACGTTTGTTCCTGAGGACATGGGTGAAGTCTTGCTATTAGTAGTCATGTGAATTTGGTATTCGTTCGATATTTTGATGAGATGTATGTTGTCTCTCCTCTAGTGGTGTTATGTGAACGTCGACTACATAACACTTCACCATTATTTGGGCCTAGAGGAAGGCATTGGGAAGTAATAAGTAGATGACGGGTTGCTAGAGTGACAGAAGCTTAAACCCTAGTTTATGCGTTGCTTAGTAAGGGGCTGATTTGGATCCATATGTCTAATGTTGTGGTTAGATTTACCTTAATACTTCTTTTGTAGTTGTGGATGCTTGCAATAGGGGTTAATCATAAGTGGGATACTTGTCCAAGTAAGGGCAGTACCCAAGCACTGGTCCACCCACATATCAAATTATCAAAGTACCGAACGCGAATCATATGAGCGTGATGAAAACTAGCTTGATGATAATTCCCATGTGTCCTTGGGAGCGCTTTTCTCATTATAAGAAATTGTCCAGGCTTGTCCTTTTCTACAAAAAGGATTGGGCCACAACGATAGTTCATCAAGTTAGTGATGTTTTAACCTTCTCAAGGACCGGGCGTAGCCACACTCGGTTCAACTAAAGTTGGAGAAACTGACACCCGCCAGCCACCTATGTGCAAAGCATGTCGGTAGAACCGGTCTCGCATAAGCGTACGCATAATGTCGGTCCAGGCCACTTCATCCAACAATACCGCCAAACCAAAGTATGACATGCTGGTAAACAGTATGACTTTTATCGCCAACAACTCACTTGTGTTCTACTCGTGCATATAACATCTATGCATAAAACCAGGCTCGGATGCCACTATTGGGAAATGTAGTAATTTCAAAAAAAAATCCTACGCACACGCAAGATCATGGTGATGCATAGAAATGAGAGGGGAGAGTGTTGTCCACGTATCCTCGTAGACCGAAAGCGGAAGCGTTAGCACAACGCGGTTGATGTAGTCGTACGTCTTCATGATTCGACCGATCAAGTACCGAACGTACGGCACCTCCGAGTTCAGCACACGTTTAGCTCGATAATGTCCCACGAACTCCGATCTAGCAGAGCTTTGCGGGAGAGTTCCGTCAACACGACGGCGTGTTGAGGGTGTTGATGATGCTACCGATGCAGGGCTTCGCCTAAGCACCGCTACGATATTATCGAGGAGGAATCTGGTGGAGGGGGGCACCGCACACGGCTAAGAGATCAAGAGATCAATTGTTGTGTCTAGAGGTGCCCCCTGCCCCCGTATATAAAGGATCAATGGGGAGCGGGCGGCCGGCCAGGAGGAGGCGCGCCAGGGAGGAGTGCTACTCTCACTGGGAGTAGGACTCCCTCTTTTCCTAGTTGGAGTAGCAGGGGGAAAGGAAGGGAGAGAGGAGAGGAAGGAAAGGGGGGCGCCCCCCTCCTTGTCCTATTCGGACTAGAGGGGGAGGGGGCACGCGGCCTGCCCTGGCCGCCCCTCCTCTTCTCCATTAGGGCCCATGAGGCCCAATAAACCCCCGGGGGGGTTCCGGTAACCCCCCGGTACTCCGGTATATGCCCGAAACCTTCCGAAACTATTCCGTTGTCCGAACATAGTCATCCAATATATCGATCTTTACGTCTCGACCATTTCGAGACTCCTCATCATGTGTGTGATCATATCCGGGACTCTGAACTACCTTCGGTACATCAAAACACAAGAACTCATAATACCGATCGTCAACAAACATTAAGTGTGCGGACCCTACGGGTTCGAGAACTATGTAGACATGACCAAGACTCGTCTCCGGCCAATAACAAATAGCGGAACCTGGATGCTCATATTGTTTCCTACATATTCTACGAAGATCTTTATCGGTCAAACGCATAACAACATACGTTGTTCCTTTTGTCATCGGTATGTTACTTGCCTGAGATTCGATCGTCGATATCTCAATACCTAGTTCAATCTCGTTACTGGCATGTCTCTTTACTCGTTATGTAATGCATCATCCCGCAACTAACTCATTAGCTACGTTGCTCGCAAGGCTTATAGTGATGTGCATTACCGAGAGGGCCCAGAGATACCTCTCCGACAATCGGAGTAACAAATCCTAATCTCGAAATACGCCAACTCAACATGTACCTTCGGAGAAACCTGTAGAGCTCCTTTATAATCATCCAGTTACGTTGTGACGTTTGGTAGCACACAAAGTGTTCCTCCGGTAAACGGGAGTTGCATAATCTCATAGTCGTAGGAACATGTATAAGTCATGAAGAAAGCAATAGCAACATACTAAACGATCAAGTGCTAGGCTAACAGAATGGTTCAAGTCATTCTCCTAATGATGTGATCCCGTTAATCAAATGACAACTCATGTCTATGGCTAGGAAACACAACCATCTTTGATCAACGAGCTAGTCAAGTAGAGGCATACTAGTGACACTATGTTTGTCTATGTATTCACACATGTATTATGTTTCCGGTTAATACAATTCTAGCATGAATAATAAACATTTATCATGATATGAGGAAATAAATAATAACTTTATTATTGCCTCTTGGGCATATTTCCTTCAGTATAGAGATACCAACGATTGAATCTCGGCCAAGTAACATACTGATGGACAAAGGAAATTACGTATGTTGTCATAACAGTTCGACTGATAAAAGATCTTCGTAGAATATGTAGGAGCCAATATGGGCATCTAGGTTCCGCTACTAGTTATTGACCAGAGAGGTGTCTCGGTCATGTCTACATAGTTCTCGAACCCGTAGGGTCCACACGCTTAACGTTCGTTGACGATATAGTGTTATATGAGTTATATGATTTGGTGACCGAATGTTGTTCGGAGTCCTGGATGAGATCGCAGACATGATGAAGAGTCTCGAAATGGTAGAGAGGTAAAGATTGCTATATAGGATGATGGTATTCGAACACCGAAAGAGTTTCGGGATGCACCGGGTAGTCATCATGAAGGAAATATGCCCTAGAGGCAATAATAAAGTTATTATTTATTTCCGCATATCATGATAAATGTTTATTATTCATGCTATAATTGTATTAATTGGAAACATGATACATGTGTGAATACATAGACAAACTAAATGTCACTAGTATGCATGTACTTGACTAGCTCAATAATCAAAGATGGTTATGTTTCCTAGCCATAGACATGTGTTGTCATTTGATTAACGGGATCACATCATTAGGAGAATGATGTGATTGACTTGACCCATTCCGTTATCTTAGCACTTGATCGTTTAGTATGTTGCTATTGCTTTCTTCATGACTTATACAAAGTTCCTATAACTATGAGATTATGCAACTCCCGTTTACCGAAGGAACACTTTGTGTGCTACCAAACGTCACAACGTAACTGGGTGATTATGAAGGAGCTCTACAGGTGTCTCCAAAGGTACATGTTGAGTTGGCGTATTTCGAGATTAGGTTTTGTCACTTTGATTGTCGGAGAGGTATCTCTGGGCCCTCTCGGTAATGCACATCACTATAAGCCTTGCAAGCAATGTAACTAATGAGTTAGTTATGAAATGATGTATTACGTAACGAGTAAAGAGACTTGCCGGTAACGAGATTGAACTATGGATACCGACGATCGAATCTCGGGCAAGTAACATACCAATGACAAAGGAACAACGTATGTTGTTATGCGATTTGACCGATAAAGATCTTCGTAGAATATGTAGGAGCCAATATGAGCATCTAGGTTCCGCTATTGGTTATTGACCGGAAATAGTTCTAGGTCATGTCCACATAGTTCTCGAACCCGTAGGGTCCACACGCTTAACGTTATGATGACAGTCATATTATGAGTTTATAGTTTTTGATGTATTGAAGGTTGTTCGGAGTCCCGGATGTGATCACGGACATGACAAGGAGTCTCGAAATGGTCGACACATAAAGATTGATATATTGGATGCCTATATTTGGATATCGGAATCGTTCCGCGTGAAATCGGGATTTTACCAAACGGGGTTACTGGAACCCCCGAGGGGGGGTTAATGGGCCTACATGGGCCCTAAGGGAGAAGAAGAGGGCCGGCCAGGGCAGGCCGCGCCTCCCCCCCTAGTCCTAATAGGACAAGGAAGGGCGGCGCCTTTCCTCTTTCTCCCTTCCCCTTCCTTCTCCAACAAGGCAAGAGGGGGGAGTCCTACTCCCGGTGGGAGTAGGACTCCTCCAGGCGCACCCCTAGGGGCAGGCCACACCTCCCCCCTCCCTCCTTTATATACGGGGGCAGGGGGCACCCCATGACACACAAGTTGATCTTCGTGATCGTTTCTTAGCCGTGTGCGGTGCCCCCCTCCACTATATTCCACCTCGGTCATATCGTAGCGGTGCTTAGGCGAAGCCTTGCGTTGGTAGAACATCTTCACCGTCACCACGCCGTCGTGCTGACAGAACTCTTCCCCGACACCCTGCTGGATCGGAGTCTGGGGATCGTCATCGAGCTGAACGTGTGCTAAACTCGGAGGTGTCAAACGTTCGGTACTTGGATCGGTCGGATCGTGAAGACGTATGACTACATCAACCACGTTGTTCTAACGGTTCTCCTTTCGGTCAGGGTACGTGGCCAACACTCTCCCCTGTCCTTGCTATGCATCACCATGATCTTGCGTGTGGGTAGGAACTTTTTTTGAAATTACTACGTTCCCCAACAGTGGCATCCGAGCCAGGTTTTATGTGTAGATGTCATATGCACGAGTAGAACACAAGTGAGTTGTGGGCGATACAAGTCATACTGCTTACCAGCATGTCATACTTTGGTTCAGCGGTATTGTGAGATGAAGCGGCCCGGACCAACATTACGCATACGCTTACGCGAGACTGGTTTCACCGTTATGAGCACTCGTGCTTAAAGGTGACTGGCGGGTGTCTGTCTCTCTCACTTTAGTTGAACCGAGTGTGGCTATACCCGGTCCTTGCGAAGGTTAAAACAACACTAACATGACGAACTATCATTGAGGTTTTTATGCGTAGGTAAGGACGGTTCTTGCTCAACCCATAGCAGCCACGTAAAATTTGCAACAACAAAGTAGAGGACGTCTAATTTGTTTCTGCAGGGCATGTTGTGATGTGATATGGTCAAGACGTGATGCCATATTTTATTGTATGAGATGATCATGTTTTGTAACCGAAATTATCGACAGGCAGGAGCCATATGGTTGTCGCTTTATTGTATGAAATGCAAATGCCATGTAATTGCTTTACTTTATCACTAAGCGGTAGCGATAGTCGTAGAAGCAATAGATGGCGTAACGACAATGATGCTACGATGGAGATCAAGGTGTCGCGCCGGTGACAATGGTGATCACGATGGTGCTTCGGAGATGGAGATCACAAGCACAAGATAATGATGGCCATATCATATCACTTATATTGATTGCATGTGATGTTTATCCTTTATGCATCTTATCTTGCTTTAATTGACTGTAGCATTTTAAGATGATCTATCACTAAATTATCAAGAAGTGTTCTCCCTGAGAATGCACCGTTGCGAAAGTTCTTTGTGCTGAGACACCACATGATGATCGGGTGATAGGCTCTACGTTCAAATAGAACGGGTGCAAAACAGTTGCACACGCGGAATACTCAGGTTAAACTTGACGAGCCTAACATATACAGATATGGCCTCAGAACACGAAGACCGAAAGTTCGAACGTGAATCATATAGTAGATATGATCAACATAGTGATGTTCATCATTGAAACTACTCCATCTCACGTGATGATCGGACATGGTTTAGTTGAGTTGGATCACGTGATCACTTACATGACTAGAGAGATGTCTGCCTAAGTGGGAGTTCTTAAGTAATATGATTAATTGAACTTAAATTTATCATGAACTTAGTACCTGATAGTATTTTGCTTGTCTATGTTTATTGTAGATAGGTGGCTCGTGCTGTTGTTCCGTTGAATTTTAATGCGTTCCTTGAGAAAGCTAAGTTGAAAGATGATGGTAGCAATTACACGGAATGTCCGTAACCTAATGATCATCCTCATTGCTGCATAGAAGAATTACGTCCTGGAAGCACTGCTGGGTGCCAGGCCTGCTGCAGATGCAACTGACGACGTTAAGAACGTCTGGCAGAGCAAAGCTCATAACTACTTGATAGTTCAGTGTGCCATGCTTTATGGCTTGGAACCGGGTCTTCAAGGACGTTTTGAACGTCATGGAGCATATGAGATGTTCCGAGAGTTGAAGTTAATATTTCAAGCAAATGCCCGGATTGAGAGATATGAAGTCTCCAATAAGTTCTATAGCTGTAAGATGGAGGAGAATATTTCTGTCAGTGAACATATACTCAAAATGTCTGGGTATAATAATCACTTGATTCAACTGGGAGTTAATCTTCCTGATGATAGTGTCATTTACAGAATTCTCCAATCACTGCCACCAAGCTACAAGAGCTTTGTGATGAATTATAATATGCAAGGGATGGACAAGACTATTCCCGAGCTCTTTGCAATGCTAAAAGCTGCGGAGGTAGAAATCAAGAAAGAGCATCAAGTGTTGATGGTCAATAAGTGAATAATAAAGTTATTATTTATTTCCTCATATCATGATAAATGTTTATTATTCATGCTAGAATTGTATTAACCGGAAACATGATACATGTGTGAATACATAGACAAAACTATAGTCACTAGTATGCCTCTACTTGACTAGCTCATTAATCAAAGATGGTTATGTTTCCTAACCACAGACATGTGTTGTCATTTGATTAGTGAGATCACATCATTAGGAGAATGATGTGATTGACATGACCCATTCCGTTAGCCTAGCACTTGATCGTTTAGTATACTGCTATTGGTTTCTTCATGACTTATACAAAGTTCCTGCAAGTATGAGATTGTGCAACTCCCGTATACCGGAAGAACACTTTGTGTGCTACCAAACGTCTAACGTGGCGGGTGATTATAAAGGTGCTCTCTGGTGTTTCCGAAGGTACATGTTGGGTTGGCATAATTCGAGATTAGGTTTTGTCACTCGATTGTCTGGAGAGGTATCTCTGGGCCCTCTCGGTAATACTCATCACCTAAGCCTTGCAAGCATGTAACTAATGAGTTAGTTATGAGATGATGTATTATGGAATGAGTAAAGAGACTTGCCGGTAACGAGATTGAACTAGGTATTGGATACCGACGATCAAATCTCGGGCAAGTAACATACCGATGACAAAGGGAACAAAGTATGTTGTTATGCGGTTTGACCGATAAAGATCTTCGTAGAATATGTAGGAACCAATATGGGCATCCAGGTCCCGCTATTGGTTATTGACCGAGAATGGTTTTAGGTCATGTCTACATAGTTCTCGAACCCGTAGGGTCCGCACGCTTAACATTTCGATGACAGTTTTATTATGAGTTTATAAGTTTTGATGTACCAAAGTTTGTTCGGAGTCCCGGATGTGATCACGGACATGACGAGGAGTCTCGGAATGGTCGAGACATAAAGATTGATATATTAGAAGCCTGTATTTGGACATTGGAATGGTTCCGGGTGAAATCAGCATTTTACCGGAGTACCAGGAGGTTACCGGAAACCCCTGGGGGGTTAATGGGCCTACATGGGCCAAGAGGGAGAAGAGGGAAGGAGCCAGGAGGGGGCCGCGCGCCCCTCCCCCTCCTAGTCCGAATAGGACAAGGAAAGAGGGCGGCGCCCCCCCTTTCCTTCCCCTCTTCCTCCTCTTTCCCCCCTTCTCCTACTCCTACTTGGAAAAGGGGAGTCCTACTCCCGGTGGGAGTAGGACTCCCCCTGGCGCGCCTCTGGGCGGCCGCCTCCTCCCCTAGCTCCTTTATATCACGGGCGGGGGCACCCCATAGACACACAAGTTGATCTACGGATCGTTTCTTAGCTGTGTGCGGTGCCCCTTCCACCATATTCCACCTCGGTCATATCGTCATGGAGTTTAGGCGAAGCCTGCGCTGTAGAACATCATCATCGTCACCACGCCGTCGTCTTGTGGAACTCATCTCGGAGCTCGGCTGGATCGGAGGCGGAGATCGTCATCGAGCTGAGCGTGTGCTGAACTCGGAGGCTCCATACGTTCGGTGCTTGGATCGGTTGGATCGTGAAGACGTACGACTACAGCAACCGCGTTGTAATAACGCTTCCGCTTACGGTCTACGAGGGTACGTGGACGAACATTATCCCCTCTCGTTGCTATGCCATCACCATGATCTTGCGTGTGCGTAGGAAATTTTTTGAAATTACTACGTTCCCCAACAGTGGCATCCGAGCCTAGGTTTTATGCGTTGATGTTATATGCACGAGTAGAACACAAGTGAGTTGTGGGCGATACAAGTCATACTGCTTACCAGCATGTCATACTTTGGTTCCGCGGTATTGTGAGATGAAGCGGCCCGGACCGACATTACGTGTACGCTTACGCGAGACTGGTTTCACCGTTACGAGCACTCATGCTTAAAGGTGGCTGGCGGGTGTCTGTCTCTCTCACTTTAGCTGAATCGAGTGTGGCTATGCCCGGTCCTTGCGAAGGTTAAAACAGCACCAACTTGACGAACTATCATTGTGGTTTTGATGCGTAGGTAAGAACGGTTCTTCCTAAGCCCGTAGCAGCCACGTAAAATTTGCAACAACAAAGTAGAGGACATCTAACTTGTTTTTGCGGGGCATGTTGTGATGTGATATGGTCAAGACGTGATGCTATATTTTATTGTATGAGATGATCATGTTTTGTAACCGGTTATCGGCAATCGGCAGGAGCCATATGGTTGTCGCTTTATTGTATGAAATGCAAGCGCCTGTAATTGCTTTACTTTATCACTAAGCGGTAGCGATAGTTGTAGAAGCAATAGATGGCGTAACGACAACGATGCTACGATGGAGATCAAGGTGTCGCGCCCGGTGGCGATGGTGATCACGACGGTGCTTGGAGATGGAGATCACAAGCACAAGATGATGATGGCCATATCATATCACTTATATTGATTGCATGTGATGTTTATCCTTTATGCATCTTATCTTGCTTTGATTGACGGTAGCATTTTAAGATGATCTCTCACTAAAATTATCAAGTAGTGTTCTCCCGAGTATGCACCGTTGCCAAAGTTTGTCGTGCCGAGACACCACGTGATGATCGGGTGTGATAAGCTCTCGTCCATCTACAACGGGTGCAAGCCAGTTTTGCACACGCGAATACTCAGAGTTAAACTTGACGAGCCTAGCATATGCGGATATGGCCTCGGAACACGGAGACCGAAAGGTCGGCGTGAATCATATAGTAGATATGATCAACATAGTGATGTTCACCATTGAAAACTACTCCATCTCACGTGATGATCGGTTATGGTTTAGTTGATTTGGATCACGTGATCACTTAGATGACTAGAGAGATGTCTGTCTAAGTGGGAGTTCTTAAGTAATATGATTAATTGAACTTAAATTTATCATGAACTTAGTACTGATAGTATCTTGCTTGTCTATGTTTGTTTGTAGATAGATGGCTCGTCTTTGTTGTTCCGTTGAATTTTAATGCGTTCCTTGAGAAAGCAAAGTTGAAAGATGATGGTAGCAATTACACGGATTTGGGTCCATAACCCGAGGATTATCCTAATTGCTACGTAAGAGTTATGTCCTGAAGCACCGCTGGGTGCGAACTGCTGCCGATGATGTGGCCGACGACGTTAAGAACGTCTGGCGAGCAAAGTCGATGACTACTCTATAGTTCGATGTGCCATGCTTTACGGCTTAGAACCGGGTCTTCAACGACGTTTTGAGCGTCATGGAGCATATGAGATGTTCCAGAGTTGAAGTTAATATTTCAAGAAAATGCCCGGATTGAGAGATATGAAGTCTCCAATAAGTTCTATAGCTGCAAGATGGAGGAGAATAGTTACGTCGGTGAACACATACTCGTAATGTGCGGGTATAATAATCACTTGATTCAACTGGAGTTAATCTTCACGATGATAGTTTCATTGATGAAATTCTCCAATCACGCCACCAAGCTACAAGAGCTTTGTGATGAACTATAATATGCAAGGGATGAACAAGACTATTCGAGCTCTTCGCAATGCTTAAAGCTGCGGAGGTAGAAATCAAGAAGGAGCATCAAGTGTTGATGGTCAACAAGACCACTAGTTTCAAGAAAAGGGCAAAGGGAAGAAGAAGGGAACTTCAAAAGAACGGCAAGCAAGTTGCTGCTCAAGAGAAGAAACCCAAGTCTAGACCTAAGCACAAATCGAGTGCTTCTCTTACAAGCGATCGTCATTTGAAGCGGAACTGCCCCAAGTATTTGGCGGATAAGAAGGATGGCAAAGTGAACAAAGGTATATGTGATATATATGTTATTGATGTGTACCTAACTAGAGCTCGTAGTAGCACTGGTATTTGATCTGGTTCTTGCTAATAATTGCAACTCAAACAGGGACTACGGAATAAGCGAGCATCGGCCAGGGCGAGGTGACGATGCGCGTGGGAAATGGTTCCAAAGTCGATGTGATCGCGGTCGGCACGCTACCTCTACATCTACCTTCGGGATTAGTTTTAGACCTGAATAATTGTTATTTGGTGCCAGCGTTGAGCATGAACAATATATCTGGATCTTGTTTAATGCGAGACGGTTATTCATTTAAATCAGAGAATAATGGTTGTTCTATTTATATGAATAATATCTTTTATGGTCATGCACCCTTGAAGAGTGGTCTATTTTTATTGAATCTCGATAGTAGTGATACACATATTCATAATGTTGAAGCCAAAAGATGTAGAGTTGATAACGAAAGTGCAACTTATTTGTGGCACTGCCGTTTAGGTCATATCGGTGTAAAACGAATGAAGAAACTCCATACTGATGGACTTCTGGAATCACTTGATTATGAATCACTTGGTACTTGCGAACCGTGCCTCATGGGCAAGATGACTAAAACACCGTTCTCCGGAACTATGGAGAGAGCAACAGATTTGTTGGAAATCATACATACAGATGTATGTGGTCCGATGACTGTTGAGGCTCGTGGCGGATATCGTTATTTTCTCACCTTCACAGATGATTTGAGCAGATATGGGTATATCTACTTAATGAAGCACAAATCTGAAACATTTGAAAAGTTCAAAGAATTTCAGAGTGAAGTGGAAAATCATCGTAACAAGAAAATAAAGTTTCTATGATCCGATCGTGGAGGAGAATATTTGAGTTACGAGTTTGGTTTATATTTGAAACAATGCGGAATAGTTTCGCAACTCACGCCACCCGGAACACCACAACGAAATGGTGTGTCCGAACGTCATAATCGTACTTTACTTGATATGGTGCGATCTATGATGTCTCTTACCGATTTACCGCTATCGTTTTGGGGTTATGCTTTAGAGACGGCCGCATTCACGTTAAATAGGGCACCATCAAAATCCGTTGAGACGACGCCTTATGAACTGTGGTTTGGCAAGAAACCAAAGTTGTCGTTTCTTAAAGTTTGGGGCTGCGATGCTTATGTGAAGAAACTTCAACCGATAAGCTCGAACCCAAATCGAGAAATGTGTCTTCATAGGATATCCAAAAGAGATCTGTTGGATACACCTTCTATCACAGATCCGAAGGCAAGACATTCGTTGCTAAGAATGGATCCTTTCTAGAGAAAGAGTTTCTCTCGAAAGAAGTGAGTGGGAGGAAAGTATAACTTGATGAGATAAATGTATCTACTCCCTTATTGGAAAGTAGTTCATCACGAGAACCGGTTCCTGTGACGACTACACCAATTAGTGAGGAAGCTAATGATATTGATCATGAAACTTCAGATCAAGTTTCTCTTGAACCTCGTGGGTCTACGAGTAAGATCCGCACTGAGTGGTGCGGTAATCCTATTATGGAAGTCATGTTACTTGACCATGATGAACCTACGAACTATGAGGAAGCGATGATGAGCCCAGATTCCATAAAATGGCTAGAGGCCATGAAATCGAGATGGGATCCATGTATGAAAACAAAGTATGGACTTTGGTTGACTTGCCCGATGATCGGCAAGCCATTTAGAATAAATGGATCTTTAAGAAGAAGACTGACGCTGATGGTAATGTAACTGTCTATAAAGCTCGACTTCTTGCGAAAGGTTTTCGACAAGTTCAAGGGGTTCACTACGATGAGACTTTCTCACCCGTAGCGATGCTTAAGTCTGTCCGAATCATGTTAGCTATTGCTGCATTTCATGATTATGAAATTTGGCAAATGGATGTTAAGACTGCATTCTTGAATGGATTTCTAGAAGAAGAGTTGTATATGATGCAGCCGGAATGTTTTGTTGATCCAAAAGGTGCTAACAAAGTATGCAAGCTCCAGCGTTCCATTTATGGACTGGTGCAAGCATCTCGGAGTTGGAATAAACGCTTTGATAGTGTGATCAAAGCATATGGTTTTATACAGACTTTTGGAGAAGCCTGTATTTACAAGAAAGTGAGTGGGAGCTCTGTAGCATTTCTGGTTTTATATGTCGATGACATATTATTAATTGGAAATGATATAGAATTTCTGGATAGCATAAAGGGATACTTGAATAAAAGTTTTTCAATGAAAGACCTCGGTGAAGCTGCTTACATATTGGGCATCAAGATCTATAGAGATAGATCAAGACGCTTAATAGGACTTTCACAAAGCACATACCTTGACAAAATTTTGAAAAAGTTCAAAATGGACCGAGCAAAGAAAGGATTCTTGCACGTACTACAAGGTGTGAAGTTGAGTCAAACTCAATGCCCGACCACAGCAGAAGATAGAGAAAATGACAAATGTTCCTATGCTTCAGCCATAGGCTCTATCATGTATGCAATGCTATGTACCGGACTGCGTATGCTTAGCAATAAGCTTGGCAGGAAGGTACCAAAGTAATCGAGTGGATCATTTGGACAGCGGTCAAGAACATCTGAAATACGAAAAGGACATAGGATATGTTTCTCATATATGAAGGTGACAAAGAGCTAGTCGTAAATGGTTACGTCGATGCAAGCTTTGACACTGATCCGGACAATTCTAAATCTCAAACCGGATACGTGTTTTTATTAAACGGTGGAGCGGTAAGTTGGTGCAGTTCTAAACAAAGCGTCGTGGCGGGATCTACATGTGAAGCGGAGTACATAGTTGCTTCTGAAGCAGCGAATGAAGGAGTCTGGATGAAGGAGTTCATTTCCGATCTAGGTGTCATACCTAGTGCATCGGGACCAATGAAGATCTTCTATGACAATACTGGTGCAATTGCCTTGGCAAAGGAATCCAGATTTCACAAGAGGACCAAGCACATCAAGAGACGCTTCAATTACATTTGGGACCAAGTCCAAGTGGGCGACATAGAGATTTGCAAGATACATACGGATCTGAATGTTGCAGAACAATTGACTAAGCCTCTCTCACGAGCAAAACATGATCAGCACCAAGACTCCATGGGTGTTAGAATCATTACTATGTAATCTAGATTATTGACTCTAGTGCAAGTGGGAGACTGAAGAAATTTGCCCTAGAGGCCAATAATAAAGTTATTATTTATTTCCTCATATCATGATAAATGTTTATTATTCATGCTAGAATTGTATTAAACGGAAACATGATACATGTGTGAATACATAGACAAAACTATAGTCACTAGTATGCCTCTACTTGACTAGCTCATTAATCAAAGATGGTTATGTTTCCTAACCACAGACATGTGTTGTCATTTGATTAGTGAGATCACATCATTAGGAGAATGATGTGATTGACATGACCCATTCCGTTAGCCTAGCACTTGATCGTTTAGTATACTGCTATTGCTTTATTCATGACTTATACAAAGTTCCTGCAACTATGAGATTGTGCAACTCCCGTATACCGGAAGAACACTTTGTGTGCTACCAAACATCACAACGTAACTGGGTGATTATAAAGGTGCTCTACAGGTGTTTCCAAAGGTACATGTTGGGTTGGCATAATTCGAGATTAGGTTTGTTACTCCGATTGTCGGAGAGGTATCTCTGGGCCCTCTCGGTAATACTCATCACCTAAGCCTTGCAAGCATTTAACTAATGAGTTAGTTATGAGATGATGTATTACGGAACGAGTAAAGAGACTTGCCGGTAACGAGATTGAACTAGGTATTGGATACCGACGATCAAATCTCGTGCAAGTAACATACCGATGACAAAGGGAACAAAGTATGTTGTTATGCGGTTTGAGCGAGATCTTCGTAGAATATGTAGGAACCAATATGGGCATCCAGGTCCCGCTATTGGTTATTGACCGAGAATGGTTTTAGGTCATGTCTACATAGTTCTCGAACCCGTAGGGTCCGCACGCTTAACGTTTCGATGACAGTTTATTATGAGTTTATAAGTTTTGATGTACGAAGTTTGTTGAGTCCGGATGTGATCACGGACATGACGAGGAGTCTCGGAATGGTCGAGACATAAAGATTGATATATTGGAAGCCTATATTTGGACATCGGAATGGTTCCGGGTGAAATTGGCATTTTACCGGAGTACCGGGAGGTTACCGGAAACCCCCGGGGGGTTAATGGGCCTACATGGGCCAAGAGGGAGAAGAGGGAAGGAGCCAGGAGGGGGCCGCGCGCCCCTCCCCCTCCTAGTCCTAATAGGACAAGGGAAGGGGGGCGGCACCCCCCCTTTCCTTCCCCTCTTCCTCCTCTTTCCCCCCTTCTCCTACTCCTATACTTGGAAAAGGGGAGTCCTACTCCCGGTGGGAGTAGGACTCCCCCCTTGGCGCGCCCTCTAGGCCAGCCGCCTCCTCCCCCCTGGCTCCTTTATATACGGGGGCGGGGGGCACCCCATAGACACACAAGTTGATGTACGGATCGTTCCTTAGCCGTGTTCGGTGCCCCCTTCCACCATATTCCAGCTCGGTCGTATCATCGCGGAGTTTAGGCGAAGCCCTGCGCCGGTAGAACATCATCATCGTCACCACGCCGTCGTGCTGATGGAACTCATCTCCGGAGCTCGGCTGGATCGGAGGCCGGAGATCGTCATCGAGCTGAACGTGTGCTGAACTCGGAGGCTCCGTACGTTCGGTGCTTGGATCGGTCGGATCGTGAAGACGTACGACTACATCAACCGCGTTGTAATAACGCTTCCGCTTACGGTCTACGAGGGTACGTGGACGAACATTCTCCCCTCTAGTTGCTATGCCATCACCATGATCTTGCGTGTGCGTAGGAATTTTTTTGAAATTACTACGTTCCCCAACAATAAGACCACCAGTTTCAAGAAAAAGGGTAAAGGGAAGAAGATGGGGAACTTCAAGAAGAACAGCAAGCAAGTTGCTGCTCAAGAGAAGAAACCCAAATCTGGACCTAAGCACGAGGCCGAGTGCTTCTCTGCAAGCGGTCGGACCTTTGAAGCGGAACTGCCCCAAGTATTTGGCGGATAAGAAGGATGGCAAAGTGAACAAAGGTATATGTGATATACATGTTATTGGTGTGTACCTTACTAATGCTTGCGTAGCACACAGGTATTTGATCTTGGTTACATTGCTAATATTTGCAACTCGAAACAGGGACTACGGATGAAGCGAAGATTGGCTAAGGACGAGGTGACGATGCGCGTGGGGAATGGTTCCAAAGTCGATGTGATCGCGGTCGGCACTCTACCTCTACATCTACCATCAGGATTAGTTTTAGACCTAAATAATTGTTATTTGGTCCCAACGTTAAGCATGAACATTATATCTGGATCTTGTTTGATGCGAGATGGTTATTCATTTAAAACAGAGAATAATGGTTGTTCTATTTAGGGTAGCCCAGTGCATGTAGCTCCCGCTTGCGCAGGGTCGGTGAAGGGTCCGACCACTTTGGGTCTATAGTACGCAACCTTTCCCTACATTTCTGTAAGAGGCTATTTCCAGGACTTGAACCCATGACCTCATGGTCACAAGGCAGCAGCTTTACCACTGCGCCAAGGCTCCCCTTCAATGGTTGTTCTATTTATATGAGTAATATCTTTTATGGTCATGCACCCTTGAAGAGTGGTCTATTTTTATTGAATCTCGATAGTAGTGATACACATATTCATAATGTTGAAGCCAAAAGATGCAGAGTTGATAATTATAATGCAACTTATTTGTGGCACTGCCGTTTAGGTCATATCGGTGTAAAGCGCATGAAGAAACTCCATACTGATGGACTTTTGGAATCACTTGATTATGAATCACTTGGTACTTGCGAACCGTGCCTCATGAGCAAGATGACTAAAATGCCGTTCTCCGGAACTATGGAGCGAGCAACTGATTTATTGGAAATCATACATACTGATGTATGTGGTCCAATGAATATTGAAGCTTCATGGCGAGTATCGTTATTTTCTCACCTTCACAGATGATTTGAGCGGATATGGGTATATCTACTTGATGAAACACAAGTCTGAAACATTTGAAAAGTTCAAAGAATTTCAGAGTGAAGTGGAAAATCATCATAACAAGAAAATAAAATTTCTACGATCGATCGTGGAGGAGAATATTTGAGTTCTGAGTTTGGTTTACATTTGAAACAATGCGGAATAGTTTAGCAACTCACGCCACCGGAATACCACAGCGAAATGGTGTGTCCGAGCGTCGTAATCATACTTTACTAGATATGGTGCGATCTATGATGTCTCTTCTTGATTTACCGCTATCGTTTTGGGGTTATGCTTTAGAGACGGCCACATTCACGTTAAATAGGGCACCATCAAAATCCGTTGAGGCGACGCCTTATGAACTGTGGTTTGGCAAGAAACCAAAGTTGTCGTTTCTTAAAGTTTGGGGGTGCGATGCTTATGTGAAGAAACTTCAACCAGATAAGCTCGAACCCAAATCAGAGAAATGTGTCTTCATAGGATACCCAAAAGAGACTATTGGGTACACCTTCTATCACAGATCTGAAGGCAAGATTTTCGTTGCTAAATTCGGATCCTTACTAGAGAAGGAGTTTCTCTCGAAAGAAGTGAGTGGGAGGAAAGTAGAACTTGATGAGGTAACTGTACCTGCTCCCTTGTAGGGAAGTTATTCATCACAAGAACCGGTTCCTGTGACAACTACACCAATCAGTGAGGAAGCTAATGATAGATCAAGACGCTTAATTGGACTTTCACAAAGCACATACCTTGATAAAGTTTTGAAAAATTTCAAAATGGATCAGGCAATGAAAGGGTTCTTGCCTGTATTACAAGGTGTGAAGTTGAGTCAGACTCAATGCCCAACCACAATAGAAGATAGAGAGAAAATGAAAGATGTTCCCTATGCTTCAGCCATAGGCTCTATTATGTATGCAATGCTGTGTACCAGACCTGATGTATGCTTAGCAATAAGTTTAGCATGGAGGTACCAAAGTAATCCAGAGTGGATCATCGACGGTGGTCAAGAATATCTGAAATACGAAAAGGACTAAGGATATGTTTCTCGTTTATGGAGGTGACAAAGAGCTAGTCGTAAATGGTTACGTCGATGCAAGCTTTGACACTGATCCAGACGATTCTAAATCGCAAACCGGATATGTGTTTATATTGAACGGTGGAGCTGTCAGTTGGTGCAGTTCTAAACAAAGCGTCGTGCCGGGATCTACATGCGAAGCAGAGTACATAGCTGCTTCGGAAGCATCAAATGAAGGAGTCTGGATGAAGGAGTTCATTTCCGATCTAGGTGTTATACCTAATGCATCGGGACCAATGAAGATCTTCTGTGACAATACTGGTGCAATTGCCTTGGCAAAGGAATCCAGATTTCACAAGAGGACCAAGCATATCAAGAGACGCTTCAATTCCATCCGGGAACAAGTCCAGGTGGAAGACATAGATATTTGCAAGATACATACGGATCTAAATGTTGCAGACCCGTTGACTAAGCCTCTTCCACGAGCAAAACATGATCAGCACCAAGACTCCATGGGTGTTAGAATCATTACTGTGTAATCTAGATTATTGACTCTAGTGCAAGTGGGAGACTGAAGGAAATATGCCCTAGAGGCCATAATAAAGTTATTATTTATTTCCTCATATCATGATAAATGTTTATTATTCATGCTATAATTGTATTAACCGGAAACATGATACATGCGTGAATACATAGACAAACTAAATGTCACTAGTATGCCTCTACTTGACTAGCTAATTAATCAAAGATGGTTATGTTTCCTAGCCATTGACATGTGTTGTCATTTGATTAACGGGATCACATCATTAGGAGAATGATGTGATTGACTTGACCCATTCCGTTAGCTTAGCACTTGATCGTTTAGTATGTTGCTATTGCTTTCTTCATGACTTATACAAAGTTCCTATAACTATGAGATTATGCAACTCCCGTTTACCGGAGGAACACTTTGTGTGCTACCAAACGTCACAACGTAACTGGGTGATTATAAAGGAGCTCTACAGGTGTGTCCAAAGGTACATTTGAGTTGGCGTATTTAGAGATTAGGTTTTGTCACTCCGATTGTCGGAGAGGTATCTCTGGGCCCTCTCGGTAATGCACATCACTATAAGCCTTGCAAGCAATGTAACTAATGAGTTAGTTACGAAATGATGCATTACGTAACGAGTAAAGAGACTTGCCGGTAACGAGATTGAACTAGGTATTGGATACCAACGATCGAATCTCGGGCAAGTAACATACCGATGGAAAAGGGAACAACGTATGTTGTTATGCGGTTTGCCGATAAAGATCTTCGTAGAATATGTAGGAGCCAATATGAGCATCCAGGTTCCACTATTGGTTATTGACCAGAAACAGTTCTAGGTCATGTCTACATAGTTCTCGAACCCGTAGGGTCCGCACGCTTAACGTTACGATGATAGTTATATTATGAGTTTATAGTTTTTGATGTACCGAAGGTTGTTCGGAGTCCCGGCTGTGATCACGGATATGACGAGGAGTCTCAAAATGGTTGAGACACAAAGATTGATATATTGGAAGCCTATATTTGGATATCGGAATCTTTCTGGGTGAAATCGGGATTTTACCGGAGTACCGGGGGGTTACCGGAACCCCCCGGGGGTTAATGGGCCTACATGGGCCGTAAGGGAGAAGAGGAGGGCCGGCCAGGGCAGGCCGCGCGCCCCCTCCCCCCCTTGTCCAACTAGGACAACAAAGGGGGGGGGGGGCAGCGCCCCCCTTTCCTCTTTCTCCCTTCCCCCTTCCTTCTCCAACAAGGCAAGAGGGGGGAGTCCTACTCCCGGTGGGAAGTAGGACTCCTCCAGGCGCACCCCTAGGGGCCGGCCGCACCTCCCCCCTCCCTCCTTTATATACGGGGGCAGGGGGCACCCCATGACACACAAGTTAATCTTCGTGATCGTTCCTTAGCCGTGTGCGGTGCCCCCCTCCACTATATTCCACCTCGGTCATATAGTAGCGGTGCTTAGGCGAAGCCCTGCGTCGGTAGAACATCATCACCCTGCGTCGGTAGAACATCATCACCGTCACCACGCCGTCGTGCTGACAGAACTCTTCCCCGACACCCTGCTGGATCGGAGTCCGGGGATCGTCATCGAGCTGAACGTGTGCTGAACTCGGAGGTGCCGTACGTTCGGTACTTGGATCGGTCGGATCGTGAAGACGTACGACTACATCAACCACGTTGTTCTAACACTTCCGCTTTCGGTCTATGAGGGTACGTGGACAACACTCTCCCCTCTCGTTGCTATGCATCACCATGATCTTGCGTGTGCATAGGAAATTTTTTGAAATTACTACGTTCCCCAACACATCGGGTCACTCGAAGGGGTTCCGGACACCCCCTGATAGGTATATGGGCTTAATGGGCCAAGGGAGGGACAGGCCAGCCCACAAGGGGCTGGTGTGCCCCTCTCGCCGGCCGACCGGACCTAAGGAAGGAAAGGGAGGAGGGCTAGCCCCTCCTATGTTCCCCTCTCATGGGAGAAAAGGAAAGGGGGGGCTCCCTCCTGTGCCTTTTCCCCGCACCTATATAAGGCAGGGGCGCCACTTGGGGAGGATCCCAAATAGGATTCGGCCTACTTGGGGCGCCCTCCTGGCTGCTCCCTCCTCCCTCCCACCTATATGTATGTGGGAGGGGGCGCCTAGCACATTCCAGACAATTGCCTAGCCGTGTGTGGCGCCCCCCTCCACAGTTTACACCCCCCCGGTCATATTTTCGTAGTGCTTAGGCGAAGCCCTACAGAGATAACTTCATCATCACCGTCACCATCGTCGTGCTGTATCATCCACTATCTTGCCTTCTTGCTAGATTGAGAAGGCGTGAACGTCACCGAGCTAAATGTGTGCTAAACGCGGAGGTGCAATACGTTCAGTACTCGATCGGTTGGATCGCGAAGAAAGTTCCACTACATCAACCACGCTGTGAAACACACTCTCCCCCTCTCGTTTCTATGCATCTCCATGTATAGATCTTGCGTGTGCATAGAATTTTTGTTTTCCATGCAACGTTTGCCAACGGTGGCATGAGAGCCAAGTCTATGCGTAGATGATATGCACGAGTAGAACACAGAGAGTTGTGGGCGGTGATAGTCTTACTGCTTACCACCAACATCCTATTTTGATTCAGCGGTATTGTGGGAAGAAGCGGCCCAGACCAACCTTACATGTCCACGCACATGAGACAGGTTCCACTGACTGACATGCAACTAGTTTTGCATAAAGGTGGCTGGTGGGTGTCTGTTTCTCCTACTTTAGTTGAATCAAATTTGACTACGGCCGGTCCTTGAAGAAGGTTAAAACATCAAACTTGGTGAATCACCGTTGTGGTTTTTGCGTAGGTAAGAACGGTTCTTGCTAGAAGCCCGTAGTAGCCACGTAAAACTTGCAACAACAAAGTAGAGGACATCTAACTTGTTTTTGTCGGGCATGTTGTGATATGATATGGTCAATATATGATGTGATATATGTTGATGTATGAGATGATCATGTTTTGTAATATCGACAACTGGCGGGAGCCTTAGGGTTGTCTCTTTATTGTATGAAGTGCAAGCGCCATGTAATTGCTTTACTTTATCGCTATGCGTTAGCAATAGTTGTATAAGCAATAGTTGGCGAGACGACCCCGATGCAACAATGGAGATCATGGTGTCGAGCCAGTGACGATGAAGATCATAATGATGATTTGGAGATGGAGATCAAAAGCACAAGACGATGATGGCCATATCATGTCACATATTTTGATTGCATGTGATGTTTATCCTTTATGCATCTTATTTTGCTTAGAACGATGGTAGCATTATGAGATGATCCCTTCACTTAATTTCAAGATAAAAGTGTTTTCCCTGAGTATGCACCGTTGCAAAAGTTCATCGTTTTGAAGCACCACGTGATGATCGGGTGTGATAGACTCTACGTTCACATACAATGGGTGTAAGACAGTTTTGCACATGTGGAATACTTGGGTTAAACATGACGAGCCTAGCATGTACAGACATGGTCTCGGAACACTAGAGACCGAAAGGTCGAACTGAGTCATATAGTAGATATGATCAATGTAGAGATGTTCACCATTGATGACTACCCCATCTCACGTGATGATCGGACATGGGTTAGTTGATTTGGATCATGTATCACTTAGATAACTTGAGGGTGTTAATTTAAGTAGGCGTTCATTAGTAATTTGATTAATTGAACTTAAATTTGTCATGAACTTAGTCTTAATAGTTTTCCATATCTATGTTGTAGATTAATAGCTCGCGATTTAGCTCCCTTATTTTTGATATGCTCCTAGAGAAAACTAAGTTGAAAGATGATAGTAGCAATGATGCAGACTGGGTCCGTGATCTAAGGATTATCCTCATTGCTGCACAGAAAAATTATGTCCTTGATGCACCGCTTGGTGACAGACCTATTGCAGGAGCAGATGTAGATGTTATGAACGTTTGAAAAGCTCGATATTATTACTAATTGATAGTTTAGTGTGCCATGCTTTACGGCTTAGAGTCCGGACTTCAAGAACGTTTTGAACGCCATGGAGCATATGAGATGTTCCAAGAACTAAAACTGGTATTTCATACTCATGCCCGTGTCGAGAGGTATGAGACCTCTAATAAGTACTTTGCCTACAAGATGGAGGAGAATAGCTCAGCCAATGCGCATGTACTCAGAATGTCTGGGCACAACAATCTCTTCAATCACGTGGGAGTTAATCTTCCAGATAAGATAGTGATTGACAGAGTTCACTAGTCACTATCACCAAGCTACTAGAACTTCGTGATGACTATAATATGCAAGGGATGACGAAAATGATTCCCGAGCTCTTCGCGATGCTGAAATCGGCGAAGGTAGAAATCAAGTAAGAGCATCAAGTGTTGATGGTTAAACAAGACCACTAGTTTCAAGAAAAAATGGCAAGGAAAAGAAAGGGGACTTAAAAAAGAACAGCATGCAAGTTTCCACTCCCAAGAAGAAGCCCAAAGTTGGACCTAAGCCTGAAACTAAGTGCTTCTACTGCAAAGGAAATGCTCACTGGACGCGGAACTGCCCCAAATACTTGGCGGATAAAAAGGATGACAAAGTGAACAAAGGTATATTTGATATACATCTTATTGATGTGTACTTTACTAGTGTTCGTAGTAGCCCCTGGGTATTTGATACCGGTTCAGTTGCTAATATTAGTAACTCGAAACAGGAGTTGCAGAATGAACAGAGACTAGTTAAGGACGAAGTGACGATGTGTGTTGGAAGTGATTGCAAGGTTGATACGATCACCATCGCACACTCCCTCTACCTTCGGGATTAGTGTTGAACCTAAATAAATGTTATTTGGTGTTTGCATTGAGCATGAATATGATTGGATCATGTTTATTGCAATATGGTTATTCATTTAAGTCAGAGAATAATTGTTGTTCTGTTTACATAAATAAAACCTTCTATGGTCATACACCCAAAGTGAATGGTTTATTGAATCTCGATCGTAGTGATACACATATTCATAATAATGATGCCAAAAGATGCAAAGTTGATAATGATAGTGCAACATATTTGTGGCACTGCCATTTAGGTCATATTGGTGTAAAGCGCATGAAGAAACTCCATGCAGATGCACTTTTGGAATATCTTGATTATGAATTATTTGATACTTGCGAGCCATGCCTCATGGGCAAGATGACTAAAACTCTGTTCTACGGAACAATGGAGCGAGCTAATGACTTATTGGAAATATTACATATCGATGTATGTCCGATGAGTGTTGAGGCACGCGCCAGGTATCGTTATTTTCTGACATTCACAAATGATTTGAGTAGGTATGGCTATATCTACTTAATGAAACACGAGTTTGAAACACTTGAAAAGTTCAAAGAATTTTAGAGTGAAGTGGAGAATCATCGTAACAAGAAAATAAAGTTTCTACGATCTGATCGTGGAGGCGAATATTTGAGTTACGAGTTTGGCCTTCATTTAAAACAATGTGAAATAGTTTCACAACTCACGCCACCTGGAACACCACAGCGTAATGGTGTGTCCGAACGTCGAAACCCTACTTTATTAGATATTTCTATGATGTCTCTTTCCGATTTACTAGTATCGTTTTGGGGTTATGCATTAGAGACAGCCGCATTCACGTTAAATAGGGCACCATCTAAATCCGTTGAGATGACACAGTATGAACTATGGTTTGGCAAGAAATTTAAGCTGTCGTTTATTAAAGTTTGGGGTGGTGACACTTATGTCAAAAGGCTTCAGCCTGATAAGCTCAAACACAAATCGGATAAGTGCGTCTTCATAGGATACCTAATGAAACAATTGGGTACACCTTCTACCATAGATCCGAAGGCAAGATATTTGTTGCCAAGAATGGATCCTTTTAAGAGAAGGAGTGTCTCTCGAAAGAAGTGAGTGGGAGGAAAGTAGAACTTTATGAGGTAATTGTACCTTCTCTCGAATTGGAAAGTAGCACATCAGAGAAAACCGTTCCCGTGATGCCTACACCAACTAGAGATGAAGCTAATGATGATGATCATTAAACTTCAGATCAAGTTACTACAGGACCTCATAGGTCAAACAGTGCACGTTCCGCACCAGAGTAGTACAGTAATCATGTCCTGGAAGTCACGTTATTAGACCATGGAGAACCTATAAACTAATAGTAACTTGATCTGAAGTTTCATGATCATCGTCATTAGCTTCCTCACTAATTGGTGTAGGAATCACTTGAACTGATTTCTGTGATGAACTACTTTCCAATAAGGGAGAAGGTACAATTACCTCATCAAGTTCTACTTTCCTCCCACTCACTTCTTTCGAGAGAAACTCCTTCTCTAGAAACGATCCATTCTTAGCAACGAATATCTTGCCTTCGGATCTGTGATAGAAGGTGTACCCAACAGTTTCCTTTGGGTATCCTATGAAGACGCATTTCTCCGATTGGGGTTCGAGCTTATCAGGTTGAAGCTTTTTCACATAAGCATCACAGCCCCAAACTTTAAGAAACGACAACTTAGGTTTGTTGCCAAACCATAGTTCATACGATGTCGTCTCAACGGATTTTGACGGTGCCCTGTTTAACGTGAATGCAGCTGTCTCTAATGCATAATCCCAAAAAGATTGTGGTAAATCCGTAAGAGACATCATAGATCGCACCATATCTAATAAAGTGCGGTTACGACGTTTGGACACACCATTACGCTGTGGTGTTCCAGGTGGCGTGAGCTGTGAAACTCTTCCACATTGTTTTAATGAAGGCCAAACTAGTAACTCAAATGTTTGCCTCTGCGATCAGATCGTAGAAACTTAATTTTCTTGTTATGATGATTCTCCACTTCACTCTGAAATTCTTTGAACTTTTCAAATGTTTCAGACATGTGTTTCATCAAGCAGATATACCCATATCTTCTCAAATCATCTGTGAAGGCTAGAAAATAACGATACCCGCCATGAGCATCAACACTCATTGGACCGCATACATCAGTATGTATTATTTCCAATAAGTCAGTAGCTCGTTCCATTGTTCCGAGAACAGAGTTTTATTCATCTTGCCCATAAGGCACCGTTCGCAAGTATCAAATGATTCGTAATCAAGTGATTCCAAAAGTCCATCTTTATGGAGTTTCTTCATGCGCTTTACACCGATATGACCCAAACGGCAGCGCCATAAATAAGTTGCACTATCATTATCAACTTTGCATCTTTTTGCATCAATATTATGAATATGTGTATCACTACGATCGAGATTCAATAAACCATCAACATTGGGTGTATGACCATAGAAGGTTTTATTCATGTAAACAGAATAACAATTATTCTATGTCTTAAATGAATAACCGTATTGCAATAAACATGATCTAATCATATTCATGCTCAACGCAAACACCAAATAACATTTATTTAGGTTCAACACTAATCCCGAAAGTACAAGGAGTGTGCGATGATGATCATATCAATCTTGGAACCACTTCCAACACACATCGTCACTTCCCCTTCAACTAGTCTCTGTTTATTCTATAACTCCTGTTTTGCGTTACTAATCTTAGCAACTGAACATGTATCAAATACCCAGGGGTTACTATAACACTAGTAAAGTACACATCAATAACATGTATATCAAATATACCTTTGTTTACTTTGCCATCCTTCTTATCCATCAAATATTTGGGGTAACTCCGCTTCCAGTGACCATTTCCTTTGCAGTAGAAGCACTTAGTTTCAGGCTTAGGTCCAGCTTTGGGCTTCTTCACGGGAGCGACAACTTGCTTTCCATTATACTTGAAGTTCCCTTTCTTTCCCTTTGCCCTTTTCTTTAAACTAGTGGTCTTGTCAATCATCAACACTTGATGCTCTTTTCTTGATTTCTACCTTCATCGATTTCAGCATCAGGAGGAGCTCGGGAATTGTTTTCGTCATCCCTTGCATACTATAGTTCATCACGAAATTCTATTAACTTGGTGATGGTGACTAGAGAACTCTATCAATCACTATCTTATCTGGAAGATTAACTCCCACTTGATTCAAGTGATTATAGTACCCAGACATTCTAAGCACATGCTCACTAGTTGAGCCATTCTCCTCCATCTTTTAGGCAAAGTACTTGTCAGAGGTCTCATACCTCTTGACACGGGCATGAGTCTGAAATACCAATTTCAGCTCTTGGAACATCTCATATGCTCCGTGATGTTTCAAAACATTTTTGAAGTCCCGGTTCTAAGCCGTAAAGCATGGATCACTAAACTATCAAGTAGTCATCATATTGAGCTGGCCAAACGTTCATAATGTCTGCATCTACTCCTGCAATAGGTATGTCACCTAGCGGTGCATCAAGGACATAATTCTTCTATGCAGCAATGAGGATACACCTCAGATCATGGACCCAGTCCGCATCATTGCTACTATCATGTTTCAACTTAGTTTTCTCTAGGAACATATAAAAACATAGGAAAGCTATAACGTGAGCTATTGATCTACAACATAATTTGCAAAATACTATCAGGACTAAGTTCATGATAAATTAAAGTTCAATTAATCATATTACTTAAGAACTCCCACTTAGATAGACATCCCTCTAGTCATCTTAATGATCACGTGATCCAAATCAACTAAACCATGTCCGATCATCACGTGAGATGGTGTAGTTTTCAATGGTGAACATCACTATGTTGATCATATCTATACGATTCACGCTCAACCTTTCGGTCTCCAGTGTTCCGAGGCCATATCTGCATATGCTAGGCTCGCCAAGTTTAACCCGAGTATTCTGCGTGTGCAAAACTGGCTTGCAACCGTTGTATGTGAACGTAGAGCTTATCACACCCGATCATCACGTGGTGTCTCGGCACGAAGAACTGTCGCAACAATGCATACTCAGGGAGAACACTTATACCTTGAAATGTTAGTAAGGGATCATTTTATAATGCTACCGCCGAACTAAGCAAAATAAGAATATGAAAGATAAACATCACATGCAATCAAAATATGTGACATGATATGGCCATCATCATCTTGTGCCTTTGATCTCCATCTCCAAAGTACCATCATGATCTCCATCGTCACCGGCATGACACCATGATCTCCACCATCTTGATCTTTATCAATGTGTCATCACATGGTCGTGTCGCCAACTATTGCTTTCGCAACTATTGCTATCGCATAGCGATAAAGTAAAGCAATTATATGGCGCTTGCATCTTATGCAATGAAGAGACAACAATAAAGCTCGTGCCAGTTGCCGATAACTTTAACAAAACATGATAATCTCATACAATACATCTTGTCTTGACCATATCACATCACAACATGCCCTGCAAAAACAAGTTAGACGTCCTCTACTTTATTGTTGCAAGTTTTACGTGGCTGCTACGGGCTTCTAGCAAGAACCGTTCTTACTTACACCTCAAAACCACAACGATTTTTCGTCAAGTGTGCTGTTTTAACCTTCAATAAGGACCGGCCGTAGTCAAACTCGATTCAACTAAAGTTGGAGAAACAGACACTCGCCAGCCACCTATGTGCAAAAACACGTCGGTAGAACCAGTCTCATGAACGCGTTCATGTAATGTCGGTCCAGGCCGCTTCATCCAACAATACCGCTGAATCAAAGTAAGACGTTGGTGGTAAGCAGTATGACTATTATCGCCACAACTCTTTGTGTTCTACTCATGCATATAACATCTACACGTAAACCTGGCTCTGGTACCACTATTGGGGAATGCGGTAATTTCAAAAAATTTCCTACGATCACGTAAGATCTATCTATGTGATGCATAGCAACGAGAAGGGAGAGTGTGTCCATGTACCCTCGTAGACTGAAAGCGGAAGCGTTAGTTAATGCGGTTGATGTAGTCGAATGTCTTCGCGATCCAACCGATCCAAGTACCGAACGTACAGCACCTCCGCGTTCAGCACACGTTTAGCTCGATGATGTCCCTCGTACTCTTGATCCAGTTGAGGTCGAGGGAGAGTTTCGTCAGCACGACAGTGTGGCGATGGTGATGATGAAGTTACCGGCGCAGGGCTTCGCCTAAGCACTACGACGATATGACCGAGGTGTGTAACTGTGAAGGGGGCACCGCACACGGCTAAAAGATCAACTTGTGTGTCCTAGGGTGCCCCCTCCTCCCGTATATAAAGGAGGGAGAGGGAGAGGCAGCCAGCCATAGGGGGCGCGCCAAGGTGTGGAGTCCTACTAGGACTCACTTCTCCCGGGGGGTTCCGGTAACCTCCCGATACTTCGGAAAATACCCGAACTTCTTCGGAACCATTCCAATGTCCGAATATAGCCTTCCAATATATCAATCTTTATGTCTCGACAATTTCGAGACTCCTCGTCATGTCCGTGATCTCATCCGAGACACCGAACAAACTTTGGTTCATCAAATCACATAACTCATAATACAAATCGTCATCGAACGTTAAGCGTGCGGACCCTACGGGTTCGAGAACTATGTAGACATGACTGAGACACATCTCTGGTCAATAACCGATAGCGGAACCTGGATGCTCATATTGGCTCCTACATATTCTACGAAGATCTTTATCGGTCAAACTGCATAACAACATACGTTGTTTCCTTTGTCAGCAGTATGTTACTTTCCTGAGATTCGATCGTTGGTATCAACATGCCTAGTTCAATCTCGTTACCGGCAAGTCTCTTTACTCGTTCCGTAATACTTCATCCCGCAACTAACTCATTAGTCACATTGCTTGCAAGGCTTATAGTGATGAGCATTACCGAGAGGGCCCAGAGATACCTCTCCAAAACACGGAGCGACAAATCCTAATCTCGATCTATGCCAACCCAAGAAATACCTTTGGAGACACCTGCAGAGCATCTTTATAATCACCCATTTACGTTGTGACGTTTGATAGCACACAAGGTGTTCTTCCGGTATTCGGGAGTTGCATAATCTCATAGTCTGAGGAACATGTATAAGCCATGAAGAAAGCAGTAGCAATGAAACTGTAACGATCATAATGCTAATCTAACGGATGGGTCATGTCCATCACATCATTCTCCTAATGATGTGATCCCATTCATCAAATAACAACACATGTCTATGGTTAGGAAACATAACCATCTTTGATTAACGAGCTAGTCAAGTAGAGGCATACTAGGGACACTATGTTTTGTCTATGTATTCACACATGTACTAAGTTTCCGGTTAATACAATTCTAGCATGAATAATAAACATTTATCATGAAATAAGGAAATAAATAATAAGTTTATTATTGCCTCTAGGGCATATTTTGTTCAATCGGGTCACTGGAAGGGGTTCCGGACACCCCCTGGTAGGTATATGGGCTTAATGGGCCAAGGGAGGGACAGACCAGCCCACAGGGGGCTGGTGCGCCCCTATCCCTGGCGGGCCAGCCCTAGGGAAGGAAAGGGAGGAGGGATAGCCCCTCCTGCCTTCCCCTCTCATGGGAGAAAATGAGGGGGGCACCTCCCTCCTTTGCCTTTTCCCCGCACCTATATAAGGCAGGGCGCCACTTGGGGAGGACCCCAAGTAGGATTCGGCCTACTTGGGGCGCCCTCGTGGCTTCCCCCTCTGTCCTCCCACCTATATATATGTGGGAGGGGGAACCTAGCACACCCAGACAATTGCCTAGCCGTATGCGGTGCCCCGTCCACAGTTTATATCCCCCGATAAAGATATTTTCGTAGTGCTTAGGCGAAGCCCTACGAAGATAACTTCACGGTCACCGTCACCATGTCGTCGTGCTATCGGAACTCATCCACTACCTCGTTGTCTTGCTAGACCAAGAAGGTGAGGACACCACCAAGCTGAACGTGTGATGAAAACGGAGGTGTCGTATGTTCGGTACTCGATCGGTTGGATCACGAAGAAAGTTCGACTACATCAACCGCGTTGTGAAGCACTTCCTCTTACTGTCTACGAGGGTACGTATACACACTCTCCCCTCTCGTTTCTATGCATCTCCATGGATAGATCTTGCGTGTGCATAGAATTTTTTTGTTTTCCATGCAACGTTTCCCAACAGTGGTGGTATGTCACCAAAAAGGGAAGATAAGGGAAGGGGTCTGAACGAACAAAAAAATGAGGGAGAATCTGGAGCCATAGGGAGTGCTACCTGTGATGTCGCTAATAGTGGCACTGACCCTGTGTCGCTGATGCTGGCCATGGTTGGTGTACGGCAGCGCCGCTCCGCGATGTTCGACGACGTCAACCACACCCATTAGATCTTCCACATGCACATGCTCGTCGGCACGCTCATGCAATACACTGCGATTTAATCGTGTACGCATGAAATTTTGTGCGCAGTACTAGAAATTGATTTGCGTACATAGTTTAGAGCATCCCCACTCGCCCCCCCCCCCTCCCCCAACAGCCCTCCAAGGCCCTTTTTTATCGTCGACGCTAAAAAGTGGCCCAGTCGCGCCCCCAGAAGGCCAATTTTTGCTGGCTAGGCCCGATTTTGGTGTCGGTAGACCCAGGCTGAACCCGGCGCACCCGAGGGTGCCAAGGGAAGCATTTTTGGTGCGAAAGCCCGGTGGGGATGCCGAGTCAGTGACCAGCCTCGTCTCGTCTTCCTCATCGCCTCGTTTTCCAGCGGGGAATCAATGCCAAGGCTGCCGCCGGTCAGCCTTCCTTTGATTCCTCACGGGCGGCGCAGTGCAGCGACGTGCCTCCCCTCCTGCCATGCGTACAAATGTTTGTCGCCCCCGCCGCTATAAAAGTCAACCCCTCCCTCGTAGGTGGACACACTCGCCCGCAGCCCCTCTCTCGCCGCCAACGCCCTCTCGTCTTCCTCTCTCCCCGTCTACAGCCACCTGATACGTCTCCAACGTATCTATAATTTCTGAAGCATTCATGCTATATTATTATGTGTTTTGAATGTTTACGGGCTTTATTATACACTTTTATATTACTTTTGGGACTAACCTATTAACCGAAGGCCCAGCCCATATTGATGTTTTATTGTCTATTTTAGTGTTTCGAAGAAAAGGAATATCAAACGGAGTCCAAACGGAATGAAACCTTCGGCAACGTGATTTTTTGAACTAACATGACCCAGGAAACTTAGAGTGCAAGCCAGGGGAGCATCGACGAAGCCACGAGATAGGGGGCGCGCCCACCCCCCTGGGCGCGCCCTCCACTCTCGTGGGCCCCTCGAGGCTCCCCCGACCGACTTCTTTCGCCTATATAAGTCCACATACCCTAAAACCATCGAATATCAAGATAGATAGGGAGTTCCGCCGCCGCAATCCTCTGTAGCCACCAAAAACCTTTCGGGAGCCCGTTCCGGGACCCTGCCGGAGGGGGAACCCATCACCGGTGGCCATGTTCATCATCCTGGCGCTCTCCATGACGAGGAGGGAGTAGTTCACCCTCGGGGCTGAGGGTATGTACCAGTAGCTATGTGTTTGATCTCTCTCTCTCTCGTATTCTCTCTATGGCACGATCTTGATGTATCGTGTGCTTTGCTATTATAGTTGGATCTTATGATGTTTCTCCCCCTCTACTCTCTTATGATGAATTGAGTTTTCCTCTTGAAGTTATCTTATCAGATTGAGTCTTTAAGGATTTGAGAACACTTGATGTATGTCTTGACGTGCTTATCTGTGGTGACAATGGGATTTCACGTGCCACTTGATGTATGTTTTGGTGATCAACTTGTGGGTTCCGCCCACGAAGCTATGCATAGGGGTTGGCACACGTTTTCGTCTTGACTCTCTGGTAGAAACTTTGGGGCACTCTTTGAAGTACTTTGTGTTGGTTGAATAGATGAATCTGAGATTGTGTGATGCACATCGTATAATCATGCCCACGGATACTTGAGGTGACAATGGAGTATCTAGGTGACATTAGGGTTTTGGTTGATTTGTGTCTTAAGGTGTTATTCTAGTACGAACTCTTGAATAGATTGATCCGAAAGAATAACTTTGAGGTGGTTTCGTAGCTTACCATAATCTCTTCGTTTTTTCTCCGCTATTAATGGCTTTGGAGTGACTCTTTGTTGCATGTTGAGGGATTGTTATATGATCTATCTATGTTATTATTGTTGAGAGAACTTGCACTAGTGAAAGTATGAACCCTGGGCCTTGTTACCTACCATTGCAATACCGTTTATGCTCACTTTTATCATTAGTTACCTTGCTGTATTTATAATTTCAGATTACAAAAACCTATGTCTACCATCCATATTGCACTTGTATCACCATCTCTTCGCCGAACTAGTGCACCTATACAATTTACCATTGTATTGGGTGTGTTGGGGACACAAGAGACTCTTTGTTATTTGGTTGCAGGGTTGTATGAGAGAGACCATCTTCATCCTACGCCTCCCACGAATTGATAAACCTTAGGTCATCCACTTGAGGGAAATTTGCTACTGTCCTACAAACATGTGCACTTGCAGGCCCAACAACGTCTACAAGAAGAAAGTTGTGTAGTAGACATCAAGCTCTTTTCTGGCGCCGTTGCCGGGGAGGTGAGTGTTTGAAGGTATATCTTTAGATCTTGCAATCGAATCTTTTTGTTTCTTGTTTTATCACTAGTTTAGTTTATAAAAGAAAACTACAAAAAAAATGGAGTTAAGCTTGTCTCATACGCTTCATCTTTTTAATATCTTTCGTGAGTATGATGGAAAGGAAAATCGTGCTCAAGTGCTAGAAGAAGAATGCATTAAAATGCTTGGTACTAAATCTTTGAATGATGAGCATGATTGCAATGTTGTTAGTGTGAACTCTTTGAAGATCCATAGTACTTATGATGATTGCACTAGTTATGATGAAAATGTCTCTTATAAGCATGTTGATTTTTGTGGAGTAGATTGTGTTTGCATGTACACACCAAATAGGGAAGATAGATATTGCAAGAGGCATAAGTATTTAGAAACTAAAGGTTTGCAAGAAAGTCTTCATGATTGTGCTGAAAGATTCAATATTTTTCGTGCCCCTTGTGAACTTTGCAATGAACGTGGTCATTTTAATCTCCAATGCAAATTGTTTCATGGTCGAATCGTGTCCAAAAATTGTGATAACTTGATTACCCTTGGGCATCATAAAGAGCTTAGTCTTCTTTTGGGGTATGAAGAAATGAAACATATAACTGAGGGTATTCCAAAATTTAATCTTGATAGATTTATTGATTTTGATCTAGAGGATATTTATATGTTTTGTGCGGTGAGTTGCATTGAAAATCCTTATATTGCCAATTACATAAAGAAAAGAAAGCAAACAGAAGATGAAGAGAATACTAATGAAAGGGAAGAGACTTCCCAATCTCCTCCTATTATTTCTTATGATGAATCAGGTAACGAGGAGGAGCTTTCTATTCAACCAATCTCATCAATAAGGAGCTCAAAGAGGAAGGTTGAACCCACACATAATGTGAAGAAGAAAAAGAAAAGAAGGAGCAACAAAGGTAGAAAGGTATCCCTTCCAAAATGATGTTGCTCCTACTACTCACTGTGATGATGATAATTGCTATACTATTGGTTCTATCCATATTTTTAATGATGAGAGCGATTATGCTTATGATATGAAAGGGCCCAAGCTTGGGGAAGCTATGTTTGATGAGGATGAAATATTTGAGAATATATTTTCTGAAATTAATGTTTGTCCCAAGCTTGGGGATGCTATGTTTAATGAAGATGATATTTTTAGCATCCCATGTTTTGATATGCAAAGTTGTTATAATAGCATGCCTCTTACCTATGATGATTATACTGATGAAAGTGGGTTTGGAATAGTGTTAACTTTAGGAAGTAGTTATCCCACTATTTTGGAGGATGTTGAATCTTATTGTGATGAATATGAAAGTGGATTTGGAAGAGTGTTAACTTTATTTAGTGATGATTCCACTATCTTGGAAGAGGTTTCATTCGATTATGATGAGAACAAAGTTGCTACTTATGATGATTATTGTGATGAAACTTATGCTATAAAAAGTAGTGATGATTATATTTATAAAACTTGTCATGATTATGATTACCCTTTTTATGAACATTATTCTTTTAATGTGGAAACAATTTTTAGTGTTCAAGTCTCTTATGACCTCCCGCTATTCCGAATGAGAAGAATTTTGCTTATGTGGAGAATAGTAAATTTTCTATGCTTGTAGATCATGAAAAGAATGCTTTAGGTGCTGGTTATATTGTTTAATTCACTCATGATGCTACTGAAAATTATTATGTGAGAGGAGCATATGCTTGTAGGAATTGCAATAACGTCAAGTTTCCTCTCTATGTGCTTAAAATCTTGAAGTTATGCTTGTTTTACCTTCCTATGCTAGTTGATTATTGTTCCCATAAGTTGTTTGCTCACAAAATCCCTATGCATAGGAAGTGGGTTAGGCTATAATGTGCTAGTCATATGCTTCATGATGCTCCCATTATGTTTCAATTCTTATCTTTTATGTGAGCATCATTGTCATCATCATGCCTAGCTAGAAAGGCATTAAAGAAAAGCGCTTGTTGGGAGACAACCCAATATTTGCCCTTACTGTTTTTGTGTGTTCACATGATTATAGCTTTTGTTTCAATAAAGTGCCAAGTAAGACCTTTAGGATAGCTTACGGTGATAGTTGTGTTGATCCTGCTGAGAATCAGAAACTTTTGCACTCAGTAAGTTAGTTTTATTAACTCACAGAAATGTGATTTTGATCTGATTCTTTTTTCTCTGGATTGGTGCACAAATTTATTAGGACTTACTAATTTGGTAGGAGTTTTGGAGTTCCAGAATTATACGTTTGATACAGGTTACTACAGACTGTTCTGTTCTTGACAGATTCTGTTTTCTATATGTTGTTTGCTTATTTTGATGAATCTATGCGTAGTATCGGAGGGTATGAACCATAGATACGTTGGAATACAGTAGATATTATACCAATATGAATTTATAATGAGTTCATTACAGTACCTAAGTGGTGGTTTTATTTTCTTATACCAACGGAGCTTACGAGTTTTCTATTGAGTTTTGTGTTGTGAAGTTTTCAAGTTTTGGGTAAAGATTCGATGGACTATGGAATAAGAAGTGGCAAGAACCTAAGCTTGGGGATGCCCAAGGTACCCCAAGGTAATATTCAAGGACAACCAAGAGCCTAAGCTTGGGGATGCCCCGGAAGGCATCCCCTCTTTCGTCTTCGTTCATCGGGAACTTTACTTGGAGCTATATTTTTATTCACCACATGATATGTGTTTTGCTTGGAGCGTCATTTTATTTTGTTAGTATCTGCTTGCTGTTATTTAGAATAATGTTTTGCATCTTTATTTTCAATAAAAATGTCAAGGATAGCCTTTACCACGCTTATTTTGCTAGTACACATGTTGCTGTTTGAAAACAGAAAGTTTACCGCTGCTGCAAAAATTCCCTAGAAAAGTCAGAGAACGATATAATGTTGAAACTTTTTGCATATTGAGCTCTGATAAATCTTCTATAGCGTAGTATTTTTCTCATAATTTTTGGAGTTAGGGAAGTATTGATACTCTTGCATTCTTTACGGACTGTACTATTTTGGCAGATTGCTGTTATGTTTGCATTGTTTGCGTATGTTTGCTTGTTTAATAATTCTATTTGAGGATAGGAGTATTAAATATGCAGAGACATTTAGTATGCAATGTTGAATAATAATTTTAGTGATTTGTTACAGTAGAAAATGATAAGGTTTTGCATTGGTTTATACTAACCCATCTCACGAGTTCTTGTTGAGTTTGTAGTGGATGAAGCTTTTGAGAAATAGAGAAACCATGATGTGAGAGGAATTAAGGAGACACAAAAGTTCAAGATTGGGGATGCCCATGGCACCCCAAGATAATATTTCAAGAAGTCTCAAGCATCTAAGCTTGGGGATGCCCCGTTAGGCATCCCACCGTTCTTCTTCAACAACTATCGGTTAGTATCGGTTGAGCCTAAGTTTTTGCTTCTCCACATGAGTTGTGCTATCCTTGCAATGTTATTTTATTTTGCTTTGCTTGATGTTTGAATGCAATACCAAGATCTTAAATTCTTTAATGGGAGAGAGTCTTCACATAGTTACAAAATTATTTAGCTACTCATTGATCTTCACTTATATCTTTTTGGAGTAGTTTGTCATTTACTCGTGTGCTTCACTTATATCCTATGAGTAAATTGTTGAATGAGTTGATTGTCATAAATCTGAAATTATATATGTCTCATTTGATTATCCCATGGGGAGTAATGACTTCACATCTAAGAAGTATAGGTTGTAAATTTATTGAAGGTTAGCAAGCATTGTATTGATCATTTGAACAATTCATGAAAGAATATGGGAGGAAGAGAGATTTCACATATAAATATACTCTCTTAGACATCTTTTATAATTGTGAGCACTAATTAAGTATGACATGCTAAAAAGTTGATGTTTGACAAGGAAGACAATGTAATGGGTTATGTTTTCTCACATCTCAGTTAAAGTATATTGTCATGGATCATTCAAACATGTTGAGCTTGCCTTTCCCCCTCATGCTAGCCAAATTCCTTGCACCAAGTAGAGATACTACTTGTGCTTTCAAATATCCTTAAACCTAGTTTTTGCCATGAGTGTCCACCATACCTACCTATATGCGGTATTTACCTACCGTTCCAAGCAAATTTGCATGTGCCAAACTCTAAACCTTCAAATAATAATCTGTTTTGTATGCCCGAATCACTCATGTAGCGACTAGGGGCTGTCAATATCTTCCATGCTATGTGGGTTATTCTCAAGATGAGTGGACTCCGCTCATCATTCACGAGAAAAATGGCTGGCAACCGGGATGCCCAGTCCCATGATCAAAAGATCAAAATCAAATCAAAAATAATTACAAACAAAACTCCCCCAAGTTTGATGTTAGTTGGAGGCACCCGTTGTTTCAGGCAAGCCATGGATTGATGATTGTTGGTGGAGGGGGAGTAAAAACTTTTACATTCTGTTTATGAACCGCCTATAATGTATGTAGTATGTTAGATAATGAGAACTCTTGGTTGTTATGTTGACAATGAGATCATACCTCTCAAAATTATTTATCTCTATTTCAAAATTGAGTTCTGGCACCTCTGCAAATCCATGCTTTCCTCTGCGAAGGGCCTATCTTTTACTTTATGTCTTTTACATTATGCAAGAGTCAAGGTGATCTTCACCTTTCCCTTTTTCATTTTATCCTTTGGCAAGCACCACGTGTTGGAAAGATCCTGATATATACTCCCTCCGTCCGGAAATACTTGTCATCAAAATGGATAAAAAGGGATGGATCTAGACGTATTTTAGTTCTAGATACATGTCTTTCTATCTATTTCGATGACAAGTATTTTCGGACGGAGGGAGTATATCCAATTGGATGTAAGTTAGCGTGAACTATTATTGTTGACATCACCCAAAGGTGAATACGTTGGGAGGCAACACTATAAGCCCCCATCTTTCTCAGTGTCTGATTGAAACTCCATAACCATTAGTATTGCGTGAGTGTTAGCAATTGTAGAAGACTATATGATAGTTTAGTATTGCGCGCCCTCCACTCTCGTGGGCCCCTCGAGGCTCCCTCGACCGACTTCTTTCGCCTATATAAGTCCACATACCCTAAAACCATCGAATATCAAGATAGATCGGGAGTTCCGCCGCCGCAAGCCTCTGTAGCCACCAAAAACCTCTCGGGAGCCCATTCCGGCACCCTGCCGGAGGGGGAACCCATCACCGATGGCCATCTTCATCATCCCGGTGCTCTCCATGACGAGGAGGGAGTAGTTCACCCTCGGGGCTGAGGGTATGTACCAGTAGCTATGTGTTTGATCTCTCTCTCTCTCTCTCTCTCTCTCTCTCTCTCTCTCTCTCTCTCTCGTGTTCTCTCTATGGCACGATCTTGATGTATCGCGAGCTTTGCTATTATAGTTGGATCTTATGATGTTTCTCCCCCTCTACTCTCTTGTGATGAATTGAGTTTTCCTCTTGAAGTTATTTTATCGGATTGAGTCTTTAAGGATTTGAGAACACTTGATGTATGTCTTGCCGTGCTTATATGTGGTGACAATGGGATCTCACATGCCACTTGATGTATGTTTTGGTGATCAACTTGCAAGTTCCGCCCATGAACCTATGCATAGGGGTTGGCACACGTTTTGGTCTTGACTCTCCGGTAGAAACTTTGGGGCACTCTTTGAAGTACTTTGTGTTGGTTGAATAGATGAATCTGAGATTGTTTGATGCATATCGTATAATCATGCCCACGGATACTTGAGGTGACAATGGAGTATCTAGGTGACATTAGGGTTTTGATTGATTTGTGTCTTAAGGTGTTATTATAGTACGGACTTTTGAATAGATTGATCCGAAAGAATAACTTTGAGGTGGTTTCGTACCCTACCATAATCTCTTCGTTTGTTCTCCGCTATTAGTGGCTTTAGAGTGACTCTTTGTTGCATGTTGAGGGACTGTTATATGATCTATCTATGTTATTATTGTTGAGAGAATTTGCACTAGTGAAAGTATGAACCCTAGGCCTTGTTTCCTACCATTGCAATACCGTTTACGCTCACTTTTATCATTAGTTACCTTGCTGTTTTTATAATTTCAGATTACAAAAACCTATATCTACCATCCATATTGCACTTGTATCACCATCTCTTCGCCGAACTAGTGCACCTATACAATTTACCATTGTATTGGGTATGTTGGGGACACAAGAGACTCTTTGTTATTTGGTTGAAGGGTTGTTTGAGAGAGACCATCTTCATCCTACGCCTCCCACGGATTGATAAACCTTAGGTCATCCACTTGAGGGAATTTTGCTACTGTCCTACAAACTTATGCACTTGCAGGCCCAACAACGTCTACAAGAAGAAGGTTGTGTAGTAGACATCACCACTGCGTGTACGCGGACCGATGGGAGAGTGGTTCCCCGGCGATGAAGCGGCGGCCAACGGCTTTGGCCGCCGGCACCTGCATGAGTGGGAGGCCCACCTCCTCCACGAGGCGAACTACCCGGCGCCGCCTGACATGCGCGTGCCAGGCGGTGAAGGCTCAGCGCCGGAGGCTTGCCCGTCCCCCCGCAGCCGATCGACGCCGGCCACTTCCACGGCAAGATCGAGCGCGTTCAGGCCTCCTTGCCGGAGAAGGTGTGGGGCCGCCCGGAGTACGCCGCCAGCAACCACGCGCGCTGGACGGCTTACTTCCAACGTCGCCACGAGGAGCAGCTCGCCTCCACCAACAATGCGCCAGTGAGGGGGCGCCATAATACCGACGACCGCCGTCTGTGGTGGGGCGTCCCCGGGCACATGCTCCACTTCGTCCTCGAGCACCTCGAGGGCGGCAATGAGCCACCGCTCGAGTACCCGGTGGCCCCGGTCCCGGTCCCTCGCCGTAGTGGCCGCCCTTGGCGGGCGGGTCCTCTTCCTCCTCCTCCTCCTCCCGCTCCCCCCTGCTCCTTCGGGTCGCCGACGCCCGCCAGCGTCAAGGCCGAGCCCGTGGAGATGCCGCACGGACGGCACACCAGCGGCGGCGCCCTCGTCATCAACGAGGGCGACCGTGCCTCCTCTGCTCCTTCCTCCCACCTCGTCAAGCCGAAGACAGAGCCGGGCCTCATTGCCGTGAAGAGCGAGCACGAGGACATGGCCGCCGCCGTTGAGGCCGCCATCAAGTGGGTGCGTGAGGACTGGGCCCGGCTGGAGATGGAGCGCTAGCGCCACGCCCTAGAGGAGATCGCCGCTCGGCACCACGACCGCGACGAGGGCGGCTTCATCGTCGTCAAGGACAACAACGACGAGGCACCGCCATCAGCCAAACCCGTCCACCAAGACGACCCCGGGCAGGGGTGCAGCAGGGACGGCGGCAGCGTGAAGAAGGAGGAGGGGGACGACGATGGCGGCGACTACAACGCCTTCAGCAAGCTCTTCGGCATGTAGGCGGCGCGACGAGCGCGGGCGGCGGCGGCGCGGCGGTAGTAGTAGTTGTATTTCTACTTTTTTTTAGATTATGTTTTCAATATGTAAAACGCCTTAATTTCGCCGAATCTGTGTCGTGTTTGGCCAAATTTTGGCCGAGTATGTTTTGAGAAAACCTTTAAAAAACGGCGGCTGGGGGCGACCTGGGGGCGGCGGCGGCGTGAAGAAGGAGGAGGACGATGACGATGGCGACGACTACGGCACCTTCAGCAAGCTCTTAGGCATGGCGCGGCGGCGGCGGCGCGACAGTAGTAGTAGTAGTTTTTCTATTTTGTTTTAGATTATGTTTTCAATATGTAAAACGCTTAAATTTCGCCCGAATCAGTGTCGTGTTTGGCCGAATTTTGGCCGAGTATGTTTTTAAAAACCTTTAAACAACGGCGGCTGGGGGCGACCTGGGGGCGGCGGTGGCGTGAAGAAGGAGGAGGACGATGACGACGGCGATGACTACGGCACCTTCGGCAAGCTCTTAGACATGTAGGCCGCGCGGCGGGCGCGGGCGGCGGCGACGCGGCAGTAGGAGTAGTTTTTCTATTTTGTTTTAGATTATGTTTTCAATTTGTAAAACGCCTAAATTTCGCCGAATCTGTGTCGTGTTTGGCCGAATTTTGGCCAAGTATGTTTTTAAAAACGTTTAAAAAACGGCCGGGGGCGGCTGCTGGGAACCCAATCGCCCCCACGCAGTTTTTCAGCCGGCGCGCCCCCAATACGGCGCTATTTCAAGCCCTCTGGGGGGGGGGGGCTGGAGATGTTTATTTGAGAGAGAATGAAGATGTCAGCAACAGCGTGATTCTTGGCCGTCCACTGACCATATCAACTGATGTGATTGACTGATGACTGATTGCGGATAAAGGGAATGGAATATGGAATCCTTTTGGTCATTCGACCCGGGCCAGCTCACCTCTGCTGAAAGCTCCATTCCATACATACCATACGGCCAGATAGGCCAAAGGCGTACCAGATCGGGCGTGGGCTCGGGGTCTGACAACGCGTTTTGACTCCCCATCTACGAGGCGACGACTCTTTTTCTTTCTTCCTTTTCTTTGTGTTGAAGCAACGGTCAGAGCAAGACGACGGGAGCGTCCATGTATGCCAGGCAGGACAGACAGTGTCGCCATCGTGCCGAGTCAGTATCCAACGTTATCATCTACTCCTTCCATGTACAGTATGGGACAGCGGTGGTAAAAAAAAAAAAAAAAGGTATCCAACGTTATCAACTGAATGCTGTTCACACAGCGCCGCGTAGCAATGCTCCACTTTGCTAACCATGCTTACTGGAGTACATTCTGTTGGTTATTCCGTACGGCTTACTCTATGCACAAAACAAGCTGACGCCGAGCGCTGTGATTAGTTTACCCGTCATCGTTGCAGGAAACTTTTTTTTTTGCAGGAAACTGCTGGCTGAATAAATAAACTACGGATCAAGGAGTTAAGATCTGGTGACATTACATACGTAGATAAATATTTGCAGCTCCGCAGTTAAGATCGGCTTGACGCACACGCCTGGATTCACAAGGCAGCCCTGGCTTGCTTGGGCAGCAAGAAGAATGACTGCCACCGGGCCACCTGGCTAGCTTGGGAAGCAAGATGCATGACTGCCACAGGGCCACGGTCAGTGTCCTCTGGGAAGGAGAAAGAAACTGGAAAAAAAAGAGAGAGATGGCTTTCTCGAGAAGCAGCAGCGACGCCAAGAGAAGAGAGATTAGAGAAGGAAAAGAGGCGACGTGGCGTGATGAGACGATTAGCCGGCAGGGCGGGTGTGGCACCGGCAGCGGCCAGCGGCCAGCAGCCAGCAGCACACACACGCCGCCGTGCCCACCGCGCTCGCCCACGCCGCAACGCGGTTTCTCCATCCCCCATGTCCAATGCCCGTTCTGTCCTCACTTCCTCACCGTCATCGTGAACCCTAGCAAAATCATTTAACTTTTCAAAAGAAAAGATTATTTATACTATTAAGTAAAAAAGAGAAATATACTCCGCTGGCTCTGGGTACGTCCACCATTCCGCGGGCAGCGCCATCCTGTAAGTGTATGCCGCTCACTTCCTCTTCCTCTATAAATCCCGCCGCGCTCTCACTCGGCATCAGTCACCTTCAAACCCAATCCAGGAAGCAAAGCTACTCCCTCTCCCTCTCCCTCCCATGGCCAACAGCTGCGCCAGCCTCGACACCGCCTGGTCCCACCTCCCCGCGTCCGCCCCGGCTCCCTGGCCATACGCCGCCTGGTTCTCCCCTGCCGCCGCCGCCTTCGAGAACGACGCGCTCGCCACCGCGCTCGCTCGCGCCTCCGCCTCCGCCTCGCCCTCCTCCCCGACCCCTTCCTCCTCCACCACCACCACCTCCTCCGCGTCCGAGCTGTCCTGCGCCCCGTACGTAAGCTGCAGGCCAGCCTCCGCGGCGGCGGCGCGGCACTGCACGGGCCGCGTCTCCAAGCGGAAGCCCCGGGTGTCCCGCCGCCCGCAGACCACGTACATCACCGCCGACCCGGCCAACTTCCGTCGCATGGTGCAGGAGATCACCGGCTACGCCCTTCCCGGCTCGGAGAGAGCCTCCGCCGTGCCAGCGCCGCCCAGGCCGGACCCGCTCGCTTTCGTGCTCCCGACGCTGGACACGTCCGCCTGCTTCTTGCTGGACCAGGACCAGGCGCCGTCGCTGCCGAAGCAGCGTTGCGAGGACAAGACGTCGGGCGGAGCGGCGGCAGCGACAGCAATGCCCGCGATGGCGGACGACTCGTCGCTGTGGCTGATGCAGGAGCTGGAGGCCATGGTGAGCGCGCCGCCCGCCGTGTCCTCCTTCCCGACGTTGGAGAGCTGGGGGATGATCTGAAGTTCCTTTTCTTACGCGAGCGCTTTTAGTGTGTTGTCGGTCCTCCCGATGTGAGGGACCAGATGGTCGGTAGTGGTCGATGGTTTAGCTCGGTCGTGGAGGGAGTAGCCTAGATGCTGTCGTGGGAGATCCTTTTTGTTGAGATCGTACGTAGGAGTTTTGTAAAGTGGATTAGTGGCTGTCAATGATGATGTTAATCACTTGTAGTCTAATCCAAGTAGTAGTACTGCATTACAATTTACAAAGTGTTGTGCTCGTGTTATGGTCTTAAACGTGCTCTGCCTTTCAGCTACTCCGTACCGTTTTTGACAGAGTGATGGTCATGGATGGAGCAGCGCACGTAACGTAGATGAGCAGAGATTTGGAGCGTTGCCATCGTGCTCTGCGACGTGAACGGTGGACGAGATTAGAACAAGAGTTAATTACATTTTCTTTTTTTAATGGTGGGCGACTCCTGCTGGTTGTTATTTGCTATGCTTTTATTTCTGTCTAAGGCACTGACATGTGGGACCCACATGCAGGTATGGAGTGAAAAGTCAGCTGGTATGCAGAGTTTAACGGAGAGTTAACAGCGAGTAGACAACGGAAAGTACCCAGAACACAAGTTGTAAAACCGATTTATGTCATTTTTAAAATTTATATAAGAATATGTACATCTAGGACAAGTTTATGTATCAAAAGTGTAATTAACTCTTAGAACAAATAGCTGCATGGTTCTATGGCGGTTTTACAGTCATAGGATGACGTGTTAATGCTATTTGTAATATGGCTTTTCTTACAAGACAGACCGGGACACGCCACTCTCTCTCTCTTTCTCTCTCTTGACAGAAGGGACACACCACTCTCATGATAGCGCACACCCGCAGGAGTGGTGGTGCCGGACCATCACAGATTTTATGAAGTTTGTGTAAAACGAACTCGTGGACTCGCCTAGTGGAGACAGAGTCAAGTGACGGCACACTGAGCTTGCGTCTGCGTGCATGATTTTGTTGACAAATAGACATCAGCTGCCCAACTGCTACTTCTTTCTTTCTTTGTCAACGACATAGTTTGGACAACCTTGCAGGCACATAAATTTCACTCTGACATGGCACAAGCTCTCAACAATACAGCATGTCTGATTTAGGGCTTTAAACATATAACACTAGCCTCCCGAGGCCGATTTTCGTGTTTTGACCCTTTTTGAAAAGTTTATCCAGATCTGACCCTGGTTTGCAAAAATTTCGGGATTTGACCCTTTTTTTACCGTCATTGGCCTTGGCGGTAGGGTTGTACAACCTACCACTAGGGTCTTTGACGGTAGGAGTTACCAGCACCGTCACATCCGTTTGATATGAAGAAGACCCTACCGCCATAGTCCCTGGTAGTAGGCAGTTATACCCTACCGCCGAAGACTTTGGCGGTAGCTCTCCTCCGATAATATTGTTGGGGAACGTAGTAATTTCAAAAAAATTCCTACGCACACGCAAGATCATGGTGATGATATAGCAACGAGGGAGAGTGTTGTCTCGCACCCTCGTGAGACCAAGCGAAGCGCTGACGCAACGTAGAGGAAGTAGTCGACGTCCTCCGGTCCGACCGATGCAAGCACCGTTACTCGGCACCTCCGAGTTCTTGACACGCGTCTGACTTGATGACGCACCATCGATCTCCAATCCAATAAAGGCTCCGAGGGGAGTTCCACAAGACGACGACGCGTGGTGACGATCTTGATGTTCTCTGTCGCGCAGGCTTCGCCTAAGCACCGCTACAATATGATCGAGGTGTAATATCGTGGAGGGGCACCGTACACGGCTAAGGAACGATCAATGATCAACTTGTGTGTTCTAGGGTGCCCCCTACCCCCGTATATAAAGGAGGGAGGGAGGAGGTGGCCGGCCCAAGGGGGGCGCGCCATAGGGAGGGGGAAACCTACTCCAAGTAGTTTTCCCTCTCTTTTCCTTATTTTATTTAGAGGGGGAAGGAAGGAGTACTAGTATTAGGAAGTAGTACTAGTAGGAAAGGAAGAGGGGGAAGGAGAAAGGAAAGGGGGGCCGGCCCCCTCCCCATTCGGATTGGGCTTGGGGGCGCCTCCCTTGCTCCTTCTCCCTTCCTCCTACATGGGCCCAATAAGGCCCATATACTTCCCGGGGGGTTCCGGTAACCTCCTGGAGCTCCGGTATATTCCCAAACTCTTCCGAAACCTTTCCGGTGTCCAAATATATCCGTCCAATATATCAATCTTTATGTCTCGACCATTTCGAGACTCCTCGTCATGTTCGTGATCATATCCGGGACTCCGAACAAACTTCGGTACATCAAAATATATAAACTCATAATATAACTGTCATCGAAACCTTAAGAGTGCGGACCCTACGGTTCGAGAACAATGCAGACATGACCGAGACACGTCTCTGGTCAATAACCAATAGCGGGACCTGGATGCCCATATTGGTTCCTACATATTCTACGAAGATCTTTATCGGTCAAACCGCATAACAACATACTTTGTTCCCTTTGTCATCGGTATGTTTAATTGCCCGAGATTTGATCGTCGGTATCCAATACCTAGTCCAATCTCGTTACCGGCAAGTCTCTTTACTCGTTCTGTAATACTGAAAGTGCAACTAATCCCCGGGTGGTTTTGGTAATTAATAACAACATATATATCATTGAACTAATAGTTTCTTGAGAATCATTTCAGAAAGTTCAGTGATATGGGTATGGCTATGATCAAGAAGTGGACCCCTCAAAATGCTAAGGCAAACATTGGCAAAAGCTCAAGACTCCATTTTTGGTTTAGTGATCCAAGATCACATTGAGTCCATAGGAAAGCCAATACTATTAAAAGGGATGAGGTTATGTTAATGATCCGTTGCTCAAAGTGCTTAGTGATACATCTCCCAAACCATCAGCAATCTTTCATTCCAATATACACTCATAAGTAATCTCGGTCCCACCGATTTCCTAAACTCACCACACCGAGATGAACCACCTCACCACAAAGCCAAACACTAGATATTTCGGATTTTCCGATTCGAACTCGGTCTCACCAAAACTAGTGTTGCCAAGCTTCAGAATCCTACATCATCAAATCGGTGTCACCGAGATGATAAAGTCGGTCCCACCGAGATTGGCAAACCCTAGTCTTTGGAAGAATCGGACTCACCGAGATTGTATATTCGGTCCCACCGAAAATCCCAACGTTCACAAGATTTGAACTTTCGGTCTCACCGAGTTGTCAACTTTGGTCTGACCGAGATTTGTCAAATGTGTGTAACGGTTGGATTTTGTGTGGAGGCTATAAATACCCCTCCACCTCCTCTTCATTCGTGGAGAGAGCCATCAGAAAGAACTACCACTCCTACCTTACATTTCTGAGAAGAGAACTACCTACCCTTGTGTTGAGATCAAGTTGCTCCACTCCCACCATATGAAACTTGATTTCTAGCCTTCCCAAGTTGCTTTCCACTCAATCCTTTCTTCCACCACAGCCAAATCGGTGAGGAGAGTTGAGTGTTGGGGAGATTATCATTTGAAGCACAAGAGCAAGGAGTTCATCATCATCAACACCATCTATTACCTTTTGGAGGGTGGTGCCTCCTAGATTGGTTAGGTGTCGCTTGGGAGCCTCCGTCAAGATGTGGAGTTGAACCAAGAAGTTTGTAAGGGCAAGGAGATCGCCTACTTCGTGAAGATCTACCCCGAGTAAGGCTAGTCCTCCGTGGGCGTATGCCATGATGGCATAGACAAGGTTGCTTCTTCGTGGACCCTTCGTGGGTGGAGCCCTCCGTGGAATCTCGCAGCCGTTACCCTCCGTGGGTTGAAGTCTCCATCAACGTGGATTGACGATAGCACCACCTATCGGAACCACGAGAAAAATCTCCGTGTCTCCAAATTGCGTTTGCTCTTCTCCACCTCTCTTTACTACATGTGCAATTTACTTTCCGCTGCCAATACTTTAGAATTGCATGTGTAGGGTGATACTTGACTTGATCATCATTGTGAACTTGCCAAAAACTTGTCTTTATCAAAAGGCTGAATTTTTATATTGTCAAGTAGTCTAATCACCCCCTCTAGACATACTTTCGATCCTACAAGTGGTATCGAGCTTTGGTCTCCATTGTATTGGTTTCCATTGCATTGACTCCATAAGCTTGGTTTCACAACCTAGGAGAGTATGGCGTCTAGTGAGGGTAATTTTCAGAGAGGTCCTTACTTTGATGGTTCAAACTTTGCTAGTTGGAAGCATAAAATGAAAATGCATATTCTTGGACATAACCTGCCGCATGGGGCATTATTTGTGTTGGCTTGCAAGGTGAATTCTTCAAGGAAGGAAAAGTTCGGATCGTGAAGCTACAATGGATGAATTGCGGATGTTGCAAAACAATGCTCAAGCTTGTGACATTCTCTTCAATGCTTTGTGTCCCGAGGAGTTCAACAAAATCAGCCGTCTTGAGAATGCAAAAGAGATTTGGGATACTTTGGTCGAAATGCACGAAGGTACCGAGTCCGTGAAGGAATCAAAGCTAGATGTTCTTCAAGGTCAACTTGACAAGTTCAAGATGAAAGAAGGTGAAGGAGTCGCTGAAATGTACTCTAGGCTTGCTCTCATCACAAATGAGATGGCAGGCTTAGGAAGCGAAGAAATGACCGACCGATTCATCATCAAGAAGATTCTCAGAGCTTTGGATGGAAAGTATGACACCGTGTGCACTTTGATCCAAATGATGCCAAACTACAAGAATCTCAAGCCTACCGAAGTCATTGGAAGGATTGTTGCTCATGAGATGACACTTAAAGATAAGGAAGAGCTTCACAACAAGTCAAGTGGTGCTTACAAAGCTACAAGTGATGCTCCCACAACCTCAAGTGACAAGCTAGTTTCCAATGAAGAGATAAGCCTAATGGTGAAGAACTTCAACAAATTCTACAAGAGTAGAAGCAAGGAAAGAAGCTCAAAGTCTAGATCATATGATGAAAAGAGATCTTCTAGTCGTGATCGAAACTGCTACAATTGTGGAAGACCCGGACACTACTCAAATGAGTGTTCGGCTCCCCACAAGAGAAGAGAAGAATCTCCAAGAAGAAGAAGCTCAAGAGAAGAGTCACCTCGGAAAGAGAGAAGGAGTAGAGATGATCGTTATGAACGAAGATCCTCTCGAAGAAGCAAGGATTCGGAGAGGAAAGACAAGTCATCAAGGAGCTACACAAGAAGAAAACATCAAGCTCATGTAGGTGAATGGGTCTCCGCCCGACTCGACAATCACTCCAAAGAAGCTATCACTCCAACTCCGAATACAGTCAAGATGAAGGTGTTGCCGGTCTTGCTCTCGTGTCCTCCAACTCCAACTCCTATGACTTGTTTGATTCACCAAATGAGGGAATTGGAAGATGCTTCATGGCTAAAGGCCCCAAGGTATCACACCCTGAATTCATTGACTTTGATAGTGATGAGGATGACTTGCTTGGTGAAGATGAGCTTTTACATGAAAAATCTAGTGAGCCTAGTAATGATGAACATGCTAGTAGTCTTTATAGTCGAGAAGAGTCGAATGACAATGCTATGAAGGAGATTGAGCGTCTAACTAAAGAACTAAACACTCTTAAGTTAGCTCATGAAACAACTCAAGAAGATCATAGAGAGCTCCTAAGATCTCATGAGAAGCTACGCTTCGAGAAGCTCAATCTAGAGCAAGAACATGAGTTTCTAAAAGCAATCAATGACGATCTTCGAAAGAAGAGTTCTTCATATCTTGCCAAACGACTTCTCTTGTCTAATTTCTTGCCACCTATTAAAACTAAGCATGACAAGCATAAGAAAAATTCTTCATCTAGTAGTAACAATAACCATGCTAAATCTAATATTGTTGCCTCTAGTAGTTCTCTTGATTCCACTAACAATGTTTCAAGCCAAGTTACACTTGAGCAAGAAAATAGTTTATTGAAAGGGATTATAGAGAAAGGTGTCTACAAGAGCCTTGCCGGAAGCAAGAACTTTGAGGAAATTGTTCGCAAGCAAGGAAGGCACCGGAAGAATCAAGGAATTGGTTTTGAGCGAAAGTTCAACGCCGAGGGTGTTGAATGGGAAGAAGGTCAATATCCCACTCCAAAGTTTGTTTCTCAAAAGGAGAAGTATGATCCTACTTCTTCCAATGTGGAACAAGCTCAAGATGACCTTCCACCACAAGACCACAAGCTAAAAGGCAAGGACAAGCTTCAAGAGGAGATTGATGCATTCATTGAAGCACCTAAAGCCATGGTCAAGTGGGTTCCCAAGGAAACGTCAAGTTCTACTTCGTCAAGCTCAACTACAACCCCAAGGATTCCCATCAAGATGATGTGGATCCCGAAGAAGAAGAACTAGAGAGTTCTTGAGGGTGACTCCGCCAACATACTTCACTCACATTCAGTTTGGCAAAGAACTTGTGCAATCAACTTCCACATCTTGCACTAGTTCATGGAGTCACAAACCCTCTTGTTGGTAAGTCAAGGGACAAGGTAATCATTGCTTTCATGGACATCATCTATTGTGTACTTCAATCTATGTCCATGGATATCCTTGTTTGTTCCTTGTGGGACTAACCCATGTAGGTATTGAAAGTGCCCGAATCCAAAGGATTGCTCCCAACTCTTGATGATCTTCATCAACATTGAGCATCCACATCTTCAACATCTACATGAAGTCTTCTACGACAACCCAAGGTTAGTTTGACCCTTTAAAAGGGTTCTCACATCAAGGGGGAGCTTTGCTCTAAAGAATTGAGCTAAAGCATCTTCAAATGATGTGAACACATCAATGCTTTATGTAAAAGTGGTAACCCCACTTGTGCTTAAACGATGAGTATGACCTATGATCAAATGTTCTCATTTGACTCCTAAGTCAATATACTCATATAAAGATGACCTAGTCATCGACAAATTGTGTGATAGTAGCTAGTGTTTTGTTTGTGCATGTTTGACACATATTTCATTTGCTATCTTATTGTGTGAGCATGTTGGATGCATAATTTTATCCATTCGAGGACATCCATTTGTTGCTTTGGTCTTTTGGATTTTTCTGACCAAATGGATGGACAAGAATGCCTAAGTTCCTCCCCTAGCTATCTATGCTTTCTTGTCTCAAATTCTATTCATGCTTATATCACAAACTTTGAACAAGCTATTTTCGGACCCACCGAGTGAGGAGCACTCGGAGCCACCGATCTGTCAAAGGCTAAACTTCCAAAACCTTCTAAGTAATTTCGGTCGACCAACCCACTCAAACTCGGTCGACCGAAAGCACTTGATTGATCTAGGTTTTCACCTCGGTGAAACCGAAGTTGTACTTTTCGGCGTGATCGAAGTGTGTAATCGTCTGCGAGTTATCCATCTCGGTGCCACCGAAGTTTTACAACTCGGTCCCACCGACAGCAGAGGGGTATAAATACTCCGTGGGTCGCGCACATTGATTCCTACTTCAAACGCCGCCCCACACCCCTTCTTTGCCGTCGCCGCCGTGGTCTCGGATCGCCTCCGTCGCCGCTCAGGCGCCCTCGCCGCAGTCTCTGTCGCCGTCAACGGACATTCTCTCCGCCGTTGCCGCCGAGAGGAACTCCACCAAGTTAGGGTGAGTTTCGATCCTCTCGTGCTTCAACCTCCGATTCTATGCACGATTGGTTTGCCTAGCATCTTGCCACGTTTGAGATCTTCCATACACCAAATTAGTTCCTTTGAACGAAATTGAGTAAAAGTTTTAGGGTTAGGTTTCACGAACACATCTCGGTGAGACCGATTCTACATTCTCGGTATGACCGATTTGGCCTCTGCCATTGCCTCAGCACCTTCGGTCCAACCGAGTTGTGCAAATCGGTGCGACGAAATGAGGATTTAGTGGAACCCTAGTGTTTTCGGCAGACGAAACCCACATCGGTCCAACCGAAAGTGGTGTGAATGCTTCATTAGGACACTTGGATTCACGAATTTTAGACTCGGTCGACCAAATGCATTCTGTGAAAACCTAAAACTGAAATTTGAACTCAATTTTTTGCAAAATCTTCTGCAGTTTGTGATAACTCTTCTACTCGCCTACACCTAATCTATTCACAGGTTGTCACCATGTCGATGCCGGTGACAGCGAACAGATTTGAGTCACCAGATTCTTGATATTCCAGAGGCAGCACTAGTCCCGAGGCCAAGAGCTTTTCAGATGATGGTGAGAGGAGCACACCAAGTGGTTTGCCTCCTGCTGCCACCAGGTCCAGAAAGAAGAAGAATTCTGATGAAGAGGATTCTGATTTCATAGCTGAGGAAGAGATCTCCTCCAAGCCAAAGAGGAAAGTGGTTGCCAAAGAGCATCAAGGGCAACAAACCAAGAAAGGCACCAGTAAAGTGAAGAAGTCCATTGTTGTCAAGAAGCTAAGCATGGAAGAGGAAACATCAAGCAAGGTGAAGAAAACTTCCAAGAGGAAGAGAATTGTGCATGATGAAGCAGCAGATGATGATGATGATGAGGAAGCACCCCAGCCTCCTCCTCGAAGCCTAAGTTCATGGGAGATGCCATCGTAGGCAGAGCACCTTCAAAATCCAAGCCATCTGCTCCAAAGAAAGGCAGCTCAAGCCAAGCCTGCCGCCAAGCCCAAGAAAACTGTCAGAACATCCCAGCTTCAGAGAAGAAGAAAGACAATGTGCCACCAAATGAGTCGATGATGAGGCACCAGATTCTTGAAACTTCGTCGAAACGCCAATTCACAATGATGCTCATACTCGAGCTGAGAACATGAAGGAAAGAAAGGATAGAGGTCTCAGGCTATGGAGACAAGCTGATCCATATGCTGTGAGGAGAAGAACTGCTGTCGATCCAAGATTCCACACCAGAGAGCAGCAGGACTTCTATGAGACTGTGCTAATGGACAAGAAGCCCATTGTTGCAGATACTAGATATGTTGACTGGTCATACATTGACAGTGAAGAGCACAGAGACTTCTTTCCACATGTGCATGAGAGCTTCACTGCATGTGGTGTTGCAAATTTCGTTGGTCAAAAGTTGACAGATTGGAATGATGAGATGATCATGCAATTCTATGCCACTGCTCATTTCTATCCAGATGGTAAGATCACATGGATGATCAAGGCCAAAGATTCTCTTCAACTGTTGAAGAATGGGCAGCCTTCTGAATGCTCCAAAGGCAGAGAGAGATGATGTTGATGTCTATGGAATTCCCAAGAAGAACCATGAGTCTATGAGGAATATGTACAATGAGGTACCAGCTAAGGATGTGGAAATCTGGAAGCTCGGCTCAGTGTATCATCTCCAGGCAGGTCTACCTACCACGAACACTATTCTGAGGCATACCTTGATGCCCAAGTCTGGAGATCATCGCATGATAAGAGGCTATTCTATCAACATGCTGCATATACTTGATCAGAAGGCACCTTTCAAGGTGATGGACCTGATAGTTGAGACTATCAAGAGGACTGCAGCAGACCAGAAGAGGTCATGTGGATTTGCCCCGCACATTCAGATGCTTATCAATGCCAAGTTTGGCACGGGCACCTACTTGTTGGATAGACCACACTTGCCACTGCAGCCTGAGCATGAGGACAATGAAGTTGTGATGGATGAGGAGGACCCAACGTCAGTTGAAGGTCAAGCAAAGAGTGAAGCTGCCAAACAAGCCAAAGCTGAGAAGGAAGCAAGAAGCAGCAGCAGCCTAAACCCAAGAGTGTTGGAGAACAGCTCCTTGAAGCTACCCAGAGGATTGAACAACGCTGGCCAAGATTGTGCGCCTCGGGAGAGTCTTGAGAGGATTGTTGAAGACAAGATCCATGCTCGGATGTCAAGTCGATCAAGTGCAAGTCACATAACAAGCTTGAGGCAGATATCGAGGAAGCAAAAGGGAGAAGGAAGAGCTCATGCGTGAGATGCAAGATGACCTAGTCCAGATGATTATGAACAGCCTGCTCCGGTTCCTACCAGACCCGATCACCGCTATTCCAAAGGATGACACCAGGACTACAGCCTCGACACCTCCACAGCTCCATCGGTTCCAGCTCCAGCTCCAAAGTGACCACTCCTCCTGCAAAGACAGACATCACCAAGCCTTTGCAGATGCAACCATCTCAACTCCATCAACCTGCATAGAGCCGCCAACAGAGTCCCTAGTGACGCTTAGCTCTATACCTTTCGAACTTTTGGTAACTTGTTGCCAAAGGGGGAGAAATTGTATAGATCATAGGACTTCGAGAGAGAGAGTGCTCGCTTTTGCTCTTTCGTTTATTTGTGTTCTTTTTGAGATACTTTTGAGTTTTTCGAGACATTCTGTGTGTTTGATACTACGTTTGCTCTACATTGATGAGTGCTTGATCGTACTATGCCTTAATGTGTGCTTAATGCTTATCATATGCTATTCATATCTTGTATGATCATTTACTCATGTCTTGGTGATTGGGTGCATGCTATTCATTCTTATCATTTTGTGCGCTCCACCAAGATGTATGTGACATGGAAGAGTGACCCATGATCCTAATCGATTGTGCATTTGCATTCAAACGCAAATCTTAAATAATGCACAAATTTAGGGGGAGCTCTTGCTTATCACATACTTCTCGAAGCGACGATATTATTCATTGATTATATCATTTGTCGAAGTTTGATCTATATGTTGTCATCAATTACCAAAAGGGGAGATTGAAAGTGCAACTAATCCCGGGTGGTTTTGGTAATTAATAACAACATATATATCATTGAACTAATAGTTTCTTGAGAATCATTTCGAAAGTTCAAGGATATGGGTATGGCTATGATGAAGAAGTGGACCCTCAAAATGCTAAGGCAAACATTGGCAAAAGCTCAAGACTCCATTTTGGTTTAGTGATCCAAGATCACATTGAGTCCATAGGAAAGCCAATACTATTAAAAGGGATGAGGTTATGTTAATGATCCGTTGCTCAAAGTGCTTGGTGATACATCTCCCAAACCATCAGCAATCTTTCATTCCAATATACACTCATAAGTAATCTCGGTCCCACCGATTTCCTAAACTCACCACACCGAGATGAACCACCTCACCACAAAGCCAAACCCTAGATATTTCGGATTTTCCGATTCTCAACTCGGTCTCACCGAAACTAGTGTTGCCAAGCTTCAGAACCTACGTCATCAAATCGGTGTCACCGAGATGATAAAGTCGGTCCCACCGAGATTGGCAAACCCTAGTCTTTGGAAGAATCGGACTCACCGAGATTGTATTTTCGGTCCCACCGAAAATCCCAACGCTCACAAGATTTGAACTTTCGGTCTCACCGAGTTGTCAACTTTGGTCCGACCGAGATTGGTCAAATGTGTAACGGTTGGATTTTGTGTGGAGGCTATAAATACCCTCCACCTCCTCTTCATTCGTGGAGAGAGCCATCGAAAGAACTACCACTCCTACCTTACATTTACGAGAAGAGAACTACCTACCCTTGTGTTGAGATCAAGTTGCTCCACTCCCACCATATGAAACTTGATTTCTAGCCTTCCCAAGTTGCTTTCCACTCAATCCTTTCTTCCACCACAGCCAAATCAGTGAGGAGAGTTGAGTGTTGGGGAGATTATCATTTGAAGCACAAGAGCAAGGAGTTCATCATCATCAACACCATCTATTACCTTTTGGAGGGTGGTGCCTCCTAGATTGGGTAGGTGTCGCTTGGGAGCCTCCGTCAAGATGTGGAGTTGAACCAAGAAGTTTGTAAGGGCAAGGAGATCGCCTACTTCGTGAAGATCTACCCCGAGTAAGGCTAGTCCTCCGTGGGCGATGCCATGATGGCATAGACAAGGTTGCTTCTTCGTGGACCCTTCGTGGGTGGAGCCCTCCGTGGACTCTCGCAGCCGTTACCCTCCGTGGGTTGAAGTCTCCATCAACGTGGATTGACGATAGCACCACCTATCGGAACCACGAGAAAAATCTCCGTGTCTCCAAATTGCGTTTGCTCTTCTCCACCTCTCTTTACTACATGTGCAATTTACTTTCCGCTGCCAATACTCTAGAATTGCATGTGTAGGGTGATACTTGACTTGATCATCATTGTGAACTTGCCAAAAACTTGTCTTTATCAAAAGGCTGAATTTTTATATTGTCAAGTAGTCTAATCACCCCCCCTCTAGACATACTTTCAATCCTACAAATACGTCATCTCATAACTAACTCATTAGTTATATGCTTGCAAGGCTTAAGTGATGAGTATTACCAAGAGGGCCCAGAGATACCTCTCCGACAATCGGAGTGACAAATCCTAATCTCGAATTATGCCAACTCAACATGAACCTTCGGAAACACCTGTAGAGCACCTTTATAATCACCCAGTTACGTTGTGATGTTTGGTAGCACACAAAGTGTTCTTCCGGTACACGGGAGTTGCACAATCTCATAGTTGTAGGAACTTTGTATAAGTCATGAAGAAAGCAATAGCAGTATACTAAACGATCAAGTGCTAGGCTAACAAAATGGGTCATGTCAATCACATCATTCTTCTAATGATGTGATCCCACTAATCAAATGACAACACATGTCTATGGTCAGGAAACATGACCATCTTTGATTAATGAGCTAGTCAAGTAGAGGCATACTAGTGACTATATGTTTGTCTATGTATTCACACATGTATCATGTTTCCGGTTAATACAATTCTAGCATGAATAATAAACATTTTATCATGATGTGAGGAAATAAATAATAACTTTATTATTGCCTCTAGGGCATATTTCCTTCAAATATGTGACTGTGTTGCATGCACCGGTAGTAGGTGCTAGGCTATACGATAGATTGATCGATCAATTGATGCATGCATGCATGTTGCGAGCCAGCAGCAACAAAAACAAAAAGATGCTAAGCTAGCTAGTACTACATGTTGCACTCTCCATCTCTGACTCCCTACATGCCATGATTGGTCATGCATATGCATGCAGGCAGGAGAGAGTAGAGTGCATGGGACAACGCCGCTGCATGCGTATACTACCATGCGCAGAATGGAGGCAGGAGAGAGCAATGCATGGGACCACGCTGTTGGATGCGTGTAATACCACTACTGCGCAGAATGGATGCGTGCTATTTCGTTGGACTGCCTACCGCCAGGCTCTTTGGCGGTAGGGTTGCACAGTCTACCGCTGAGGTGAAGGAAATATGCCCTAGAGGCAATAATAAAGTTATTATTTATTTCCTTATATCATGACAAATGTTTATTATTCATGCTAGAATTGTATTAACCAGAAGCATAATACATGTGTGAATACATAGACAAATAGAGTGTCACTAGTATGCCTCTACTTGACTAGCTCGTGAATCAAAGATGATTAAGTTTTCTAACCATAGACATGAGTTGTCATTTGATTAACGGGATCACATCATTAGAAGAATGATGTGATTGACTTGACCATTCCGTTAGCTTAGCACTTGATCGTTTAGTATGTTGCTATTGCTTTCTTCATGACTTATACATGTTCCTATGACTATAAGATTATGTAACTCCCGCTTACCAGAGGAACACTTTGTGTGCTACCAAACGTTACAATGTAACTGGGTGATTATAAAGGTTCTCTACAGGTGTCTCCAAAGGTACTTGTTGAGTTGACGTATTTCGAGATTAGGATTTGTCACTCCGATTGTCGGAGAGGTATCTCTGGGCCCTCTCGGTAATGCACATCACTATAAGCCTTGCAAGCAATGTAGCTAATGAGTTAGTTACGGGATGATGCATTACGTAACGAGTAAAGAGACTTACCGGTATGAGATTGAACTAGGTATTGAGATACCAATGATAGAATCTCGGGCTAGTAACATACCGATGACAAAGGGAACAACGTATGTTGTTATGAGGTTTGACCGATAAAGATCTTCGTAGAATATGTGGGAGCCAATATGAGCATCCAGGTTCCGCTATTGGTTATTGACCGGAGACGTGTCTCGGTCATGTCTACATAGTTCTCAAATCCGTAGGGTCCGCATGCTTAAAGTTAGATGACGGTTATATTATGAGTTTATGTGTTTTGATGTACCAAAGGTAGTTAGGAGTCCCGGATGTGATCATGGACATGACGAGGAGCCTCGAAATGGTCGAGACATAAAGATCGATATATTGGACGACTATATTTGGACACCGGAATGGTTCCGGGTGAGATTGGGACAATACCGGAGCTCCAGGAGCTTATCAGAACCCCCCGGGAGGTATATGGGCCTTAATGGGCTTTAGTGAAAAGGAGGGGAAAGGAGCAAGGGAGGGGGCGCCCCCAAAGCCCAATCCGAATTGGGAGGGGGGTTGGCCCCCCCTTTCCTTCCTCCATCTTTCCTCTTCCTTCCCTCTCCTTCTCCAAATAGGAAAAGGAGGAGTCCTACTCCCGGTGGGAGTAGGACTCCCCACTTGGGTGCGCCTCCTCCTCTTGGCTGGCCCCCTCCTCCACTCCTTTATATACGGGGGAGGGGGCACCCCATAGACATAACAATTGATCCTTGAGATCTTTTAGCCGTGTGTGGTGCCCCCTCCACCTTAGTCTACCTCGATAATATCGTAGCGGTGCTTAGGCGAAGCCCTGCGTCGGTAGAACATCATGAACATCATCATCGTCACCACGCCGTCGTGCTGACGAAACTCTCCCTCAAAGCTCAGCTGGATCGGAGTTCGAGGGACGTCATCGAGCTGAACGTGTGCTGAACTCGGAGGTGCCTTGCGTTCGGTACTTGATCGGTCGGATCGTGAAGACGTACGACTACATCAACCGCGTTGTGCTAACGCTTCCGCTTTCGGTCTACGCGGGTACATGGACAACACTCTCCCCTCTCTTTGTTATGCATCATCATGATCTTGCGTGTGCGTAGGAATTTTTTTGAAATTACTACGTTACCCAACAGTGGCATCCGAGCCAGGTTTTATGCGTTGATGTTATATGCACGAGTAGAACACAAGTGAGTTGTGGGCGATACAAGTCATACTTGCTTACCAAAGATGTCATACTTTGGTTGGCGGTATTGTTGGATGAAGCGGCCGGACCGACATTATGTACGCGCTTACGCGAGACTGGTTCGACCGACGTGCTTTGCACACAGGTGGCTGGCGGGTGTCAGTTTCTCCAACTTTAGTTGAACCGAGTGTGGCTACGCCCGGTCCTTGAGAAGGTTAAAACAACATTAACTTGACGAACTATCATTGTGGTTTTGATGCGTAGGTAAGAACGGTTCTTGCTAAGCCCGTAGCAGCCACGTAAAACTTGCAACAACAAAGTAGAGGACGTCTAACTTGTTTTTGCAAGGCATGTTGTGATGTGATATGGTCAAGATGTGATGCTATATTTTATTGTATGAGATGATCATGTTTTGTGACCGAGTTATCGGCAACTGGCAGGAGCCATATGGTTGTCACTTTATTGTATGCAATGCAATCGCCCTGTAATTGCTTTATTTTATCACTAAGCGGTAGCGATAGTCGTAGAAGCAATAGTTGGCGAGACGACAACGATGCTACGATGGGTATCAAGGTGTCGCGCTGGTGACGATGGTGATCATGACGGTGCTTCAGAGATGGAGATCACAAGCATAAGATGATGATGGCCATATCATATCACTTATATTTGATGGCATGTGATGTTTATCTTTTATGCATCTTATCTTGCTTTGATTGACGGTAGCATTATAAGATGATCTCTCACTATATTTCAAGATAGAAGTGTTCTCCCTGAGTATGCACCGTTGCCAAAGTTCGTCGTGCCCAGACATCACGTGATGATCGGGTGTGATAAGCTCTACGTCCATCTACAATGGGTGCAAGCCAGTTTTGCATACGCAGAATACTCAGGTTAAACTTGACGAGCCTAGATATGCAGATATGGCCTCGGAACACTGAGACCGAAAGGTCGAGCATGAATCATATAGTAGATATGATCAACATAGTGATGTTCACCATTGAAAACTACTCCATTTCACGTGATGATCGGTTATGATTTAGTTGATTTAGATCACGTGATCACTTAGATGATTAGAGGGATGTCTATCTAAGTGGGAGTTCTTAAGTAATATGATTAGTTGAACTTAAATTTATCATGAACTTAGTACCTGATAATATTTTGCCTGTCTATGTTTGTTGTAGATAGATGGCACGTGCTGTTGTTCAGTTAAATTTTAATGCGTTCCTTGAGAAAGCAAAGTTGAAAGATGATGGTAGCAATTACACGGACCGGGTCCATAACTTGACGATTATCCTCATTGCTGCACAGAAGAATTACATCCTGGAAGCACCGCTGGGTGCCAGGCCTACTGTAGATGCAACTGACGATGTTAAGAAAGTCTAGCAGAGCAAAGCTGATGACTACTCGATAGTTCAGTGTGCCATGCTTTACGGCTTAGAACCGGGACTTCAACGACGTTTTGAATATCATGGAGCATATAAGATGTTCCAGGAGTTGAAGTTAATATTTCAAGCAAATGCCCGGATTGAGAGATATGAAGTCTCCAATAAGTTCTACAGCTGTAAGATGGAGGAGAATGGTTCTGTCAGTGAACATATACTCAAAATGTCTGGGTATTGCAATCACTTGATTCAACTGGGAGTTAATCTTCTGGATGATAGTGTCATTGACAGAATTCTTCAATCACTGCAACCAAGCTACAAGAGCTTCGTGATGAACTATAATATGCAAGGGATGAACAAGAGAATTCCCGAGCTCTTCGCAATTCTAAAGGCTGCGGAGGTAGAAATCAAGAAGGAGCATCAAGTGTTGATGGTCAATAAGACCACCAGTTTCAAAAAAAAGGGCAAAGGAAGAAGAAGGGGAACTTCAGGAAGAATGGCAAACAAGTTGCTGCTCAAGAGAAGAAACCTGTTGACACACGAACACGTCACGTGTACCCTCGACGCCAGGGGTGATGCACCGCAGCTCACGTCAAAGGAGACCCGACCGACAGCGCGATACGCAAGACAGTCGACGGGCGCTTTTGCAGACCCGAAAACCCCACACCCCCGGGAAGGACTCCGTCAGGGAGTGCGGCGGCTATGGGCTGCCCTAGGTCGATTCGCTCGCCGCTAGAGCCTCGTGGATCGCTGCCCTCCAACACGAAGAACGAACGAAGAACGAGAAAGAAAGATACAAGGGTAGGGGATAAAGATAGATGAAACGAAAAAGTAGTATATTGATTTGTTCGATTGTGTGTTGTTTTCAATCGGCCGTCACCCCCAACATATATAAGAGGCGGCTGGACTTCCCGTACAAGCAAAGGATTTATCTAAGCTTTCCTTACAAGAAAATTACATCAATTCACGTCCAAAAACCTAGTCAAATCCGGACTGGTTTTATCCGAACTTTCCAAAACTGTTCGGTTTAAACTGGCTGCACATTGCGGGTCTTTTTTGTGGCGGTAAACGACTTCGGATGAAAACGAGCCCAAAAGCAATCTTGACCGTTTCGACGAGGCGAACAACTTTCATGTTGAACATTTTTTGATCCGAGGTCATATTCATGGCCAAATTGCTCGCGCAAAACAGCTAAATACTCACGCAGCTCATCAGACATACCCACACATGTGTCTGGTTCCGGGCGTCATATTTTGCCTATTGGAGGGTCGCGCTGTGCGGGCTCTAACTTTTGCATAAGAATTCGGATTTGAACGATTTTTATATCAAAATCGATCGTTTCGACGAGACGAACAACTCTCATGTTGAACATTTTTTGATTATAAGCCATCTTGAGAGGGTTTTTGGCTGTTTTCCGAAGTCTGCAGCAGAAATATGGAATCCGGAGGGTTGCCTCCGGAGTGTCCGGCCATCTACTGTAGCAGCATTTTGTAGCGGCCACAACTTTTGCATACGTATTCGGATTGGGACGATTTTATATCAAAATCGACCGCTTCGACGAGACGAACAACTTTCATGTTGAGCGTTTTTCCATCCGAGATCATCTGAATAACCCTTTGAGACCATCTTGAATTTCTCGTCCGTTTGACTATCACATCCTCCAATCCGGCAAGTTTTCTATCCGAGTAAGCTTTCCACACCGACAATGTTTCTATCCGGCAAGCTTTCACACCGGCAAGGTTTCACTCCGGCAAGGTTTGTACTCCGGCAAGGGTTTCACTCCGGCAAGGTTTGTACTCCGGCAAGGGTTTCACTCCGGCAAGGTTTGTACTCCGGCAAGGGTTTCACTCCGGCAAGGTTTGTACTCCGGCAAGGGTTTCACTCCGGAAAGGTTTGTACTCCGGCAAGGTTTGTACTCCAGCAAGCTTTCACACCGGCAAGGGTTCACTCCGGCATACGAACCCGGATTCTTAACTACGCCAAAATCTGGTGTCAACACATGCCCCCCTGTTTTTCGGCAAAGCTTGTGTGCCGAAAAATAACTTGTACTGTGTTTGTTCTAAGGGCGATGTCAACACCCCATCGGCCATTTATTTTTCTTAGGGCGATAACTATGTATCGGCCATTGCCTATTTAGGCTTCTTGCCACACACTCGGGTGGTATTTCTTCAAGTACTTGCCATTGAGAGCTCGAGGTAACAACGCCCCTTGTATGGATTCCACTAAATATGAATTTCCAGGAATTACTCTTGCGATCCTAAAAGGACCTTCCCAACTTGGAGACCACTTCCCAAATTTTCTATCTTTTGAACCAATCGGTAGAATCACTTTCCATACGAGATCACCAACTTGAAAATTCTTCAACTTAACTTTCTTATTGTAAGCCCTTGCTACCCTCAACTTATCTCTCTCTATGGCATTCAAAGCAGCCAAACGTTTATCAGCAACCTCGTCAATGTTGTCCATCATCAAGTTATAGAAGTCTATCGCTAATAAATCATTTTGTTTGGCTATTCTCAAAGCATTCAAATTTACTTCCACCGGTAAAACAGCCTTCTGACCATATACTAACTCATATGGAGTCACTTTCGTGGCACCATGCCTTGAGATTCTATGTGCCCATAATGCCTCAGACAACAAGTCATGCCATCTCCTTGGATTATCCTCAATCTTCTTCTTGATGAGCTTGATTAAAATTTTATTGCTAGACTCAGCTTGTCCATTAGCTTGGGCATAATACGGAGAGGAATTGAGCAACTTTATATTATAAGATTCGGCAAACTCTCTAACTTGGTGTGACATAAAAGATGAACCTTGATATGTAGTTAACGTTTGAGGAATACCGAATCTATGAATAATGTGCTCGGTTATGAATTGAATCACCTCCGTATGTGTCATGTTCTTGAGAGGTACTGCTTCAGACCATTTAGTGAAATAATCAGTTGCCACCAACCCGAATCGATGCCCCTTTGAGGAAGATGGATGAATTTGCCCAATAAAGTCTAAACCCCATCCTCTGAAAGGCCACGGCTTGATAATAGGATGCAACATAGCAGCAGGAGCCAATTGAATATCACCAATTTTGACAAGCTTCGCACCCTTTATAATATCTGAAGCAATCATTAATCATGGTCGGCCAATAAAACCCAAAGACGTCAGAATAACCATTTCATCTTAGGAGCCGACTGGTGAGTACCACAAATGCCCTCATGTACCTCTCCCATAGCAACTCTTGCTTGGTCCTCATCCAAGCATTTTAAAAGAACATCATCAGCTGTTCGGCGATAAAGGTCATCATCCCTCATAGTATATTTAAAATCCATACGCCGAACAGCCCTGTCCACCCTTTCACTCGGATTGCGCAAGTAAGCAACAATGGGCTTCCTCCAGTCGGAATTGTCATCTGCACTAGATTTTTTGTTAATGACCGAATCAGTGGGTTCTGGTCCGGCCTCTTCTATACTGGGAAGACAAGACATCGGACTTTGAGAAATATGAAACATGCCATGATCAACATGATATCCAGATGCTTGCTGTGCCAACTCATTTGCTTTCCAATTGTCATGTCTAGATATATGTGCAATGCTAAAACAATCTAAAGTAGAAATTATATCTAGACATCTATCAAGATAAACATTAAGTGATTCGTCCAAACACTGAAAGACTTTAGATATTTGCTGCACTACTAGTAACGAATCACCGTAAGCCTCAATATGTGTAACACCTATAGCAAGTAACATCTCTAGGCCGAATAACAATGCTTCATATTCGGCTTGATTGTTTGTGCAAAAATATTCCAAGCGGCATGAGGCTTCAAAAACAGCACCATGAGGAGATATATAAACAATACCAACACCTTGGCCATTGCTACAAACTGAACCGTCAAAGTATAATCTCCATGGTACTAATGAAACAAGGTTCATATCAGCATCATGCTTGTCATTAATCCGATGTTCAACAATGAAATTAGCAACAATTTGGCCTTTCATGGATTTTAGAGATTCATAAGCCAAATCATATTCAATCAAAGCATAAGCCCACTTGCCAATTCTACCACTAAGAATTGGCCTATGCAACATGTATTTGATGACATCAGTTTGACAAGCTATTATGCAAGTACTAGGCACTAGATAATGTCTCAATTTTGTGCAAGCATAATATAAGCATAGACATAATTTCTCAATAAATGTATACCTTGTCTCGGCTTCCAATAAGCGTCTGCTCAAATATGTAATAGCATGCTCCTTTCCTTCGGTCTCTTGAGTTAGAACAGCACCAATAACTCCTTCTTCTTCTGCAATGTAAAGTCTGAAGGGTTCCCTATGCTTGGGTGCTTTCATCACCGGAGGAGTGCACAAATAATTCTTGATCATATCAAATGCTTCTTGCTGTTTTGCCCCCAAGTGAAATCAGCATTATTCTTTAACCAAAGGATAGGAGTAAATGCATCAACTTTCCCTGACAAATTAGCTATGAACCTTCTCAAATAATTGATCTTGCCAAGGAACTTTTGCATATCTCTTTTGCATTTTGGAGCCTCCACTTTCTGTATGGCCTCTATCTTTTGGGATCAATCTCTATGCCATCTTCATGAATAATGAAACCCAAAACTTACCGGTGACACAATCAATGCACACTTCAAAGGATTCATTTTTAGTCCATACTTTTTCATTCTTTCAAAAGCTAAACGCAAATCGGCCAAGTGAGATTCAAAAGCATCCGATTTGACAACAATATCATCAATATAGACTTCAAGTATGACACCGAGTAAATCATGAAAAATCAAATTCATAGCCCTTTGATATGTGGCGCTAGCATTTTTTAATCCGAATGTCATCACTGTCCACTCGAATAAACCAAGAAAACTAGGGCAACGAAAAGCTGTCTTGGACATGTCCTCTTCGGCCATAAAAATTTGATTGTATCCGGCATTACCATCTAGAAAGCTAATAACCTTATGTCTAGAAGCATCATTAATAAGCATATCAGCTATTGGAATAGGATACTCATCTTTGGGTGTAGCACTATTCAAATCTCTGAAGTCAATGCACACCCTCAACTTGCCAGATTCTTTCTTCTCCACTGGGACAATGTTAGAAATCCATTCGGCATACCTGCAAGGTCTAATAAAATTAGCTCTAAGCAAACGACCGATCTCTTCCTTGATCCGGTCATATGTTTTTGGATTAAACTTTCTGGCCGATTGTTTATATGGTCTAAAACCAGCCTTTATAGGTAACCGATGCTCCACTAGCTCTCGGCTTAAACACGCATCTCATGATATTCCCATGCAAAGCAACAAACATATTCTTTCAACAGCTCGATCAACTTGGCTTTATGATCGGCTCTTAAATTTGCATTTACAAATGTCGGCCTAGGAGTCAAACCATCTCCTATATATATCTCTTCTAATGGATCGGCCGATGTAAAACCTTGTCCTAATTTATCCATATCATCTAACTCTTCTATGGACTCATATATATCGTCCTCATTGGACCGATATTCTACAAGTCGCTTTTGCAACCAATCTGAGTTAGGATCCATTTAAACATATCATACCTTGGAGACGATTGCACTCAGTCGGCTTTAAAGAGACGGGCACGAAACCATTCTTGGTCGCGCTGAGAAAATCGAACTCTGACAAGTCACGTCCCGTCAAGCAAGTAACATTTGGGTGTTGCCAATCCACCGGTGCCTCGGCCAAAGCAACACAGGCCGAGTTATCCGCATGAATGACTTCCACTTCATCATCAACCCACTGGATCAAAACTTGGTGCATGGTGGATGGCACACACTGGTTTGCATAAACCCAATCATGGCCTAGTATGACGTTGTAGTTACCTTGCACCTCAGCGACAAAGAATGCGGTAGCCAAAGTTTTACTTCCCACCGTGAGCTCCACATACATCACACCTTTGGCTTCAGTTTTCTCTTTGCCTTCAAATCCATTCAGCACCATGTTGGTCTTTATCAACTCTTCATCATGCAGCCCCAATTTTTTGAAGACCGAATAGGGCATAAGATTTACCACAGCACCACCATCAACAAGCATCCGAGTGAGCGGTGACCCATTGATATGACCTCTGAGATATAACGGTTTCAGATGCATTACTGGATCTTTTGGCTTCTCGAATATTGCATTTTTAGGGCCAAAATCCAGCTGAGCCACCTCCCCTTCCTCATCTACAGCACGAATCTCAGCGGGTAAATAATACACCATATTAATATCCATACCTTCATGAATCGGTGTAGACTCGTAATCTAACATATCAGCCACCTCGTCGAGTGTATCCACCGATTCTGAAATTTGTCCGAGTGAAGAGGAAGCAATAGGTAACATAGACGATGCAATGATTGAGTCGTCCTCTTTTGGTGGTGCAGGTGCTGCTGTGATAGGTGTAGAAGCCATTGCATCTTGTATTTTTTGGGCCTCCACACTTGTTTTGTAGGTAACATAGGCCGAGTGTCATTGAACAACTTATCCCTTTGCTTCTCGGCCTCTTGTTCTGCCATCTCTTGACTCCTTAACCTCTGTAGTTTTCTCTTTTGTGTCTTTGTTAGCCCTGGAGGACACCACTTTGGCTGAGTGTATTTAGGATCTCTCGTTTTCACTTGGCTAGTGCTTGCTTCATGATCATTAGCCGAGTGCTTTGGCGCGATAGCAAGTATCAGCTCAGTCGGATTGCTATGCATAATCGGCTGTTGTATGGTGAATGTTTTGGTGCCCAAGATGAGTGAGTCGGCATCGGTTTTTTCCTTGCCTTTGCTTGACTCGACCGTTCTGAGACTTGGCGACTTAACACGCCATTCTTGCTTGCCGACCCTTTTGATTATCTTGTCTTGGCGATTGACACTATTGTTCAAACGGCCTCGTGTGAGATAAGAAAGTCTCTCATGAACGGGCCTCCTTGGCTCGCCCAACCCGGATGAAAAGCATAAGGGGCCATTGGGGCTGCCACCATCCTCCATTGAAGTCTCCCATGTAGTATGGCACATAGGGGGTGGCGGCCCCATGGTCCCGCGCCCACGACCCATATGGCCTTGCATGATGCTGAAATTCTTCCCGAGGAGGTGATCTTGGCGCTTTAGATTTGATGACCGGTTGGAGCTAGAACCGGCTGCATGACTAGCATACTTGGACAGAACATATCAAAAGTTGGCTTGATTTTCTTGCGCTGCACTTTAGCTTCATTTGTTTTCCACTTGCCAACTTCGGACTCTGGGCTTGACAAATTTAGCACAGTATTTCCTTGCACTTGCGGTCGCCCCAGTATAGGATTCTTGATGGTGATTTTGATTATCTCCTTGCCACGGGTTGCTTGTCAAGCACAACCTGTCTCCCCAAGACCTTGTTGCCCTCCTTGTCTTCCCCGGCTCACCAACAATAACATTAGCTTTATTAGCGCACTCGGCTACCTCTAGCGAATGAGTAGCTTCTTCCTCCAAATCCATGGTATTCATTGGGAAAGGCTGTTTATCAACTTGCATCTCGAAAAAGTTCAATCGTCCGTCATTAATGGCCGATTGTATCTGTAAATCAAAAACATTGCAATCGTTAGTAGCATGAGAAAAGAATTATGATACTTGCAATAAGCGCGCCGCTTCAGCTCTTCAAACGGCGGTAAAGTGTGGGAAATCCTAATAATTTTAGCTTGCAGCAAAGCATCAAATATTTTATCACATTTGGCAATGTTAAAAGTAAACTTTATTTCTTCATCACGATTCTTATGAATCGGTTTCAGATCATTGCAAGTAAAGGGTTTGGCTTTAGATGGCCAAACAAATTCAGTAGCATAAATATCACCCTCATCGTCCGAGTGATCACTATCATATTCCACCATGTTCATCTTTGGTCGATCAGCTTTATATCTATGCACTTCTTTGAGATCTTTGCTTCGGCTTTCCTGAGCCAAAGCCCTTTGTAAGACTTGGTTAATATTTAAGAACTCATAGCCTTCTAGCTTTTCTCTAATGGGTGTTCTCAAACCACTCAACACTAGGTCTGCCAAGTCTCTCTCGGTTATCACCAAACTAAAACACCGGTTTTTCGTTTCTCTAAATCTCTTGACATAATCGGAGACCGATTCGTCATGCTTCTGTTTAAACGATGTTAGATGTGACAACTTGAGTTCATTGTCGCCGCTATAAAAGTGATCATGAAATTTCTGCTCTAACTGCGACCAAACCGAATGGAACCATGTGGTAAAGAAGAGAACCATGAAAATGCAGTACCAGTTAATGATAAAGGAAACAAACGCACTTTCAATTCATTCAATGAACCTGCTTCACCTAATTGTGCCAAGTATTGACTAACATGCTCCCATGTGGTTTTTGTGCCCTCTCCATTGAACTTAACAAAATCTGGAATCTTATATCACGGAGGGCACCGGATGGCATCAAAGTACTGAGTGCGGCTTTTGGTAAATCCGATTCCGAGGTAACTCAACTCCAAAATTCTCTGGAAGCATCTTAGCCATCTCCTCTCTAAGATTAGCTAGACCATCATCCATAGTGGACGATGCAACTTGTGGCAGCGGCATAGGAGGAGTAGGACTACTAGCAGAAGGTATGAACTGTGGCATGTATGCCGAACTATAGTTCGGTAATGGCCGAGTGGTTGTAGCTGTAGGTAGGGTTTGGTTCTGCGTTGCCACCGAACCTGGCCTGCTCATAATAGGATTAATGGGTGCAGTCACAATCTGATTTGTTTGAGTAGGATAATAAGTCATCGGCATGGGAGGCGCCGATGAGATAGGTAAAGCCAGATTGGGGTTTTGCACACTAGCAGCTACACCATCATTACCACTAGATGATTGAGATATATTTTTCTGAGCATTGGTATTTTCTATGAAAGTTTGATAGACCAGATTGTTACCATCAGCAATACGACTCTCAATCTCAGCCCACCGCTCGGAGAAAAGGTAGTACTCACAATGGGTTTAACTCGCTTTCGGCTTGAAGAGGAGGAACTTGATTTCTTCAATCGGGTGATGTTGCCTTGGCGATCCTTCTTGAATTTTGCAAGGAACTCCTGCAAATCCTTCTCTTCGCGCGCCTTCTTGTACTCCTCATAGACTTGGCGATGATCGGCCGATATCTCATCAAGACCAGGCTTAATGATGTTATCGGCGTCTACCTCAGATGGCTTGGGAATATCGGACATGGTGGATGATGATGATTGATCTTCTTTCCCCAATGAGTCGCCAAAAGTGTGTTGACACACGAACACGTCCACGGTACCCTCAACGCCGGGGTGATGCACCGCAGCTCACGTCGAAGGAGACCCGACCGACAGCGCGATACGCAAGACAGTCGATGGGCGCTTTTGCAGACCCGAAAACCCCACACCCCCGGGAAGGACCCCGTCAGGGAGTGCGGCGGCTATGGGCTGCCCTAGGTCGATTCGCTCGCCCCTAGAGCCTCGTGGATCGCTGCCCTCCAACACGAAGAACGAACGAAGAACGAGAAAGAAAGATACAAGGGTAGGGGATAAAGATAGATGAAACGAAAAAGTAGTATATTGATTTGTTCGATTGTGTGTTGTTTTCAATCGGCCGTCACCCCAACATATATAAGAGGCGGCTGGACTTCCCGTACAAGCAAAGGATTTATCTAAGCTTTCCTTACAAGCAAATTACATCAATTCACGTCCAAGACCCTAGTCAAATCCGGACTAGTTTTATCCGAACTTTCCAAAACTGTTCGGCTTAAACTGGCTGCACCTTGCGGGTCTTTTTTGTGGCGGTAAACGACTTCGGATGAAAACGAGCCCAAAAGCAATCTTGACCGTTTCGACGAGGCGAACAACTTTCATGTTGAACATTTTTTGATCCGATTTCATATTCATGGCCAAATTGCTCACGCAAAACAGCTAAATACTCACGCAACTCATCAGACATACTCACACATGTGTCTGGTTCCGGGCGTCATATTTTGCCTATTGGAGGGTCGCGCTGTGCGGGCTCTAACTTTTGCATAAGAATTCGGATTTGAACGATTTTTATATCAAAATCGATCGTTTCGATGAGACGAACAACTCTCATGTTGAACATTTTTTGATTAGAAGCCATCTTGAGAGGGTTTTTGGCTGTTTTCCGAAGTCTGCAGCAGAAATATGGAATCCGGAGGGTTGCCTCCGGAGTGTCCGGCCATCTACTGTAGCAGCATTTTGTAGCGGCCACAACTTTTGCATACAAATTTGGATTGGGACGATCTTTATATCAAAATCGACCGCTTCGACGAGACGAACAACTTTCATGTTGAACGTTTTTCCATCCGAGATCATCTGAATAACCCTTTGAGCCCATCTTCAATTTCTTGTCCGTTTGACTATCACATCCTCCAATCCGGCAAGTTTTCTATCCGAGTAAGCTTTCCACACCGACAATGTTTCTATCCGGCAAGCTTTCACACCGGCAAGGTTTCACTCCGGCAAGGTTTGTACTCCGGCAAGGGTTTCACTCCGGCAAGGTTTGTACTCCGGCAAGGGTTTCACTCCGGCAAGGTTTGTACTCCGGCAAGGGTTTCACTCCGGCAAGGTTTGTACTCCGGCAAGCTTTCACACCGGCAAGGGTTCACTCCGGCATACGAACCCGAATTCTTAACTACGCCAAAATCTGGTGTCAACATAACCCAAGTCTGGACCTAAGCCTTAGACTGAGTGCTTCTACTGCAAGCAGACTGGACACTGGAAGCAGAACTGCCCAAGTATTTGGCGGATAAGAAGCATGGCAAGGTGAACAAAGGTATATGTGATATACATATGATTGATGTGTACCTTACCAGAGCTCGCAGTAGCACCTGGGTATTTGATACTGGTTCTATTGCTAATATTTGCAACTCGAAACAGGGACTACGGATTAAGCGGACACTGGCTAAGGACGAGGTGACGATGCGCGTGGGAAATGGTTCCAAAGTCGATGTGATCGCTGTCGACATGCTACCTCTACATCTACCTTTGGGATTAGTTTTAGACCTAAATAATTGTTATTTGGTGCCAGCGTTGAGCATGAACATTATATCTGGATCTTGTTTGATGCGAGACGGTTATTCATTTAAATCTGAGAATAATGGTTGTTCTATTTATATGAGTAATATCTTTTATGGTCATGCACCCTTAAAGAGTGGTCTATTTCTGATGAATCTCGATAGTAGTGATACACATATTCATAATGTTGAAGCCAAAAGATGCAAAGTTGATAATGATAGTGCAACTTATTTGTGGCACTGCCGTTTAGGTCATATTGGTGTAAAGCGCATGAAGAATTTCCATATTGATGGACTTTTGGAATCACTTGATTATGAATCACTTGGTACTTGCGAACCATGCCTCATGGACAAGATGACTAAAACGCTGTTCTCCGGACCTATGGAGCGAGGAACTGATTTATTGGAGATCATACATACTGATGTATGTGGTCCAATGAATGTTGAGGCTTGCGGCGGGTATCGTTATTTTCTCACCTTCACAGATGATTTGAGCAGATATGGGTATATCTACTTAATGAAACATAAGTCTGAAACATTTGAAAAGTTCAAAGAATTTCAGAGTGAAGTTGAAAATCATCGTAGCAAGAAAATAAAGTTTCTATGATCTGATCGTGGAGGAGAATATTTGAGTTACGAGTTTGGTCTACATTTGAAACAATGCGGAATAGTTTCGCAACTCACGCCACCCGGAACACCACAGCATAATGGTGTGTCCGAACATCGTAATCGTACTTTACTAGATATGGTGCAATCTATGATGTCTCTTACTGATTTACTGCTATCATTTTGGGGTTATGCTTTAGGGACAGTTGCATTCACGTTAAATAGGGCACCATCAAAATCTGTTGAGACGACGCCTTATGAACTATGGTTTGGCAAGAAACCAAAGTTGTCGTTTCTTAAAGTTTGGGGCTGCGATGCTTATGTGAAAAAGCTTCAACCTGGTAAGCTCGAACCCAAATCGGAGAAATGTGTCTTCATAGGATACCAAAAAGGGGGAGATTGAAAGCACAAGTGCTCCCTAGGTGGTTTTGGTAATTAATGTCAACATATCTCTTGTTGGACTAACACTTTTATCTAGTATGTTTCAGATAAGTTCGACAATGGAGTGGCATGGACTAAAGGATGTGGGAACCCCTTCAAGATGCTAAGGACAAAAGATTGGCTCAAGCTTCAAGCTCAAGACTCTTCATTTTATATTTTAGTGATCCAAGATCACATTGAGTCTATAGGAAAAGCCAATACTATCAAGAAGGGATGAGGTGTTGCTTAATGAGTTTCTTGCTCCACAGTGCTTAGTGATATGCTCCAAAACCCTCAACTACTTTCCCACTTCCACACATATGTCCTAAACCTAAAGTCAAACTCGGCCCCACCGATTCTTTCTATCGGGCGCCACCGAGTTCAAATGTCATAGCCACTGCCACAAACCCAAGGCAAATCGGTCTTACCGATAGGGATCTCGGTCTCACCGAGATGGGATTGTAATCTCACTGTGTATGTCCATTACCAAAACCGGTCTCACCGAGTTGTGCAGTTGGTACTACCGAGATTACAATGCAAACTTCCTGGTTGACTCATTACCAAAATCAGTCCCACCGAGTTTGTGTAATCGGTCCAACCGAGTTTGCCTGACCAACTCTCTAGAAAGCTTATTACCAAAATCGGTCTCACCGAGTTTGTGTAATCGGTCTTACCGAGATTACGTTATGCCCTAACCATAATCATATCGGTCTCACCGAGTTGCATTTCGGTCCCACCGAAAACCCTAACGGTCACATTATTTGCTAAATCGGTCTGACCGAGTTTAACGATTCGGTCCCACCGAGTTTGGTAGATTGTGTGTAACGGTTAAATTTTGTGTGGAGGCTATATATACCCCTCCACCTCCTCTTCATTCGTGGAGAGAGCCATCAGACTGAACCTACACTTCTAGCATACATTTTCTGAGAGAGAACTACATACTCTTGTGTTGAGGCCAAGATATTCCATTCCTACCATATAAATCTTGATCTCTAGCCTTCCCCAAATTGCTTTCCACTCAAATCTTCTTTCCACCAGATCCAAATCCTATGAGAGAGAGTTGAGTGTTGGGGAGACTATCATTTGAAGCACAAGAGCAAGGAGTTCATCATCAACGCACCATTTGTTACTTCTTGGAGAGTGGTGTCTCCTAGATTGGCTAGGTGTCACTTGGGAGCCTCCGACAAGATTGTGGAGTTGAACCAAGGACTTTGTAAGGGCAAGGAGATCGTCTACTTCGTGAAGATCTACCGCTAGTGAGGCAAGTCCTTCATGGGCGATGGCCATGGTGGGATAGACAAGGTTGCTTCTTCGTGGACCCTTCGTGGGTGGAGCTGAAAGCACATTTGCTCCCTAGGTGGTTTTGGTAATTAATGACAACATACTTTGTGGTTGGACTAATGCTTTTATCAAGTATGTTTCAGGAAAGTCAACCACTCTGGCATGGCAATGACTGATGATGTGGACCCCTCAAAATGCTAAGGAAAACATTGGCAAAAGCTCAAGACTCCATTTTTTGGTTTAGTGATCCAAGATCACATTGAGTCCATAGGAAAGCCAATACTATTAAAAGGGGATGAGGTTATGATGATGATCTGGTTGCTCTAAGTGCTTAGTGATTTATCTCTCAAACTATCAGCAATCTTTCATTCCAACATAAACCCATAAGTAATCTCGGTCCCACCGATTCCAAACTCACCACACCGAGATGAACCACCTCACCATATAGCCAAACCCTAAGAATCTCGGATTTTCCGATTCCAAACTCGGTCATTCGAAATTGGTGTTGCCAAGCTTCAGAACATACAGACTCAAATCGGTGTCACCGAGATGAGAAAGTCGGTCCCACCGAGATTGGCAAACCCTAGACTTTGGAAGAATCGGACTAACCGAGATTGTATTTTGGTCCCACGAAAATCCCAACGCTCACAAGATTTGAACTTTCGGTCCGACCGAGTTGTCAACTTCGGTTTGACCGAGATTAGTCAAATGTGTGTAACGTTGGATTTTGTGTGGAGGCTATAAATACCCCTCCACCTCCTCTTCATTCGTGGAGAGAGCCATCAGAAAGAACTACCACTCCTACCTTACATTTCTGAGAAGAAAACTACCTACCCTTGTGTTGAGATCAAGTTGCTCCACTCCCACCATATGAAACTTGATTTCTAGCCTTCCCAAGTTGCTTTCCACTCAATCCCTTCTTCCACCACAGCCAAATCAGTGAGGAGAGTTGAGTGTTGGGGAGATTATCATTTGAAGCACAAGAGCAAGGAGTTCATCATCACCAACCCCATCTATTACCTTTTGGAGGGTGGTGCCTCCTAGATTGGTTAGGTGTCGCTTGGGAGCCTCCGTCATGATGTGGAGTTGAACCAAGGAGTTTGTAAGGGCAAGGAGATCGCCTACTTCGTGAAGATCTACCCCGAGTAAGGCTAGTCCTCCGTGGGCGTAGGCCATGATGGCATAGACAAGGTTGCTTCTTCGTGGACCCTTCGTGGGTGGAGCCCTCCGTGGACTCACAGGCCGTTACCCTCCGTGGGTTGAAGTCTCCATCAACGTGGATTGACGATAGCACCACCTATCGGAACCACGAGAAAAATCTCCGTGTCTCCAATTGCGTTTGCTCTTCACAATCTCTCCCTTACTATTCATGCAATTTACTTTCCGCTGCCCTATACTCTAGAATTGCATGTTTAGTATGTTGCTCGACTTGTATGCATGATGCTTGACTTGTCCTTCATTGTGAATTTGCTATGAACTTATGTTAATCAAAAGGCATAATCTTTTATCTTGTCGAGTTGTCTAATCACCCCCCCTCTAGACACTCTTGCCTTCAACGATCCTACAATTGGTATCAGAGCTTTGGTCTCCATTGCTTTGGTTTGCACACCATTGGAGGAAGATGGACGTGTCTACGTTTGGGAGTGTTAGTCATAGAGTGCCTATTCTTGATGGAGTGTCCTATAACTCGTGGAGGATTGAAATGCTTGCTATCTTTAAGATATACAACTTATGCAAATATGTTGAAACCCCATATGTACCACCATTTGACCCCTTGCACCCTCATCATAGATGAAGAGCTTGATTTGCTTCGCAACCTTAGAACTGTCAATCTTATCATTAGAGGTTTGCCTGATAACTTGCTTGAGCTTGTCACGAACTTTGAGTGCGCCCATGCTATGTGGAAGTTCTTGGAAGAACTTTATCCGGACTACTCGTTGAGAGGTCTTGATGAAATTCTATACAAGACTGTTGAATTTGATATGTTGCGCCCCAAAGATCCTAACTTTGATAAATGCTTCTTTGAGCTTCGTGATCTTATGAAAAAGAAGGGTGATCCCGGTTTTATCAATGTTCGAATAAGAAATGCTCTTGTTTTGCATTCCGATGACTATTATCACGTTGATAAAACTGATGCAAGTCATTGTCAAATTGACCTAGGTATTGATGATGAATTATCTATGGGTCAATATGATGATGAGCATGAGCATGATGACGATTCGGACACCGAGCTAGACAAGATCATGAAGAGTCTCATCTAATGGCAAATATGAGAGACTACATATCCGGTGACAAAGAATGGATTCTTGATAGTGGATGCACCGATCACATGACCGGAGATGAAGACATGTTTCGAGAGCTTGCAAAGAACGATGGTCCACGCAAGTATGTGACTTTTGGAGACAACTCAAGGGTAAGGTACTTGGCCTTGGTAAGGTGGCCATATCTCATGATAGCTCCATTAAAAATGTCATGCTTGTTGAATCACTTGGATACAATTTACTTTCCGTGTCTAGATTAGCTGACTTTGGATTCAATGTGCTATTCACCAAAGTAGATTGCCAAGTTTTTCGTAGTGACAATCATAACATGGTCTTTACTTGGCATTCGAGAGGTGACCTATACATTGTCGATTTCACTAAGAAAGCTCAACCTAGAACTTGCTTTATCGCTAAATCTGCTAAAGGTTGGCTTTGGCATAGAAGGCTTGGACATGTTGGTATGCGAAATTTAGATAAGCTAATCAAAGGAGATCACATTCTTGGTGTTAAAGATGTTTTCTTTGACAAAGATAGACTCTGCGAGGCATGTCAAGCAGGAAAACAAGTTGGAGGAAGTCATCCGTGAAGAATATCATGACCACAAGGAGACCGCTTGAGCTTCTTCATATGGATCTCTTGGTCCCAATGCTTACAAAAGCCTTGGTGGTAACTCCTTTGGTCTAGTTATTGTTGATGACTTTTCCAGATTTACGTGGGTATTTCTACTTGATGACAAATCGCAGGTTCGAAAATCTTCAAAACCTTTGCTAGAAAGGCTCGTAATCAATTTGAGGTGAAGATCAAGAAGGTTCGAGGACAACGGAGCGGAGTTCAAGAACGCCCATGTGGACTCTTTTCTCGATGAGGAAGGGATTCTACATGAGTTCTCAGCTACGTACACACCTCAACAAAACGGGGTTGTTGAGAGGAAGAACCGAACGCTCATTGAGATGGCGAGGACAATGCTTGATGAATACAAGACACCAAAACACTTTTGGGGTGAAGCCGTTGAGACAGCTTGTCATGCCATCAACAGACTTTATCTTCACAAGCTTCTCGGCAAGACTTCATACGAGCTCCTTACGGGTAACAAACCCCAAGTGGGATATTTTCGTGTCTTTGGTTCAAAATGCTATATTCTTGATAAGCATCGTCGGTCTAAATTTGCTCCTAAAACTCATGAAGGTTTTTTCTCGGTTATGGATCAAACTCTCACACCTACCGTGTCTCACAATAGTTTCACCCAAAGGTTGAAGAGACGGTAGATGTGAAGTTTGATGAATCTAATGGCTCGCAAGTAGAGCAAATGCCTATTGATGTAGGAGACAAGGACCCATCGAAGCCATTCAAGATTTATCCATTGGAAAGATTCGTCCCATGGAAGTGAAGGAGAGTACCTCATCTACATATGTGGAGCCCCTACCTCACGGCAAGGTGAACCTCAAGGCAACATGGAGGCTTCCACAAGTGGAACTCACCAAGATGAGGAAGTGCGACAAGAAGATCCACCACAACCTCCTTCTCCACCACCTCAAGACAACACCAACAACACGATGAAGAAGAAGATGAGGATGATGAGGAAGCTCAGCCACGACCACGACAAAAGCTATCCCGAGTTCGAGAAAGAGTCAAGAAAGACCATCCGTGGAACAAATGATGAATGACATCGACTCCGGGAGAATCACTCGCTCTAAAACTCGTTTAGCTAACTTTTGTGAGCATTACTCATTTATTTCAAGTCTTGAACCTATGAAGGTAGAAGAAGCGCTTGAAGACCCGGATTGGGTGAACGCTATGCATGAAGAGCTGCACAACTTCGAGAGGAACAACGTTTGGTCTTTGGTAGAGAAGCCCAATGATGACCAAAATGTCATTGGAACCAAATGGGTGTTTCGGAACAAGCAAGATGAAGATGGACAAGTCATCCGCAACAAGGCTCGCCTCAGAGCACAAGGTTACACACAAGTCGAAGGTATGGACTATGGTGAGACCTATGCCCCTGTTGCTAGACTTGAGTCCATTCGCATTCTTCTTGCTTATGCCAACCACCATAACATTACTCTCTATCAAATGGACATTAAAAGTGCTTTCCTAAATGGTGAAATTGAGGAGGAAGTATTTGTGAAACAACCTCCCGGATTTGTGAATCCTAAAAAGCCCAATCATGTTTACAAATTGCACAAAGCTCTTTATGGTCTTAAACAAGCCCCTAGAGCTTGGTACAAATGCTTGACTAGCTTTCTTCTTGAAAAAGGATTTGAAATTGGTAAAATTGACTCAACGCTATTCACAAAAAGGGTGGACGGAGAACTATTTGTGTGCCAAATATATGTCGATGATATTATCTTTGGATCAACTAACCCTGATTTTAGTGAGAAGTTTGGGAAGCTTATGTCAGAGAAGTATGAGATGTCCATGATGAGTGAACTCAAGTTCTTCCTTGGGTTGCAAATCAAGCAATCTAAGGAGGGTACTTTTGTCTCACAAACTAAGTACACTAAGGATCTCTTCAAGAAGTTCAACATGCAAGAGAGCAAAGGTATGAGAACCCCCATGCCTACTAATGGACATAATGATTTGACTAAAGATGGAGAACCTGTTGATCAAAAGGTTTATCGATCCATGATTGGTTCTCTACTATATCTCTGTGCTTCTCGTCCTGATATAATGCTGAGTGTATGCATGTGTGCTCGATATCAAGCTGCTCCTAAAGAATGTCATCTTAAAGCTGTTAAAAGAATTGTAAGATATTTGATACACACACCTAACTTTGGCATTTGGTATCCTAAGAGGGCCTCTTTCGATCTTGTTGGCTATTCCGACTCGGACTATGCGGGAGACAAGATAGATAGAAAGTCAACTTCGGGTACATGTCAATTTCTCGGTCGATCCCTTGTATCTTGGTCATCCAAGAAACAAAACTCAATATCGTTATCGACTGCAGAAGCAGAATATATTGCTGCTGGTTCGTGTTGTGCTCAGTTGCTATGGATGAAACAAATGCTTAAGGACTATGGGATACATGCGAGACATGTTCCTTTGCTTTGTGACAACGAGAGTGCAATTAAGATTGGACACAATCCCGTGCAACACTCTCGCACGAAACACATTGAAGTTCGTCACCATTTTATTCGTGATCACATTGCTAAGGGAGACATTGATCTTAAGCATGTTCGTACTGACAAACAGCTTGCAGATATCTTCACAAAACCACTTGATGAGAAAGTGTTTTGTCGCTTGAGGAGTGAGTTGAACATCATTGATGCTTCAAACTTGGAGTGAAAACTTCATTGATGCATGCAAGGCATGAGCCTAATTGACTAATCCTTGATATTTCTCTTATGATGATGATCATATGTCTTGGACACATTTGCCCCCTTGTATTGCATCTAACTCCTTGCAGGTACTTGGATGGACTACATTCAACAAGATTATCACTCACTCAAATCATGAGTAATCTTGTCATTAACCAAGTATCTAGCTCTTTGGGATGTTGAGTTCAAGGAACAAAATTCCACATATCCTTTTTGACACCATATACTTCTAGTACTTCACTCATGTCATATTGGATATTCTTGAGTATTTCCTTGCTTGCCTAACCCATGTAGGAAGATGAACTACACACTTGAAAATGGTGCTCCAACTTCACATTCTATGAGCATCAACATCAAGTTCACCTACATGAGAACAAGCAACAACAAGCCCAAGGTATGTCTCTCACATCTTGAAAAAGCTTTGCTCAAAGTCATGAGTACAAGCAGCTTCAAAAGATGTGATCACATCAAATGCTTAATCGAAAAATGGTAACCCCATTTTGAGCTTAATCGATGAGTATGACCTATGATCAAATGTTCTCATTTGACTCCTAAGTCAATATACTCAAACATAGGTGACTTTGTCGCCGACCCCTATCTAGATGAAGTACATATGTCTTGGAGTTTTTCTGTTTTTCTCTTATGCTCTCTCATTGAGTTTCCTTGCTTATTATTAAAAAAAAAAACTTCATCTAGCAATCTTTTTCATTTCTGTTTCTTCTGTTCTTGTGTATATCCTTTAGCTCTGATAAATTCCCTGAAAATCTTTTACAAATTCATTGCAAATCTTCTGAAACATTTCTTGCAAAGTGAGCTGAATTATTTCTACATTTCCTTGGAATTAAACTCGGCGTCACCGATTCAATCATTTCGGTCTGACCGAAAAAGGGATCTGTCCTAAGTCTCTGACTTTCGGACTCACCGATCCATATCAATTCGGTGTCACCGATTTACATTCACCAGGATATCATCTTCTACAGCTCATCTAAATGATTTACATTCTACATACTTAATTTGCTCAGTTGTGATTCCTAATGAACCCACTTCTTTCCTTCCATCCTTCCTGCCCTTCCTGGTTCACTGTCCTTTTCGGCACTTGATGTCAAAGGGGGAGAAGATTTAGGGGGAGGTGCTTAAGGGAAGATTGGAGGATAAGGGGAGAAAAGATATCTTAAAGGAAGAAAAACATCCTTACCTTAAGGGGGAGAGGATCACATCAAAGCTTTGCCATATATTTCACTGTGATAATACTGTTGGCATTATTCTCTTGATTTTGTTTTTCTTGCTCTCACCATTGGTATCTTCTGAATAGTACAATTGGTATCTTATACAATTGGTATCTTAAAAGATCACAATTGGTATTTTATGAAAAGCAAAATCTCTCAGAGCTCATTGAAAATCTTTTAGTCTTGGGAGACATGTTGGCTGATTCAAGCTAGTGCTCAACATGAGACACTCTTTATACATGTCATCCCTGGCTTGGTACTCTTGATGTTCTTGCTGTTGGTTGAAGAACTACTCTTGTGTTATCTAACCATGTTTTCCCAAGTTTATTTCTTCAGGTACATCACCAAGGAACTTCAAGGTAAGTATATGCATCTTGCAGGATGTGCATGATGGTGACTTGCTTGTGAATACTTGTTTGCAAGAAATCACCATGCACATATGCATCATCTCTCATTTACCCTTATCTGCTCTGATGCATATAGCCAAGCTGCATGCAGCACATCTTGCTTTTCTCTCATGTGTGCTTGTGGTAGTCCTATACCAAAATCTAAAATCTTGCACACTTGTAGGGGGAGCTTGTGCACTACATGTTTGTCAAAGCTTTAATGTTAAACCTGTCTTTCCTTCAGTAAGCTTTGATATCTTTTTCCTGTGTGTTGCCATCAATTACCAAAAAGGGGGAGATTGAAAGCACATTTGCTCCCTAGGTGGTTTTGGTAATTAATGACAACATACTTTGTGGTTGGACTAATGCTTTTATCAAGTATGTTTCAGGAAAGTCAACCACTCTGGCATGGCAATGACTGATGATGTGGACCCCTCAAAATGCTAAGGAAAACATTGGCAAAAGCTCAAGACTCCATTTTTTGGTTTAGTGATCCAAGATCACATTGAGTCCATAGGAAAGCCAATACTATTAAAAGGGATGAGGTTATGATGATGATCTGGTTGCTCTAAGTGCTTAGTGATTTATCTCTCAAACTATCGGCAATCTTTCATTCCAACATAAACCCATAAGTAATCTCGGTCCCACCGATTCCAAACTCACCACACCGAGATGAACCACCTCACCATATAGCCAAACCCTAAGAATCTCGGATTTTCCGATTCCAAACTCGGTCATTCGAAATTGGTGTTGCCAAGCTTCAGAACATACAGACTCAAATCGGTGTCACCGAGATGAGAAAGTCGGTCCCACCGAGATTGGCAAACCCTAGACTTTGGAAGAATCGGACTAACCGAGATTGTATTTTCGGTCCCACTGAAAATCCCAACGCTCACAAGATTTGAACTTTCGGTCCGACCGAGTTGTCAACTTCGGTCCGACCGAGATTAATCAAATGTGTAACGGTTGGATTTTGTGTGGAGGCTATAAATACCCTCCACCTCCTCTTCATTCGTGGAGAGAGCCATCGAAAGAACTACCACTCCTACCTTACATTTCTCGAGAAGAAAACTACCTACCCTTGTGTTGAGATCAAGTTGCTCCACTCCCACCATATGAAACTTGATTTCTAGCCTTCCCAAGTTGCTTTCCACTCAATCCCTTCTTCCACCACAGCCAAATCAGTGAGGAGAGTTGAGTGTTGGGGAGATTATCATTTGAAGCACAATAGCAAGGAGTTCATCATCACCAACCCCATCTATTACCTTTTGGAGGTGGTGCCTCCTAGATTGGTTAGGTGTCGCTTGGGAGCCTCCGTCATGATGTGGAGTTGAACCAAGGAGTTTGTAAGGGCAAGGAGATCGCCTACTTCGTGAAGATCTACCCCGAGTAAGGCTAGTCCTCCGTGGGCGTGAGGCCATGATGGCATAGACAAGGTTGCTTCTTCGTGGACCCTTCGTGGGTGGAGCCCTCCGTGGACTCGCATGCAGCCGTTACCCTCCGTGGGTTGAAGTCTCCATCAACGTGGATTGACGATAGCACCACCTATCGGAACCACGAGAAAAATCTCCGTGTCTCCAATTGCGTTTGCTCTTCACAATCTCTCCTTACTATTCATGCAATTTACTTTCCGCTGCCCTATACTCTAGAATTGCATGTTTAGTATGTTGCTCGACTTGTATGCATGATGCTTGACTTGTCCTTCATTGTGAATTTGCTATGAACTTATGTTAATCAAAAGGCATAATCTTTTATCTTGTCGAGTTGTCTAATCACCCCCCCTCTAGACACTCTTGCCTTCAACGATCCTACAGGAGCCCTCCGTGGACTCGCGCAACCGTTACCCTTCGTGGGTTGAAGTCTCCATCAACGTGGATGTACGATAGCACCACCTATCGGAACCACGCCAAAAACATCCGTGTCTCCAATTGCGTTTGAATCCTCCAAACCCTTCCCTTTACATTCTTGCAAATTGCATGATTTACTTTCCGCTGCTCATATACTCTTTGCATGCTTGCTTGATATGTATTGTGAATGTTAAACTTGTGCCTAAACTCCATTTAAACTTAAGGAAACTTAAAAACTGCAACTTTGGTACTTAGTGTCTTATCATCCCCCCTCTAGACACCTCTTCTCAAGGTCCTACAAGTGGTATCAGAGCATTGGTCTCCATTGCTTTGGTTTAATCACCATTGGAGGAAGATGGATGAGTCTACTTTGGGGAGTCTTAGACATAGAGTGCCTATTCTTGATGGAGAGTATTTTCATGAGTGGAAAAATGAGATGCTTGTAATTTTCAATCAATATCATTTGAACAAGTACATTGCTAGTCCTTGTGCACCTTATGTTGATCCTATGCGTCCTACCCATGATGAGTCAATTGACATGGTTAGGAATCTTAGAACTGCCGAACTTATCATTAGAGGATTGCCTAGAAACTTGATTGGATGTTTGCCTACTTTTAAGTGCCTACACTATATGGAAATTTCTTGAGGAACGCTTTCCAAACTATTCCTTGAAAAATCTTGATGAAATTCTCCATAAGTCTATTGCCTTGAGTAAGATGAATACTAGTGATCCTATGTTTGGTGATCGTCTATTTGAGCTTACTAATCTTATGCGTGCCAAAGGAGATGTTGGAATTATTAGTGATATTATTTCCGGAGCTATAAAAATTCATAAGCAAGATCATTGTCAAACTCACTCTAACGAATCACCCTCTCTAGGATTTGATCCACCACATGACGATGTTGAACATGGATACTATGATGAGGATGATGATAGTGACTTCGATCTTGATGATGCAATGAGACATTTTGGTCTTATGGCAAATCTTCGGGGATATATGTCAGGAGGAAAGGAATGGGTTCTTGATAGTGGATGTACCGATCACATGATCGGAGATAAAGACATGTTTTGTGAGCTTGCTGATAATGATAGTCCTCGAAAGTATGTCACTTTCGGTGACAACTCAAAGGGTAAGGTGGTTGGCCTTGGTAAGGTGGCCATATCACATGATAGCTCCATACAAAATGTCATGCTCGTTGAATCTCTTGGATACAACTTACTTTCACTATCTAGACTTGCTGATTTCGGTTTCAATGTCCTATTTACTGAAGTAGATTGCCAAGTGTTTCGTTGAGACAATCATAAAATGGTCTTTACCGGTGTGCGTAGAGGTGATCTATACATTGTTGATTTCACTAACAAGGCTCAACCTAAAACTTGCTTCATTGCTAAATCCTCAAAAGGTTGGTTATGGCATAGACGATTAGGTCATGTTGGTATGCGAAACCTTGACAAGCTTATTAAAGGAAATCATATTCTTGGAGTTAACGATGTCATATTTGATAAGGATAGAATTTGCAGTGCTTGTCAAGCAGGTAAACAGGTTGGAGGAAGGCATCCCGTGAAGAACATCATGACCACAAGGAGGCCACTCGAGCTACTTCACATGGATCTTTTTGGTCCCAACTCTTACAACAGTCTCGGTGGAAATTCTTTTGGTCTAGTTATAGTTGATGATTTTTCAAGATTTACGTGGGTGTTCTTTCTCGATGATAAATCGCAGGTCCAAAAGATCTTCAAAAACTTCGCTAGGAAGGCCCAAAATCAATTTGGAGTGAAGATCAAGAAGGTTCGCAACGACAACGGAACAGAGTTCAAGAACGCAAATCTGGACACCTTTCTTGACGAAGAAGGGATTTCACACGAGTTCTCGACTCGTACACACCTCAACAAAGCGGAGTTTTGAGAGGAAGAACCGGACGCTCATCGAAATGGCGAGAACGATGCTTGATGAGTACAAGACACGAAGCACTTTTGGGCGAAAGCGGTTGAGACACTTGTCATGCAACAAATCGCTTGTATCTTCACAAGCTACTCGGCAAGGCGGCATCTGAGCTCCTCACCGGTAACAAAACCCAAGTTGGATACTTTCGAGTATTCGGCTCAAAGTGCTACATTCTTGATAAGCATCGTCGTTCTAAATTTGCTCCTAAGTCTCATGAAGGTTTCCTACTAGGTTATGGCTCAAACTCTCACACTTACCATGTCTACAACAATTTCACCCGAAAGGTTGAAGAGACGGTAGATGTGAAGTTTGATGAATCTAACGGCTCGCAAGTAGAGCAATTGCCAATTGATGTAGGAGACAAAGATCCTTCGGAAGCAATCCAAGACTTGTCTATTGGCAAGGTCCATCCAACGGAGGTGAAGGAGAGTACCTCGTCTGTCCAAGTGGAAGGTTCTACTTCACGACAAGGTGAACCAAGAGTTGATACGGAAGCATCCACAAGTGGGACACACCAAGATGAAGAAAACGAGGAAGTGCATCAAGATGAACGTCAACAACCTCCTTCTCCACCACGACAAGAGAACGACAATGCCAACAATGAAGAAGGCCAAGAAGAAGAACAAGATTAAGAAGATGTTCAACGAAGACCCAAGCAAAAGCTTTCACGAGTTCGAGCAAGAATTGCTAAAGATCATCCCGTCGAGCAAATCTACAATGACATTCAAACCGGGAGAATCACTCGCTCTAAAACTCGTTTAGCTAACTTTTGTGAAAACTATTCTTTCATCTCTAGCATTGAACCTATGAAGGTTGAAGAAGCATTGGAAGATCCGGATTGGATAAATGCTATGCATGAAGAGCTAAACAACTTTGAGAGGAACCAAGTTTGGACATTGGTTGAGAAGCTCGACAACAACCACAACGTCATCGGTACCAAATGGGTGTTTCGCAACAAGCAAGATGAAGATGGAGAAGTAGTTCGCAACAAAGCACGTCTCGTCGCCCAAGGTTACACACAAGTCAAAGGTATGGACTATGGTGAAACTTACGCCCCCGTTGCTAGACTTGAGTCCATTCGCATCTTACTTGCCTATGCTAATCATCATGATATCACCCTGTACCAAATGGACATTAAAAGTGCTTTTCTAAATGGTGAAATAGAGGAGGAAGTTATGTTAAGCAACCTCCCTGCTTTGTCAATCCTAAGAAACCCAATCACGTTTACAAACTTCACAAAGATCTTTATGGTCTTAAACAAGCTCCTAGAGCATGGTATAAATGCTTGACCAAGTTCCTTATTGAAAAAGGCTTTGAAATTGGGAAAATTGATTCTACTCTTTTTACTAAAAGGGTTAATGGAGAACTATTTGTGTGCCAAATCTATGTTGATGATATTATATTTGGTTCAACTAACCCTCATTTTAGTGAAAAGTTTGGGAAGCTAATGTCGGAGAAGTTTGAGATGTCCATGATGAGTGAACTCAAATTCTTTCTTGGTTTGCAAATCAAGCAAACTAAGGAAGGTACCTTTGTTTCTCAAACGAAATACACCAAGGACTTATTCAAGAAGTTCAATATGCAAGAATGCAAAGGTATGTCTACACCCATGCCTACTAGTGGACATCTTGATTTGACCAAAGATAGTGAACCAGTTGATCAAAAGGTTTATCGCTCTATGATTGGTTCATTGTTATATCTATGTGCTTCACGTCCCGATATCATGCTAAGTGTGTGCATGTGTGCACGATATCAAGCTGCTCCTAAGGAATGTCATCTTAAGGCCGTGAAAAGGATAGTGAGATACTTAATCCATACACCAAATTTTGGCATTTGGTATCCTAAGAGGGCCTCTTTCGATCTTGTTAGCTATTCCGACTCGGACTATGCGGAGACAAGGTTGATAGAAAGTCCACTTGGTACTTGTCAATTTCTTGGTAGATCTCTTGTGTCTTGGTCCTCCAAGAAACAAAACTCGGTATCCTTATCCACCGCCGAAGCGGAATATATTGCCGCTGGTTCATGTTGTGCTCAGTTACTTTGGATGACCCAAACTCTTAAAGATTATGGGATATATGTGAGACATGTTCCATTGCTTTGTGACAATGAAAGTGCTATTAAAATTGGTCATAATCCTGTGCAACACTCTCGAACTAAGCATATTGAAGTTCGTCATCATTTCATTCGAGATCATGTTGCTAAGGGTGACTGTCGGTGTCAAAACCGGCGGATCTCGGGTAGGGGGTCCCGAACTGTGCGTCTAGGCGGATGGTAACAGGAGACGAGGGACGCAATGTTTTTACCTGTGTTCAGCCCTCTCGATGGAGGTAATACCCTACGTCCTGCTTGATTAATATTGATGATATGGGTAGTACAAGAGTAGATCTACCACGAGATCAATGAGGCTAAACCCTAGAAGCTAGCCTATGGTATGATTGTTGAGATGTAATGTTCTGCCCTACGGACTAAAGCCCTCCGGTTTATATAAACACCGGAGAGGCTAGGGTTACACAGAGTCGGTTACAATGGTAGGAGATCTACATATCCGTGTTGCCAAGCTTGCCTTCCACGCCAAGTAAGGTACCTTCCTACACGAGCCGAGTCTTCAATCTTCTATCTTCGTAGTCAGGGAGTCCGGCGGATATCGATAGTCCGCTATCCGGACACCCCTAGTCCAGACTCCTCGGTAGCCCCGAACCAGGCTTCAATGAAGATAAGTTCAGCGTGCTTGTAGTCTTGGCGTTGCAAGGCGGGTTCTCCTTCAAATTCCATGTTCTGCCGAGCGAGTGTCCGGCTTTACCTCGAATCTTGTGCTTCTTGGCTTCTACACCAAATTATGGCCCTCTTCCACGCGTCGCACGAATGCGAAAAGCCAGGAGTCTTTACATTTCACCCCGGTTGTGCGGGTCACCACCTATTAAAGGCGGGGATCGAGATCCAAACCGCACCGTCCTCCTCCCGCGCATACCCATCGAAGCGCCTCTGACTCTGAAATCCATTCCACCATGGATCGTCAATGCGGCTCTTCCTCACGCGCTCCCAGCCCATCGCCGGGGGATTGGAGGAGGTGCTCTATTTCGCACAACGAGCTAGTAAAGCTCCAAACAGAGGGATGGCTTCCTCCGGCCTTCATGGTTCTGGTCCGAGCCGGACTCGTTACTTATCGAGGAGGGAGCCAGGCGGAGGACACCCCAAGCCCCAACAGGGGGGAGCGGGTGTGCTTTGTCCCTTATCTAATAAGGGGGCTTGGGTTTCCAATACACCCGTTCCTCCGCGGGCTCCTAAAGTTCTACGGACTTCAGCTCCATCACCTCACGCCCGCTTCTGTGTTGCACATCGCGGGCTACGTAGCTCTTTGCGAGCTATTCCTGGGCATCGAGCCCCATTTCGCATTGTGGAAGAGGCTATTCGCCTCGTACCTGCTCTCACCAGGGTCCATATATCAAGTGGGCGGCGCCAAATATGGCGATAGCTGGGACCGGATACCTACCCGGCACCCCCAAGAGGGCGTCCAAGACTGGCCCTCGGGTGGTTTTATATACTAGGCGCCCGTTGCTCGACCAGTCCGGATTGGCCTCCGGAGTTTGATGCTGCTCCCTTGAAGAAACGCCTCGGTGGCGCCATGAGCCCCGTTTGGAGGAAGACAAGAGCGTCCATTACTTGATGGGCGGATAAGATTAATGGCTCATTCGGCTTGACCATGTTTGGAGTCATGGCGGCGTGCATCAAGTGGGGTGCAGCCGCTGCAATCTGAGGCCACCCATGTGGGATTTCAACGGGAAGACGATGCTACGATGCGGCCGCAAGAAGGGCGGATTCGACCGAGGATCTGGTAAAGATCCTATCCGGCCTGTACAAGGGGGAGAAGGAGGACTTCCTTCGTCCGAACCCCGTGAATGGGTTTTCTATGGTCAATCCCAGAGGATGGGTAAGCAAATGCCTCAAAAGGGCCTTTACCCGTATTTTCGAAGTTTAAGCTTCTTATATTACGTCTTCGGCGTAGAGTTTACGCCGGACCGTGGAGGACATGGTGAGTCCCGCTCCACAGCCCGAGGACCGGAAGGATCCCTGGGTCCGGCCTCCGAAGAGGATCCGGACCTTGGGGTGGAGCTAATCGACGGGGTGTATCACCAACTAAGCATTGATGATGCGCTGGTCGCCATTACGGCGGACTACCCCGGGCTGAGTTCGGCATCCCAGGTGACCAAGACCGAAGTCCGGACACCGTTATTTTATCCTTGCCTATTCTGACCTTCGCGAACGATGGTATTTTGCAGGAAGCGCCATTACGGCAGGAAGCCGAGCCTGCGGCGGCCGGCTTACAGAGGTCAGGCCGAACCAGCAGGAGGAAAAGGAGCGCCGTGCGGGCGGAAACATCGCCGCAGAGGTATAGCTCGCTTTTGACCTTTCTGAGCAACGTTTCGAGGAAACTTCTAAGTGCTCATGATCTTCATAGGAGAAAAAGCACTCGGCGGACTGCGAGCATAGGAATTGCCCCCCCCAATCAACTCCCGCCAGGCTCCAACGCCTGGACTGGAGGGGGAGGCAAGCACAAGACGCGAACCGGATCCTACTCCAACGAAGGATACCGACAGACTGTCTGCCACAACGTCGGAGGTGGAGAGCGCTATGAATCATAGATGCCGCCGGACAGTTCTTCAAGAGGCGTGCTTTTCCCCTGAGGCGTTGGATGCCTTTAAAGCAGGGGACGCGCATCTCCGGGCTGCCCAAAATGGTTTTACCAGAGCCACGGAGCAGTATGTGAAAGACATACGGGTAAGGGAATTTTAATGGTTGTATACACCAGTAGCCCCCGAGACTTAAATTAGTTATGTTAACTGATTTAAGGATCATGTAAACTTTCGAGCTCTTAACGAGAAGAACGCCCACTGTCCCGGAGCTGCAAGATTGCAAGGCCCAACTTGAGGCGCACTTGCTGCCGCAGAGGAGATGGAAAGACCCTCTGGTAACACATTTGTATAAATGAATATAAGCGCCAGGCGGCGTGCGCACGAGTCTAACAACGACACTGTAGGTGCTGCCGAACAAGATCCGGACAGGCAATTGCTACTACGCCAGCTAAAAGCCGGCGGAAATGTGCTGAACAGAGTTTAGCAGGAAAGGAACAAGCTTCAAGATGCCAATGCCAAGCTCGGAGAAGAGCTGAAAGGCGCACAGGCCAAGCTGTCCGGCTCCATTAAGGAGAATCAACGGCTTCGTCGCAGCATCTATAGTAAGTGCTTGAGCGAACTCTCTTAGGAAGAAGAGTTCGGCGAGGAAGCGATTTGACGTGATATGTCTTGTAGGTATACTCACGGGCCATCCTGCGGAGGAGATGCTCGTATCAATGGGTGATCAATTTCCCGAACTGTTGCGGCTGTGCGAACGAGTTCGGCAGGCAATGAGTGGCGTCGTACAGGCTTTATGGCCATCCCTCGTCCCGCCCGAGGGCCTCGGGAGCTTGCGAGAGAAGCTACGAGGTCGCGGCGCTTCCATTTGTGGAAGGTTTCGCCTGCCGTCAAGGTGCCGGGAGGCTTGGGCCATGGTGAAGACGCCAGTACAAGAAGGCGGATCCCAACCATATGGCGAGTTGGACGGTGGGGCCCGGCGGAAGGAGATCCTGTGAGTTTAGTGTACAGCCGGTAGAACTGGCTGCTAAATTTTCCCAACGGTCTTGTAAGCTAGATAGCTCGTTAGATGGGATTGAGGAGGAATACAATCAATAAACTTGACAATGTATATTATCCTTATAAATGACATGTGAAATGCCTTCTAGCTGGATTGTAGATCGTTTCCGTTGCCGACCTTTTAAGCCGACCTCGGGACCCTAGAGTGCAGGTGTGTCTCAATACCTTTTGGTTAATAAATAACCGTGGTATGCATGGAGACTAGGCGTAGGGGTCATTAGTGCTTTATCGGGCATGTGCCCAACTAGTTATGTTATATTACATGGTTAGTAAGAAACATCTTCCAGGAGAATAGTTCCGTTAAGGGTTCCTTTATTTGGGGTGGCATGCTCTAAAGTGCATGTCCGGACTGCCAATGGAGCGATAAAACATCCGGGGCAGATGGAAAAAATAGGTAAAAGTCATCTTTTAAATCACCGGCGAATATTCCCTTAAGAACGCTAGCTTTCGGCTTCACCGACCTGAGGTACACATCCGGTGACCAGCGAAGAATAATCGCAGAGGTGCTCCTTTACCACCTAGCCGAACAATCGGGAACGTGGGGTAAGCACAGGAGCCAGCAACCCAGCTTGGCCAAAACTTAAGTCATATCGATGCATATAATGGCGAGTAAAAGGTACATGTGGAAGCATGACACATGTGTTGGGTATAAAACCCAGTATAGTTGAGCTTCGTAAAAGAAGCCCTCAGAATAACGAGTCGGGTGTACGTCGTATGTATGCAAAAATGCGAAAATAGGCCCGAGGGATTTGTTAATTTTAAAAGGATAAAAGAGATAAAAGATAGCGAAGTATAAAAGATTGGACGGGGAAGGGGCGAACTCTTAGTCGGCGCTAGGCATAGAATCATCGGAGGCGGGCTGCGTTCCATGGGTTCGGCTCGAGTCGGTTGTCCGACGCATTTAAGATAAACAGTGCGCCCGCGGTCGATGCTTGGTCAATGATGAAGGGCCTTCCCATCCGGTTTGAGCTTGTCCTTTTCTTGTCCGGCAGCGTAGAACTAGTTCACCAACGTTATAGGTCTTGGCCCGTACTTCTGCTTTGATATCTTGAGCTGCTGCTTTGGTAAAATGCGGAGCGAGCCTTCGCGACGTGACGTTCTTCCTCCAATGTGTCCAAGATGTCCTGCCGATCGAGCTCGGCTTCTCTTTCCTCGTACATGCGCACTCGAGGTGAGTCATGAATAATGTCGCAGGGCAGTACTGCCTCTGCGCCGTATACCATAAAAAATGGTGTGAATCCGGTAGTACGGTTAGGCGTTGTCCGCAGCCCCTAGAGTACGGAGTCGAGCTCCTCGACCCATTGGGTGTCTGATTTAGTGAGTGACCTCACTAGTTTGGGTTTAATGCCGCTCATTATTAGACCGTTTGCTCTTTCCACTTGACCGTTGGTTTGAGGGTGATAGACTGACGCATAGTCGAGCTTAATGCCCATATTTTTGCACCATGCCTTGACCTCATCGGCTGTGAACTTCGTGCCGTTATCGGTGATGATGCTATGGGGGACTCCGTAACGGTGTACCACCTCTGATATAAAGTCTATCACTGGTCCGGACTCTGCCGTTTTGACCGGTTTGGCCTCTATCCATTTGGTGAATTTATCCACCATGACCAATGTATTTTTCTTGTGGGTTCCCCCTTTAAGGGGTCCCACCATGTCAAGCCCCTGCACCGCGACGGCCGGGTAATGGGTATGGTTTTGAGGCGGTGGGTGGCATATGGCTCTGATTAGCAAAGAGCTGGCAACCGACGCATCGCTGGACCAAGTCCTGTGCATCTGTCCGAGCTGTTGGCCAATAAAATCCGGTACGGAACGCCTTTCCTACCAGGGCCCGGGCTGCTGCGTGGTGTCCACCTAGTCCGGCATGGATTTCAGCCAGGAGGTTTCGCCCTTCTTCTTCGGAGATACATCTTTGAAGGACTCGGTAGTACTTTTCTTATAAAGTTCTCCCTCGTGAACCTTGTAGGCCTTCGATCGCGGACTATGCAGCGGGCCTCATTTTGGTCTTCGGGAGTTCTGCCTAAGTAAGTAGGCCAGAAAGGTTCTCATCCCACGCGATTACTGCCATTATGTCATGGGCGGATTGTGTTCGTTGTTCGCTGAATCACCAATTGGTGCGGCTTTCTTGGTTTGTCGCTACGGACTCCTCTTCCCACATGCGGATGGCTTGAAGAGCCGTTCCAGAAGATATTTGGAGGGACAACATCACGTTTACGCACCGATGCGCGCTGAATGTCGGCCGCTTGGTTGTTATCTCGGGCTATGTGATGGAATTCGAGTCCTTCAACCGGTGACATTTTAGGACAACATTACGATATGCTGCCATTTTCGATCCTTGGCGTCAAAGTCTCCATTTATTTGGGATATTGCAAGGTTTGAATCGCGCACCTCTAGGCGTTGAATGCCCATGGAGATCGCCATCCGGAGACCATGTAACAAGGCCTCGTATTCGGCTGCGTTGTTGGAGTCCGTGTACATTATTTGAAGTACATACTTGATCAGATCTCGGTGGGGGCGTCGATCGACGCCAGCCCCCATCCGCCAACATTTTGGAGCCGTCGAAGTGCATAGTCCATTGGAGTATCGCCGTACTCTTTAGGTAGTTCGGCTTCCGTCCATTCGGCACGAAGTCAGCCAAGACTTGCGACTTTATGGCTCGTCGAGGTTTGTAAGTTATGTCGAATGGCAAGAGCTCAATGGCCCATTTGCAATCCTGCCCGTTCGTCGCTGTTCTTTATAATGTCATTGAGTGGTACTTGAGGCCACCGTTATCGAACACTCTTGAAAGTAGTGCGGAGCTTCGGGACGCCATGAACACCGCATATGCTATCTTTTGATAGTGCGGTAACGGATTTGCGGGGGTTAACACGGTGGATCGTAATACACTGGTTTTGAAGAGGGAATTTATGCCCTTACATTGCTCGTTCGACGACGAGGACAGCGCTCACAACTTGATGTGTTGCAGCGATGTATAACAACATCGGTTACGCCTTGAGTGGGCGCAGCCAGACCGGATTGTTGCCAATATGGCCTTTATTTCTTGAGTCGGCGGTGGCGCATCCGTCCACTCGAAGTGTTGGTGCGCCTTAGGAGGCGATAAAGAGGCAACGCCTTCTCTCCTAAGCGGAGATAAACGGCTTAAGGCTGCCACGCATCCCGTTAATTTTGTATTTGCTTGAGGTCCTTTGGGATATCCAAGCTGTGATGAGCTCGGATCTTGGCGGATTTGCTTGATTCCTCTACGGATACAATGAAGCCCAGCAGCTTTCGGCTGATACGCCAAAACACATTTCTCCGGATTCACAATGTCATATGCTCGAGGTTGTCGAATGTGAGCCTCAAATCGTCTACTAAAGTTTCGGCGTGTTTTGTTTTGACGACCACGTCGTCTCGTATGCTGTGACTGTTTTGCCTTTCGGGTAGCGGACATGTTTGAATCATGCGCTAATATGTTGCGCCGCATTTTTGAGTCGAAGGGCATCGTGTTGAAGCGAGAATGGTCCGTATGGAGTGATGAATGCCGTTGCGGCTTGGTGCGCTTCCGCCATCTTGATTTGATGATAGCGAGTATGCATCCGTGAAGCACAACGAATCGTGTCTGCCGTGGCATCGATAATTTGATCGATGCGGGGGGAGGAAGGATCCTTTGGGCAAGCCTTATTGAGGTCTTTGAAGTCGATCTTGGCGCCAGATTTGTCCTTCTTTGGTACCATCACCAAATCTGCTAGCCAGTCTGGATGTTTGATATCTCTGATGAATCCGGCTTCCAATAACTTGGCTAGCTCTTCTCCCATTGCTTGTCTTTTGGGCTCGGAAAATCGTCGAAGAGCCTGTTTGATTGGTTTGAATCCTTTTAGGATGTTTAGGCTGTGTTCTACCAACCTGCGAGGGATTCCGAGCATGTCCGAAGGGTGCCAGGCGAAGATGTCCCAATTTTCCCGAAGGAATTCGCAAGATCTTGGCGTCGACTTCGGGGTTCAACTGTGCCCCGATGGAGGCCGTCTTTGTTGGGTCCGTTGGGTGGACCTGAAATTTAACTTTCTCATCTGCTGGTTTGAAGGAGGTGGACTTGGATCTTTTATCGAGTATCACGTCGTCCTGTTTACCGTGAGCGTGGCGCGATAAGTTCCTCTGCCGCTAAGGCTTGGATAGTGCCTCGAGGGCTAGTCGGTGTCTTATTTTCGGCCGGAGTGCTGTGTCCGGATCAGCGACGAGTGATTATTCCACTGGGCCTGGCATTTTGAGCTTCATGTACCCGTAATGAGGTATTGCTTGAAAAATTGTGAATGCCTTTCGTCCTAATATGGCGTGATAGCCGCTGCTGAGCGGGCTACAGAACGTGACTTCTTGGTTTGTAATTGTCGAGAGCCGAACACCACATCGAGTGTGATTTTTCGGTCTGCGCTTCCGGCTAGGGATTATTCCTCTGAAGGTTGTCTTTTCTTCGCTCGTCTGGCTCAATCGATTTCCATTTTCCGAGGTTTCCTCGTAAATGAGGTTTAGTCCGCCGCCGCCGTCCATGAGGACCTTTGTCACCAAAGCCGTCCACTATGGGACTAAGTACCAGTCTGGTGGGGCTCTGTAGTTCGAGATGCGGGCTCGTCGCTAGCGCCAAGGTGATAGCTGTGTCGCTCCATGGATTCTTTGTTGCTACTTGGTGGGCTTGGCGAGTTCGCGGATTGTTCGTTTCGCATATTATTTGATGCGAAAGTCTCAAGACTATTGACACCGTCTTTGGTATTGTTGGAGTGGTTTCCGGGCGAAGCTCTTTGCCACTTTTGGCCACCTGCCGTAATATCCAACATGCTCGAAGGCTATGCGTTGGGATAGCTCCCCGTGTTGTGAAGTTCTGAGGTCCATTGAGCCATCCCTCCAAAGACGGTTCCGTTTCCCTTGCTGGGTTTTGCTTTTGATTTGTGCATCTGGGGCCTGATTGTGAGGCGCCCTTTTACCGCGGACTGGGTTTGGGGCCGGATTATCCCAAAATTGATTTTCAGTTTTCCGAAACTTTACATCGCCAAGACTTTCGCACTATGGACACCAGATCGGTAAAACGCGTAATCTTGCGAGGATCGATGGCGTTCAGATTCCCTTGTCCGTGCGATTATTGCGAATATTGAGATTATGTTCTCCTCTCGGCGTCCTTTATCATGTCCATAACCAGGAGAATCGGCCCGATAATGATGTCTTGCTTCCGAGGGCTCTTGCCAAACTAGAGATAAATCGCATATGTGCAGGGCGGAGGGTGGAACAAAATCCAGATCCTTGCCCATCTTTGGGCTCAATGGCGAGGACTTCCGATTTCGGAAGCTTGATTTGCTGGAAACAGCCCAGCGGGTCCGGAGCGACGCATGATTTTAGGTTCAATGCTCGATCAGAGTCCGTACCTCCGCGGGAATCCGGCGTGGAGGGTTCGGGAGTCCGGACACAGATTGTTTTCAACAATGGCAACGAGTTGCCGAGTTGTTCTTCTACCACTTCGATGTGGTGGGTAATCTGGGGAGAGTTAATCTCTCTCAGATCGGTTTTAAGCCCAATCTGATTGTAGTCTGTTGTGACTCCCAGGGCGGCGATGCGATCCAAGAGCTCGTTAACAGACGAGAGCTCGATTGGATCTAACTGTTCGGCAGCTTTAGGGCTGACTCGAAGATTGCTTTCGACGACTTGAGAAGTCATTGCCGAAGCGACGGCCGGACAGGCGGTCATAAGGAAACCGCCGAGCCGGATTGTCGACCGGCGGCGGGCCCTCGGTGAGAACACCGTCTTTGAAAACGGGTGAAGGCATCCGCTCTATCGGCGACGACATAGAGGAACTCTCAATGAAAGCACCAATGTCGGTGTCAAAACCGGCGGATCTCGGGTAGGGGGTCCCGAACTGTGCGTCTAGGCGGATGGTAACAGGAGACGAGGGCGCAATGTTTTTACCTGTTTCGAGCCCTCTCGATGGAGGTAAGACCCTCGTCCCGCTTGATTAATATTGATGATATGGGTAGTACAAGAGTAGATCTACCACGAGATCAATGAGGCTAAACCCTAGAAGCTAGCCTATGGTATGATTGTTGAGATGTAATGTTGTGTCCCTACGGACTAAAGCCCTCCGGTTTATATAGACACCGGAGAGTCTAGGGTTACAGTCGGTTACAATGGTAGGAGATCTACATATCCGTATTGCCAAGCTTGCCTTCCACGCCAAGTAAGGTACCTTCCGGACACGAGCCGGAGTCTTCAATCTTCTATCTTCGTAGTCTGGGAGTCCGGCGGATATCGATAGTCCGGCTATCCGGACACCCCCTAGTCCAGGACTCCCTCAGTGACATTGATCTTAAGCATGTTCGCACCGAAAAGCAATTAGCAAATATATTCACTAAACCTCTTGATGAGAAAGTGTTTTGCAGGTTAAGAGGAGAATTGAACATCATTGATGCTTCAAACTTGGAGTAGAAACTCCATTGGATACATGCAAGACATGAGCTTATGACTAATCCTTGATATTTCTCTTATGATGAAAATCTTATGTCTTGGATATATTTGCATCTTGCATGTTATCTAACCCATGTAGGTACTTGGTGGAATCAAATTCCATGAGATTGTAATCTACTCACATCTTGAGCAATCTCTTCATCACCAAGTCTCTACACTATGGTGGTTGAAGACAAGGAAGCAAGGAACCACTCAAACATATCCTTTGACAAATTCTATGTTGAGCTTCATGATTGTCATTTTTGGATACACAAGTGCTCTTCCTTGCAAGAACTAACCCATGTAGGTAGATGGACTCAAATTCCAAGTGGTGCTCCAAATTCTTGATGAGCTACATTAACCGTGAGCAACCCACACAAGTTCAACTACATGTACAACACCACCAACCAAGGTATGTTATTCCATCTTAGAGAAGCTTTACTCCAAGTCATGAGCTAAAGCAACTCGACAAGATGTGGATACATCAAGATGCTTAAACGAAAAATGGCAACCCCATTTTGAGCTTAAACGATGAGTATGACCTATGATCAAGTGATCTCACTTGACTCCTAAGTCAATATACTCTAACATAGGTGACTTTGTCGCTGACCATCTCTAGATGAAGTTCTCTTGTGTTCTTTACTGTGTTTTTGCATTTGTCTCATGCATATTTGTTTCCCCTTAAAAAACAAAAAAAACTTCATCTAGATTTCTTTCTGTTTGCTCTGCATTTTTCTGCATCCAATTCCTTGCATATCTTTCAGTAGATTCCTTGCAAATCTTTGTGAAATCTTACTATTCTAGTGAGCTGAGGTGACAAGTGTTTTCTCTGTGACGAACTCGGCTTCACCAATTTGTTGTTTTCGGTCCAACCAAATCCTTTCGGTACAACCGAAGTATAACACTCGGTGCCACCGATTTCACATCAGGAAAACAGTTTGCCAATTATTCTATGTTTCTTCTGATCCAGCTCCACTCAATGAATCTTGTCCTCTACAAGCATCACATTTTTATCATTGCTTTGTGTTGTGTCTCAAGGACCAAACCCATTCGACAGATTCCAGAAAACCCTTCTTGGAAATTGATGTCAAAGGGGGAGAGAGAGATCACATCAAAGCTTATCATTTAGAGAGAAATCCTCAAGGGGGAGAGAGATCCTCAAGAGAGAGAGATCTCCAGGGGGAGAGAATACTTAAGTAGAAAGTATTTCTCAAGGATCCCAGATGCTTGGTGTTCAAGAGGAGAGATGCCCACATGTCTTCTTGAGGGGAGAGACATGTTCATATGATCTGTTGTGCTTATTTGCATTAGCTTGCATTAGCTCTGTTCATCATTCATATCTTTCAGCTCTGATTTTCTGTTCCCTATCTTCTCCCAGTATCCCATGCTAGATTCAGGGGGAGCAAGACATCCAAGGGAAAGAAATCATTTAAATTCATTGCATATCTTTATTCTTGAGGACATGTCTAATCCAATGTGGTACTTAGTACTCACTCTCTACATGTCATCCCAGTCTTGGTATTCTTGTGGTTTCTTTTGTTTGCTCTGGCTAGTAGATGTATCTGTGTTATCTAACCTTGTTTACGCAGGTTCATTCCATCCTAAGCCAACTCAAGACTACAAGGTAAGTATATGCATCACAATCATGTGTATGGGGAATTCTTGCTGATGTACATACTATTTGCAAGAAGGACTCATGGGCACGAAGGTATTTTCTTAAACATTCTTTGCTCTGATGCATATGGCCAAGATACATGTAACACATTGCCTACTCTATCATGGTTATGCTCTCACATGCTTCTATATTCCATATTCACATGATTGCATACATGTAGGGGGAGCCTATGCCTGTTACATGTCTTTCCAAAGCTTTACTTGCTACTCTTTATATCTTTATCTAAAGCTTTGATGTATGTTGTCATCAATTACAAAAAAGGGGGAGATTGAAAGCACAAGTGCTCCCTAGGTGGTTTTGGTAATTAATGTCAACATATCTCTTGTTGGACTAACACTTTTATTTAGTATGTTTCCGATAAGTTCGACAATGGAGTGGCATGGACTAAAGGATGTGGGAACTCCTTCAAGATGCTAAGGACAAAAGATTGGCTCAAGCTTCAAGCTCAAGACTCTTCATTTATATTGTAGTGATCCAAGATCACATTGAGTCTATAGGAAAAGCCAATACTATCAAGAAGGGATGAGGTGTTGCCTAATGAGTTTTTTGCTCCACAGTGCTTAGTGATATGCTCCAAAACCCTCAACTACTTTCCCACTTCCACACATATGTCCTAAACCTAAAGTCAAACTCGGCCCCACCGATTCTTTCTATCCGGCGCCACCGAGTTCAAATGTCATAGCCACTGCCACAAACCCTAGGCAAATCGGTCTTACCGATAGGGATCTCGGTCTCACCGAGATGGGATTGTAATCTCTCTGTGTATGTCCATTACCAAAATCGGTCTCACCGAGTTTTTGCAATCGGTACTACCGAGATTACAATGCAAACTTCCTGGTTGACTCATTACCAAAATCAGTCCCACCTAGTTTGTGTAATCGGTCCAACCGAGTTTGCCTGACCAACTCTCTGGAAAGCTTATTACCAAAATCGGTCTCACCGAGTTTGTGTAATCGGTCTTACTGAGATTACGTTATGCCCTAACCCTAATCATATCGGTCTCACCGAGTTGCATTTTGGTCCCACCGAAAACCCTAACAGTCACATTATTTGCTAAATCGGTCTGACCGAGTTTAACGATTCGGTCCCACCGAGTTTGGTAGATTGTGTGTAATGGTTAGATTTTGTGTGGAGGCTATATATACCCCTCCACCTCCTCTTCATTCGTGGAGAGAGCCATCAGACTGAACCTACACTTCCAGCATACATTTTCTGAGAGAGAACTAATTACTCATGTGTTGAGGCCAAGATATTCCAGTCCTACCATATGAATCTTGATCTCTAGCCTTCCCCAAATTGCTTTCTACTCAAATTTCTTTCCACCAGATCCAAATCCTATGAGAGAGAGTTGAGTGTTGGGGAGACTATCATTTGAAGCACAAGAGCAAGGAGTTCATCATCAACGCACCATTTGTTACTTCTTGGAGAGTGGTGTCTCCTACATTAGCTAGGTGTCACTTGGGAGCCTCCGACAAGATTGTGGAGTTGAACCAAGGAGTTTGTAAGGGCAAGGAGATCGCCTACTTCGTGAAGATCTACCGCTAGTGAGGCAAGTCCTTCGTGGGCGATGGCCATGGTGGGATAGACAAGGTTGCTTCTTCGTGGACCCTTCGTGGGTGGAGCCCTCCGTGGACTCGTGCAACCGTTACCCTTCGTGGGTTGAAGTCTCCATCAACGTGGATGTACGATAGCACCACCTATCGGAACCACGCCAAAAACATCCGTGTCTCCAATTGCGTTTGAATCCTCCAAACCCTTCCCTTTACATTCTTGCAAATTGCATGCTTTACTTTCCGCTGCTCATATACTCTTTGCATGCTTGCTTGATATGTATTGTGAATGTTAAACTTGTGCCTAAACTCCACTTAAACTTAACGAAACTGAAAAACTACAACTTTGGTACTTAGTGTCTAATCACCCCCCCCCCTCTAGACACCTCTTCTCAAGGTCCTACACTCGTGTCTGTGCTTCTGTCACTCACGCCACCCACCATAAGCAAATCATAAACATATTGCAAACCCTACAGCGGGAATCCCTCACGCTTGCGCGACACGGAGGGCACAATAGGACAACACCAATAATAAAACATGCAACTCAAACAAATCATAGCAATTCATCAATCACCGATAGGACAACGAGAATCTACTCAGACATCATAGGATGGCAACACATCATTGAAAAATAATATGAAGCATAAAGCACCATGTTCAAGTAGAGGGTACAACGGGTTGCGGGAGATTGGACCGCTGGATATAGATGGGGGAAGGTGATGGAGATGTTGGTGAAGATGACCGCGGTGTTGGTCAAGATCGCGGTGATGATGATGGCCCCCGGCGGCGTTCCGGCGCCACTGGAAGTAAGGGGGAGCCCCCTTCTTCTTCTTCTTCCTTGACCTCCTCTCTAGATGGGAGAAGGGTTTCCCCTCTGGTCCTTGGCTCCCATGGCGTGGGAGGGGCGAGAGCCCCTCCGAGATTGGATCTATCTCTCTGTTTCTGCGTTCTGGAATCCTTCCCCTTCACCGTTTCTTTTATATCTGGAGATCCGTAACTCCGATTGGGGTGAATCTTTCGCCTAGATTTTTCTCATAAAATTAGCTTTCTTGCGGCAAAAGCAGAACGTCAACCGCCTTACGGGGGGCCCAGGAGAGTCCAGGGCACGCCTGCCTCCCTGGGACGCGCCCCTATCTCCTGGCCCCCTCGAGCACCGTCTCGCGTTGATTTTACTTCCCAAAAATCACAAATATTCCAAAATAATTCTCCGTCCGTTTTTATCCCGTTTGGACTCTGTTTGATATTGGGTTTCTAAACAAAAACATGCAATGCATGTGAGGCGGCACTTTGAGCCTTTGGATCAATATGTTAGTCCCAAAAATAGTATAAAAAGTTGCCAAAAGTATATAAAAGTGGAATAATATTGGCATGGAACAATCAAAAATTATAGATACGACGGAGACGTATCAGTCAACCAGAGTAAGATCCGCACCAGAGTGGTACGGTAATCCTATTCTGGAGGTCATGTTACTTGACCATGGCGAACCTACGAACTATGAGGAAGTGATGATGAGCCTAGATTCCGCAAAATGGCTTGAGGCCATGAAATCTGAGATGGGATCCATGTATGAAAACAAAGTATGGACTTTGGTTGACTTGCCCGATGATCGGCAAGCCATCGAGAATAAATGGATCTTCAAGAAGAAGACTGACGCTGATGGTAATGTTACTGTCTACAAAGCTCGACTTGTTACAAAAGGTTTTTGACAAGTTCAAGGGGTTGACTACGATCTTTCTCACCCGTAGCGATGCTTAAGTCTGTCCAAATCATGTTAGCAATTTCCGCATTTTATGATTATGAAATTTGGCAGATGGATGTCAAAACTGCATTCCTGAATGGATTTCTGGAAGAAGAGTTGGATATGATGCAACTAGAAGGTTTTGTCGATCCAAAGGATGCTAACAAAGTGTGCAAGCTCCAGCGATCCATTTATGGACTGGTGCAAGCCTCTCGGAGTTGGAATAAACGTTTTGATAGTGTGATCAAAGCATATGGTTTTGTACAGACTTTTGGAGAAGCCTGTATTTACAAGAAAGTGAGTGGGAGCTCTGTAGCATTTCTAATATTATATGTGGACAACATATTATTGATTGGAAATAATATAGAATTTCTGGATAGCATAAAAGGATACTTGAATAAAAGTTTTTCAATGAAAGACCTCGGTGAAGCTGCTTATATATTGGGCATCAAGATCTAGAGAGATAGATCAAGACGCTTAATTGGACTTTCACAAAGTACATACCGTGATAAAGTTTTGAAAAAGTTCAAAATGGATCAAGCAAAGAAAGGGTTCTTGCCTGTAATACAAGGTGTGAAATTGAGTCAGACTCAATGCCCGACCACTGCAGAAGATAGAGAGAAAATGAAAGAAGTTCCCTATGCTTCAGCCATAGGCTCTATCATGTATGCAATGCTGTGTACCAGACCTGATGTGTGCCTTGCTATTAGTTTAGCAAGGAGGTACCAAAGTAATCCAGGAGTGGATCACTGGACAGCGGTCAAGAACATCCTGAAATACCTAAAGAGGACTAAGGATATGTTTCTCGTTTATGGAGGTGACAAAGAGCTAGTCGTAAATGGTTACGTCGATGCAAGCTTTGACACTGATCCGGACGATTCTAAATCGCAGACCGAATATGTGTTTATATTGAACGGTGGAGCTGTCATTTGGTGCAGTTCTAAACAAAACGTCGTGGCAGGATCTACATGTGAAGCGGAGTACATAGCTACTTCGGAAGTAGCAAATGAAGGAGTCTGGATGAAGGAGTTCATATCTGATCTAGGTGTCATATCTAGTGCATCGGGTCCAATGAAAATATTTTGTGACAATACTGGTGCAATTGCCTTGGCAAAGGAATCCAGATTTCACAAGAGAACCAAGCACATCAAGAGACGCTTCAATTCCATCCGGGACCAAGTCCAGGTGGGAGACATAGAGATTTGCAAGATACATACGGATCTGAATGTTGCAGACCCGTTGACAAAGCCTCTTCCACGAGCAAAACATGATCAGCACCAATGCTCCATGGGTGATAGAATCATTACTGTGTAATCTAGATTATTGACTCTGGTGCAAGTGGGAGACTGAAGGAAATATTCCCTAGAGGCAATAATAAAGTTATTATTTATTTCCTTATATCATGATAAATGTTTATTATTCATGCTAGAATTTTATTAACCGGAAACATAATACATGTGTGAATACATAGACAAACAGAGTGTCACTAGTATGCCTTTACTTGACTAGCTCGTGAATCAAAGATGGTTAAGTTTCCTAACCATCGACATGAGTTGTCATTTGATTAACGGGATCACATCGTTAGGAGAATGATGTGATTGACTTGACCCATTCCATTAGCTTAGCACTTGATCATTTAGTATGTTGCTATTGCTTTCTTCATGACTTATACATGTTCCTATGACTATAAGATTATGTAACTCCTGCTTACCGGAGGAACACTTTGTGTGCTACCAAACGTCACAACATAACTAGGTGATTATAAAGGTGCTCTGCAGGTGTCTCCGAAGGTACTTGTTGAGTTGACGTATTTCGAGGTTAGGATTTGTCACTCCGATTGTCGGAGAGGTATCTCTGGGCCCTCTCGGTAATGCACATCACTATAAGCCTTGCAAGCAATGTAGCAATAAAGCAATAAAAATAATAATACTTCGAGCGTACCAATAAATCAATCATGTCTTTTGAAAACAACAAGGCCAAAGCAAGCTTATCCCTGCAAAATCATATGGTTTGGCCATGCTTCATTTTCGTCACACAAAATGCCCGCATCATGCACAACCCCGATGACAAGCCGAGCAATTGGTTCATACTTTTAAGCGCGCTTCAGCTTTTTCAACCCTCACGCAATACATGAGCGCAAGCCATGGATATAGCACTATAGGTGGAATAGAATATAATGATGGAGGTTATGTGGAGAAGACAAAAAAGGAGAAAGTCTCACATCGACGCGGCTAATCAACGGGCTATGGAGATGCCCATCAATTGATGTCAATGCAAGGAGTAGGGATTGCCATGCAACGGATGCACTAAGAGCTATAAGTGTATGAAAGCTCAACAAAAGAAACTAAGTGGGTGTGCATCCAACTTGCTTGCTCACGAAGACCTAGGGCATTTGAGGAAGCCCATCGTTGGAATATACAAGCCAAGTTCTATAATGAAAATTCCCACTAGTATATGAAAGTGACAATATAGGAGACTCTCTATATGAAGAACATGGTGCTACTTTGAAGCACAAGTGTGGAAAAAGGATAGTAACATTGCCCCTTTTCTTTTTCTTTTTTTCTTTTTTCTTTTCTTTTTGGGTGGGCTTCTTTGGCTTCCTTTTTTATTTAGGCTTCTTTGGCCTTTCCTTTTTTTTTATTTTTTGTTCTTTTTCTTTTTTTTTCATGGGGCAATGCTCTATAATGATGATCATCACGCTTTTATTTACTTACAACTCAACATTACAACTCGATACTAGAACAAAGATATGACTCTATATGAATGCTTCTGGCGGTGTACCGGGATCTGCAATGATCTAGCGTAGCAATGACATCAAAAACGGACAAGCCATGAAAACATCATGCTAGTTATCTTACGATCATGCAAAGCAATATGACAATGAATGCTCAATTCATGTATATGATAATGATGGAAGTTGCAAGGCAATATATCTTGGAATCGCTATGGAAATGCCATGATAGGTAGGTATGGTGGCTGTTTTGAGGAAGATATAATGGGGCTTATGTGTGATAGAGCGTATCATATCACAGGGTTTGGATGCACCGGCGAAGTTTGCACCAACTCTTGAGGTGAGAAAGGGCAATGCACGGTACCGAAGAGGCTAGCAATGATGGAAAGGTAAAAGTGTGTATAATCCATGGACTCACATTAGTCATAAAGAACTAATATACTTATTGCAAAATTTTATTAGCCCTCGAAGCAAAGTACTACTATGCATGCCCCTTGGGGGATAGATTGGTAGTAAAATACCATCGCTCGTCCCCGACCGCCACTCATAAGGAAGACAATCAAAGAAACACCCCATGCTTCAAATTTGTCACACAACGGTTACCATACGTGCATGCTACGGGACTTGCAAACCTCAACACAAGTGTCTCTACAAGCCACAACCACCCACTAGTATGACTCTAATATCACCATCTTTATATCGCAAAACTATTGCAAGGAATCAAACATATCATGTTCAGCGATCTACAAGTTTATGTAGGATTTTATGACTAACCATGTGATTGACCAATTCCTGTCATCTCTCTAAATAGATATAAGTGAAGCAAGAGAGTTTAATTCTTTCTACAAAATATATTCCCACGCTCTAACAATTATAAGTGAAGCAAAATAGCATTCTACAAATGGCGGTTTTCTATGTGAAGAGAAATAGGCAATCCAGACTTCAAATGATATAAGTGAAGCACATGAAGCATTCTATAAAGCCATACTCAAAAGATTTAAGTGAAGTGCAATGAGCATTCTATAAATCAACCAAGGACTATCTCATACCAGCATGGTGCATAAAAGAAAAGTGAAAACTAAATGCAAAAGACGCTCCAAGACTTGCACATAATGCATGAACGAAACGAATTCGAAAACATACTGATACTTGTTGAAGAAAGAGGGGATGCCTTCAGGGGCATCCCCAAGCTTAGACGCTTGAGTCTCCTTGAATATTTACTTGGGGTGCCTCGGGCAACCCCAAACTTGAGCTCTTGCCTTTCTTCCTTTTCCTCATATAGAGACATCCTCGATTAGACACTACACCCACACAAAACTTCAACAGAAAACTCGGTAAGATCCGTTAGTATAATAAAGCAAATCACCACTCTAAGTACTATTTCAACCAATTCAAATTTTGTTTTTGCATTTTGTCTACTGTAATATAACTTTTCCATGGCTTAATCCACTAATATAAATTGATAGATTCATCAAAACAAGCAAACTATGCATCAAAAACAGAATCTGTCAAAAACAGAACAGTCTGTAGCAATCTGAACATGCACTATACTTATGGTACCCCAAAACTTCTACCAAAATTAGAAAAAATAAACAAGTTGTACAGAAAGACAGTGCAAAAAGAATCATAACTATTTGACGTTCCAGGTAAAAATGTAAAATCGCGCACTACAGCCAAAGTTTCTGTCCTGCACCGTACAAACCAACAAGCATTGTAAACATCCTAAAGGCAAACCTTGGCACATTATTTTTATAATACAATGGAATTGTACAAGGGGATAATTATTTTTTATGAAAAGTTTCTGTAATTAAGATTCACAAAGTTTCCGTGAGCATGAACAAAGTTCAAGGAGCTCTCCCACTTCAACAATGCTTGTCTTTCTCACTTTCACTTTCCTTTTTGAAAAGTTTTTAGGGTCCCCTCTTTATTTTTTTGTTTTTAAACTATAAAAAAAGCACTCAACAGAAATAAATGACTCTCTAAAACTTGCGGGTTGTCTCCCTGGCAGCGCTTTCTTTAAAGCCATTAAGCTAGGCATTTAGTGCTCAAGTAATGAATCCACCTGGATCCCAAGGTATATCAAAGCCAATTTTAATTAACAATGATTTGTAATTTAGTAGTGAGCACAAAGTAACATATATCATGCAACAACGAAGTCTAACTCTCTTCTTATGCATCGGCATGTCATAAGAGAACAATTCATGCACACATAGTAAAGGCCAATGCATAGTATTAGCAGTTTCTTGCAATTTCATAGTATGGGAAACATAGAGAGGTGGAGAAATAGTTCCTCTCTCATAATAATTGCAAGTAGGAGCAGAAAGCACATGCATATTACATTCATCAAAATCATCATGTGCAATGGTAAAAGGCAACGCATCAATATAATCCTTAATAAGCACAAACTTCTCCGATATAGTGTAGTTTGGAGAAATCAAAAAGATAAGAGCACTATCATGCGTGGGTGCAATAGCAACAATTTCATGTTTAACATAAGGAACTATAGCAAGTTCATCTCCATAAGCATAATTCATATTGGCATCTTCGCCACGAGCATAGCAAGCATCATCAAAAAGGGATATTTCAAACAAATTCAAGGGATCATAGCAATCATCATAGAAATCATCCTTCGGTAAGCACGAAGGGGAATTAAATAATGTATGAGTTGGAGGGTTACTCTCATTAGAAGGTGGGCACGGGTAGCTAATCCGCTCTTCCTCCTTTTGTTCTTCGCTCTCCTCATCATCCTTTTCATCCAATGAGCTCACTGTTTCATCAATTTCTTCTTCCATGGCTTCCTGCAAAATATTAGTCTATTCTTGGACAGCGGAGACTTTCTCAATAAATGCATTAATATAGTAATTGTATTCATAATTTTCATAGCAATATCTAAGTATAGCAAGATTTTCAGGCCTATAAACATCATCATCTAAAGCTTCATACTTTTCAAACAAATATTCAATTTCATAAGCAACCTTAAAAGCAACAAATTCTTCTATTTGTTCCACATCATAGTAATCATATATACCATTAGCATAAGAATCTAAGGTTTCATTATCATTAAATTTGCATGAAAAGGGAAGGTGTGGAGCCTTCATCCTAGAGAAACAAGTAATATCATATCTCAAGCATAGATCCCGGGCATACCAACACAACATAATAAATTGATCCCATAATAGTTTCCCTTTTTGTGTCGAGCGATAATCCCTAAAGTATTCACGTTGATCCAACGTGTCTCCCATTATAAAGTTGAATGGGTTTTTCTCAGGATTATCAAAGTAGTACATAATATCTTTCACATAATGAGAATCGAGGGTTTTAGGACTTACCCCATCTCTATGAGTAGCAAGTACACCTAATGTTTTTGGTATTTTGCGTTCCATATCCAAACCTAAAGATAGAGAACAACTAAGAACAGCAAATAAAAATTATTTAGTGATAAAGCAAACAAGCACACACGAGAATATTCACCCCACGCTATGACTCCCTGGCAACGGCGCCAGAAAAAGGTCTTGATAACCCACAAGTGTAGGGGATCGCAACAGTTTTCGATAAGTAAGAGTGTCGAACCCAACGAGGAGCTAAAGGTAGAATAAATATTCCCTCAAGTTCTATCGACCACCGATACAACTCTACGCACGCTTGACGTTCGCTTTACCTAGAACAAGTATGAAACTAGAAGTACTTTGTAGGTGTGATAGGAAAGGTTTGCAAGATAATAAAGAGCACGTAAACATAAATTAGGGGCTGTTAGATAAAGATGCAATAAAGTAAATATAGCGAGTATGGAAAAGTGGTGGTAGGAGCTGTGAAATTGTCCCTAAGCAATTGACTATGTTACTAGACCGGTAATCACTATTGCAATTCTATTTGAGGGAGAGGCATAAGCTAACATACTTTTTCTACTTGGATCATATGCACTTATGATTAGAACTCTAGCAAGCATCCGCAACTACTAAACATTCATTAAGATAAAAATCCAACCATAGCATTAAAGTATCAAGTCCCCTTTATCCCATACGCAAACAACCTACTTACTCGGGTTTGTGCTTCTGTCACTCACACCACCCACCATAAGCAAATCATAAACATATTGCAAACCCTACAATGGGAATCCCTCACGCTTGCGCGACACGGAGGGCACAATAGGACAGCACCAATAATAAAACATGCAACGCAGACCAATCATAGCAATTCATCAATCATCGATAGGACAACGAAAATCTACTCAGACATCATAGGATGGCAACACATCATTGGAAAATAATATGAAGCATAAAGCACCATGTTCAAGTAGAGGGTATAGCGGGTTGCGGGAGAGTGGACCGCTGGATATAGATGGGGGAAGGTGATGGAGATGTTGGTGAAGATGACGGCGGTGTTGGTGAAGATCGTGGTGATGATGATGGCCCCCGGCGGCATTCCGGCGCCACCGGAAGCAAGGGGGAGAGAGCCCCCTTCTTCTTCTTCTTCTTCCTTGACCTCCTCCCAAGATGGGAGAAGGGTTTCCCCTCTGGTCCTTGGCTCCCATGGCGTGGGAGGGGCGAGAGCCCCTCCGAGAATGGATCTATCTCTCTATTTCTACGTTCTGGAATCCTTCCCCTTCACCGTTTCTTTTATATCTGGAGATCCGTAACTCCGATTGGAGTGAATCTTTCGCCCAGATTTTTCTCATAAAATTAGCTTTCTTGCGGCAAAAGCAGAGCGTCAACCGCCTTATGGGGGGGGCTAGGGGAGTCCAGGGCGCGCCCCCTATCTCCTGGCCCCCTCGGGCATCGTCTCGCATTGATTTTACTTCGCAAAAATCACAAATATTCCAAAATAATTCTCCGTCCATTTTTATCCTGTTTGGACTCCGTTTGATATTGGGTTTCTGCTAAACAAAAAGCATGGAACAAACAGGAACTGGCACTTGCACTGGATCAATATGTTAGTCCAAAAAAATAGTATAAAAAGTTGCCAAAAGTATATAAAAGTGGAATAATATTGGCATGGAACAATAAAAAATTATAGATATGACGGAGATGTATCAGTCATCCAGAGTAAGATCCGCACCAGAGTGGTACGGTAATCCTATTCTGGTGGTGATGTTACTTGACCATGGCGAACCTACGAACTATGAGGAATCGATGATGAGCCCAGATTCCGCAAAATGGCTTGAGGCCATGAAATCTGAGATGGTATCCATGTATAAGAACAAAGTATGGACTTTGGTTGACTTGCCCGATGATCGGCAAGCCATCAAGAATAAATGGATCTTCAAGAAGAAGACTGACGCTGATGGTAATGTTACTGTCTACAAAGCTCGACTTGTTACAAAAGGTTTTTGACAAGTTCAAGGGGTTGACTACGATGAGACTTTCTCACCCGTAGCAATGCTTAAGTCTGTCCAAATCATGTTAGCAATTTCCGCATTTTATGATTATGAAATTTGGCAGATGGATGTCAAAACTGCATTCCTGAATGGATTTCTGGAAGACGAGTTGTATGTGATGCAACCAGAAGGTTTTGTCGATCCAAAGGATGCTAACAAAGTGTGCAAGCTCCAGCAATCCATTTATGGACTGGTGCAAGCCTCTCAGAGTTGGAATAAACGTTTTGATAGTGTGATCAAAGCATATGGTTTTATACAGACTTTTGGAGAAGCCTGTATTTATAAGAAAGTGAGTGGGAGCTCTGTAGCATTTCTAATATTATATGTGGACGACATATTATTGATTGGAAATAGTATAGAATTTCTGGATAGCATAAAAGGATACTTGAATAAAAGTTTTTCAATGAAAGACCTCGGTGAAGCTGCTTATATATTGGGCATCAAGATCTATAGAGATAGATCAAGACGCTTAATTGGACTTTCACAAAGTACATACCTTGATAAAGTTTTGAAAACGTTCAAAATGGATCAAGCAAAGAAAGGGTTCTTGCCTGTAATACAAGGTGTGAAATTGAGTCAGACTCAATGCCCAACAACTGCAGAAGATAGAGAGAAAATGAAAGAAGTTCCCTATGCTTCAGCCATAGGCTCTATCATGTATGCAATGCTATGTACCAGACCTGATGTGTGCCTTGCTATTAGTTTAGCAGGGAGGTACCAAAGTAATCCAGGAGTGGATCACTGGACAGCGGTCAAGAACATCTAGAAATACCTGAAGAGTACTAAGGATATGTTTCTCGTTTATGGAGGTGACAAAGAGCTAGTCGTAAATGGTTACGTTGATGCAAGCTTTGACACTGATCCGGACGATTCTAAATCGCAGACCGGATACATGTTTATATTGAACGGTGGAGCTATCAGTTGGTGCAGTTCTAAACAAAGCGTCGTGGCGGGATCTACATGTGAAGCGGAGTACATAGCTGCTTCGGAAGCAACAAATGAAGGAGTCTGGATGAAGGAGTTCATATCTGATCTAGGTGTCATACCTAGCGCATCGGGTCCAATGAAAATATTTTGTGACAATACTGGTGCAATTGCCTTGGCAAAGGAATCCAGATTTCACAAGAGAACCAAGCACATCAGGAGACGCTTCAATTCCAGGTGGGAGACATAGAGATTTGCAAGATACATACGGATCTAAATGTTGCAGACCCGTTGACAAAGCCTCTTCCACGAGCAAAACATGATCAGCACCAATGCTCCATGGGTGATAGAATCATTACTGTGTAATCTCGATTATTGACTCTAGTGCAAGTGGGAGACTGAAGGAAATATGACCTAGAGGCAATAATAAAGTTATTATTTATTTCCTTATATCATGATAAATGTTTATTATTCATGCTAGAATTGTATTAACCGGAAACATAATACATGTGTGAATAGATAGACAAACAAACTGTCACTAGTATGCCTCTACTTGACTAGCTCATGAATCAAAGATGGTTAAGTTTCCTAACCATAGACATGAGTTGTCATTTGATTAACGGGATCACATCATTAGGAGAATGATGTCATTGGCTTGACCCATTCCGTTAGCTTAGCACTTGATCGTTTAGTATGTTGCTATTGCTTTCTTCATGACTTATACATGTTCCTATAACTATAAGATTATGTAACTCCCGCTTACTTGAGGAACACTTTGTGTGCTACCAAACGTCACAACGTAACTGGGTGATTATTAAGGTGCTCTACAGGTGTCTCCAAAGGTACTTGTTGAGTTGACGTATTTCGAGACTTGGATTTGTCACTCCGATTGTTGGAGAGGTATCTCTGGGCCCTCTTGGTAATGCACGTCACTATAAGCCTTGCAAGCAATGTTGCTAATGAGTTAGTTACGGGATGATGCATTACGTAACAAGTAAAGAGACTTGCCGGTAACGAGATTGAACTAGGTATTGAGATACCGACGATCGAATCTCGGGCAAGTAACATACCGATGACAAAGGGAACAATGTATGTTGTGAAGGAAATATGCCCTAGAGGCAATAATAAAGTTATTATTTATTTCCTTATTTCATGATAAATGTTTATTATTCATGCTAGAATTGTATTAACCGGAAACATAATACATGTTTGAATACATAGACAAACATAGTGTCACTAGTATGCCTCTACTTGACTAGCTCGTTAATCAAAGATGGTTAAGTTTCCTAACCATTGACATGAGTTGTCATTTGATTAACGGGATCACATCATTAGGAGAATGATGTGATTGACTTGACCCATTCCTTTAGCTTAGCACTTGATCGTTTAGTATGTTGCTATTGCTTTCTTCATGACTTATACATGTTCCTATGACTATGAGATTATGCAAATCCCGTTTACCAGAGGAACACTTTGTGCGCTACCAAACGTCACAACGTAACTGGATGATTATAAAGGAGCTCTACAGGTGTCTCTTAAGGTACATGTTGGTTTGGCGTATTTCGAGATTAGGATTTGTCACTCCGATTGTCGGAGAGGTATCTCTGGGCCCTCTCGGTAATGCACATCACTATAAGCCTTGCAAGCAATGTAGCTAATGAGTTAGTTGCGGGATGATGCATTACATAACGAGTAAAGAGACTTGCCGGTAACGAGATTGAACTAGGTATTGAGATACCGACGATCGAATCTCGGGCAAGTAACATACCGATGACAAAGGGAACAACGTATGTTGTTATGCGGTTTGACCGATAAAGATCTTCGTAGAATATGTAGGAGCCAATATGAGCATCCAGGTTCCACCATTGGTTATTGACCGGAGACGTGTCTCGGTCATGTCTACATAGTTCTCGAACCCGTAGGGTCCGCACGCTTAAAGTTTCAATGACGGTTATATTATGAGTTTATGAGTTTTGATGTACCGAAGGTTGTTCAGAGTCCCGGATGTGATCACGGACATGACGAGGAGTCTCGAAATGGTCGAGACATGAAGATTGATATATTGGAAGCCTATATTTGGATATCGGAAGTGTTCCGGGTAAAATCGGGATTTTACCGGAGTACCGAGGGGTTACCGGAACCCCCCAGGGGCTTAATGGGCCATAGTGGGCCTTAGTGGAGAAGTGGAGAGGAGGCCAGGGCAGGGCCGCGCGCCCCTCCCCCCTAGTTTGAATAGGACAAGGAGAGAGGGGCGGCGCCCCCCCTTTCCTTCCTCTCTCTCCCTCCTCTTTCCCCCCTTCTCCTAATCCAACAGGGAAGGGAGGGAGTCCTACTCCCGGTGGGAGTAGGACTCCTTCTGGCGTGCCTCCTCCTGCCGGCCGCACCTCCCCCCTTGCTCCTTTATATACGGGGGTAGGGTGGCACCCTAGGCACAACAATTGATCATTGATCTCTTAGCCGTGTGCGGTGCCCCCCTCCACCATAGTCCTCCTCGATAATATCGTAGCGGTGCTTAGGCGAAGCCCTGCGTCGGTAGAACATCAACATCGTCACAACACCATCGTGCTGACGGAACTCTCCCTCGACACTCGACTGGATCGGAGTTTGAGGGACGTCATCGAGCTGAATGTGTGCTAGAACTCGGAGGTGTCGTGCTTTCGGTGCTTGATCGGTCGGGCCGTGAAGACGTACGACTACATCAACCGCGTTGTTCTAACGCTTCGACTTTCGGTCTATGAGGGTACGTGGACAACACTCTCCTCTCTCATTGCTATGCATCACCATGATCTTGCGTGTGCGTAGGAAATTTTTGAAATTACTTCGTTCCCCAACAGTGGCATCCGAGCCAGGTTTTATGCGTAGATGTTATATGCACGAGTAGAACACAAGTGAGTTGTGGGCGATACAAGTCATATGATACGTCTCCAACGTATCTATAATTTATGAAGCATTCATGCTATTTTATTATCTGTTTTGAATGATTACGGGCTTTGTTATACACTTTTATATTAAATTTGGGACTAACCTATTAACCGGAGACCCAGCCCATATTGCTATTTTATTGCCTGTTTCAGTATTTCGAGGAAAAGGAATATCAAACGGAGTCCAAACAGAATGAAACCTTCGGCAGCGTGATTTTTTGGAAGAATATGATCCTGGAGACTTGGAGTTCACGTCAGAAGATCCTCGAGGAGGCCAGGAGATAGGGCCCCCCCCTCGAAGCCCCCCTGTCTCGTGGGCCCCTCGAGCACCCCCCACCCCCGACCGACTTCTTTCGCCTATATAGTCCCACGTACCCTAAAAACATCCACGAACAAGATAGATCGGGAGTTTCGCCGCCGCAAGCCTCTGTAGAAACCAAAAACCTCTCGGGAGCCCATTCCAGCACCCTGCCGGAGGGGGAACCCGTCACCGATGGCCATCTTCATCATCCCGGTGCTATCCATGATGAGGAGGGAGTAGTTCACCCTCGGGGCTGAGGGTATGTACCAGTAGCTATGTGTTTGATCTCCCTCTCTCTCGTGTTCTCTCTATGGCACGATCTTGATGTATCGCGAGCTTTGCTATTATAGTTGGATCTTATGATGTTTCTCCCCCCTCTACGTTCTTGTGATGAATTGAGTTTCCCTCTTGAAGTTATCTTATCGAATTGAGTCTTCGATTTGAGAACACTTGATGTATGTCTTGCCGTGTTTATCTGTGGTGACAATGGATATCACATGCCACTTGATGTATGTTTTGGTGACCAACTTGCGGGTTCTTCCCATGAACCTATGCATAGGGGTTGGCACACGTTTTCTTTTCTCTCCGGTAGAAACTTTGGGGCACTCTTTGAAGTACTTTGTGTTGGTTGGATGAATTTGAGATTGTGTGATGCATATCGTATAATCATGCCCACGGATACTTGAGGTGACAATGGAGTATCTAGGTGACATTAGGGTTTTGGTTGATTTGTGTCTTAAGGTGTTATTCTAGTATGAACTCTATGATGGATCGAGCGGAAAGAATAGCTCTATGTTATTTTACTACGAACTCTTGAATAGATCGATAAAAAAGGATAACTTTGAGGTGGTTTCATACCCTACCATAATCTCTTCGTTTGTTCTCCGCTATTAGTGGCTTTGGAGTGACTCTTTATTGCATGTTGAGGGATTGTTATATGATCTATCTATGTTATTATTGTTGAGAGAACTTGCACTAGTGAAATTATGAACCTTATGCCTTGTTTCCTACCATTGCAATACCGTTTACGCTCACTTTTATCATTAGTTACCTTGCTGTTTTTGTATTTTCAGATTACAAAAACCTATATCTACTATCCATATTGCACTTGTATCACGTCTCTTCGCCGAACTAGTGCACCTATACAATTTACTATTGTATTGGGTGTGTTGGGGACACAAGAGACTCTTTGTTATTTGGTTGCAGGGTTGTTTGAGAGAGACCATCTTCATCCTATGCCTCCCATGGATTGATAAACCTTAGGTCATCCACTTGAGGAAAATTGCTACTTGTCCTACAAACCTGTGCACTTGCAGGCCCAACAACGTCTACAAGAAGAAGGTTGTGTAGTAGACATCAAGCTCTTTTCTGGCGCCGTTGCCGGGGAGGTGAGTGCTTGAAGGTATATCTTTAGATCTGGCAATCGAATCTTTTTGTTTCTTGTTTTATCACTAGTTTAGTTTATAAAATAAAAAAATTACAAAAAAATGGAATTGAGTTTGTCTCATACGCTTCGTCTTTTTAATAGCTTTCATGAGTATTATGGAAAGGAAAATTGTGCTCAAGTGCTAGAAGAAGAATGCATTAAAATGCTTGATGCTAAATCTTTGTATGATGAGCACGATTGCAATGTTGTCAGTATGAATTCCTTGAATATCTATGATGCTAATGATATACAAAGCCACAAGCTTGGGGAAGCTATGTTTGATGAAGATGATATTTTTAGGCCCCCAAGTTTTGATGTGCAAATTTATTATGATGAAAGCATGCCTCCTATTTATGATGATTATATTGATGAAAGTGGGTTTGGAAGAGTGTCAACTTTAGGAAGTAGTGATCCCACTATTTTGGAGGATGTTGAATCTTATTGTGATGAACATGAAAGTGGATTTGGAAGAGGGTCAACTTTATTTAGTGATGATTCCACTATTTCGGAAGAGGTTCCAATTGATTATGAGAACAAAGTTGCTATCTATGATGATTATTGTGATGACTTGTATGCTATTAAGAATAATGATAACCATGAAACTTGTCATCATGATTTTAGTTTTCAATTGGATTATGCCTCACATGATAATTATTTTGTTGAGTTTGCTCCCACTACTATTCATGAGAAGAAATTTACTTATGTGGAGAGTAGTAAATTTTTTATGCTTGTAGATCATGAAAAGAATGCTTTATGTGCTGGTTATATTGTTGAATTCATTCATGATGCTACTGAAAATTATTATGAGGGAGGAACATATGCTTGTAGGAATTGCAATAATATCAAGTTTCCTCTCTATGTGCTTCAAGTTTTGAAGCTATGCTTGTTTTACCCTCCTATGCTAGTTGATTATCGTTCCCATAAGTTGTTTGCTCACAAAATCCCTATGCATAGGAAGTGGGTTAGACTTAAAAGTGCTAATCATATGCTTCATGATGCTCCCGTTATGTTTCAATTCTTATCTTTTATGTGAGCATCATTGGCATCATCATGCCTAGCTAGAAAGGCATTAAAGAAAAGCGCTTGTTGGGAGACAACCCAATACTTATCCTTACTGTTTTTGTGTGTTCACATGATTATGCTACTGTAGTAATCATGTTTTATAGCTTGTGTTTCAATAAAGTGCCAAGTAAGACCTTTAGGATGGCTTACGGTGATAGTTGTGTTGATCCTGCTGAGAATCAGAAACTTTTGCACCCAGTAAACTAGTTTTGTTAATTCACAGAAACGTGCTTCTGATCTGATTCTTTTTGCTCTGGATTGGTACACGAACTGCTTAGGACTTCCTAATTTTGTAGGACTTTTGGAGTTCCAGAAGTATATGTTTGGTACAGATTACTACAGACTGTTCTGTTTTTGACAGATTCTGTTTTCTATGTGTTGTTTGCTTATTTTGATGAATCTATGGTTAGTAAAATAGTTTATAAGCCATAGAGAACTTGAAATACAGTAGGTTTAACACCCAAATAAATAAATAATGAGTTCATTACAGTACCTTATGTGGTGGTTTTGTTTTCTTTCACTAACGGGGCTTATAAGATTTCCTGTTGAGTTTTGTGTTGTGAAGTTTTCAAGTTTTGGGTAAAGCCTTGATGGACTATGGAATAAGGAGTGGCAAGATCCTAAGCTTGGGGATGTCCATGGCACCCCAAGATATTCAAGAATAGCCAAAAGCCTAAGCTTGGGGATGCCCCGGGAAGGCATCCCCTCTTTCGTCTTCGTTCATCGGTAAACTTTACTTGGAGCTATATTTTTATTTGCCACATGATATGTGTTTTTCTTGGAGCATCATTTTCTTTTGTAAGTATTTGCTTGATGTTATTTATACTAATGTTTTGCATCTTTAGTTTCAATAAAAAAGTCAAGGATAGCCTTTGCCATGCTTATTTTGCTAGTATACATGTTGCTGTTTGAAAACAGAAAGTTTACCGCTGCTGCAAAAATTCCCTAGAAAAGTCATAGAATGGTATAATGTTGAAACTTTTTGCATATTTAGCTCTGATAAATTTACTACAGTGGGAATTTTCTCTCATAATTTTTGGAGTTAGGGAAGTATTGATACTCTTGCATTCTTTACAGACTGTACTGTTTTGGCAGATTGCTGTTATGTTTGCGTTGTTTGCATATGTTTGCTTGTTTGATGATTCTATTTGAGGATAGGAGTATTAAATATGTAGAGGCATTTAGTATGCAATGTTGAATAATAATTTTAGTGATTTGTTACAGTAGAAAATGATAAGGTTTTGCATTGGTTTATACTAACCTATCTCACGAGTTCTTGTTGAGTTTGGTGTGGATGAAGCTTTTGATAAAAAGAGAAACCGAGATATAAAAAGAATTAAGGAGACACAAAAGTTCAAGCTTGGGGATGCCCAAGGCACCCCAAGATAATATTTCAAGAAGTATCAAGCATCTAAGCTTGGGGATGCCCCGGTAGGCATCCCACCTTTCTTCTTCAACAACTATCGGTTAGTATCGGTTGAGCCTAAGTTTTTGCTTCTTCACATGAGTTGTGCTATCCTTGCAATGTCATTTTATTTTGCTTTGCTTGCTGTTTGAATGAAATACCAAGATCTGAAATTCTTAAATGAGAGAGAGTCTTCTCATAGTTACATAATTATTTAGCTACTCATTGATCTTCACTTATATCTTTTTGGAGTAGTTTGTCATTTACTCGTGTGCTTCACTTATATCCTATGAGTAAATGGTTGAATGAGTTGAATGTCGTAAATCTAAATTATATATGTCTCATTTGCTTATCCCATGGGGAGTTATGACTTCACGTCTAAGAAGTAGAGGTTGTAAATTTATTGAAGGGTAGCAAGCATTGTATTGGTCATTTGAACAATTCATGAAAGAATATTGATGGAAGAGAGATTTCACATATAAATACACTATCCTAGTCATCTTTTATAATTAGGAGCACTCATTAAGTATGACTTGCTAAAGAGTTGATGTTGGACAAGAAAGACAACGTAATGGTTTATGTTTTCCGACATCTCAGTTAAAGTATATTGTCATGGATCATTCAAACATGTTGATCTTGCCTTTCTCACTCATGCTAGCCAAATTCCTTGCACCAAGTAGAGATACTACTTGTGCTTCCAAATATCCTTAAACCCAGTTTTGCCATGAGAGTCCACCATACCTACCTATGGATTGAGTAAGATCCTCCAAGTAAGTTGTCATCGGTGCAAGCAATAAAAATTGCTCTCTAAATATGTAGGATATTTTGGTGTGAAGAAAATAGCTCTATACGATCTTGTTATGGAAGCAATAAAAGCGACGGACTGCATAATAAAGGTCCATATGCAAGTGTAATATAAAGTGACGTTCATTCGCATTAAGATTTTGTGCATCCAACCCTAAAAACGCATGACAACCTCTGCTTCCCTCTGCGAAGGGCCTATCTTTTACTTTATGTCTTTTACTTTATGCAAGAGTCAAGGTGATCTTCACCTTTCACTTTTTCATTTTATCCTTTGGCAAGCACTTTGTGTTGGGGTGATCCTGATATATATATATATCCAATTGGATGTAAGTTAGCATGAACTATTATTGTTGACATCACCCAAAGGTGAATACGTTGGGAGGCAACACTATAAGCCCCTATCTTTCTCAGTGTTCGATTAAGACTTCATAACCACAAGTATTGCGTGAGTGTTAGCAATTGTAGAAGACTATTTGATAGTTGAGTATGTGGAGTTTGTTATTCCTGAAAATAAGATGAATTGCAATTGTTTGATGACTGAGAATGAAGTTTGCTAGTTTTCAAGAAAGTTTATGGTCTATGCTTTGACATGTGAATTGCTTGTCACTTTATCGTGAGAAGTTTTATGAGATGAACTACTGTTATGACATGTTATCATGCTAGAAAAGGTGATTGAAATTATCATAGATCAAACTTGTGCACCTTCTAGCATTCACACTTCATAAATTCTTTCTTTATCATTTGCCTACTTGAGGACGAGCAGGAATTAAGCTTGGGGATGCTGATACGTCTCCAATGTATCTATAATTTATGAAGCATTCATGCTATTTTATTATCTGTTTTGAATGATTACAGGCCTTATTATACACTTTTATATTAGATACTAACCTATTAACCGGAGGCCCAGCCCATATTGCTGTTTTATTGCCTGTTTCAGTATTTCGAGGAAAAGGAATATCAAACGGGGTCCAAACGGAATGAAACCTTCGGCAGCGTGATTTTTTGGAAGAATATGATCCTGGAGACTTGGAGTTCATGTCAGAAGATCCTCAAAAGGCCAGGAGATAGGGGGCGTCCCCCTACTGGGCGCGCCCCCCTGTCTCGTGGGCCCCTCGAGCACCCCCCGACCGACTTCTTTCACCTATATAGTCCCACGTACCCTAAAAACATCCACGAACAAGATAGATCGGGAGTTCCGCCACGCAAGCCTCAGAGAAACCAAAACCTCTCGAGAGCCCATTCCAAAGACACCACCCGAGGGGGAACCGTCACGGTGGCCATCTTCATCATCCCGGTGCTATCCATGACGAGGAGGGAGTAGTTCACCCTCGGGGCTGAGGGTATGTACCAGTAGCTATGTGTTTGATCTCCCTCTCTCTCGTGTTCTCTCTATGGCACGATCTTGATGTATCGCGAGCTTTTCTATTATAGTTGGATCTTATGATGTTTCTCCCCCCTCTACTCTCTTGTGATGAATTGAGTTTCCCTCTTGAAGTTATCTTATCGAATTGAGTCTTTGATTTGAGAACACTTGATGTATGTCTTGCCGTGTTTATCTGTGGTGACAATGGGATATCACGTGCCACTTGATGTATGTTTTGGTGACCAACTTGTGGGTTCCGCCCAGGAACCTATGCATAGGGGTTGGCACACGTTTTATTTTCTCTCCGGTAGAAACTTTGGGGCACTCTTTGAAGTACTTTGTGTTGGTTGGATGAATTTGAGATATTGTGATGCATATCGTATAATCATGCCCACGGATACTTGAGGTGACAATGGAGTATCTAGGTGACATTAGGGTTTTGGTTGATTTGTGTCTTAAGGTGTTATTCTAGTATGAACTCTATGATGGATCGAGCGGAAAGAATAGCTCTATGTTATTGTACTACAAACTCTTGAATAGATCAATAAAAAAGGATAACTTTGAGGTGGTTTCATACCCTACCATAATCTCTTCGTTTGTTCTCCGTTATTAGTGGCTTTGGAGTGACTCTTTGTTGCATGTTGAGGGATTGTTATATGATCTATCTACGTTATTATTGTTGAGAGAACTTGCACTAGTGAAATTATGAACCTTATGCCTTGTTTCCTACCATTGTAATACCGTTTACGCTCACTTTTATCATTAGTTACCTTGCTGTTTTTGTATTTTCATATTACAAAAACTTATATCTACTATCCATATTGCACTTGTATCACTTCTCTTCGCCGAACTAGTGCACCTATACAATTTACTATTGTATTGGGTGTGTTGGGGACACAAGAGACTCTTTGTTATTTGGTTGCAGGGTTGTTTGAGAGAGACCATCCTCATCCTATACCTCCCACGGATTGATAAACCTTAGGTCATCCACTTGAGGGAAATTTGCTACTATCCTACAAACCTGTGCACTTGCAGGCCCAACAACGTCTACAAGAAGAAGGTTGTGTAGTAGACATCATCATACTGCTTACCAGCATGTCATACTTTGGTTCGACGGTATTGTTGGATGAAGCGGCCCAGACCGACATTACGCGTACGCTTACGCGAGACACGTTCTACCGACGTGCTTTGCACATAGGTGGCTGGGGGTGTCAGTTTCTCAAACTTTAGTTGAACCGAGTGTGGCTACGCCCGGTCCTTGAGAAGGTTAAAACAACACTAACTTGACGAACTATCATTGTGGTTTTGATGCATAGGTAAGAACGGTTCTTGCTCAGCCCATAGCAGCCACGTAAAACTTGCAACAACAAAGTAGAGGACGTCTAACTTGTTTTTGCAGGGCATGTTGTGATGTGATATGGTCAAGACATGATGCTATATTTTATTGTATGAGATGATCATGTTTTGTAATTGAGTTATCGGCAACTGGCGGGAGCCATATGGTTGTCGCTTTATTGTATGCAATGCAATCGCCTTGTAATTGCTTTACTTTATCACTAAGCGGTAGCGATAGTCGTAGAAGCAATAGGTGGCGAAATGACAATGATGCTACGATGAAGATCAAGGTGTCGCGCCGGTGACGATGGTGATCATGACGGTGCTTCGGAGATGGAGATCACAAGCACAAGATGATGATGGCCATATCATATCACTTATATTGATTGCATGTGATGTTTATCCTTTATGCATCTTATTTTGCTTTGATTGACGGTAGCATTATAAGATGATCTCTCACTAAATTTCAAGTTATAAGTGTTCTCCCTGAGTATGCACCATTGCGAAAGTTCTTTGTGCTGAGACACCACGTGATGATCGGGTGTGATAGGCTCTACGTTCGAATACAACAGGTGCAAAACAGCTGCACACACGGAATACTCAGGTTAAACTTGATGAGCCTAGCATATAAAGATATGGCCTCGGAACACTAAGACCGAAAGGTCGAGCGTGAATCATATAATAGATATGATCAACATAGTGATGTTCACCATTGAAAACTACTCCATCTCACATGATGATCGGACATGGTTTAGTTGATTTGGATCACGTGATCACTTAGATGATTAGAGGGATGTCTATCTAAGTGGGAGTTCTTAAGTAATATGATTAACTGAACTTTAATTTATCATGAACTTAGTCCTGATAGTATTTTGCAAATTATGTTGTAGATAGCTCGTGTTGTTGCTTCCCTATGTTTATTTCATATGTGTTCCTATAGAAAAACTATGTTGAAAGATGATAGTAGCAATGATGCGGACTAGGTCCATGATCTGAGGTTTATCCTCATTGCTGCACAGAAGAATTATGTCCTTGATGCACCGCTAGGTGACAGACCTATTGCAGGAGCAAATGCAGACGTTATGAACGTTTGGCTAGCTCAATATGATGACTACTTGATAGTTTAGTGCACCATGCTTAACGGCTTAGAATCGGGACTTCAAAGACGTTTAGCAATAAACCTAAGCTGTCGTTTCTTAAAGTTTGGAGTTGCGATGCTTATGTGAAAAAGTTTCAACCTGATAAGCTCGAGCCTAAATCAGAGAAATGCGTCTTCATAGGATACCCAAAGGAGACTGTTGGGTACACCTTCTAATCACAGATCCGAAGGCAAAATCATTGCCAAGAATGGATCCTTTCTAGAGAAGGAGTTTCTCTCGAAAGAAGTGAGTGGGAGGAAAGTAGAACTTGATGAGGTAACTGTACCTGCTCCCTTATTGGAAAGTAGTTCATCATAGAAATCAGTTCCTGTGATTCCTACACCAATTAGTGAGGAAGCTAATGATGATGATCATGAAGCTTCAGATCAAGTTACTACCGAACTTCGTAGGTCTTCAAGAGTAAGATCCGCACCAAAGTGGTACGGTAATCCTGTTCTGGAAGTCATGTTACTAGACCATGATGATGTTGGAAATATGCCCTAGAGATAATAATAAAATGGTTATTATTATATTTCTTTGTTCCTGATAATTGTCTATTATTCATGCTATAATTGTGTTATCCGGAAATCGTAATACATGTGTGAATATATATATATACCACAACATGTCCCTAGTGAGCCTCTAGTTGACTAGCTCATTGACCAACAGATAGTCATGGTTTCCTGACTATGGACATAGGATGGCATTGATAACGGGATCACATCATTAGGAGAATGATGTGATGGACAAGACCCAATCCTAAGCATAGCACAAAGATCGTGTAGTTCGTTTCGCTAGAGCTTTTCGAAATGTCAAGTATCATTTCCTTAGACCATGAGATTGTGCAACTCGCGGATACCATAGGAGTGCTTTGGGTGTGCCAAACGTCACAACGTAACTGGGTGACTATAAAGGTGCACTACGGGTATCTCCGAAAGTGTCCGTTGGGTTGGCACGAATCGAGACTGGGATTTGTCACTCCGTATGACGGAGAGGTATCTCTGGGCCCACTCGGTAATGCATCATCATAATGAGCTCAATGTGTCCCAGTGTCTGGTCACGGATCATGCATTACGGTACGAGTAAAGTGACTTGCCGGTAACGAGATCAAACGAGGTATTGGGATACCGACGATCGAATCTCGGTCAAGTAACGTACCGATTGACAAAGGGAAATGTATATGGGATTGATTGAATCCTCGACATCATGGTTCATCCGATGAGATCATCGAGGAGCATGTGGGAGCCAACATGGGTATCCATATCCCGCTGTTGGTTATTGACCGGAGAGGCGTGTCGTTCATGTCTGCATGTCTCCCGAACCCGTAGGGTCTACACACTTAAGGTTCGGAGACGCTAGGGTTGAAGAGATATTAGTATGTAGTAACCCGAAAGTTGTTCGGAGTCCCGGATGAGATCCCGGACGTCACGAGGAGTTCCCGAATGGTCCGGAGGTAAAGATTCATATATAGGAAGTCAAGTTTCGGCCATCGGGAAAGTTTCAGGGGTCACCGGTATTGTACCGGGACCACCGGAAGGGTCCCGGGGGTCCACCGGGTGGGGCCACCTATCCCGGAGGGCCCCATGGGCTGAAGTGGGGAGGGGAACCAGCCCTTGGTGGGCTGGTGCGCCCCCTAGGGCCTCCCCCTGCGCCTAGGGCAGGAAACCCTAGGGGTGGGGGCGCCCCCCTTGGCTTGGGGGGCAAGCCACCCCCTTGGCCGCCGCCCCCCTTGGAGATCACATCTCCTAGGGCCGGCGCCCCCTAGGGGGCCTATATAAAGAGGGGGAGGTAGGGCAGCAGCACCCCAAGTCTCTGGCACCTCCGTCTCCCCTGCAACACCTCTCCCTCTCGCAAGTGCTTGGCGAAGCCCTGCCGAGATCGCTGCTGCATCCACCACCACGCCGTCGTGGTGCTAGATCTTCATCAACCTCTCCTTCCCCCTTGCTAGATCAAGAAGGAGGATAAGTCTTCCCAACCGTATGTGTGTTGAACGCGGAGGTGCCGTCCGTTCGGCACTAGGATCTCCGGTGATTTGGATCACGACGAGTACGACTCCCTCAACCCCATTCTCTTGAACGCTTCCGCACGCGATCTACAAGGGTATGTAGATGCACTCCTCTCTCTCGTTGCTAGATGACTCCATAGATTGATCTTGGTGAAGCGTAGAAATATTTTATTTTCTGCAACGTTCCCCAACAGTGGCATCATGAGCTAGGTCTATGCGTAGTTACTATGCACGAGTAGAACACAAACTTGTTACGGGCGTAGATGTTGTCAATTTTCTTGCCACTACTAGTCTTATCTTGCTTCGGCGGCATCATGGGATGAAGCGGCCCGGACCGACCTTACACGTACGCTTACGTGAGACAGTTCCACCGATGACATGCACTAGTTGCATAAGGTGGCTAGCGGGTGTCTGTCTCTCCCACTTTAGTTGGAGCGGATTCGATGAAAAGGGTCCTTATGAAGGGTAAATAGAAATTGGCATATCACGTTGTGGTTTTACGTAGGTAAGAAACGTTCTTGCTAGAAAAATATAGAAGCCACGTAAAAAACTTACAACAACAATTAGAGGACGTCTAACTTGTTTTTGCAGCATGTGCCGTGTGATGTGATATGGCCAAAGGATGTGATGAATGATATATGTGATGTATGAGATGATCATGTTCTTGTAATAGGAATCACGACTTGCATGTCGATGAGTATGACAACCGGCAGGAGCCATAGGAGTTGTCTTTATTTTTTGTATGACCTGCGTGTCATTGAGGAACGCCATGTAAATTACTTTACTTTATTGCTAAACGCGTGTAACGCCCCGAGACCGATGCTCGAGTTGCCTTCCATTTATTTTTCGTTGTTGTCGTGTGTTTATTTTGTTTGTTGCATTATCATAATTATTTTGCATATTTCATTCCTCTACATTGATGCCATGACCATGTAGAGTGACTTGTCTTATTTTGCTTCTTGCACCATGCTCATCTCACTTGTTATGTTGCATTGTACCCTTGTCATTTTGCATTTCATCATGCTCATCATGTGGGTTGCATTCTTTCATGTTGTGTGTGCATCAGCCCTTGCAAACTCTCTCTCAAGCCATGCCCATGTATCATCACCTCTCCTTCCTCCTTCCTTCATGTTTTTTTGCAAGTTTACATTATTTCCTTCTCCATTAATGTTCATTCTTTTCCGATGCTAGTTCACCATGCCTAAACCATCTCTGCCAATTTTAAGCTCTTTTGGACTTGATTTGGTTGGAATTAAATTGCCTCAAGTTTGAATTTAGTTCAAACTTGCGATAATTTTTTTCTCTAAAATGCCCAAACCAATTATTTAAATTAGTGCATAATTCTAGCTTCGTGGGATATTCTTATATCTCTCATCACCCTCTGTTATCCCTGTGCTTTTCTGCTCATTTTCTGCCGAGGAAAATGAAAAAGAAAAGAGACAGAGAGAAGAGCGGCCTACCTGGCCTCCTCCTCCCAGGCCGGTCCAGCAGAAGCCTCAACGCAGCACCCTCGCCTCTCCGTGGTGAATCCACGCTGGATACCCATCCGGACCCACCCGCAGTCTCTACTCCTATTTTTCTTCCTCCTCCCGATCACCTCTCCTCTCACAGTATTATTCAGGGGCACATGGCCACCGTGGCTACCACGGCGCCCACGCCCCTCCTTTTTAACCAGTGCCTCCTCCCTAGGGTTTCCCCTTCGTCCTCCCTTCCTCCTCCGTGCCGCCAGCCAGGTAAGGGTAGCTCCACCTCGCCCCATCACCACTGCCCGACGCCATAGCCGGCTTGTGCTCAAGCTTTCCCCTGGCGTAGCAAGCTCGTCGCCGACCCTTTCTTCATCCACGCGCATCGAGACGCCGCCACGACCCCGTTCCTCTGCGATCCAAGGCCGAGACGCCAAGTCCATCGACGTTGTCTTCCTCGCTTCACGGAACCGAGGACGCTGCCCGATCATCGCGTCGTCTCGCCGTCCCAATTCTCCTCCGACCAGACACCTTCAATCACCCGCATGGTGAGAAGCCGCTTCTCTTCCCATCATCCCTGCTTGAATTTCGCGCCGGTAGGCATCACCCCATCCCAACCCGAGGCCGTCCGCCATGGACGACCATGGGAGCGAGCTCGAGATCGTGCCATGTGCCCGTCTCCTCTGTTCGGCCACTCACACACGCAGCCTGCGATCCACACTCCCGCAGCTGCTCCGTTTGCACACCATCAGGGACTTGTCCAGCCCCTGCCTAGCCGCTGCTCGCGCCCTCGCCACAGACAACTTCCAAAGGAAACCATGGCCAGCCAGGCTTGGCCTCGCACAAGCACCCACACCCTCGCGTCGTTGCTCCACCAAACGCGCCCCTAGCATGTTTGCGCACACCTGTTGCTGCCTGCCGGCCTCGCTGTGTTCCTGATTGTGGCCGAGGACGAGAATCTTGATCCCTAGGCTGGCCCTTTCTGTTCCCTTCAGTTATCTGAACCAGATCCGTCGAGCAAGCCTATTCCTACACAAGGACCCGAGCTGGATGTTGAACACATGCTCTGTCCTAGCTTGTTGGTCACCAAGCAGTTCCACAGCCAAGGGATCTGGAGTTCAAATCCCAGCTTCCCCTATTTTTCATTATCGTTTTAGTTCTGTTCTGATGATGCTCCTGCGCACACTTTGCCGTGCGTGCTCAGTCACGGCCGCAGAGCAATCCGCCTGTTCGTTGTTATTTTGTTTTCATTCAGAGCAGTTCGGAAAGATGGCTCATCTACAACCAAACCCAGTTATTGTCGCCTATCCATTGTAGTTCAACTGGCTAGCAATGCATGTGCTCCGTCAGGAGGTCTTGGGTTCAATTCCCAGGCACCCCAATTTTTTTGCCCCTGTTTCCTCTTATTTATCTATTTTTGCACACCACACAGCCAGTCACCTAGGCCTCGTTCGCTCCCGGGCTGCTGCACTGCGCTGCAATCCGGCCTGTGCATGTTTTTTTTTCGCTCTGTGATTTTGGCATATTTCCAGTGCATGCATATTTTCAGAAATGCCATTAATTTGCTTTGCTCATATCTAAATATCCATGCATCATAATAAAGCATGTAATATATGTAAAATGCTTAGGATTTCATGTACTTTCATAATATGTTGCTTTCTTCCTTGTTAAAAATGTTGAAATTGTTGTTTGCATTATTTTGCATAAATGACATGATAAAATGATTTATTTCATAACTAAATAACCGTAGCTCGGTTTTAAATGTTCTTTATATGTAAATGGGCTAGAAAAATGCATAGATTAACTTGGTGCACTTTGTTATACTGTTTAACAACATTAAAATATGTTTTAGGGCAGAACAGTAGCTAATTCAAAATAAGGACATGAGGATTTTCCGGAATTGTTGTTTGTTACTTCCGGCCTCATTTAAACTTGCCTAGATAGGTGGTTTCATTATGCTTCTCCTCTTTCCATGTTAATCAACATTTAATATTGTTGGGTACCTAAACGAGAGATAACTAAATAATCGAATTTGGTGTTTTGTCAATATGCAACTCGTTGCATATTGAGCTCCACTCAAGTTGTAGTATTGTTTGTTGCACTTTGCCATGCCATGCCTCATTAAACCGGACATGCATCATACTTGATTGTGCATCATGCCATGTCTTTGTGATGGTTGTTTACCATGTTGTTTGTTTCTTTCCGGTGTTGCTTCTTAGTTCCGGTAATGTTGCGATTGTGAGGATTCGTTCGACTACTCCCGTTCGCCTTCTTCATGGACTCGTTCTTCTTCCTTGCGGGATTTCGTGCAAGATGACCGCTACCTGGATCTCACTACTATCATTGCTATGCTAGTTGCCTCGTTCTTTCGCTATGCTGCGCTACCTATTACCTGTTTGTCCAGCCATCCCATATTGCCATGAACCTCTAACCTTTGACACCTTTCCTATGCAAACCACTGTTTGGCTATGTTACCGCTTTGGCTCAGCCCCTCTTATAGCGTTGCTAGTTGCAGGTGAAGTTGAAGATTGCTCCATGGTGGACAGGGTTATGTTGGGATATCACAATATCTCTTATATTATTAATGCATCTATATATTTGGTAAAGGGTGGAAGGCTCGGCCCTATGCCTGGTGTTTTGTTCCACTCTTGCCGCCCTAGTTTCCGTCATACCAGTGTTATGTTCCCGGATTTTATGCTCCTAACGCTGTCGGGTGATTTATGGGACCCCCCTGACAGTTCGCTTTGAATAAGACTCCTCCAGCAAGGCCCAACATTGGTTTTACCATTTGCCTCACATATTACCTTTTTCCCTTGGGAGTCGCGCATCCCAAGGGTCATCTTTATTTTAGCCCCCCCGAGCCAATGCTTGTCTAAGTGTTGGTCCAAACTAGAGCCACTTGCAGCGCCACCTCGGGGAAACTTGAGGGCTGGTTCTAGTTGTACGTAGTGCTCACCCGGTCGTGGCCTGAGACGAGATACGCGCGGCTACTATCAGGATGTCGGCACGCCGGGAGGTCTTGCTGGTTTTGTTTTACCATTGTCGAAATGTCTTGATGTACCGGGATTCCGAGACTGATCGGGTCTTCCTGGGAGAAGGTCTATTCCTTCATTGATCGCGAGAGCTTGTCATGGGCTAAGTTGGGACACCCCTGTAGGGCATAAACTTTCGAGAACCGTGCCCGCGGTTATGTGGCAGATGGGAATTTGTTAATGTCCGGTTGTAGATAACTTGACACCAGATCCGAATTAAAACGCATCAACCGCGTGTGTAGCCGTGATGGTCTCTTCTCGGCGGAGTCCGGGAAGTGAACACGGTTTCTGTGTTATGTTTGACGTAAGTAGGTGTTCGGATCACCTCTTGATCATCGCTAGCTTCACGACCGCTCCGCTTTGTTCTCTTCTCGCTCTTCTTTGCGTATGTTAGCCACCATATATGCTTAGCCGATGCTGCAACCTCACCACTTTACCCCTCCTTTCCCATTAAGCTTTGCTAGTCTTGATACCCATGGTAATGGGATTGTTTGAGTCCTCGTGGCTCACCACATACTTCCAAAACCAGTTTGCGGTGCCTATGTTACCGAAAGGGTGATGCAACCAAGCTCAAGGAGGAGCTCGATGAAGATCTAGCCCTTTGTGTTGTTTCGCTCTAGTTGATCAAGAGTGGAGCCCGGTTGGGGTCGATCGGGGACCTTTATCGATTTGGGGTTCTTCTTTATTTTGGTTCCGTAGTCAGACCTTGATTGTATCTGGATGATGTAATGCTTTATTCATGTATTTGTGTGAAGTGGCGATTGTAAGCCAACTATGTATCTCTTTCCCTTATGTAATACATGGGTTGTGTGAAGATTACCTCACTTGCGACATTGCCTTCAATGCGGTTTTGCCTCTAAGTCGTGCTTCGACACGTGGGAGATATAGCCGCATCGAGGGCGTTATAAGTTTGTAATCAGAGCCTTCCCCGACCTTAGGAGCCCCACTGCTTGATCGTTTTTAGCGGCCGAGTTGTCTCTAGAAAAATGTTTTGAGTCATTTAGGATTATATATCGGAGAGTTAGGAATTCTTTTTACTCCCCAGTATCTTCATCGCTCTGGTGAGGCATCCTGACGTAGAGTTTTGACTCTTCTCTTCTCAAATTTCACTAAATTTTTTTTAGGATCACGCGGGTATCTTGGAATCGTTCCGATGGTTTTATGATGAGAACATTGTCTTGGTGCCTCCTGTCAGGGGTTTAGTGGAAGTGTCCCGGGAGTTGAGCTCGAGGTGTTGTCGCCATAATTTTATCGTTGCAGTTCAGAATACCGAGTTTAGTACGCGACATCGAAAACCTCTTTTATGCGTTGTTGGTGAGATAACCCCGATAACCCAAAGATCGAGGTGAGTACGGAGTATTGCCATGACTTGTATAACGGATGCTTTTCAAGGTTGAGGTACACGATTTCAAGGTTTCTTGGTTATGTGTTGACGGATGGATACAACCGGATGTAGGGATTGTTAGTTTGGGTGAGATATACTGCTTCCTGTATCCCCAACACCAGATTGCATAACCGAAAGTTTCGGAGTTTTATAGGTGGGAATTCAAGTAGCTCCTAGAATATCTTTCCGACAGATGCATGATATGGGATTGGGTAAATCTCTATCATATGTATTTGTTCCGGCTTATTTCTGCAAGCCAATCCTTTGTTTTGTTTTGAGTTGTGGTATTTGAGTTGCTTCGATGTCAAGTGTTGATTCCATACTTTTCAAGCGGTGTTCTCATATTTCTATGGGAGTACTAATCCTTTTGATCACCGAGATTGTCATGTCAATTCTTTCCAACCGGTGTGCTTCTCTTCAAGTGGACCCGATCATTTCAACATTTGGGAGATCAATTCTATGTTTTCTCAACGGTATTCATTTCATCCGTCCCAAGTTGCCTTTGTTTTCCCGCCCTCCCACCCTTTTTCTTCAAGGACTCAGATTTCTTAATCATGTATCCTTTTATTTGTGGGAAGTCTCTTCATTCTTTTCTTTCAATGTTCTTATCCGGTGATTTCCCATGAAGATGCTCAACAGTTTCAAGTTCATCATCCTCCGTTCTTTTTTTGCTTCTCCGGTGGATCCATATCAAGCTTTTGATATTCATCATATCCCTTTCCTTGTTTCAAATGCTTTTTAATACCGGTGCACCTCTTAATCTTTCACTTCTCGTTATTCATTTGTTCTGGAGTACTGAAGATATCTTGGAAGATTTGTGTTTCCATTCTTAATCCGTTCAAGCCATTTGGAGATTGTTATCTCATTCAAGCCATTTAATTCAACCGGTGCAATCTCTCTTTAATATCATTCTCAATGGTGTTTTCTTTTGAGTGGGCCCTAACCCACAGGTCTTTTCCCAGGATCTTACCTGACTCTTCTAATTATTCCGGAGTTATTCTTAAATGCTTTTCAAGTGTGACATAAGAATGAATTCCATCAGTCACATGCCTTCTCCAAGATTGTTTTCAAATTATTTTCATCTTTGGCTCAACCTTTCCTCTTTTAATTCTCCCGGAGGATCTCAACAATTCATGGTGGTTATCATCATCATTCTCAACATTTGAAGACCGAAGAAGGATTTCTCTTAAATCTTGGTCCATTCTCTTGAATATTCATGGTTCTAGCTTCATGCTATCCTCATAATTGTTTTTGATTGTGAGAATTCTTTTCAACCATCCGACGCATTTCAAGGGTTGCTTCCTTTCTCGATCATCTGAAGGCCATCATTTCTGAATATTACTCATTCTCAGCGTGTAGCTATCGTTCTCGAATTCTTCCGGTGCATCGTTCAAATAACTTCTAATTAGTTCATGTTCTCTTCGTTCTCATGTATCTAAATCCCTTCAAGTATCTTCATTCGCTTTCAAATTATTTCCGGTGAATTGTGCCCTTGCTACTCTCATTTTCAATTCTTACGGTGGTTCGTTCAAGACTCCTCTTCCTTTGCTACCGTATCAAATATTCGTTGTTTCCAAATCCCATCGGTGGTTCCATCAATACCTTCTCAAGTTTACGCTATATCTCTCTCTTAATCCTTTTCAATGGAAATAAGTAGTATGCCAAATCCGTTCCTTGTCATCAATTAAATTTGATGAAGGATAAGCATACAATAAATCTTATTCTTATTTCCTTGAGGTGACTCAATTCTTTTTACGGAGATTATTCATGATGAATAAATTCTTGTTTACAAGTGATTCATCTTTCTTTCCGGAGTTGGTCATCATATCACATTCTCGGTTCGAGATGCTTCATCTTAACTTTTCCGGAGTTCCAAGTTTTCCGCATTATCGTCGCGAAGCTCCATCTAAATCATTGCAAGGCTTCACCTTGTGTTTTCAACTTCTCCTTCTTTTATCATCCTTTTATTACCGGAGTTCTTCATTGAGGCTCTACATGGTGGTTCATCAAGGATTCTCTTCATTCTTCAATTGTTCTTCAAGGTTTCTCTGAAGTTATGACCCGCCAGGCTATACTCTAAACTAAACATGGTGGCCAACACATGTTTTGTTTTGAGGAGTTCAAGCATTCTTCATCTTGCATCCGAAGTGCAATTCTTCCTACCGTATCTTTTGAGGCGGTGTTATGCCATTCTTGATAATTTTTCTTCGTGTTTCATGATTCACAAGTTTTCAAGACTGACATATTTAAATCCATCATTTTCTGTTCGTTCAAGAGATCTGTTCAACCAATCAATCTTTTGTTGGAGCTATATTGGGTTATATTTCACCTAAAGCCTTCCCTAAGGAATGTTACATTTGTGGTGATTACGCATGACCCAAGCTTGCTCTTTATCCTCTTGGTGGAAGAAGTTTTCATCTCTTCGTTGATCTCAAGCAAGCAATTGTTTTCGTTAGTGGCAGATTATCACCTCAAGTTTTGAGATGTTTCCATAAGCCCACGAGGAACATATCCTTTCATATTGATCTTCCAAAAACTCTGTTATAACCTTCTTGAAGGGTGCTTTCCAAGCTCATTTGTGGCTGAAGTTGTCATTTCCTTCTCCGTTCTCTTATTCCGATGATCTAGCTTCTATTCGTTTCTTCCGGAGGCATTGTGATATTGCTCTTTTCTCTCATCATCTCGATTTGTGAGGATCGTGTTCTTTTCATGCTTATCCATTTAACCGGAGTGTTGTGTCATCTCTTCAAGTTCTTTTCATCTTATCAAGTCTTGCATCTCTTTTCAACCGGAGTGTTGTCCGAATTTGTTCTTCCTTACTGCTTGTTTATCTCGTTTCAACCAGGGTGGTTCCAATTCCTTCTTGTCCATTGTACTCGTCATTCATAGCTTGGCAACCTCCAAGGTTCACATGGGGTTCTTTGTTTCTATTTTCTAGCACAGTTCTCTCAATTGTGTTCAACTCCATTGTGTTCTTTCTTCCAAATTTTCAACCTCTCAAGGTTCTTTGGTTTCACACATTGGTCGAAGAAGCAACTTAGTTTTACCTATTCTCTTCCTCTTCCATTTCTCTCCGGTGCCGTCCTAGATCTCGGGACGAGATCTCTTGTTAGTGGAGGAGAGTTGTAACGCCCCGAGACCGATGCTCGAGTTGCCTTCCATTTATTTTTCGTTGTTGTCGTGTGTTTATTTTGTTTGTTGCATTATCATAATTATTTTGCATATTTCATTCCTCTACGTTGATGCCATGACCAAGTAGAGTGACTGGTCTTATTTTGCTTCTTGCACCATGCTCATCTCACTTGTTATGTTGCATTGTACCCTTGTCATTTTGCATTTCCTCATGCTCATCATGTGGGTTGCATTCTTTCATGTTGTGTGTGCATCAGCCCTTGCAAACTCTCTCTCAAGCCATGCCCATGTATCATCACCTCTCCCTTCCTCCTTCCTTCATGTTTTTTTTGCAAGTTTACATTATTTCCTTCTCCATTAATGTTCATTCTTTTCCTGATGCTAGTTCACCATGCCTAAACCATCTCTGCCAATTTTTAAGCTCTTTTGGACTTGATTTGGTTGGAATTAAAATTGCCTCAAGTTTGAATTTAGTTCAAACTTGCGATAATTTTCTTTCACTAAAAATGCCCAAACCAATTATTTAAATTAGTGCATAATTCTAGCTTCGTGGGGATATTCTTATATCTCTCATCACCCCTCTGTTATCCCTGTGCTTTTCTGTTCATTTTCTGCCTGAGGAAAATGAAAGAAAGAAAAGAGACAGCAGCAAGAGTGGCCTACCTGGGCCTCCTCCTCCCAGGCCGGTCCAGCAGAAGCCTCAACGCAGCACCCCTCGCTCTCTCCCGTGGTGAATCCACGCTGGATACCCATCCGGACCCACCGGCAGTCTCTGACTCCTATTTTTCTTCCTCCTCCCGATCACCTCTCCTCTCACAAGATATTCAGGGCACATGGCCACCGTGGCTACCACGGCGCCCACGCCCCTCCTTTTTAACCAGTGCCTCCTCCCTAGGGTTTCCCCTTCGTCCTCCCTTCCTCCTCCACGCTGCCAGCCAGGTAAGGGTAGCTCCACCTCGCCCCATCGCCGCCGCCCGACGCCATGGCCGGCTTGTGCTCAAGCTTTCCCCTGGCGTAGCAAGCTCGTCGCCGACCCTTTCTTCATCCACGCCAGATCGAGACGCCGCCACGACCCGCCTTCTGCGATCCAAGGCCGAGACGCCAAGTCCATCGACGTTGTCTTCCTCTCGCTTCATGGAACCGAGGACGCTGCCCGATCATCGCGTCTGCCTCGCCGTCCCCATTCTCCTCCGACCAGACACCTTCAAATCACCCGCATGGTGAGAAGCCGCTTCTCTTCCCATCATCCCTGCTTGAATTTCGCGCCGGTAGGCATCACCCCGTCCCAACCCGAGGCCGTCCGCCATGGACGACCATGGGAGCGAGCTCGAGATCGTGCCATGTGCTCGTCTCCTCTGTTCGGCCACTCACACACGCAGCCTGCGATCCACACTCCCGCAGCTGCTCCGTTTGCACACCATCAGGGACTTGTCCAGCCCCTGCCTAGCCGCTGCTCGCCACGCCTCGCCGCACAACTTCCAGCCGGAAACCATGGCCAGCCAGGCTTGGCCTCGCACAAGCACCCACACCCTCGCGTCGTTGCTCCACCAAACGCGCCCCTAGCATGTTTGCGCACACCTGTTGCTGCCTGCCAGCCTCGCTGTGTTCCTGATTGTGGCCGAGGTCGAGCATCTTGATCCCTAGGCCGGCCCTTTCTGTTCCCTTCAGTTATCTGAACCAGATCCGTCGAGCAAGCCTATTCCTACACAAGGACCCGAGCTAGATGTTGAACACATGCTCTGTCCTAGCCTGTTGGTCACCAAGCAGTTCCACAGCCAAGGGATCTGGAGTTCAAATCCCAGCTTCCCCTATTTTTCATTATCGTTTTAGTTCTGTTCTCATGATGCTCCTGCGCACACTTTGCCGTGCGTCCTCAGTCACGGCCGCAGAGCAATCCCCCTGTTTGTTGTTATTCTGTTTTCATTCAGAGCAGTTCGGAAAGATGGCTCATCTACAACCAAACCCAGTTATTGTCGCCTATCCATTGTAGTTCAGCTGGCTAGGAATGCCTGCGCTCCGTGAGGAGGTCCTGGGTTCAATTCCCAGGCACCCCAATTTTTTTGCCCCTGTTTCCTCTTATTTATCTATTTTTGCACACCACACAGCCAGTCACCTAGGCCTCGTTCGCTCCCGGGCCGCTGCACTGCGCTGCAATCCGGCCCGTGCATGTTTTTTTTCCGCTCTGTGATTTTGGCATATTTCCAATGCATGCATATTTTCAGAAATGCCATTAATTTGCTTTGCTCATATCTAAATATCCATGCATCATAATAAAGCATGTAATATATGTAAAATGCTTAGGATTTCATGTACTTTCATAATATGTTGCTTTCTTCCTTGTTAAAAATGTTGAAATTGTTGTTTGCATTATTTTGCATAAATGACATGATAAAATGATTTATTTCATAACTAAATAACCGTAGCTCGGTTTTAAATGTTCTTTATATGTAAATGGGCTAAAAAATGCATAGATTAACTTGGTGCACTTTGTTATACTGTTTAACAACATTAAAATATGTTTTAGGGCAGAACAGTAGCTAATTCAAAATAAGGACATGAGGATTTTTCGGAATTGTTGTTTGTTACTTCCGGCCTCATTTAAACTTGCCTAGATAGGTGGTTTCATTATGCTTCTCCTCTTTCCATGTTAATCAACATTTAATATTGTTGGGTACCTAAACGAGAGATAACTAAATAATTGAATTTTGTGTTTTGTCAATATGCAACTCGTTGCATATTGAGCTCCACTCAAGTTGTAGTATTGTTTGTTGCACTTTGCCATGCCATGCCTCATTAAACCGGACATGCATCATACTTGATTGTGCATCATGCCATGTCTTTGTGATGGTTGTTTACCATGTTGTTTGTTTCTTTCCGGTGTTGCTTCTTAGTTCCGGTAATGTTGCGATTGTGAGGATTCGTTCGACTACTCCCGTTCGTCTTCTTCATGGACTCGTTCTTATTCCTTGCGGGATTTCAGGCAAGATGACCGCTACCCTGGATCTCACTACTATCATTGCTATGCTAGTTGCCTCGTTCTTTCGCTATGTCTTTGCTACCTATTACTGCTTGTCCAGCCATCCCATATTGCCATGAACCTCTAACCTTTGACACCTTTCCTATGCAAACCACTGTTTGGCTATGTTACCGCTTTGGCTCAGCCCCTCTTATAGCGTTGCTAGTTGCAGGTGAAGTTGAAGATTGCTCCATGGTGGACAGGGTTATGTTGGGATATCACAATATCTCTTATATTATTAATGCATCTATATATTTGGTAAAGGTTGGAAGGCTCGGCCCTATGCCTGGTGTTTTGTTCCACTCTTGCCGCCCTAGTTTCCGTCATACCGGTGTTATGTTCCCGGATTTTATGCTCCTAACGCGGTCGGGTGATTTATGGGACCCCCGACGAGTTCGCTTTGAATAAGACTCCTCTAGCAAGGCCCAACATTGGTTTTACCATTTGCCTCACCTATTACCTTTTTCCTTTGGGAGTCGCGATCCCAAGGGTCATCTTTATTTTAGCCCCCGGCCAATGCTTGTCTAAGTGTTGGTCCAAACTAGAGCCACTTGCGGCGCCACCTCGGGAAACTTGAGGGCTGGTTCTAGTTGTGCGTAGTGCTCATCCGGTCGTGGCTCGAGACGAGATACGTGCTACTATCGGGATGTCGGCACGCCGGAGGTCTTGCTGGTTTTGTTTTACCATTGTCGAAATGTCTTGATGTACCGGATTCCGAGACTGATCGGGTCTTCCCGGAGAAGGTCTATTCCTTCATTGATCGCGAGAGCTTGTCATGGGCTGTTGGGACACCCCTGCAGGTATAAACTTTCGAGAGCCGTGCCTGCGTTATGTGGCGATGGGAATTTGTTAATGTCCGGTTGTAGATAACTTGACACCAGATCCGAATTAAAACGCATCAACGCGTGTGTAGCCGTGATGGTCTCTTCTCGGCGGAGTCCGGAAGTGAACACGGTTTCGTGTTATGTTTGACGAAGTAGGTGTTCGTGATCACCTCTTGATCATTGCTAGCTTCACGACCGCTCCGCTTGTTCTCTTCTCGCTCTTCTTTGCGTATGTTAGCCACCATATATGCTTAGCCGCTGCTTTGCAACCTCACCACTTTACCCCTTCCTTTCCCATTAAGCTTTGCTAGTCTTGATACCCATGGTAATGGGATTGCCGAGTCCTTGTGGCTCACCGGATACTTCCAAAACCAGTTTGCGGTGCCTATGTTACCGAAAGGGTGATGCAACCAAGCTCAAGGAGGAGCTCGATGAAGATCTAGCCCTTTGTGTTGTTTCGCTCTAGTTGATCAAGAGTGGAGCCCAGTTGGGGTCGATCGGGACCTTTGTCGCATTTGGGGTTCTTCTTTTATTTTGGTTCCGTAGTCGGACCTTGATTGTATCTCGATGATGTAATGCTTTATTCATGTATTTGTGTGAAGTGGCGATTGTAAGCCGACTATGTATCTCTTTCCCTTATGTAATACATGGGTTGTGTGAAGATTACCTCACTTGCGACATTGCCTTCAATGCGGTTATGCCTCTAAGTCGTGCTTCAACACGTGGGAGATATAGCCGCATCGAGGGCGTTATAACACGTTAGCCATAGAAGTAGAAGTAGTCGTTGGCGTGACAACTTCATGAAGACACGATGATGGAGATCATGGTGTCATGTCGGTGACGAAGATGATCATGGCGCCCCAAGATGGAGATCAAAGGAGCAATATGATATTGGCCATATCATGTCACTATTTGACTACATGTGATGTTTATCATGTTTTACATCTTATTTGCTTAGAACGATGGTAGCTTAAATAAGACGATCCCTCCTAATAATTTCAAGAAAGTGTTCCCCCTAACTGTGCACCGTTGCGAAGGTTCATTGTTTCGAAGCACCACGTGATGATCGGGTGTGATAGATCCTAACGTTCGAATACAACGGGTGTAAGCCAGATTTACACACGCAATACACTTAGGTTGACTTGACGAGCCTAGCATGTACGCACATGGCCTCGAACGCGGAAGACCGAAAGGTCGAGCATGAGTCGATAGAAGATACGATCAACATGAAGATGTTCACCGATGATGACTAGTCCGTCTCACGTGATGATCGGACACGGCCTAGTTGACTCGGATCATGTTTCACTTAGATGACTAGAGGGATGTCTGTCTGAGTGGGAGTTCATTAAATAATTTGATTAGATGAACTTAATTATCATGAACTTAGTCTTAAAAACCTTTGCAAAATGTCTTGTAGATCAAATGGCCCACGCTCATGTCAACCTCATCTTCAATGCGTTCCTAGAGAAAACCAAGCTGAAAGATGATGGCATCAACTATACGTACTGGGTCCGGAACCTGAGGATCATCCTCATAGCTGCAAATAAAGATTATGTCCTAGAAGCACCGCTAGGTGAAGCACCCATCCCAGAGAACCAAGACGTTATGAACGCTTGGCAGTCTCGTGCTGATGATTACTCCCTCGTTCAGTGCGGCATGCTTTACAGCTTAGAATCGGGGCTCCAAAAGCATTTTGAGCAACACGGAGCATATGAAATGTTCGAAGAGCTGAAAATGGTTTTCCACGCTCATGCCCGGGTCGAGAGATATGAAGTCTTCGACAAGTTCTTCAGCTGTAAATGGAGGAAAATAGTTCTATCAGTGAGCACATACTCAAGATGTATGGGTTGCACAACCGCTTGACTCAGCTGGGAGTTAATCTCCCGGATGACGCGGTCATTGACAGAATCCTTCAGTCGCTTCCACCGAGCTACAAGAGCTTTGTGATGAACTTCAATATGCAGGGGATGGAAAAGACCATTCCTGAGGTATATTCAATGCTGAAATCAGCGGAGGTAGAGATCAAAAAGGAACATCAAGTGTTGATGGTGAATAAAACCACTAAGTTCAAGAAAGGCAAGGGTAAGAAGAACTTCAAGAAGGACGGCAAGGGAGTTGCCGCGCCCGGTAAGCCAGTTGCCGGGAGGAAGTCAAAGAATGGACCCAAGCCTGAAACTGAGTGCTTTTATTGCAAGGGAAGTGGTCACTGGAAGCGGAACTGTCCCAAGTACTTAGCGGACAAGAAGGCCGGCAACACCAAAGGTATATATGATATACATGTTATTGATGTGTACCTTACCAGCACTCGTAGTAGCTCCTGAGTATTTGATACCGGTGCGGTTGCTCATATTTGTAACTCAAAGCAGGAGCTGCGGAATAAGCGGATACTGGTGAAGGACTAGGTGACGATGCGCGTCGGTAATGGTTCCAAGGTCGATGTGATCGCCGTCGGCATGCTACCTCTACATTTACCTGCGGGATTAGTTTTAAACCTCAATAATTGTTATTTATTGCTAGCTTTGAGCATGAATATTGTATCTGGATCTCGTTTAATGCGAGATGGCTACTCATTTAAATCCGAGAATAATGGTTGTTCTATTTATATGATAGATACGTTTTATGGTCATGCCCCGCTGGTCAATGGTTTATTCTTAATGAATCTCGAACGTGATGTTACACATATTCATAGTGTGAATACCAAAAGATGTAAAGTTGATAACGGTAGTCCCACATACTTGTGGCACTGCCGCCTTGGTCACATTGGTGTCAAGCGCATGAAGAAGCTCCATGCTGATGGACTTTTAGAGTCTCTAGATTATGAATCATTTGACACATGCGAACCATGCCTCATGGGCAAAATGACCAAGACTCTGTTCTCCAGAACAATGGAGCGAGCAACCAACTTATTGGAAATCATACATACTGATGTGTGCGGTCCAATGAGCGTTGGGGCTCGCGGAGGATATCGTTATGTTCTCACTCTCACTGATGACTTGAGTAGATATGGGTATGTCTACTTGATGAAACACAAGTCCGAGACCTTTGAAAAGTTCAAGGAATTTCAGAATGAGGTAGAGAATCAACGTGACCGAAATATAAAGTTCTTACGATCAGATCGTGGGGGAGAATATTTAAGTCACGAATTTGGTACGCACTTAAGGAAATGTGGAATCATTTCACAACTCACACCGCCTGGAACACCTCAGCGTAACGGTGTGTCCGAACGTCGTAATCGCACTCTATTGGATATGGTGCGACCTATGATGTCACTTACCGATTTACCGCTATCATTTTGGGGATACGCTCTAGAGACAGCTACATTCACTTTAAATAGGGCACTGTCTAAATCCGTTGAGATGACACCGTATGAATTATGGTTTGGGAAGAAACCTAAGCTGTCGTTTCTAAAAGTTTGGGGATGCGATGCTTATGTCAAGAAACTTCAACCTGAAAAGCTCGAACCCAATTCGGAAAAATGCGTCTTCATAGGATACCCTAAGGAAACCATTGGGTATACCTTCTACTTAAGATCCGAGGGCAAGATCTTTGTTGCCAAGAACGGGTCCTTTCTGGAGAAAGAGTTTCTCTCGAAAGAAGTAAGTGGGAGGAAAGTGGAACTTGATGAAGTACTACCTCTTGAACCAGTAAGTAGCGCAGCTCAGGAAGATGTTCCTGTGGTGCCTGCACCAACTAGAGAGGAAACTAATGATGATGATCAAGGTACTTCGGATCAAGTTACTACTGAACTTCGTAGGTCCACGAGGACACGTTCCACACCAGAGTGGTATGGCAACCCTGTCCTGGCAATCATGTTGTTAGACAACGGTGAACCTTCGAACTATGAAGAAGCAATGGCGGGCCCAGATTCCAACAAATGGCTTGAAGCCATGCAATCTGAGATAGGATACATGTATGAAAACAAAGCATGGACTTTAACAGACTTGCCCGATGATCGGCGAGCGATAGAAAACAAATGGATCTTTAAGAAGAAGACGGACACAGATGGTAATGTTACCATTTATAAAGCTCGACTTGTCACTAAGGGTTATCGACAAGTTCAAGGGGTTGACTACGATGAGACTTTCTCACCCGTAGCGAAGCTGAAGTCCATCCGAACCATGTTAGCAATTGCCACATACTATGATTATGAGATACGGCAAATGGACGTCAAAATGGCATTCCTTAACGGCCGTCTTAAGGAAGAACTGTATATGATGCAGCCGGAAGGTTATGTCGATCCTAAGAATTCTAACAAGGTATGCAAGCTCCAGTGCTCCATCTATGGGCTGGTGCAAGCATCTCGGAGTTGGAACATTCGCTTTAATGAAATGATCAAAGCGTTTGGGTTTATGCAGACTTATGGAGAAGCTGCGTTTACAAGAAAGTGAGTGGGAGCTCAGAGCTTTCTCATATTATATGTGGATGACATACTTTTGATGGGAAATGATATAGAACTTTTGGACAGCATTAAGGCCTACTTGAAAAGTGTTTTTCAATGAAGGACCTTGGAGAAGTTGTTACATATTAGGCATCAAGATCTATAGAGATAGATCAAGACGCCTCATAGGTCTTTCACAAAGCACATACCTTGATAAGATATTGAAGAAGTTCAATATGGATCAGTCCAAGAAGGGTTCTTGCCTCGTGTTGCAAGGTGTGAAATTGAGCTCGGCTCAATGCCCACCACGGAAGAAGATAGAGAAAGATGAGTGTTGTCCCTATGCCTCAGCCATAGGGTCTATCATGTATGTCATGACCTGTACTGCACTGATATAAACCTTGCCATAAGTTTGGTAGGAAGGTACCAAAGTAATCCCAAAGATGGAACGCCGATACGCGGTCAAGAACATCCTTAAGTACCGAAAAGGACTAAGGATATGTTTCTCAGATATGGAGGTGACGAAGAGCCCGTCGTCAAGGGTTACGCCGACGCTTAGCTTCGACACGATCTGGATGACTCTAAGTCACAAACCGGATACGTGTATATTTTGAATGGTGGGGCACTAAGTCGGTGCGCTTGCAAAGCGAGCGTCGTGGCGGGATCTACATGTGAAGCGGAGTACATGGCAGCCTCAAGGCGCGCGATGAAGCTATCTCGGGTGAAGGAGTTCATCACCGACCTAGGAGTCATACCCAATGCGCCGGAGCCGATCACACTCTTCCGTGACAACACCGGAGCTATTGCACTTATGAAGGAGCCCAGTTTCACAAGAAGACCAGCACATCAAGCGCCGCTCAACTCCATTCGTGAAAATGTTCAAGATGGAGACATAGATATTTGTAAAGTACATACAGACCTGAATATAGTAGATCCGTTGACTAAACCTCTCCCTAGAGCAAAACATGATCAACACCAGAACGCAATGGGTGTTCGATTCATCACAATGTAACTAGATTATTGACTCTAGTGCAAGCGAGAGACTGTTGGAAATATGCCCTAGAGGCAATAATAAAATGGTTATTATTATATTTCTTTGTTCATGATAATTGTCTATTATTCATGCTATAATTGTGTTATCCGGAAATCGTAATACATGTGTGAATATATATAGACCACAACACGTCCCTAGTGAGCCTCTAGTTGACTAGCTCGTTGATCAACAGATAGTCATGGTTTCCTGACTATGGACATAGGATGTCATTGATAACGGGATCACATCATTAGGAGAATGATGTGATGGACAAGACCCAATCCTAAGCATAGCACAAAGATCGTGTAGTTCGTTTCGCTAGAGCTTTTCGAAATGTCAAGTATCATTTCCTTAGACCATGAGATTGTGCAACTCCCGGATACCGTAGGAGTGCTTTGGGTGTGCCAAACGTCACAACGAATCGGGTGACTATAAAGGTGCACTACGGGTATCTCCGAAAGTGTCTGTTGGGTTGGCACGAATCGAGACTGGGATTTGTCACTCCTAATGACGGAGAGGTATCTCTGGGCCCACTCGGTAATGCATCATCATAATGAGCTCAATGTGTCCAACTGTCTGGTCACGGGATCATGCATTACGGTACGAGTAAAGTGACTTGCCGGTAACGCGATTAAACGAGGTATTGGGATACCGACGATCAAATCTCGGGCAAGTAATGTACCGAGTGACAAAGGGAATTGTATACGGGATTGATTGAATCCTCAACATCGTGGTTCATCCGATGAGATCATCGAGGAGCATGTGGGACCAACATGGGTATCCAGATCTCTCTGTTGGTTATTCACCAGAGAGGCGTCTCGGTCATGTCTGCATGTCTCCCGAACCCGTGGGGTCTACACACTTAAGGCTCGGTGACGCTAGGGTTGAAGAGATATTAGTATGCAGTAACCCGAAAGTTGTTCGGAGTCCCGGATGAGATCCCGGACGTCACAAGGAGTTCCGGAATGGTCCGGAGGTAAAGATTCATATATAGGAAGTCAAGTTTCGGCCATCGAGAAAGTTTCAGGGGTCACCGGTATTGTATCGAGACCACCGAAAGGGTCCCGGGGGTCCACCGGGTGGGGCCACCTATCCCGGAGGGCCCATGGGCTAAAGTGGGGAGGGGGACCAGCCCCTGGTGGGCTGGTGCACCCCCCTAGGGCCTCCCCCTATGCCTAGGGCAGGAAACCCTAGGGGTGGGGCGCCTGGCTTGGGGGTTGCCACCCCTTGGCCGCCGCCCCCTGGAGATCACATCTCCTAGGGCCGGCGCCCCCAAGGGGCCTATATAAAGAAGGGGGAGGGAGGGCAGCCGCACCCCAAGTCTTTGGCGCCTCCCTCTCCCCTGCAACACCTCTCCCTCTCGCAAGTGCTTGGCGAAGCCCTGCCGAGATCGCTGCTGCATCCACCACCACGCCGTCATGCTGTTGGATCTTCATCAACCTCTCCTTCCCACTTGCTGGATCAAGAAGGAGGAGACGACTTCCCAACCGTACGTGTGTTGAACGCGGAGGTGCCGTCTATTCGGCGCTAGGATCTCCGGTGATTTGGATCACGACGAGTACGACTCCCTCAATCCCGTTCTCTTGAATGCTTCCGCACGCGATCTACAAGGGTATGTAGATGCACTCCTCTCGCTCGTTGCTAGATGACTCCATAGATTGATCTTGGTGAAGCGTAGAAATTTTTTATATTCTGCAACGTTCCCCAATAGTGGCATCATGAGCTAGGTCTATGCGTAGTTACTATGCACGAGTAGAACAAAAACTTGTTGTGGGTGTAGATGTTGTCAATTTTCTTTCCACTATTAGTCTTATCTTGCTTCGGCGGCATCGTGGGATGAAGCGGCCCGGACCGACCTTACATATACGCTTACGTGAGACAGGTTCCACCGACTGACATGCACTAGTTGCATAAGGTGGCTAGCGGGTGTCTGTCTCTCCCACTTTAGTTGGAGCGGATTCGATGAAAAGGGTCCTTATGAAGGCTAAATAGAAATTGGCATATCACGTTGTGGTTTTACGTAGGTAAGAAACGTTCTTGCTAGAAACCTATAGAAGCCACATAAAAAACTTGCAACAACAAATAGAGGACGTCTAACTTGTTTTTGCAGCATGTGTCGTGTGATGTGATATGGCCAAAGGATGTGATGAATGATATATGTGATGTATGAGATGATCATGTTCTTGTAATAGGAATCACGACTTGCATGTCGATGAGTATGACAACCGGCAGGAACCATAGGAGTTGTCTTTATTTTTTGTATGACCTGCGTGTCATTGAGGAACGCCATGTAAATTACTTACTTTATTGCTAAACACGTTAGCCATAGAAGTAGAAGTAGTCATTGGCATGACAACTTCATGAAGACACGATGATGGAGATCATGATGATGGAGATCATGGTGTCATGCCGGTGACGAAGATGATCATGGCGCCCCGAAGATGGAGATCAAAGGAGCAATATGATATTGGCCATATCATGTCACGATTTGATTGCATGTGATGTTTATCATGTTTTACATCTTATTTGCTTAGAACGACGGTAGCTTAAATAAGATGATGCCTCGTAATAATTTCAAGAAAGTGTTCCCCCTAACTGTGCACCGTTGCGAAGGTTCGTTGTTTCGAAGCACCACGTGATGATCGGGTGTGATAGATCCTAACGTTCGAATACAATGGGTGTAAGCCAGATTTACAGACGCAATACACTTAGGTTAACTTGACGAGCCTAGCATGTATAGACATGGCCTCGGAACACGGAAGACCGAAAGGTCGAGCATGAGTCGTATAGAAGATACGATCAACATGAAGATGTTCACCGATGATGACTAGTCTATCTCACGTGATGATCGGACACGGCCTAGTTGACTTGGATCATGTTTCACTTAGATGACTAGAGGGATGTCTGTCTGAGTGGGAGTTCATTAAATAATTTGATTAGATGAACTTAATTATCATGAACTTAGTCTAAAAACCTTTGCAAAATGTCTTGTAGATCAAATGGCCCACGCTCATGTCAACCTCAACTTCAACGCGTTCCTAGAGAAAACCAAGTTGAAAGATGATGGCAGCAACTAGACGGACTGAGTCCGGAACCTAAGGATCATCCTCATAGCTGCAAAGAAAGATTATGTCCTAGAAGCACCGCTAGGTGAAGCACCCATCCCAGAGAACCAAGACGTTATGAACGCTTGGCAGTCTCGTCTTGATGATTACTCCCTCGCTCAAGGTCGGCATGCTTTACAGCTTAGAACCGGGCTCCAAAAGCGTTTTGAGCAACACGAGCATATGAGATGTTCGAAGAGCTGAAAATGGTTTTCGAAGCTCATGCCTGGGTCGAGAGATATGAAGTCTCCGACATGCCCGGGTCGGTGCTAGGATCTCCGGTGATTTGGATCACGACGAGTACAACTCCCTCAACCCCGTTCTCTTGAACGCTTCCGCACGCGATCTACAAGGGTATGTAGATGCACTCCTCTCTCTTGTTTCTAGATGACTCCATAGGTTGATCTTGGTGAAGCGTAGAAATATCTTATTTTCTGCAATGTTCCCCAACAGATGAACCTACGAACTATGAGGAAGCGATGATGAGCCCAAATTCCGCGAAATGGCTTGAAGGCCATGGAATCTGAGATAGGATCCATATATGAGAACAAAGTATGGACTTTGGTGGACTTGCCCGATGATCGGCAAGCAATAAAAAATAAATGGATCTTCGAGAGGAAGACAGACACTGATAGTAGTGTTACTATCTACAAAGCTCGACTTGTCGCAAAATTTTTTCGACAAAGTTCAAGGTGTTGAATACGATGAGATTTTCTCACTCGTATCGATGCTTAAGTCTGTCTGAATCATCTTAGCAATTGCCACATTTTATGAAATCTGGCAAATGGATGTCGAAACTGCATTCGTTAAGGGTTTTCTTAAAGAAGAGTTGTATATGATGCAACCATAAGATTTTGTCAATCCTAAAGATGCTAACAAAATTGTGCAAGCTCCAGCGATCCATCTATGGACTGGTGCAAGCATCTCGGAGTTGGAATATACACTTTGATAAGTTGATCAAAGCATATAGTTTTATACGGACTTGAAGTGAAGCCTGTATTTACAATAAAGTGAGTGGGAGCACTACAGCATTTCTAAAAACTATATGTAGATGACATATTGTTGATTGGAAATGATATAGAATTTCTGGATAGCATAAAAGGATACTTGAATAAGAGTTTTTCAAAGAAAGACCTCAGTAAAGCTGCTTACACATTGAGCATCAAGATCTATAGAGATAGATCAAGACGCTTGATAAGATTTTTCAATGAGTACGTACCTTGATAAGATTTTGAAGTAATTCAAAATGGAACAGTCAAAGAAGGAGTTCTTTCCTGTGTTGCAAGGTGTGAAGTTGAGTAAGACTACCATGGTAGAAAATAGAAAGAGAATGAAAAGTCATTCCCTATGCCTCAGTCATAGGTTCTATAAAGTATGCTATGCTGTGTACCAGACCTATTGTATTCCTTGCTCTGAGTTTGGCAAGGGAGTACAATTATGATCTAAGAGTAGATCACTGGACAGCGGTCAAGAATATCCTTGGTGAGGACAAGGGAAATATTTCTCGATTATGGAGGTGATAAAAGAGCTCGTCGTAAAGAGTTACATCGGTGCAAGTTTTTACACCGATCCAGATGACTCTAAGTCTCAATCTGGATACATATTGAAAGTGGGAGCAATTAGCTAGAGTAGCTCCGTGCAGAGCATTGTAGACATAGAATATTTGCAAAATACATACGGCTCAAATGTGACAGAATTCGTTGACTAAACTTCTCTCACAAGCAAAACATGATCATACCTTAGTACTCTTTGGGTGTTAATCACATAAGCGATGTGAACTAGATTATTGACACTAGTAAACCCTTTGGGTGTTGATCACATGACGATGTGAACTATGGGTATTAATCACATACAGATGCGAAAAATATTGGTGTTAAATCACATGGCGATGTGAACTAGATTATTGACTCTAGTGCAAGTGGGAGACTGAAGGAAATATGCCCTAGAGGCAATAATAAAGTTATTTTTATTTCCTTATATCATGATCAATGTTTATTATTCATGCTAGAATTGTATTAACCGGAAACATAATACATGTGTGTATACATAGACAAACAGAGTGTCACTAGTATGCCTCTACTTGACTAGCTCGTGAATCAGAGATGGTTAAGTTTCCTAACCATAGACATGAGTTGTCATTTGATTAACGGGATCACATCATTAGGAGAATGATGTGATTGACTTGACCCATTCTGTTAGCTTAGCACTTGATAGTTTAGTATGTTGCTATTGCTTTCTTCATGACTTATACATGTTCCTATGACTATAAGATTATGTAACTCCCGCTTACCGGAGGAACACTTTGTGTGCTACCAAACGTCACAACGTAACTGGGTGATTATAAAGGTGCTCTACAGGTGTCTCCGAAGGTACTTGTTGAGTTGACGTATTTCGAGATTAGGATTTGTCACTCCGATTGTTGGAGAGGTATCTTTGGGCCCTCTCGGTAATGCACGTCACTATAAGCCTTGCAAGCAATGTTGCTAATGAGTTAGTTACGGGATGATGCATTACGTAACAAGTAAAGAGACTTGCTGGTAACAAGATTGAACTAGGTATTGAGATACCGACGATCGAATCTCGGGCAAGTAACATACCGATGACAAAGGGAACAACGTATGTTGTTATGCGGTTTGACCGATAAAGATCTTCGTAGAATATGTAGGAGCCAATATGAGCATCCAGGTTCCGCTATTGGTTATTGACCGGAGATGTGTCTCGGTCATGTCTACATAGTTCTCGAACCCGTAGGGTCCGCACGCTTAAAGTTTCAATGACGGTTATATTATGAGTTTATGAATTTTGATGTACCGAAGGTTGTTCGGAGTCCCGGATGTGATCACGGACATGACGAGGAGTCTCGAAATGGTCGAGACATGAAGATTGATATATTGGAAGCCTATATTTGGATATCGGAAGTGTTCCGGGTAAAATCAGAATTTTACCGGAGTACCGAGGGGTTACCGGAACCCCCTGGGGGCTTAATGGGCCTTATGTTGGGGAACGTAGCAGAAATTCAAAATTTTCCTACGTGTCACCAAGATCTATCTATGGAGAAACCAGCAACGAGGGGAAGGAGAGTGCATCTACATACCCTTGTAGATCGCTAAGCGGAAGCGCTCAAGAGAACGGGTTGAAGGAGTCGTGCTGTCGTGATCCAAATCACGGAGATCCTAGTGCCGAACGGACGGCACCTCCGCGTTCAACACACGTACAGCCCGGTGACGCCTCCCATGCCTTGATCCAGCAAGGAGAGAGGGAGAGGTTGAGGAAGACTCCATCCAGCAGCAGACGACGGCGTGGTGGTGGTGGAGGAGTGGCAATCCCGCATGGCTTCGCCAAGCACCGCGGAGAGGAGGAGGACTTGGGAGAGGGGAGGGCTGCGCCTGTAACTTTGTGTGAAGCTCCCATGCGCCTCCCCACTATATATAGGGGTGGAGGGCTGGTTTCTTGCCCTCCAAGTCCATTGGGGCGTTGGCCAAGGTGGGAGGAAAGAAATCCCATCATTTCCTTCCCCATCGATTGTTATCCCCCTTTAGGGATCTTGATCTTATCCTTCGGATATGATCTTATTCCTTCTAAGGGGGATCTTGGTGCGCTTTGACCAGGGGTGTGGGGCCTTGCCCCACTACCCACGTTCATGTGGGTCCCCATGCAGGTGGGCCCCACTCGGAACCTTCTAGAACCTTCCGGTACAATACCGAAAAATCCCAACATTTTCCGGTGGCCAAAATAGGACTTCCCATATATAAATCTTTACCTCCGGACCATTCCGAACTCCTCGTGACATCCGGGATCTCATCCGGACTCAAACAACATTCGGTAACCACATACAAACTTCCTTTATAACCCTAGCGCCATCGAACCTTATGTGTAGACCCTACGGGTTCGGAGACATGTAGACATGACCGAGACGTTCTCCGTCAATAACCAACAGCGGATCTGGATACCCATGTTGGCTCCTACATGTTCCACGATGATCTCATCGGATGAACCACGATGTCAAGGACTCAATCGATCCCGTATACAATTCCCTTTGTCTAGCGGTATTTTACTTGCCCGAGATTCGATCGTCGGTATACCGATACCTTGTCAATCTCGCACGGCAAGTCTCTTTACTCGCTCCGTAACACATCATCCCGTGATCAACCCCTTGGTCACACTGTGCACATTATGATGATGTCCTACCGAGTGGGCCAGAGATACCTCTCCGTTTACGGAGTGACAAATCCCAGCCTTGATCCGTGTCAACCCAAAAGACACTTTCGGAGATACCTAATGCACCTTTATAGTCACCCGCCACGCCAGACATTTGATACACCCAAAGCACTCCTACGGTATCCGGGAGTTACACGATCTCATGGTCTATGGAAGAGATACTTGACATTGGAAAAGCTCTAGCAAACGAACTACACGATCTTTGTGCTATGCTTAGGATTGTCTTGTCCATCACATCATTCTCCTAATGATGTGATCCCGTTATCAACGACATCCAATGTCCATAGCCAGAAACCATGACTATCTGCTGATCGCAACGAGCTAGTCAACTAGAGGCTCACTAGGGACATATTGTGGTCTATGTATTCACACGTGTATTACGATTTCCGGATAATACAATTATAGCATGAATAAAAGACAATTATCATGAACAAGGAAATATAATAATACTTTTATTATTGCCTCTAGGGCATATTTCCAACAGTCTCCCACTTGCACTAGAGTCAATAATCTAGTTCACATCGCCATGTGATTAACACTCACAGGTCACATCGCCATGTGACCAACATCATCAAATGACTTCTGGGGTTTGATCATGTTTTGCTTATGAGAGAGGTTTTAGTCAACGGGTCTGAACCTTTCAGATCCGTGTGTGCTTTGCAAATTTCTAGGTCATATTGTAAATGCTGCTTCCACGCTCCACTTGGAGCTATTCCAAATGGTTGCTCCACTATACGATCCGGTTTGCTACTCGAGTCACTTTCGGATAGGTGTTAAAGCTTGCATCGACGTAACCCTTTACGCCAACTCTTTATCACCTCCATAATCGAGAAACATGTCCTTATTTACTCCAAGGACAATTTTGACCATCGTCCAATGATCCATTCTCGGATCATTCTTGTACCCCTTGATCGACTCATGGCAAGGCACACTTCCTAAGCGGTACACAAAGATAGCATACTATAGAGCCTACGTCTAAACATAGGGGCGACCTTCGTCCTTTCTCTCTATTCTGCCGTGGTCGAGCTTTAAGTCTTAACTTCATACCTTACATCTCGTGCAAGAACTCCTTCTTTGATCGATCCATCTTGAACACCTTCAAGATCATGTCAAGGTACGTGCTCATTTGAAAGTACTATTAAGCATTTTGATCTATCTTATAGATCTTAATGCTTATTGTTCAAGTAGCCTAATCCAGGTTTTCCATTGAAAAACACTTTTCAAATAACCCTATATGCTTTCTAGAAATTCTACATCATTTCTGATCAACAATATGTCAACAACATATACTCATCAGAAATTCTATAGTGCTCCCACTCACTTCTTTGGAAATACAAGTTTCTCATAAACTTTGTATAAACCCAAAATCTTTGATCATCACATCAAAGCGCACATTCCAACTCTGAGATGCTTACTCCAGTCCTTAGAAGGATCGCCGAAGCCAGCATACCTTTTAGCATCCTTAGGATCGACAAAAACTTTCGGATTGTATCACATACAACCTTTCCTTACGAAGACTGGTAAGGAAACTCGTTTTGACATCCATCTGCCAGATTGCAGCTAATGCTAACATGATTCCGACGGACTTAAGCATCGCTACGGATGAGAAATCTCATCGTAGTCAACTTCTTGAACTTGTGAAAAACTCTTCGCCACAAGTCGAGCTTCATAGACGGTGACATTACCGTCCACGTCCGTCTTCTTCTTAAAGATCCATTTATCTCAACGGCTTGCCGATCATCGGGCAAGTCCACCAAAGTCCATGCTTTGTTCTGATACATGGATCCTATCTCGGATTTCATGGCTTCTAACCATTTGTCGGAATTTGGGCCCACCATCGCTTCTCCATAGCTCGTAGGTTCATTGTTGTCTAGCAACATGACCTTCAAGACAGGATTACTGTACCACTCTGAAGCAGTACGCATCCTTGTCACCCTATGAGGTACGGTAGTGACTTGATCTGAAGTTTCATGATCACTATCATAAGCTTCTACTGCAATTGGTGTAGGTGCCACAGGAACAACTTCCTGTGCCCTTCCACACTCCAGTTGTAGTGACGGTTCAATAACCATATCAAGTCTCCACCATCCTCCCACTCAACTTTTCGAGACAAACTTTTCCTCGAGAAAGGACCCGATTCAAGAAACAATCCCTATTGCTTTCGGATCTGAATTAGGAGGTATACCCAACTGTTTTGGGTGTCCTATGAAGATGCATTTTATCCGCTTTGGGTTCGGGCTTATCAACCTGAAATTTTTTCACATAAGCGTCGCAGCCCCAAACCTTTAAGAAATGACAGCTTAGGTTTCTCTAAACCATAGTTCATTCGGTGTCATCTCAACGGAATTACGTGGTGCCCTATTTAAAGTGAATGTGGTTGTCTCTAATGCCTAACCCATAAATGATAGTGGTAATTCGATAAGAGACATCATGGTACGCACCATATCCAATAGGGTGCAACTATGATGTTCGGACACACCATCAAACTATGGTGTTCCAGCGCATTAATTGTGAAACAATTTCCACAATGTCTTAATTATGTGCCAAAGCTCAGAACTCAGATACTCATCTCTATGATCATATCATAGACAGTTCATCCTCTTGTCACGATGATCTTCAACTTCACTCTGAAATTACTTGAACCATTCAATAATTCAGACTTGTGTTTCATCAAGTAAATATACTCTACATCTACTCGAATCAAGCGATATTCACTGCATGCCTCAGCACTCTTTGGACTGCACACATCAAAATGTGTTACTTCCAACAAGTTGCTATCTTGTTCCATTTTACTGAAAAACGAGGCTTTTTAGTCATCTTGCCCATGTGGTATGATTTGCATATCTCAAGTGATTCAAAATCAAGTGAGTCCAAATGATCCATCTGCATGGAGTTTCTTCATGCGTATACACCGATAGACATGGTTCGCATGTCTCAAACTTCTCAAAACGAGTGAGTCCAAAGATCCATCAATATGGAGCTTCTTCATGCTTTTACACCAATATGACTTACATGGCGAAGGCCACAAGTAAGTGGTACTATCATTACTATCTTATATCTTTTGGCATGAAAATGTGTATCACTACGATCGAGATTCAATAAACCATTCCTTTAGGTGCAAGACCATTGAAGGTATTATTCAAATAAATAGAGTAACCATTATTCTCCTTAAATGAATAACAGACATGCGATAGACATAATCCAATCATGTCTATGCTCAACGCAAACACCAAATCTCGATGGTAGAGGGAGCGTGCGATGCTTGATCACATCAACCTTGGAAACACTTCCAACACATATCGTCACTCACCTTTAGCTAGTCTCCGCTTATTCAGTAGCTTTTATTTCGAGTTACTAACACTTAGCAACCGAACCGTATCTAATACCACGGTGCTACTAGGAGTAGTAGTAAAGTACATATTAACATAATGTATATCCAATATACTTCTATCGACCTTGCCACTTCTTCTCATCTACCAAGTATCTAGGGTAATTCCGCCTAGTGACTATTCCCTTATCACGTAGCACTTAGTCTCGGTTTGGGTTCAACCTTGGGTTTCTTCACTAGAGCAGCAGACTGATTTGCCATTCCATGAAGTATCCCTTCTTGCCCTTGCCCTTCTTGAAACTAGTAGTTTCTCCAACCATCAACAATTGATGCTTCTTCTTGATTTCTACTTTCGCGTGTCAAACATCGTGAATACCTCAAGGATCATCATATCTATCCCTCGATATCTTATAGCTCATCACGAAGCTCTAGCAGCTTGGTGGTAATGACTTTGGAGAAACATCACTATCTCATCCGGAAGATCGACTCCCACTCGATTCAAGTGATTGTTGCACTCGAGACAATCGAGCACAAGCTCAACGATTGAGCTTTTCTCCCTTAGTTTGCGTGCTAAGAAAATCGTCGGAGGTCTCATACCTCTTGACGTGGCACGAGCCCGAGATCTCAATTTCAGCCCTCAAACATCTCATATGTTCCGCGACGTTTCAAAAACATCTTTGGTGCCTTAATTCTAAACCGCTTATCCGAACTATCATGTAGTTATCAAACGCGTGTGTCCGATGTTCGCAACATCCACAAACGACGTTTGGGGTTCAAAGACACCGAGCGTGCATTAAGGACATGAGCTTTCTCTTGTCCGCATAATCGCCATCACAACTTTCAACTATATTTTCTCTAGGAACATATCTAAACAAGGGAACTAAAGCGAGCTTACGACATAATTTGCAAAGATCTTTTGACTATGTTCAGGATAATTAAGTTCATCTTATGAACTCCCACTCGATAGACATCCTCTCCGTCATCTAAGTGATTACATGATCCAAGTCAACTAGGCCGTGTCCGATCATCACGTGAGACGGACTAGTCATCATCGGTGAACATCTTCATGTTGATCGTATCTACTATACGACTCATGCTCGACCTTTCGGTCTCCGTGTTCCGAGGCCATGTCCGTACATGCTAGGCTCGCCAAGTTAACCCTAAGTGTTTTTGCTGTGTAAAACTGTCTTACACCCGCTGTATGTGAACGTAAGAATCCATCACACCCGATCATCACGTGGTGCTTAGAAGCGACGAACTGTAGCAACGGTGCACGCTTAGGGAGAACACTTCTTGAAATTTTGTAAGGGATCATCTTATTTACTACCGTCGTCCTAAGTAAACAAGATGCATAAACATGATAAACATCACATGCAATCAAATAGTGACATGATATGGCCAATATCATATTGCTCCTTTTGATCTCCATCTCCGGGGCTCCATGATCATCATCGTCACCGGCATGACACCATGATCTCCATCATCATGATCCCCATCATCGTGTCTTCATGAAGTTGTCTCGCCAACTATTACTTCTACTATTATGGCTACCGGTTAGCAATAAAGTAAAGTAATTACATGGCGTTGTTCAATGACACGCAGGTCATACAATAAATCAAGACAACTCCTATGGCTCCTGCCGGTTGTCATACTCATCGACATGCAAGTCGTGATTCCTATTACAAGAACATGATCAATCTCATACATCACATATCATTCATCACATTCTTCTTGGCCATATCACATCACATAGCATACCCTGCAAAAACAAGTTAGACGTCCTCTAATTGTTGTTTGCATGTTTTACGTGGCTGCTATGGGTTTCTAGCAAGAACGCTTCTCACCTCGCAAAACCACAACGTGATATGCCAATTGCTATTTACCCTTCATAAGGACCCTTTTCATCGAATCCGTTCCGACTAAAGTGGGAGAGATCGGCACCCGCTAGCCACCTTATGCACGGTGCATGTCAATCGGTGGAACTGCCTCACGAAGAGCGTGTAAGGTCGGTCCGGCCGCTTCATCCCACAATACCGTCGAAACAAGATTGGACTAGTAACGGTAAGCATATTGAACAACATCAACGCCCACAACTATCGTGTGTTCTACTCGTGCAAAGAATCTACGCAATAGACCTAGCTCATGATGCCATTGTTGGGGAACGAGGCGAAATTCAAAATTTTCCTCACGTGTCACCAAGATCTATCTATGGAGAAACCAGCAACGAGGGAAGGAGAGTGCATCTACATACCCTTGTAGATCGCTAAGCGGAAGCGCTCAAGAGAACGGGGTTGAAGGAGTCGTGCTCGCCGTGATCCAAATCACCGGAGATCCTAGTGCCGAACGGACGGCACCTCCGCTGCTCAACACATGTACAGCCCGGTGACGTCTCTCATGCCTTGATCCAGCAAGGAGAGAGGGAGAGGTTGGGGAAGACTCCGTCCAGCAGCAGCACGACGGCGTGGTGGTGATGGAGGAGCGTGGCAATCCTGCAGGGCTTCGCCAAGCACCGCGGGGAGAGGAGGAATACTTGGGAGAGGGGGAGGGCTGCGCCAGAACTTTGTGTGAAGCTCCCATGCGCCTCCCCACTATATATAGGGGTGGAGGGGCTGGTTTCTTGCCCTCCAAGTCCATTGGGGCGTTGGCCAAGGTGGGAGGAAAGAAATCCCATCATTTCCTTCCCCACCGATTGTTATCCCCCTTTTTAGCGATTTTGATCTTATCCCTTCGGGATATGATCTTATTCCTTCTAAGGGGGATCTTGCGCGCTTGACCAGGGGTGTGGGGCCTTGCCCCACTACCCACGTTCATGTGGGTCCCCCATGCAGGTGGGCCCCACTCCGAACCTTCTAGAACCTTCCCGGTACAATACCGAAAAATCCCTAACATTTTCCGGTGGACAAAATAGGACTTCCCATATATAAATCTTTACCTCCGGACCATTCCGAACTCCTCGTGACGTCCGGATCTCATCCGGACTCAACAACATTCGGTAACCACATACAAACTTCCTTTATAACCCTAGCGCCATCGAACCTTAAGTGTGTAGACCCTACGGGTTCGGAGACATGTAGACATGACCGAGACGTTCTCGGTCAATAACCAACAGCGGATCTGGATACCCATATTGGCTCCCACATGTTCCACGATGATCTCATCGGATGAACCACGATGTCAAGGACTCGATCGATCCCGTATACAATTCCCTTTGTCTAGCGGTATTTTACTTGCCCGAGATTCGATCGTCGGTATACCGATACCTTGTTCAATCTCGTTACGGCAAGTCTCTTTACTCGCTCCGTAACACATCATCCCGTGATCAACCCCTTGGTCACACTGTGCACATTATGATGATGTCCTACCGAGTGGGCCCAGAGATACCTCTCCATTTACGGAGTGACAAATCCCGCCTTGATCCGTGTCAACCCAAAAGACACTTTCGGAGATACCGTAATGCACCTTTATAGTCACCCGCTTACGCTGTGACATTTGATACACCCAAAGCACTCCTACGGTATCCGGAGTTACACGATCTCATGGTCTATGGAAGAGATACTTGACATTGGAAAAGCTCTAGCAAACGAACTACACGATCTTTGTGCTATGCTTAGGATTGGGTCTTGTCCATCACATCATTCTCCTAATGATGTGATCCCGTTATCAACGACATCCAATGTCCATAGCGAGAAACCATGACTATCTGCTGATCACAACGAGCTAGTCAACTAGAGGCTCACTAGGGACATATTGTGGTCTATGTATTCACACGTGTATTACGATTTCCGGATAATACAGTTATAGCATGAATAAAAGACAATTATCATGAACAAGGAAATATAATAATACTTTTATTATTGCCTCTAGGGCATATTTCCAACACCTTAGTGGAGACGTGGAGAGGAGGCCAGGGCAGGGCCGCGCGCCCCTCCCCCCTAATCCGAATATGACAAAGAGAGGGGGGGCGGCGCCCCCCCCCCCTTTCCTTCCTCTCTCTCCCTCCTCTTTCCCCCTTCTCCTAATCCAACAAGGAAGGGAGGGAGTCCTACTCCCGGTGGGAGTAGGACTCCTCCTGGCGCGCCTCCTCCTGGCCTGATGCACCTCCCCCCTTGCTCCTTTATATGCGGGGCAGGGGGCACCCTAGACACAACAATTGATCATTGATCTCTTAGCCGTGTGCGGTGCCCCCCTCCACCATAGTCCTCCTCGATAATATCATAGCGGTGCTTAGGCGAAGCCCTGCGTCGGTAGAACATCAACATCGCTCCCACGCCGTCGTCTTGACGGAACTCTCCTCGACACTTGGCTGGATCGAGTTCGAGGGACGTCATCGAGCTGAGCGTGTGCTAGAACTCGGAGGTGCCGTGCTTTCGGTGCTTGATCGGTCGGGCCGTGAAGACGTACGACTACATCAACCGCGTTGCTCTAACGCTTCCGCTTTCGGTCTATGAGGGTACTTGGACAACACTCTCCCCTCTCGTTGCTATGCATCACCATGATCTTGCGTGTGCGTAGGAAATTTTCGAAATTACTACGTTCCCCAACATGTTGTTATGCGGTTTGACCGATAAAGATCTTCATAGAATATGTGGGAGCCAATATGAGCATCCAGGTTCCGCTATTGGTTATTGACCGGAGACGTGTCTCGGTCATGTCTACATAGTTCTCGAACCCATAGGGTCCGCACGCTTAGAGTTAGATGATGGTTATATTATGAGTTTATGTGTTTTGATGGACATGACGAGGAATCTCGAAATGGTCGAGACATAAAGATCGATATATTGGACGACTATATTTGGACACCGGAATGGTTCCGGGTGAGATTGGGACAATACCGGAGCTCCGGGAGGTTATCGGAACCCCCCGGGAGGTATATGGGCCTTAATGGGCTTTAGTGGAGAGGAGGGAAAGGAGCAAGGAGGCGCGCCCCAAGCCCAATCCGACTGGGAGGGGGCCAGCCCCCCTTTCCTTCCTCCCTCCTTCCTCTTCCTTCCCTCTCCTTCTCCAAATAGGAAAAGGAGGAGTCCTACTCCCGGTGGGAGTAGGACTCCCCCCTTGGGCGCGCCTCCTCCTCTTGGCCGGCCCCCTCCTCCACTCCTCTATATACGGGGGAGGGGGTCACCCCATAGACACAACAATTGATCCTTGAGATCTCTTAGCCTTGTGCGGTGCCCCCCTCCACCTTAGTCTACCTCGACAATATCGTAGCGGTGCTTAGGCGAAGCCCTGCGTCGGTAGAACATCATCATCGTCACCACGCCGTCGTGCTTACGAACTCTCCTCAAAGCTCGGCCGGATCGGAGTTCGGGGGCGCCATCGAGCTGAGCGTGTGCTGAACTTCGGAGGTGCCGTGCGTCTGGTACTTGATCGGTCGGATCGTGAAGACGTACGACTACATCAACTGCGTTGTGTTAACGCTTCCACTTTCGGTCTACGAGGGTACGTGGACAACACTCTCCCCTCTTGTTGCTATGCAGCACCATGATCTTGCGTGTGCGTAGGATTTTTTTTGAAATTACTACGTTACCCGGCATGAGGGCCCTGGCGGTAGGGTATTTTTTCACGTTAACAGACGTGACGGCGCAGTTAAATCCTACCATCAAGATCTGTGGTGGTAGGCAATTATACCCTACCGCCGGACACTATGGCGGTAGCAAAAAGGGTCAGATCCCGAATTTTTTTGCAATCGGGGTCAGATTCGGCTAAACTTTCACAAAAGGGTCAAAACACCAAATTTTGCCGCCTCCCGAAGCCCATGCTGTTAGAAGGGATAGAGGGAGAGGATTGGCCGAATATGATGGATGTATTACTGAGCCTCGAGGGCTAGTATATATTGAGTACAAGACTTGAGGATAAGATGCCTCTCCTAAAGATAAGGTAGGAGACGGATTACAAATCCTAGACTACCAAACACATGTAACCCAAATATACCTCTAACATCCCCTCGCAGTCGTAGCGGTAGCGTTGCAAACAACATGAGTGTCACGGACAGTAGCAGCCGACGGCTGACATCCCCCCCCCCCCTAGTCGTAGCGGGAGCGCCGTGGACGGTGTCGCGTCGCGGACGCGTCGACTATAGAGGAAGTCGTCGAGTTGCTCAAGCGAGGTGATAGCCCTTTGTGTCGTTGTCGAGGTAGCCGAGAGCGTGGGTGGTGTAGCCATGGTCGAGGTAGCCGTGCGAAGAATGCCATGGTCGATGTCGAGTCGGGGTGGCCGGTGTCGAGGAAGTCGCTGTGGAGCCGCGGGCGCAAGGAGGCAACGAGTTAGTCATGGGCGCAGTGGTGTCGAAGTAGTGGTGTGCCAGGAAGAAGACGATGTTGACGAAGCGTCACGCCGGGTTTGCCAGACCCGAGGACATGTCGTAGACGAAAGCACGCGTTGGTGTTGCCAGCACCGGGCATGCGTAGACGGACGAAGACGAAACGCCGGCCGGGGACACGTCGTGGACGAAGGCACGCATCGGTGGTGCTAGCACCGGGCATGCATAGACGAGGGACCTGCATGAGCTGTACACCATGTCAAGGAGTCGTAGGGGCCAGTAGAGAAGGAGATTCAACGATGGTTGTGGCGCCAATCGACGCGGGGCCGATGTCACCAACGGTGGTCGGAGTAGACGAAGTGGTCGACGAAGATGACGGCGACGCTGGCGACGAGCTGGTGCTGGACGAAGACGAAGGGGGTGGATTGACGACGCGACTTGGGTGAGCGAGCAGCATCGGCGCCAAGGAAGTAGAGCGGTAGCAGCGGCCTAAGGTGGACTGACGACGCGGCTTGGGTGAGCGAGCGGCATCGGCGCCGAGGAAGTAGAGCGATAGCAGCGGCCCGAGCAGGCTGCGACTGCGGCAGCTGAGTTAGGAGCGCGGCGGCGGTGCTTGAAGTAGGCGAGGAGAACCCAACAGCGTGACGAAGACCGGCGTGGACAGTGGCGTTCCCGCGCCGATGGAGGTGGCGTGGCGCATACCACGGGAAGTTGACGCGCGGTGACGGCGGAGTGGACTTCGGTCCGCGGCGCTACGACCCGAAGGGGCGATGCAACGGCGGCGAGCAGGTCGGGGCGATGGCGGGAAGACTTCGAGGCGGCGGCATGGACAGCGTGCCGCATCGCTACGGCCCGATGGGGCGACGTAGCGGCGAAGCGCGGGTCGGTGCAACCGCGGGGACGGCCTCGGGGCGGTGGCGGGGAACCGCGTATCACAGCACTATGGACCGAAGGGACGACGCAATGGAGACGCGCGAGTTGATGCAGCCGTGAGGAAAACCACGAAGCGGCGACGCTGCCGCCCGCCGGGCAACGCAACGGTAGTCCGTTGCTCGATCGGTGGAGGGGCGCGCTGAACTCGGGGATGATCTTCACGGGACCTCCGGAGGCGCGCGCCACCGATGGGTCAGGTCGGTCGCACGGCGTAGATGAGGCGGATCGCGGCGGCGGGCGGGTGATCAATCCGATCGCGCACGAGGTCGGGGATGCCGCTCGGTGGAGGTGGGGTGCCGGCGGAGCCCGAGATGAAGCCGGCGATGACGGGCGGCATGGGACGACGCGCTGACAAGTGTGTCACCGGGGACGCGTGGGCGGCCAACGCAGCGCCGGTGCCCGGGCAGCGATGCCCGAGCGGCCAAAGCAACAACGTCACCCGAGCGGTCAGGCCCGAAGCGACGAACACAACATCGTGCGGAGGCAAGCCGTACATACACGGCGGAGGCAGGAGGTGATGCAGGAGTCTCGGTCAGAGCAGGGCGCCGACGGCTGACGTAGAGCTACGGGCAGGCAGACACGCGAATGACAACCGTGACGGGCTGCTGCGTCGCGCAAGGCCGCTGGGTCGGAGAAGAGGGGAAGTGGTCACGCCGGTGTCGGAGTAGAGGCGCTGGTCGACGGCAGCAGCGGGCGACGCAAACCGATCTTAGATCGGAAAACCAAAAAGAAAAACGCCAATCAAGACTACCGGTGAGTGAGAAAAAACTGAAGCAAAGGCTCGGGAAAAGACTCTCTAGGGTAGCTGGTCAACAGGGCCGGCGAACGAACCCTAGTTACGGATGGCGTGTCCCCCGACGACGGTCATGAAGGCCGACTGCCCCGGGGGCAGCGGGTGTGGCAGAAGCGGTGGGCGTCAGCTAGGGTTTGGATCGGTTAAGCTGATACCATGTTAAAAAGGATACAGAGGGAGGATTGGCGGAATATGATGGGTGTATTATTGAACCTCGAGGACGAGTATATATTGAGGACGAGTATATATTGACTACAAGACTTGAAAGGCACGATGCCTCTCCTAGAAATAAGATAGAAGATGGATTACAAATCCTAGACCATCAAACACATATAACTGAAATAATATCTCTAACACAGGCCAACCTTCCTACCCACCATTCTGTCCGTACCATTACACTACACAATGCGATTACTTGCAGATTCCGAGGAAACAAAACATGATTAAAGGAGGTTAAAAGACAACTTGTTTAAATCTTTGCACTGGAAGAACCTTAGGCATAGATGCACATCACAATCATCCACAGCTACGCTGATCAGGTAATCAGTTGTCACTTTGTCACAAATATTATTCCGACTGTACAGAAGGATCTGAGCAACAATATGCACACTCGTTTGTCTATGTACTGTACCTGTGTACCACAATTTGATGGAACTTATTTACTTCTCTACCCCCTTTCCCCCTTTTACCTTCTCAATCGACTCCATTGCTTCTTCAAATGATTTCTGCGCATCAAATAGACAAAACACGACTTCATGTCACTAGTAGTAAGTAGTAATCGTTTTTTTCTACAACACTAGTACTAGTAAGTAGTAACAGCAAGAATAAGAAGTACTAGTCATATGCAGATGATGCCTCACACGATATTTATATAATTATAATAATCCTCCTCTTTGTTTCTCACTTACCCTACCCAGCATAACTAAGGACACATGTTAACTAAGCTGCCCGAGGGGTTTCTTATCCCTCCACACACGAAATTACACACCTAACAAAACTGATGTACGGGAGTAGCTAGGCCTTGCAACCTTTAAATCTAAGATATACTACCCTCACGTACAAGAAAAAAGGTGTAAGAGATATAAAGTACTATGACAGGGAAGTTGTAATCAGAGTCAAAACAAGACACACTTTTACTATCTTATATAAGCAAGAAAAGAAAGTGTGTGAGCTCATTATAGCCGCTACTGCTAAGCATGCCAATAAGATTTGGTGTACATATATGTGTAGAACATTTAAACTCAATATATGATTTAGTGAACGCAAATTCCTCAAGTAAAGAAGAATAATCATTTCTACACATTGTTAAAAATATTGGCCGACATTTAAGGCCAGTTAATCCTGAATCCGTAGGTCAAGGATGCGATAACACGAGCCCGCCAACCCTCCCCCCCTCCCCGAGACTAGCAGCACGGCAGACGAGCTTGCCTCCCTTCTTCCTGCTCCAGGTCGCCGCCCCCTCCCCAAGCAGTCTGTGCTATATGCTGATCTGCTTTGTGTTATGCTATATGTTGCTCCTGCTCTATGTTATATGCTGTTGCTGCTGCTTATTGCATCTCCTTTATTGATGCTGCTGCTGCATTATTGCTATATGTAGCTAAGATATATAATATATACAACAACAACAACAACAACAACAACAACAACAACAAAGCCTTTAATCCCAAACAAGTTGGGGTAGGCTAGAGGTGAAACCCATAAGATCTCGCAACCAACTCATGGTTCTGGCACATGGATACCAAGCTTCCACGCACCCCTGTCCATGGCTAGTTCTTTGTTGATGCTCCAATCCTTCATATCCTTCTTTACGGACTCCTTCCATGTAAAGTTCGGTCTACCCCGACCTCTCTTGACATTATCGGCATGCTTTAGCCGTCCGCTATGCATTGGCGCTTCTGAAGGCCTGCGCCGAATATGTCCAAATCATCTCAAATGATGTTGGACAAGCTTCTCTTCTATCGGCGCTACCCCAACTCTATCTTGTATATCATCATTCCGGACTCGGTCCTTCCTTGTGTGACCACACATCCATCTCAACATGCGGATCTCCGCCACACCTAACTGTTGAACATGTCGCCTTTTAGTCGGCCAACACTCAGCGCCATACAACAAACATTGCGGGTCGAACAACCGTCCTATAGAACTTGCCTTTTAGCTTTCGTGACACTCTTGTCACAGAGAATGCCAGAAGCTTGGCGCCACTTCATCCATCCGGCTTTGATTCGACGTCTCACGTCTTCATCGATATCCCCATCCTTCTGCAGCATAGACCCTAAATATCTAAAGGTATCTTTTTGAGGCACCACGTACCCATCATGGCTAACCTCCTCCTCGTGCCTATTAGTTTTAGTACTGAAACCGCACCTCATGTACTCGGTTTTAGTTCTACTAAGCCTAAAACCTTTGGATTCCAAGATTTGTCTCCATAGCTCTAACTTCTTATTGGCCCCCGTCCGACTATCATCGACTAGCACCACATCATCCGCAAAGAGCATACACCATGGGATATCTCCTTGTATATGCCTTGTGACCTCATCCATTACAAGAGCAAAAAGATAAGGGCTTAAAGCCGATCCCTGATGCAGTCCTATTTTAATCGGGAAGTCATCAGTGTTGCCATCACTTGTTCAAACACTTGTCATAACATTATCATACATGTCCTTGATGAGGGTAATGTACTTTGCTGGGACTGTGTGTTTCTCCAAGGCCCACCACATGACATTTCACGGTATCTTATCGTAGGCCTTCTCTAAGTCAATGAACACCATATGCAGGTGCTAATTACCTACCAATGAATGGGTTACTGATAATTTCAGTTAATAGGCTGATTCACCGATTAATCCCTACTCCTCACCTGACCGAGCAGCTACAAGTTACCAAGGGGTCAAGTTCAATTACATAAGAAAATTGAAAACTCTCAAAAACTGATGTTCATTTTCTAACCAGTTGGATACAACTTTGGAAAACATGAAGCTGTTCCATAGTTTCCAAAGGGTGGTTCATCATTGGAAGGTACAAGAAAATCCAAACTGAAGCATTCTAACTACCAACTGGGGAAAATGAAAAGGGCATCTCCATCATCTTCCGCACTTAACCTGAACTTATCAGTGAATTGCAATCTTTCTAGCTTAACAAACAAACTGGACGCATTACAGTGATGGTCACAATCAGATAAGGAGAAGGTATCACATAGATAACGTTAAAAGGATTAAGTTTCACCGTTTGATGTTTTGTACCACCTTTTCCCTTCTAACAATTCTAATCAACTGCATATTATAAGCTTCACTCAGCTTTTGTCACTCAACAACCAAATCAACTTGCTCTTGACCGAAATAAAATCAAAAGAACAAGGGTTAAATCATTAAACCAAAAGAACTGATGTGGATACCAAGAGAGAAAAGAAATAAATGAGAATGAAAGTTACTCAAGATAAAGCACTAGAAGTTCACCAGCTATATACACTTACCCCCGAGTTATTCATGTTCCAGAGTTCCAGAATACTTCCATCAAGAAAAGCTGCACCAGAAAGCAATACACTGCAGTGCAGAATTATCATCATCAGCCATCGAACTCAACCGCTATCATAATAAAAATAATGGGAGGCCATTCGGACTAGAACAGTTGATAAGAGAAAGAAACCATGCTGCGCTCGAGTCTGTGCCTTCGTGAAGAAGTCCATCAACTGTAACTCAGAGGGCACATAGTGAAGAGCGAGAACCTCATCCTGCACAGCAGCACGCACAAAGGATGCATCCACACCGATATGCTTGGTGAGCTCATGCTTCACCGGGTCACGCGCAATACTGATAGCACCTGTACTGTCCGACAATAAGGGAGTCGATGTAGTAGCAGACACACCAAAGTCCTGAAGTAACCATCGTAACCAGATCACCTCAGCCGTCAACATAGCCATCGCTCGCAACTCAGCTCTATACTCGAGCGAGAAACTACAATCTGTTTCTTTGTCTTCCAGGCAATGAGAGAGCCGCCAAGAAAGACACAGTAAACAGACAACAAGCGTCGATCAGAAGGATCACTAGCCCACGTAGCATTAGAGTAGGCATGGAGCTGGAGAGAGCTGGAGCGGGGAAAGAAAATGCGGTGAGATATCGTGCCATGAAGATATCGTAGAACACGGAGGAAGTGACTATAGTGGACAGAGGTGGGGCTGAAACGAACTGACTGAGAATGTGAACAAGATAGGATATGTCAGGATGAGTAACAGCGAGATAGAGTAGGCTCCCAACGAGGTGGCGATAGCGAGTGGGATTAGGAAGAGGATCACCATCATACGCACGAAGCTGAACGTTGAGCTCCATAGGAGTCACGACAATGCGCTCATCACCAAGAGCGGCTCTAGCAAGAAGATCCTGAATATATTTTTTTTGGAAGATGAAGAAGCCATTAGAGGTCGAAGAAACCTCAATCCCAAGAAAATAGTGAAGGGAACCAAGATCAGACATCAGAAACTGGTCGCGAAGGCAGGCCTTAACAAAGGCAATGTAGAGTCGTCGCCGGTGATGATCATGTCATCTACATATAGAAGGAGAAGAGTCCGACCATGAGAAGTATGAATAAACAAAGCGGGATCATGATCATTGGGCGAGAAGCCCCCGGCAGTCACGACAGATGCAAACTGCTCGAACCAGGCATGAGGGGCATGTTTAAGACCATAGAGGGAGCGTCGAAGTCGGCATACCATATCATCAGGAACAGAGTACCCCGGTGGTGGCTGCATATAAACCTCCTCACGCAACTCACCATTGAGAAAGGCGTTCTGAACGTCAAGCTGAGACACAAATCAATGACGAACAGAAGCCACAACAAGGAGAGTGCGGACAGTGGTCATGTGGGCCACATGAGCGAATGTCTCATCATAATCGCGTCCCTGCTCCTGCTGAAAGCCACAAGCCACAAGACGAGCTTTGTAGCGCTCAAGAGAACCATCGGAGCGAGTCTTAATCTTATAGACCCACTTGCACGTGATTGGACAAACACCGGAAGGGAAACCAGATCCCACGTGCCAGGACGCTCAAGGGCAGCAATCTCCTCGGCCATCACAAGCTGCCATTCAGGCTGAGTCAGGGCAGCCCGATAGGAAGTCGGTTCAGCAACAACAGAGAGGTCGTACTAGTCAGGAGAATAGCAATCAGATGGGGAGCGAGGCCGAGCACGGAGATTATGAACCGGTGGAGGCGTGAAAGGAGGTGCTCTGGAAGTGGAAGACACGTCAAGAGAATCATCCTCAACACGAGGGCGGCGACTGTAGTGGAGAGGAAAAGGAGAGAGAGGCCGACATACCGGAGAGGACGGTGGGGAGGAGGATGGAGGGGAAGGTGGTGTCGGTGGCGTAGGAGGAAAAGTGAGACATGTCGGAGGAAGGGGGGAGACATGAGGCACATAGGAGGGTGTATCAGGAAAGAGAAGGAAAGAAATACCATCCATAGAAAAGCTCGAGGAGGAAGGGCGGGGGTAGTACGAACGAGACTCATTGAAAGTCACACCACACAAAATGCGCAACCGACGACCAACAAGATCCCAACATCGATAGCCCTTGTGCTCATCACTATAGCCAAGAAAAACACACTCAACCGTCTGACAGTCAGTTTGGTGCGTTCTCGCGGGGCAAGAAGAACATAGCACACACATCCAAACATACGAAGAGCTGAGTAGTCAGGAGAACGACCAGTGAGACACTCCATAGGAACACCACCCTGCAAGGCAGTCGATGGATGAATGTTGATGAGATAGGTGGATGTGGAAACGGCCTCAGCCCAAAAGTGGGGTGGAAGAGAAGCGGCGATCATCAACGCAGGAGCCGTCTCAAGCGGATAGCGATGCTTCGTTCATAGCGCCATTCGAGCATGGGCGCTGGACATGAGAATCTGGCGAAGAGTACCTGCTCAAGAAAACCACACAACAACCGGGAGATATACTCTCCGGTGAGTCGAGACGAAAAAGTACGAATAGGCGTGAAAAACTGGGTGTGAACCATGGCAGCAAACCGCTTGTATATAGAGAGAACCTCGCTGCGAGATTTCATAAAGTAGAGCCAAGTGTAGCGAGAGAAATCATCCATAAACATAACATAGTAGCAATGACCACCTTTCGATCAAAGGGAACATGACCCCATACATCAGAATGAACTAAGTCAAAAGGATGTCGAGATACCGACTCACTAGTAGGATAAGGTAACTGGGTCTGTTTGCCAAGTCTACAACCATCACAATGTAAATAAAAAGACAGAGTAGAAAGAGTGCCACGACTAGCAACAGGAAGGGGTGTGCCATCGGCAGTGAGAACATTAATAGGAGAATCAAGAGGTCGAGGAGAAGACAACGCGAAAGAATCAGAAGACATATGAAAAGAAGCTCCAGAATCCAGAACCCACGGAGATGTACCTGACTCTGTAGGTGCCGGCGGTGATGGAGAGATGAAAGCAGTCACAGCAGCAGCGGAACCCGTAGATGAAGAGCCGGAGGAAGCCAGTATGCGCTTGAGCCGCACAATGTCCTGGTCAGTGAGTGACGGAATCGAGGAAGACGCATGAGTCCCACTGGAAGAAGAGCGCCTCTGGTCTCGCTGCTTCTGGCGACAATCAGAATCTTGGTGACCTGGCTTGGAGTAGTAGCCACAGAAGGTGTCACGGCGTGACCGACCCTTCTCTGCATAAGGGCTGACAGAGATAAGACCACATCGCTGCAACGGTGCCGAGGCCCATGAACTCCGAAGCAAACTGGGGGAGGACACTCGCAGTGAGAACAGCAGCATCTCAAGCATCATCATTGCACCACTGAGTGTAAGCAAACAGATCATCTCGGTAGACAGAAAGAGCATCTGAATAAGTTGATACCTGCTGATCATAAGCATCAACCGCAGCATCATCGAGAGCCTTGGTTGCATCCCGATCAGCCTGGGAAGCATCAGCAGCAAGAACAGGCGGCACCGACGGGGTAGGAGCCACGGGAGCAACAGGGCATGGCGGACAGGGGACCTCGCCAGAGAGAACGCCCCACAAGAAAAGACCGGGCATGTGGATACGCATGAAGCCCCCACAAACTCAGCATAGTTGGTGCCATCGAAGATCACCGAGCACCGAGGAACAGAGACATGGCCAGAAGAAGACATGATGAGCTCTCTGCTTTTTTTAAGTCAACCTTCACATGAAGCCCGATCTGGATTGGGCACGACCGGGAATCGGCCTGGACGCAGTGGCCAAGTGGACTAGAGGCGACGCAGCACGGGCGGATCGAGGCGCGGCGGCGCGGAACGAGGAGAGCGGCGGCGATGGACGGGCAGGCGGCGCGGCTACCGAGGCGGCGGCAATGCCAGACGCAAGCGGCGCGACGAGGGAGGGGAGCGTGAGGCAGGACCGGCGGCAGCGGAGGTCAAGCGAGCAGCGAATCCAGTGGCGAGCCAGCGTCGGATCTGGCGAGGGCGGCGAGTGGCAATGAATGGCGCGGATCCAGCGAGGTGGCGGAGATGAGGAAGATTAGGGACGGGGCCTAGCAGCGGCGGCGGCTAAGGTGGAGCACGCACGGAGTTGCATCGTGCGGGAAAGAGGCTAACCTAGCATCTGATACCATGTTGGATAATGAGCAACTACATTCACAGGGGACCAAAGACCAATACATGTACATGTGTGGTAAAGTGCAAGAAACCCCTTATACAATGGGGATATACAGAAAAGGGACTATACACATCTAACAATTACTACATAAAACGCTAAAGGGAATCACAGGAGTTTGCAATGTTAAGCATATGGATCTCCTGGTAGGCGGTAGCACACGCCATGACCGGTCATAATTTAGCACCCTCCAGGACATTCTCTCAGCCATGTGGGATGAGTTACGTTGACATGTGCACGTAACATCTACTTCCTTTGTTCTTTGGCTGGCCACTGAACGTGGTCGACTCTTCGAGTGAATTTCCCATCAGAGTATAAGTGCATCAAACTGTTTAATCTCACTCAGGTAATTATATTATTCTGTTTGAGTGATCCAGTGTTATTAATACCTGCTATTACTTTCTAGTACATGTATGTCTATTCTATCATGATTAATAGTTTATTTGCCTGGACATCAGTTTCATGTTGCTTTGTGTGGAGCTGTCTTGTTCTTCCCATACTAGCACGATCAACAATACTTTGTATGCTTTGCGCTCTCCTGCCTACTCTTAATCAGTTGGTTAGTGGAGTTAATTTATCTCTTGGGTACTGACTTGCAATTCAATTAAAAGTGATTCGGTTATTACTTCATATTGCATGTATTTTTCAGAGAAATTAAATAAGTAAAAAAAATCATTAGCTTTAGCACTCCAAACATCACTAGAGAATAACTTGTCATTGTGACTTCATTAGCTTTAGCACTCCAAACATCACTAGAGAATAACATGTCATTGTGACTCATCTTCATATTTAAGGACTGAATACGGAAAACCTTAAAGATGGCAGTCTAAGTACGTGAGTATTACTTACCCTAGAACTTGTGGTGGGTTATACTACAGGTGACACCTGCTGGCTTGTCAGCAGGAGGTGGATCTTGAGGTAGCAAACATAACTGCTGCGTGTATCATCTTTTTGGAGCAGCTCTATGACATGCAAATTTATCGTGGAGCTACGGGATGTGTTAGACCACCAATTCGTGGTTTCAGAATCAGGGTGCTAGATCTAGGTGGTCGAACAATACCACAACAACAAGGCAGTTGATAATGAGTCGGTGATAAGGCAGTCCCACGATCCTACAACAATAGTGGATAAGATGGCTCAATCCGATGTTCAAGACAACTCCAAGTTTGTTGTAGGGGCATAATTCCTAAAATCTCCATCATGGAGAAGTTTTGCCGCTGCACTTAATCATGAAGTTTGATGACTCGACTGCTGACCAGGATGTGGAGGAGAGACGTGGCTTGTGTCACACATGACAGGGCATCAAAATCCAATCTAGTAAGCAACAAACTTTAAGGCGCCACCTGCTTTAAGTGCAGTGAGGTAGGCCACAAGGCCAAGATATGTATGCCACAACAGGGAAGGCGGGAAGAATGGCTCGCAAGGGTAGAACTCTAGGCGTCTAGTACCTCACTGTATGATTATTCATTATACCCTTGTTCTACTTATAGGTTATAGCATGTCAATTGTCAATCCACTGATTGGTTGGTTCATACAAGAGCCAAAACTCATGCATGTGCCAACAGTTCTTCCTTTCTTGATAGGAAACAGCTCAGGTCTGCTGCTTTTGGAGTAGGGAAGATCAACTTGAAGCTTACTTTGCAAAAAAGTATCACTCTGGGGAATTTTCTGCACCTGCATTCGTTAAAGAAGGCTATGTCCAATGTTGAGATGGCTTTAAATTGGTTTTCAGTCCAATAAACTCATTATTTTCAAATCTGGTTCATTTATTGGAAAAAACTGTGTGCAGGGGCTTGTTCCATGTTAATTTGTTCGATTCCTCGATAGATTTGTTAACAACACTGACACTCACATTGTTCCATGTTAGTTTGGCATTTAAGCCCCTCGCTACTACTTAGCATTGATTTTAGCACCAATCTGTGCCATCTAACCCATGATCATTATAGGATTTGTGAGCCAACTTCACCGACTCATCATCAACCACCATTCCACCAAGAGTAGCCATATGATCATGTCAATTTTGGTTTCACAGTTATGAATCAGAAGTACTCTGTCAACAGCCAAAACAGTTATGAAGTAAGAATGCCATTGCATGAGGTGGAACAGGTATTGAAGTATATGACGAAATTTCTTTGGAAAAATGTCTGATTCTGTTTTTTGGAACTGATTGCCAGCTCCAAGCGCATTCACATTTGACCCAACAGCAATGATAACAAATATTCTAGTACTTGTGGTAACCCAATTTGGAGGTTTGGTTCTGTTGAATTTCTTACACCAAGACATCCATAAACCATACTGTGTAACAATCATGCAATGGTATTGGACTCTCTCTTGAAAGTTGAAAACTTAACAAAATTAGTGCAAGAGCCCTCTGCGCGGCGCCATTAGGAACTCAAGAAACAAAAGTATTGATGCCAATTTGGTACCTGGAGAAGCCGAGATTGAGAAGGAACCTTCGCCGCGTCATCGCCTTCAGCAACAAGCCCCAATCGTATCCCACCGATGCGCCGCCGCCTCCCGGAGGCGGCCGTCGCCAAGAACTTTCTCTGTGCCCGTAGCCGTAGCCGTGCGAACCCGAGGAGGAGGCCCAGGTGGAGGAGGATGTGCGGACATAGGAGGAAGAGCGGAGACGGAGGTCGTACTCGGCCCTCCTTCGGTCGTCGGAGAGGACGTGGTAGGCGTCGGAGGCCTGGCGGAAGCGCCGCGCGGCTTCGGCTCGGGCACCGGCGTCGCCGGATTGAGCGTGGCGGTCGGGATGGTCGCGCAGGGCGCGGCGGCGGAAGGCGGCCTTGACCTCGGCCTTGGTAGCGTCGGGCCGCACCCCGAGCGTACCGTAGTGGTCGCCCATGGCGCGCAGAGGGTTTCGCCTCCCTGTAGAATGGATCGCGAGCAAGCACGACGAGGAATCGAGGAGGAAGGCGACGACGACGGCAGCGTGGCCGCTCTTACCGCCGCCCGTTCTTCCAGAGCTATTAGACTGATGGGCCGGGCCGGTCTAGCTTATTTGACTAACCCACTGATACATGATTACTGGCCAGAAATGTAGAATAATTGATTCTCAAACCAAATTTAAAATATAATTGCTTTGGGATTAACCGAAAACAGATTTTAATCTCTTGAGTAGAACACCTGATTATATGCAAATAAGGGTGGCACTAATCAGACTTTTAGAGATTGCCCATGACCATGGCCTTCCTGTGGTGTGGTGTGGAGGTGGTTGATAAAGTGGTAACAGAGATGCCGTAGTTGTGGAGGAAGCCCATGGACGCCGACACTGACCATGGAGGTGGCCAGCGATGGTCTATGATATATCTGGCAATAGAGATTTCAACCTTCTCATTATATATATTATTCTCTGTTATTTCAATTTCTATGGAGGTGGCCAGTGATGATATGGCAGAGATTTCAACCAAATATTTGTTCTATGTCTGAACTTTTAATGATATATTATTTTCCGTGTTCATATTTTCTTGTTCATGCTTTATTACAGAATTGGTATGTCATTTCATTTTTTTTCGAAAAGGGGAAACACCCCGGCCTCTGTATCATCATGATGCACACAGCCATTGGTATGTCATTTGATAGTTTAGTAAACTGAGAGTGCGGTCAGAAAAAAAAATCAATGGGTTTCAATATAAGCACCCCAACTCATCAGCCCTACAAATTTGATTCTAATATGTTCAAAACTCTACCATGTCAGAAAAAAACCCAAAATACGTTTTGAACTCCACTTTAGTATTTCTCTAACCCGCCGAACATTTTCTGTGACGCAAAAATCGTCACGGAATATACACATACCTAATGACGACCAAATGTGTCACCTAAAATCAGGCCAGAATGTCACCAAAGTACTTGAGGAGCTGATCCGGGAGAAAATCAACTGGTGACGAACAACAATCACAGAAAATGCATTTTTTGGTCCGTCACTAGGATTTTCGTCACAAAATAGCACCAAATTTGTAGTGAGGAGACGAGAGTCAGACGACGACAAGAAGGGCAGGTCGTCATGTAGAGATCAGGTGGCGGAGCGGTGGCGTTCACGTAGGCACAGACAAGTCAATGACACCGTGACCACGAGGTGGACGAGGAGGGGAGCGCCGCTGACAATGATATAGACCTGGGTTGGGTCATAGGCCTGACCTATACGTCCTACCCAAGGTCACTACCCTAGAAGCAAAGAAGCTCAAGAGACAGCAATGAGTGCCCGGTAAAGGCGTCGAGTGCAATCCACTCGACCAATCAATCACTCGGGTACCCCTACTTCCTGATGTCACACGACCAGTCAATCACTCGACCATACAAGAAACCACTCGACCTACTGAAGACCAGGAGTCGCTCAAAACAGCAACAGTCAAGCATTCACTCTGTAGTCTTTAAAGTCATTCAAGGCACTTATGGCTAGCGTTATCAGTAACGCCCCATCTTTATGTACATTAAACTCTTGGTAACGGGGGATGGCCAGGGTCCTGGCTCACTCTATATAAGCCACGCCCTCCTCTGGCACAAGAGTTCGCACCCCCTGTAACACACACTCTTATAATCCAGTCGACCGCCTCCGGGCACCGAGACATAGGGCTTTTACCTCCTCCGAGAGGGGCCTGAACTCGTAAACAGTTGCGTACAATCTCACCGTAGCTAGGACCTTGCCTCCTCATTTGTACCCCCTATACTTACTGTCAGACTTAGAACCACGACAGTTGGCGCCCACCATGGGGCAAAGCGTCTTAGCGACTCCCAGCGAGGTTGCATTTTCTTCAATCTTCATCACTATGGTTTCCGACGGCGGTTTGGTCATGGGCCGCGAGTTCCGACTCGGCGCGCTCACTTTCGTCGCCGACAACTCCGCCTGGCTCCAGGAGGCCCCCTCGATGTCGAGGCTCTCCCGGTTCATGGCTCGGCGCACTTCCGCGCGAGTTCCTGCGGCGTCCTCCTTCGGCAGCCATCTTCCCCGTACCTGTCGGTCATCATGTTGCCATCTCACTCCGCTGGACGCCGCCGCAAGCGGTCTGGGCATTTGCGGCTCCAGCGGTGGGTGAGACATGCGGTGGCTCGACAGGCCTTCACCCCCCAAGTCGCGGCGATCGAGCCCGACATGTTTTCCCGCGGATCGCTCGACCTGTCGACTGATTTTGCAGATACCTTTTCCGAGAGCGGGATTTGTGACCCTGCGGCGGAGGTCCTCATGGTCGACTCCCATAGCGGTCCGCCTGGTTTTCGTCGTAGCGGCCACGGCGGTAGAAGCGGTGGCCCGTCACTCGACCGTGAAGAATATCAGCCCCAACCTCTCAATTCGCGTCAGAGGGAGGAGTTGCATCATCGCAACATGGAGGCTCTCCAGACCCCCATTGTAGGGGAAACAGCCGAGGCTCAGACCTTGGAGGCAGTGCACCTGGCCACTCTGGCTGAGCGCACCCGTCCGGAGAATCTCCAACATTCTCTCGACGAGCGTGCTCGCCGACTGATCTCCGAGTCCAGTCGACGTCCGCGGCAATTATTTCCACCGAAAACTCAGGTATTCCGTACACCGATTCAGAATTTGGCAGACTCTGCGCATATTGCAGAGTCCATTCAGTCGTCCCGTTTGGAGGCTGGAAGAGGCTTGGAACATATCAAAATGCTGCTCCAAGCAGCAGGAGACCAGAACTCCGTTGTGTCGATCGCGAAACGCAGAATCCACAATGCAGATCGGAGAGCGATACTGTTCGATCGGCACACAATCCTAGGTCCCCTTTGCGGCATGGAGGTTGTGATCACCGCCAGGATCGGCACCTGAGAAGAGCTCATGGAGAATATGATCGTGAGTATGCCCGCGACAACTACTGTCGACCGCCTTCGCCCCTTCCGAGGGACGGGTCGTATGCGCCCCGGCACCATGACGACATGCGTCCGTATGGGAATGACCGCAGAGTTCCAGTCGGCCCAGAGAGCCCGACTTCGATGTGAGGTCTATCCTTGTGCAGGGTTTGGTCGACCGGAACATAGCATACAGAGAAGGGCTGGATAGGGACAGACCCAGTGGAGGCAGAGTCCATGTTTCCGGCCTAGAGTGTTTTGGAAGAGCCATTAGAGCCGCTGAGATTCCTCATAACCCGACCGGCAATGGCGTCGATAAGTTCTGGTAGTCGAAGCCCGATACGTGGCTCGAAGACTACCGAGTGGCTGTGCACATTGGTGGCGGCAGCGATGAGGTGGCCATGAAGCACCTTCCTATGATGCTTGAAGGTTCTGCCAGGGCTTGGCTGAATCAGTTGGCCCCTGGGAGCATTTTGAGTTGGGATGAGTTAGCCCGAGTGTTAACCAGAACATTTGAGGGCACTTGCAAGAAACTTGCTGGTCTACCGGAGCTGTAACATTGCGTGCAGAAACCGAATGAAACCCTGAGGGACTACATCCAAAGATGGATCACTCTGCACCACACAGCGGAGAATGTTGAAAGTGCAACTAATCCCCGGGTGGTTTTGGTAATTAATAACAACATATATATCATTGAACTAATCATTTCTTGAGAATATTTCAGAAAGTTCAGTGATATGGGTATGGCAATGACTGATGATGTGGACCCCTCAAAATGCTAAGGAAAACATTGGCAAAAGCTCAAGACTCCATTTTTGGTTTAGTGATCCAAGATCACATTGAGTCCATAGGAAAGCCAATACTATTAAAAGGGGGTGAGGTTATGATGATGATCTGGTTGCTCTAAGTGCTTAGTGATTTATCTCTCAAACTATCAGCAATCTTTCATTCCAACATAAACTCATAAGTAATCTCGGTCCCACCGATTCCAAACTCAGATCACACCGAGATGAACCACCTCGACCATATACCCAAACCCTAAGAATCTCGGATTTTCCGATTCCAAACTCGGTCATTCGAAATTGGTGTTGCCAAGCTTCACGTAACCTACGTACTCAAATCGGTGTCACCGAGATGTGAAAGTCGGTCCCACCAAATTGGCAAACCCTAGACTTTGGAAGAATCGGACTAGCAAGAGATTGTATTTTCGGTCCCACCGAAAATCCCAACGTTCTAAGATTTGAACTTTCGGTCTCACCGAGTTGTCAACTTCGGTCCGACCGAGATTGGTCAAATGTGTGTAGCAGTTGGATTTTGTGTGGAGGCTATAAATACCCTCCACCTCCTCTTCATTAGTGGAGAGAGCCATCGAAAGAACTACCACTCCTACCTTACATTTACGAGAAGAAAACTACCTACCCTTGTGTTGAGATCAAGTTGCTCCACTCCCACCATATGAAACTTGATTTCTAGCCTTCCCAAGTTGCTTTCCACTCAATCCCTTCCTCCACCACAGCCAAATCGGTGAGGAGAGTTGAGTGTTGGGGAGATTATCATTTGAAGCACAAGAGCAAGGAGTTCATCATCACCAACCCCATCTATTACCTTTTGGAGGTGGTGCCTCCTAGATTAGTTAGGTGTCGCTTGGGAGCCTCCGTCATGATGTGGAGTTGAACCAAGGAGTTTGTAAGGGCAAGGAGATCGCCTACTTCGTGAAGATCTACCCGAGTAAGGCTAGTCCTCCGTGGGCGTAGGCCATGATGGCATAGACAAGGTTGCTTCTTCGTGGACCCTTCGTGGGTGGAGCCCTCGTGGACTCACGCAGCCGTTACCTTCGTGGGTTGAAGTCTCCATCAGCGTGGATTGACGATAGCACCACCTATCGGAACCACGAGAAAAATCTCCGTGTCACCAACTTGCGTTTGCTCTTCTCCACCTCTCATTTACTATCGTGCAATTTACTTTCCGCTGCCACAACTCTAGAATTGCATGTGTAGGGTGATACTTGACTTGGTTGTCATTGTGAACTTGCTAAGAAACTACTCCAATCAAAAGGCAAAATTTTAAGTTGTCAAGTAGTCTAATCACCCCCTCTAGACATACTTCCGATCCTACAAGTGGTATCGAGCTTTGGTCTCCATTGGATTGGTTTCCATTGCATTGGACTCCATAAGCTTGGTTTCACAACCTAGGAGAGTATGGCGTCTAGTGAGGTAATTTCCGTAGAGGTCCTTACTTTGATGGTTCAAACTTTGCTAGTTGGAAGCATAAAATGAAAATGCATATTCTTGGACATAACCTCGCGCATGGGGCATTATTTGTGTTGGCTTGCAAGGTGAGTTCTTGAAGAAGGAAAAGTTCGGATCGTGAAGCTCTGCGGATGAGTTGCGGATGTTCTGAACAATGCTCAAGCTTGTGACATTCTCTTCAATGCTTTGTGTCCCGAGGAGTTCAACAAGATCAGCCGTCTTGAGAATGCAAAAGAGATTTGGGATACTTTGGTGAAATGCACGAAGGTACCGAGTCCGTGAAGGAATCAAAGCTAGATGTTCTTCAAGGTCGACTTGACAAGTTCAAGATGAAGGAAGGTGAAGAATTCATTGAAATGTATTCTAGGCTTGCTCTCATCACCAATGAGATGGCAGGCTTAGGAAGCGAAGAAATGACCGACCGATTCATCATCAAGAAGATTCTCAGAGCTTTGGATGGAAAGTATGACACCGTGTGCACTTTGATCCAAATGATGCCAAACTACAAAGATCTCAAGCCTACAGAAGTCATTGGAAGGATTGTTGCTCATGAGATGACACTTAAAGATAAGGAAGAGCTTCACAACAAGTCAAGTGGTGCTTACAAAGCTGCAGTTGAAGCTCCCACATCCTCAAGTGACAAGCTAGTTTCCAATGAAGAAATAAGCCTAATGGTGAAGAACTTCAACAAATTCTACAAGAGTAGAAGCAAGGAAAGAAGCTCAAAGTCTAGATCATATGATGAAAAGAGATCTTCTAGTCGTGATCGAAGCTGCTACAATTGTGGAAGACCGGACACTACTCAAATGAGTGTTCGACTCCCCACAAGAGAAGAAAGAATCTCCAAGAAGAAGAAGCTCAAGAGAAGAGTCGCCTCGAAAAGAGAGAAGGAGTAGAGATGATCGTTATGAGCGAAGATCCTCTCGGAGAAGCAAGGATTCGGAAAGGAAAGACAAGTCATCAAGGAGCTACACAAGAAGAAAACATCAAGCTCATGTTGGTGAATGGGTTTCGGCTCCGACTCAGACAATCACTCAAAGAAGCTATCACTCCAACTCGAATCTGATCAAGATGAAGGTGTTGCGGTCTTGCTCTCGTATCCTCCAACTCCAACTCCTATGACATATTTGATTCACCAAATGAGGGAATTGGAAGATGCTTCATGGCAAAAGGCCCCAAGGTATCACATCCTGAGTTTATTGACTTTGATAGTGATGAGGATGACTTGCTTGGTGAAGATGAGCTTTACATGATAAATCTAGTGAGCTTAGTAATGATGAACATGCTAGTAGTCTTTATAGTCGAGAAGAGTCGAATGACAATGCTATGAAGGAGATTGAGCGTCTAACTAAAGAACTAAACACTCTTAAGTTAGCTCATGAAACAACTCAAGAAGATCATAGAGAGCTCCTAAGATCTCATGAGAAGCTACGCTCGAGAAGCTCAATCTAGAGCAAGAACATGAGTTTCTAAAAGCTATCAATGACGATCTTGAAAGAAGAGTTCTTCATATCTTGCCAAGCGACTTCTCTTGTCTAATTTCTTGCCACCTATCAAAACTAAGCATGACAAGCATAAGAAAAATTCTTCATCTAGTAGTAACAATAATCATGCTAAATCAAATGTTGTTACTTCTAGTAATTCTCTTGATTCCACTAACAATGTTTCAAGCCAAGTTTCACTTGAGCAAGAAAATAGTCTATTGAAAGGGATTATAGAAAGGTGTCTACAAGAGTCTTGCTTAGGAAGCAAAAGCTTTGAGAAATTGTTCGCAAACAAGGAAGACAGGAAGAATCAAGGAATTGGTTTTGAGCGAAAGTTCAGCGCCGAGGGTGTTGAATGGGAAGAAGGTCAATATCCCACTCCAAAGTTTGTCTCTCAAGAGGAGAAGTATGATCCTACTTCTTCCAATGAGGAACAAGCTCAAGATGACCTTCCACCACAAGACCACAAGCTAAAAGGCAAGGACAAGCTTCAAGAGGAGATTGATGCATTCATTGAAGCACCCAAGGCCATGGTCAAGTGGGTTCCCAAGGCAACTTCAAGTTCTACTTCAACAAGCTCAACTACTACCCCAAGGATTCCCATCAAGATGATGTGGATCCCAAGAAGAAGAACTAGAGAGTTCTTGAGGGTGACTCATAATATACTTCACTCACATTCATTTTGGCAAGGACTTGTGCAATCAACTTCCACATCTTGCACTAGTTCATGGAGTCACAAACCCTCATGTTGGTAAGTCAAGGGACAAGGTAATCGTTGCTTTCATGGACATCATCTATTGTGTTCTTCAATCTATGTCCATGGATATTCTTGTTTGTTCCTTGTGGGACTAACCCATGTAGGTATTGAAAGTGCCGAATCCAAAGGATTGCTCCCAACTCTTGATGATCTTCATCAACATTGAGCATCCACATCTTCAACATCTACATGAAGTCTTCAACGACAACCCAAGGTTAGTTTAACCCTTTAAAAGGGTTCTCACATCAAGGGGAGCTTTGCTCTAAAGAAATGAGCTAAAGCATCTTCTAATGATGTGAACACATCAATGCTTTATGGAAAAGTGGTAACCCCACTTGTGCTTAAGCGATGAGTATGACCTATGATCAAATGTTCTCATTTGACTCCTAAGTCAATATACTCATATATAGATGACCTAGTCATCGCCAAATTGTGTGCTAGCTGTTAGTGTTTTGATTGTGCATGTTTGACACATATTTCATTTGCTATCTTATTGTGTGAGCATGTTGGATGCATGATTTTATCCATTCGAGGACATCCATTTGTTGCTTTGGTCTTTTGGTTTTCTTCCTTTTGACCAAATGGATGGACAAGTATGCCTAAGTTCCTCCCCTAGCTATCTATGCTTTCTTGTCTCAAACTCCATTCATGCTTATATCACAAACTTTGAACAAGACTTTTTCTTGACGCATCCGAGTGAGGAGCACTCGAGACCACCGATCCGTCAAAAGCCTAACTTCCAAAACCTTCTAAGTACTTTCGGTCAAACCGATATACTCAAATCGGACGACCAAAATCACTTGGATTGATCTAGGTTTTCACCTCGGTGAAACCGAGTTTCAAATTCGGCGTGACCGAAGTGTGTAATCGCACGCAGCTAACCATCTCGGTCCCACCGAGTTTTCAAACTCGGTCCACCGACACCGAAGGTATATATACTCGAGGACGAGCGCGTTGATTACTTCTTCAAACGCTTAGCCCTCAAACCCTTCTTTGCCGTCGCCTTGGTCTCCGGATCGTCTCCGCCGTCGCTGTGCGCCCTCGCCATGAGTCTCCATCGCCGTCAGCGGTCCTTCTCATCGCGCCGTTGCCGCCGTGGTGAAGCTCCACCGCATTGGGTGAGTTTCATCCTCTCGTGCTCAACCGCTGATTCAATGCACGTTAGGCGTTGCCAAGTTTCTTGCCAAGATTGAGATCTCCCTATCCAGCCGTTTAGGTCATAGAACAAATTTCGAGTGAAAATTTTAGGGTTAGGTTTCCGCGAACACATCTCGGTGTGACCGATTCGACATTTTCGGATGACCGATTTGGCCTCTGGCCATTACCGCACTTTTCGGTGAAACCGAGTTGTGCAAATCGGTAAGACCGAAGTGAAGATTCATGAAACCCTAGTAGTCTCGGCTAGACGAAACCCATTTCGGTCCAACCGAAAGTGGTGTATGTGGTCTGTTTAGACACTTCGGTTTCACGAATTGATAGACTTCGGTCGAGACCGACATGTATTCTGTGAAAACCTAAAACTAAAGTTTGAACTCATTCTTTTGCAAAATCCTCTGCGGTTTGTGATAACTCTTCTATTACGCCTATACCTATTCTATTCACAGGTTATCGGTCATATGTCGATGGAAGTGACAATCGAACAGTGCGAGATGCGATTGAGATTCGAGAGCAGCTACAAGTCCGAAGCAAGCAGTTTTTCAGATGATGGAGAGAAGCACTCCAAGTGGACTGCTGCGGTACTACCGAGGCAGGAGGAAGAGAAATTACGATGAGGAGGATTCAGACTTTGTTGCGAGATGAGGAGATAACTTCTAAGCCAAAAGGCAAGTGGTTGCCAAGAGCTATCAAGAGCAACAGTCAAAAGAAAGGCACAAGCAAAGTGACAAAATCCTCTGTTGCCTGAAGCTCAGCATGGAAGAAACCTCCGGCAAGATCAAGAAGACTTCCAAGAGGAAGAGGAAAGTTCATGAAGAAGGCGATGATGATGATGATTACGATGAGGAAGCACCTCGGCCTCCTAAGAAGCGAAGTTGATGGGTGATGCCATCGAGGCGAAGCACCCACAAAAGCTAAGCAATCAGCTCCAGCAAAAGGCAGCCCAAGCCAAACCAAATGCCAAGCCAAAGAAGACTGTGAGGAACATACACCTTGAGAGAAGAAGAAGGACAATGTGCCACTGCGAGAATCGATGATGAGGCTCATGTTTTGCTCAAGCTCGAGCGAAGCTGCGATTCATAATGAAGCTCATCCTCGAGCTGAAAATATGAAGGAAAGGAAGGATAAAGGACTCGAGCTATGGAGGCAAGTTGATCCATATGCCACCGGAGAAGAACGCAGTTGACCCAAGATTCCACACAAGAGAGCAACAAGACTTTTATGATCTGAAGCTCATGGATAAGAAGCCAATTATTCTTGACACGATATGTAGACCGATTACATCGACGATGAAAACACAGAGACTACTTCCCACATGTGCATGAAAGCTTCACCGCTTGTGGGATTGCGAGTTCGTTGGTCGAAATTGACCGCTTGGAGCGATGAGATGATCATGCGATTCTATGCCACCGCACACTTCTATCCGGATGGCGAATTGTATGGATGATGAAGGCGTAGATTCCATTCTCTTGTTGAAGAATGGAGAGCATTGCTGAATGCACTGTATCAAGGGATGATGATGTTGATGTGTATGGCATTCAAGAAAAATCACGAGTCAATGAAGAACATGTACAATGAGGTAAAGGAGAAGGATGTAGAGATATGGAAGCTTGGTTCATCTATTATCTTGAGCGGGTCTCCCAACCACCAACACCATTACGAGGCATACTTTGATGCCTAAGTCGAGGACCACCGCATGATAAGAGGTACTCTATCAACATGCTGCACATTCTAGATCGAAGACACCTTTTAAGGTGATGGACACGATAGTTGAGACTATCAAGAGGACAATGACAGACAGACTGAAGAGGTCGTGTGGGTTTGCTCCGCATATTCGGATGCTCATTAATGCCAAGTTTGGCACGGACACCTACATTGGATAGACCCCACTTGCCACTGCAGCTGAACATGAGGATAACGAGGTTGTGATGGTGAGGATGCTCCCACATCGTAGAAGGACATGCTAAGTCCGAAGCTGCCAAACAAGCTAAAGCCGAGAAGGAAGCGGCAGAAAAAGCCCAAGGCGTTGCGAACAACTTCTTGAAGCCACTCGGAGAATTGAGCTCGCTTTGCCAGCATAGTGCGATCTCGGAGAGCCTTGAGAGGATAGTTGAAGATAAGTTCCATGCTCGGGCGTCAAGTCGGTGAAGTGCAGTCACCGTCAACAAGCTTGAGGCGACATCGAGGAAGCTAAGAGGAGAAGCGAGAACTCATGAGAGAGATGGAAGGTGATATGGTCGGGATGACTATGAGCAGCTGCTCCAAGGCCCACAAAGCCCAGATCATTTGCTATTCGATGTCGGACCCGGGGCTACTACATCAAGCACCTCCTACAGCTCCGTCGGTTCAAAGCCCGACTCCAGTATCCACTCCTCCAGCTCCACAGACTTGGCGAAGCTTTGCGAGATGCAGCTATCTCCACTCCATCGACGCAGCAGGAGCCGCCAGTGAGTCCCGAGTGACGATTAGCTCTATACCTTCGAACTTTTGGTAACTTGTTGCCAAAGGGGAAAATTGTATAGATCATAGGGCTTCGAGAGAGAGTGCTCGTTTTGCTCTTTCGTTTGCGGTTTTCCTTGAGATACTTTTGAGTTCTTTGAGATACTTCGTGTGTTTGATACTCGTTTGCTCTATCTTGATGAGTGCTTGATCATCTTGTGCTTAATGTGTGCTTGATGCCTATCATATTCCATTCATATCTTGTATGATCATTTACTCATGTCTTGGTGATTGGGTGCATGTTATTCATTCTTATCATTTTGTGCGCTCCACCAAGATGTATGTGACATGGAAGAGTAACCCATGATCCTAATCGATTGTGCATTTGCATTCAAGCATAAATCTTAAATAATGCACAAATTTAGGGGAGCTCTTGCTTATCACATACTTCTCAAAGCGACGATGTCATTCATTGATTATATCATTTGTCGAAGCTTTGATCTATATGTTGTCATCAATTACCAAAAGGGGAGATTGAAAGTGCAACTAATCCCGGGTGGTTTTGGTAATTAATAACAACATATATATCATTGAACTAATCATTTCTTGAGAATATTTCAGAAAGTTCGGTGATATGGGTATGGCAATGGTGATGATGTGGACCCTCAAAATGCTAAGGAAAACATTGGCAAAAGCTCAAGACTCCATTTTGGTTTAGTGATCCAAGATCACATTGAGTCCATAGGAAAGCCAATACTATTAAAAGGGGTGAGGTTATGATGATGATCTGGTTGCTCTAAGTGCTTAGTGATTTATCTCTCAAACTATCGACAATCTTTCATTCCAACATAAACTCATAAGTAATCTCGGTCCCACCGATTCCAAACTCAGTCACCGAGATGAACCACCTCGACCATATACCCAAACCCTAAGAATCTCGGATTTTCCGATTCCAAACTCGGTCATTCGAAATTGGTGTTGCCAAGCTTCAGAACATACGTACTCAAATCGGTGTCACCGAGATGTGAAAGTCGGTCCCACCGAAATTGGCAAACCCTAGACTTTGGAAGAATCGGACTAACAGAGATTGTATTTTCGGTCCCACGAAAATCCCAACGTTCTAAGATTTGAACTTTCGGTCTCACCGAGTTGTCAACTTGGTCCGACCGAGATTGGTCAAATGTGTGTAGCAGTTGGATTTTGTGTGGAGGCTATAAATACCCTCCACCTCCTCTTCATTCGTGGAAGAGCCATCGAAAAGAACTACCACTCCTACCTTACATTTACGAGAAAAAACTACCTACCCTTGTGTTGAGATCAAGTTGCTCCACTCCCACCATATGAAACTTGATTTCTAGCCTTCCCAAGTTGCTTTCCACTCAATCCCTTCCTCCACCACAGCCAAATCAGTGAGGAGAGTTGAGTGTTGGGGAGATTATCATTTGAAGCACAAGAGCAAGGAGTTCATCATCACCAACCCCATCTATTACCTTTTGGAGGGTGGTGCCTCCTAGATTGGTCAGGTGTCGCTTGGGAGCCTCCGTCATGATGTGGAGTTGAACCAAGGAGTTTGTAAGGGCAAGGAGATCGCCTACTTCGTGAAGATCTAACCCGAGTAAGGCTAGTCCTCCGTGGACGTAGGCCATGATGGCATAGACAAGGTTGCTTCTTCGTGGACCCTTTGTGGGTGGAGCCCTACGTGGACTCACGCAGCCGTTACCCTCCGTGGGTTGAAGTCTCCATCAACGTGGATTGACGATAGCACCACCTATCGGAACCACGAGAAAAATCTCCGTGTCACCAACTTGCGTTTGCTCTTCTCCACCTCTCATTTACTATACGTGCAATTTACTTTCCGCTGCCACAACTCTAGAATTGCATGTGTAGGGTGATACTTGACTTGGTTGTCATTGTGAACTTGCTAAGAAACTACTCCAATCAAAAGGCAAAATTTTTAAGTTGTCAAGTAGTCTAATCACCCCCCCTCTAGACATACTTCCGATCCTACAAATGTGTCTGATCACCAAGCAGTATGTGCCTTCAAGGAAGGCGTTCGCTATAGAGAGCTCAATCTGGAGTTCGGGTGGACTGGAGATATGTCTTTGACTCGGATGATGGAGATTGCTACCAAATACGCTAACGGCAAAGAGGAAGACCGACTCAGGAGTGGCAAGCACAAAACAGTCACCCAAGACACCGGAGGAGGAAATTCCAGTCGGAAGCAGAAGCGAAAGGCTGAGGCAGCAAGTCCTGCCGAGGCAGCAGTGTTGAATCAAGGAAAGTTCAAAGGGAAACCCAAAGGGCCTTGGACCCCCAAGAAAGTGAAGGACCAGGAAGGATGGATTTGCCGTGTCATATTCACACCAAGAAGGATGAGGAGGGGAACCTGATTCTCCCCAAGCATACCACTCGACAATGTCGACTCCTGATCCAGAGCTTCCGAGAGAGTAAACCCAGTGATAAGGACAAAGAGCCCGAGAAGGAAGAAGAAGATAAGGATGATGATGATGGTTACCCCAATGTCAATGCCACCTTGGTGATTTTTGTCGATATTGAGTGCAGAAGTCGATTGAAGGTCATTAACAGAGAGGTGAATATGGTTGCTCCGGCAATGACAAAGTATTTGAAGTGGTCAAAAAAACCATTACATTCGACCAGTCCGACCACCCGGCACGCATAGCTACCCCTAGGCGGCAAGCGCTGGTGGTCGACCCAGTCATGGGAGGCACCCGACTGACTAAAGTTCTAATGGATGGTGGCAGTGGCCTGAATATTCTGTATGCTGAGGCCCTCAAAGGAATGGGCATTCCGATGTCCAAACTCAGCGAGAGCAACATACAGTTCCATGGAATCATCCCAGGAAAGAAAGCCGAATCACTCGGCCAGATCACTCTTGACGTGGTTTTCGGCGATGAGAAGGATTTCCGCAAGGAGAAGTTGACGTTTGAGGTTGTGGATTTCCAGAGTGCATATCATGCCATTCAAGGCAGACCTGCTTATGCTAGCTTTATGGCTCGACCGTGCTATGTATATCTCAAGATGAGGATGCCTCGCCCAGAGGCGTAATAACGGTTTCCGGTAACCATCAGAGAATAGAAGATTGTCTTCAAGATGGGGCAAAGATAGCAGATGAGCAGATGGCATCAGTAGAGTTTCAAGAGTACCAGAAAACTGCAGATCCGAGTGATTTGCTGCATGATAAGAGGCATGCCTCGGAGTCTGCATTTCAGTCGGCCAGCGAGACCAAGCCAGTTCACGTTCACCCGACCGATCCCATTGCTGCTCCGACCCATATATCGATGACACAAGACAGCAAATAGGAAGAAGCGCTCATCCAGTTCCTCCGTGAGAACTGGGACATCTTTGCATGGAAGCCATCTGACATGCCAGGTGTACCCAGGGAGCTGGCTGAGCACCGTTTGCGAGTTGATCCAAAAGTAAAACCCGTTAAGGAGCATCTTCGTCGGTCCGCCACGGAGAAGAGAAAGGCCATTGGCGAGGAGGTGGCTCGGCTCCTGGCTGCTGAGTTCATCCGCGAGATATACCACTCCGAGTGGCTCACCAATGTTGTCATGGTTCCCAAGAAAGACAAATCACTCAATGTGTATTGACTTCAAGCACATCAATCGGGCCTGCCGGAAAGATCATTTTCCTCTGCCCCGCATCGACCAGATAGTCGACTCAAGCTGCGGGATGTGGCGATCGTCCTTCTGGGCGCTTATTCCGGGTACCATCAGATCTGACTGTATGGACCCGATGAGATAAAGACGGCTTTCATCACCCCGTTTGGGTGTTTTTGCTACGTTACTATGCCCTTTGGCCTCAAGAATGCTGGTGCCACATTCATGCGTATGATTCGGAAGTGCATGCTCACTCAAATCAGTCGGAATGTAGAAGCATACATGGATGACATAGTGGTTAAGTCACTCAAACGATCCGACCTGCTGACTGACCTTGCTGAAACTTTTGCCAACCTGAGAAGGTATGATATCAAGCTTAATCCATCAAAGTGCTCATTCGGAGTCCCAGGCGGAAAATTACTCAGTTTTCTCGTTTCCGAACGAGGAATCAAATCAAACCCAGAGAAGATTGGCACAATCCTCCGAATGAAATGCCCAGTGCGTGTGCATGAAGTTTAGAAGCTTACTGGTTGTTTGGCTACTTTGAGCCGATTCATCTCACGCCTCGGTGAAAAGGTGTAACGCCCTCGATGCGGCTATATCTCCCACGTGTCGAAGCACGACTTAGAGGCATAACCGCATTGAAAGCAATGTCGCAAGTGAGGTAATCTTCACACAACCCAAGTAATACATAAGGGAAAAAGATACATAGTTGGCTTACAATCGCCACTTCACACAATTACATGAATAAAGCATTACATCATCCAGATACAATCAAGGTCCGACTACGGAACCAAAATAAAAAGAAGAACCCCAAATCGACAAAAGGTCCCCGATCGACCCCTAACTGGGCTCCACTCTTGATCAACTAGAACGAAACAACACAAAGGGCAAGATCTTCAACGAGCTCCTCCTTGAGCTTGATTGCGTCACCGCTTTCATTAACATAGGCACACGCAAACTGGTTTTGGAAGTATCTGGTGAGCCACGAGGACTCAGCAATCCCATTACCATGGGTATCAAGACTAGCAAAGCTTAAAGGGAAAGGAAGGGGTAAAGTGGTGAGGTTGCAAAGAGCGCTAAGCATATATGGTGGCTAACCAATGCAAATGAGGCGAGAAGAGAAACAAGCGGAGCGGTCGTCAACTAGCAATGATCAAGAGGTGATCACGAACACCTACTTACGTCATTCATAACACGAAACCGTGTTCACTTCCGGACTCCGCCGAGAAGAGACCATCACGGCTACACACTCGGTTGATCGTTTTATTTGGATCAAGTGTCAAGTTGTCTACAACCGGACATTAACAAATTCCCATCTCGCCACATAACATGCGGCACGGCTCTCGAAAGTTTATACCTGCAGGGTGTCCCAACAGCCCATGACAAGCTCTCGCGATCATCGAAGGAATAGACCTTCCCCGAGACACTCCGATCGGACTCGGTATCCCGGTACATCAAGACATTTCGACAATGGTAAAACAAGACCAAAGAAGCCGCCCGCGTCCGACATCCCGATAGTAGCAGCACAGATCTCGTCTCGAGCCACGACCGGATGAGCTAAGCGTCTGATACCGACGTAACCCAAGTTGCCAAGGGATGGTCCCATACGGTGCTCTAGCTTGGACCAACGCTTAGACAAGCAACGGCCCGGGGCTATAATAAAGATGACCCTTGGGTTAATTACTCCCAAGGGAAAAGTAGGTGGTGGTGAGGCAAATGGTAAAAGGCAATGTTGGGCCTTCTTTGGACAAGTTTTATTCAAAGCGAACTGTCAAGGGGTCCTATAAATCACCCGACAGCGTAAGGGACGCAAAATCCGGGAACATAACACGGTATGGCGGAAACTAGGGCGGCAAGAGTGGAACAAAACACCGCATAAGGCCAAGCCTTCCACCCTTTACCAAGTATATAGATGCATTAATAATATAAGAGATATTGTGATATCCCAACATAAACCCCATCCACCATGGAGAAATCTTCAACTTCACCGCAACTAGCAACGCTATAAGAAATTTGAGCAAAAGCGGTAACATAGCCAAACAACGGTTTGCATAGGAAAGGTGTCAAAGGTTAGGGGTTCATGGCAATATGGGATGGCTGGACAAGCAGTAATAGGTAGCGCAGCATAGCGAAAGAACGAGGCAACTAGCATAGCAATGATAGTAATGAGATCCGAGGTAGCGGTCATCTTGCACGAAATCCCGCAAGGAAGAAGAACGAGTCCATGAAGAAGACAAGCGAACGCAATCGAACGAATCCTCACAACTCCGGAACGAAACCGAAGCTATCGAGAGAAGCAACCCGGAAAGAAGCAAACAACATAGTAAACAACCATCGCATAATCATGGCATGATGCACAACCAAGTATGATGCATGTCCGGTTTAATGAGGCATGGCATGGCATAGCAAAGTGCAACAAACAACACTACAAATTAAGTGGAGCTCAATATGCAACGAGTTGCATATTGACAAAACACCACGTCAAGTATTTAGTTCTCTCTTGTTTAAGCTACCCAACAATATTAAATGTTGATTAACATGGCAAGGGGTGAAGCATAACAAAACTACCTAACTAGGCAAGTTTAAATGAGGCCGGAATAACAAACAACAATTCCGGAAAATCCTCATGTCCATATTTCGAATTTGGTACTGTTCTGCCCTAAAACATATTTTAAAGTTGTTAAACATGCAAGATGAGTGCACCATGTTAAACTAGGCAAAGTTCTACCCCATTTACATATAAAGTTTATTAAAATCGGAGTTACGGTTATTTAGTTATGAATTAAATCATTTTAACATGGCATTTTAGCAAATTTAAATAAAACAGCAAGTTAAACATTTAAAACATGGATGAAAGTTGGATATTATGAAACTAGATGAAAAACTAGTCATTTTACATATATAATTTATTTTAAACCGATGCACTGTTGTGAAGTTATTATATGCATGAACATTAGGGGGTTTTCTGCAAAACAGTTATTCACCGGATAAATGGAAAAATCGCAATAGGAAAAAAACATGGCATGGGCCGAATCTATCTGGCCCAAAGTGCACAGGAGAGAGGGAGGGGTCTGCTCACCCAGTGAACTGGCCCGATTCGGTGGAGAGTCTGAAATTTGGGGAGGCCCGGATCGAGGCCCACGCGGGCGAGCAGAGGAGGCGGGGTCGGCTCGCGGCTGGGAAGTCAACGCGGGCGAGGCGCTCGTTCAAGACGCAGCAGAAGACGGCGAGGATGCAGGGGGCGACGGCCATGGCCGGACTTGGCGGCGGGGACGGCGAGCAAGGCGGCGGAGGAGGGCTTCTTGGCGAGCTTGAGGCGGATCCGTCCACAGGCCATGGATCCGACGGAAGAGGGAGGCGACGAGCTCCAGGACGGCAGCTCCATGGCGGCGAGGGCAGACAGGAGGTGGCAGACAGAGCGGATCGGCCGGGCTGGCAGGCTCTTGGTAACGAGTCAGGTCCAAAGGGAAGGCCCTTGAAGCAGGCAGCCATGATCTCTGGTCAGCGACGGAGTCGATGAAGCTTGAGCAGCAGGCGGTTCTCTCCGTCGAAGCAGTGAGAGAGCAGGCGGGCGACGGGAGAAAAAGAAGGCGGGGAGGAAGGAGAGTTCCTACGGGTCACCGATGGCAGGCTCGCGGAGCCGATCTTTGCTCGGCCTTGGCGGGGACGGCTGGCTCGATCCGCTCGGGAACGAGGGCGCCATGGGAGGAGCATGAGAGGAACTCGGGAGGGATCGAGCGGGAGGACCGGGCAGGCAGGGAAGATCGAGGAAGGGGGATCTGGGAGGAAACTGTTGGTTGCTCCGGGAGGGATCCCGAGGAAGACAGGTGGAGTGGCGGCGCGGCTGGGAGGACGGGACAGATCCCTAAAATTTAGGGTTGGCCTGATATATAAAGCACTTTGGATTTTGGTTAGGGGCTATTTCATCCCTCGATCGTGTCGGACGATCGCGGATAAAATAGCTAGGGAGTCAAAAGAGAAAACGGAGATATTTTGTAGATGTTAGGGGATGATCCGGACCAACGGTAACAACAGACGGTTCGAGTCCGGACAACTTTCGGACGCTGCGAGGAGGGCTGCAGGCTGACGAGAGGGGTTAGATTGGCTGGCGGATTGTGAAGAGCGGGTTGGTGCGAGAGAAGAGGGGAGAGATGCAGCCCAAGACGGTTTGGAGACCGAAAACACCCGATTTAATATACCGCTATATCGCGGTTATATATTTAACGGTTAGGCGGACAAGCGAACTCGAATCTGACGAAACTTGGCGGTGGCCTGTCTACACTATAATAAGACCGCCACGACAAGTTGCATCCCATTCCGAGAACATTTTATGCCACTTATAAAATAATATTTGGAGGTGCAGCGGTAGCGTGCAAGTGTGGTCGGGCTCGAGCGGACAACGGAGAGAACCGCGGAACGAGCGGATGCAAGTTTTATGAAAACGATGCGATGCAATGCACATGATGACAAGAGATGAGATGCATAACAAGAATAAAATGCAAAACAACGACAAAAACCCAACCACGAAGGAAATAAAATAACACATCTCCGAAAAGGAAAGAGTAGGAGTTACGAATATGGAAGGTTACATCCAGGGCGTTACAACACTCCACCACTACGAGAGGATCTCGTCCTGAGATCTAGAATGGCACCGGAGGAAAAAAAACGGAAGAGAAAGAGAAGAGGTAAAACTAAGTTGCTTCTTTGACAAACGAGTGAAACCACGAACCTTGAGAGGTTGAGCAATTTAAAAGAAAGTGTACAATAGAGATGAACGAGATTGCAAACAATCCGTTAGAAAAGAGGAACAAGTAGTATTACGAGAATTTAAAGGTTGCAAGGACATGAATCAAAAGTTTCACGAACGAAAAGAATATGACCACCTCGGGATAATGAGATAGCCAAGGAACAAGAATGACAGAATTTGGACAGCACTCCGATAGAAAAGAGAAGAAAACTTGATGAGATGAAAAGATATTGAATGAGAACAGAACACTGCGGTTAAACGGATAAGCACGAAAAGATCATGATCCTCACAATTCGAGATGATGAGTGAAAAGAGCAATCATCACAATGCCTCCGGAAGAAAAAAATAGAAGATAGATCATAGGAATAAAAGAACGGAGAAGAAAAGCCAACTTCTGCCACAAATGGGCTCGGAAAGCACCCTTCCAAGAAGGTTATAACGGAGTTGTTGGAAAACCAACAACGAAAAGAATAAGCTTGTGGCGGGCTTATGAAAACATCTCAAGATTATGAGGTGAGCTTCTGCCACCAACGGAAACAAATGATTGGATTGATATCAACAAGGAGACGAGAAACTTATTTCACCGGGAGGACAAATGAAGAACTTGGGTCATTTATAAGCACCATAAATAACAACAATCCTTAGCGAAAGCTTTAGGTGAACCATGACACAAGATGACTCCAAGGAAGAGATTGATGGATTTAAAATACCTCACTTTTGACAACAAATGAATCATGAAACATGAAGGAAATTGTCAAGAGTGATATAACACCATCTCAAAAGGTAAGATAGAAGGAATTGCACTTCGAAATGCAAGACATAGAATACTTGACCTCCTCAAAACGAAACAAGTGTTGGGCACCCTGTTTAATTTTGAGTATAGCTTGGCGGATCATAACTTCAAGAGAAATCTTGAAGAACAATTGAAAAATGAAAGGAAACCGTGGCGGACCACCATGAAGAAACTCCAAGAAGAACTCCGGTAAACAAAAGGAATGAAAAGAAAGAGAAATTGAAAACACAAGGTGAATCCTTGCGATGATTTAGATGGATCTCCGTGATAATTAGAGCTTGGAACTCCGGGAAAAGAAAAGATGAAACCACTGAAACCGAGAATTTATTCATCAAGAACAAACTCTGAAAGAAGGAATTAATCACTTGGATGAACAAGAATAAGAATTATGTTATGCTTATCCTTCACCAATTAAATTGACGACAATCAACGGATTTGGCATACTACTTATTCTCGAAGAAAGGATTGAAGAGAGATATATCAAAACTTGAGAAGGTCTTCAACGAACCACCGGTAGGATTCGGAAAGAACGAATTAATTAATATGATAACAACCGAAGAGGAATGTTGAAAGAACCACCGTAAGAATTGAAAATGAAATTAACAAAGGCACAATTCACCGGGAAGAATTTAAAAATGAATGAAGATACTTGAGGGTATTTAGATACAAATGAACGAAAAGATCACGAGCAGATAAGAGAATACTTGAATGATGCACCGGTAAGATAGGAGAATGATAACTGACAGCTGAGAAAGAATAAACCTGAATTGATGGACTCCGGATGACAAACTGAGAAGACTCTTGAATATCTCCCGATCGGTGAAAAAGATTCTCACAATCAAAACAATTATGAGAGGATGGCAACAAGCGGCACCATGAATCTTGAAGAGAATAGAGCAAGATTAAAGAGAAACTCTTCTTGGTCTTCAAATGATGAGAATGACAACGAGAAACACCACCAAAATTATTGAGGCACACCGGAAGAATCAAAAGTGAAGAGGTTGAGCCAACTATGAAAAGAATTTGAAAGATCTTGGAGAAAAGCATTTGACTGATGATAACTCATTCTTACATCAAACTTGGAAAAGAATTTGGGATAGCTCCGGAATAATAGAAGAGTCAGGTAAGATCCTGGGAAAAGACCTGTGGGTTAGGGCCCACTCAAAAGAAAACCGTTGAAAAGATTTAAAAGAGATGTTGCACCGGTTGAATAAAATGGCTTGACTGAGATAACAATCTCGAAAGAGCTTGGACGAAAGCAGAGTGGAAACACGAATCTTCGAGATATCTTGAGCACTTCGGAATAACAATTAGAGAGAGGTGAACGATTATGGGATGCACCGGCATGGGATAGCATTTGAAACGAGGAAAAGGATATTAACAACATCGAAAGCTTGAGTTGAATCCACCGGAGAAGAAACAACAATGGAGGATGATGAACTTGAAACTATTGAGCATCTTCATGGGAAATCACCGGATAAGAACATTGATTGAAAAGAATGAAGAGACTTCACAAAAAAAATAAAAGGATACTTGGTAAAGAAATCTTAGTCCTTGAGGAAAAAAAGGTGGGAGGGTGGGGAAAAACAAAGACAACTTGGGATGAACGAAACAAACACCGTTGAGAAAACTTAGAATTTGATCTTGCGGATGGGGAGAATGATCGGATCCACTTGAAGAGAAGCACACCGGTTGAAAAGGATTGACATGACAATCTCAATGATCAAAAAGGATTAGTATCCACATAGCAATATGAGAACACCGTTTAGGAAAGGTATGGATTCAACATTTGACATTGAAGCAACTCGAAAACCACAAATAAAACAAAACAAAGGATTGGCTTGCAGAATAAGCCGGAACAAACATATGATAGAGATTTAAATCAGAAGTTTTAGTGGTGGGGCCTACACGGGCTCAATCGTCAAAGCACCATCATGTACAAGGTAGTGCACATGACATCTGAAGCGTCCCAGTCGGCATAGCCAAGGACTCTTTAAGACACAACGAGACCACTTGTAAAATCAACCGTGAATAGGCGGACCACTAGGCGTCGAACCCCAATTTCATATCATACATCCGTCGGAAAGATATCCTAAGAGCTACTTGAATTCCCACCTATGAAACTCCCGAAACTTTACGGTTATGCAATCTGGTGTTGGGGATACGGGGAGCAATATATACCACCAAACTAACAATCCCTACATCCATTGTATCCATCCGTCAACACATAACCAAGAAACCTCCGAAATCGTCTACCTCAACCTTGAAAAGCATCCGTTATACGAGTCATGGCAATACTCCGTACTCACCTCGATCTTTGGGTTAGCGGGGTTATCTCACCAACAAGCGCATAAAAGAGATTTTCGATGTCGGCGTACTAAACTCGGTATTCGAACTGCAACGATAAAATTATGGCGACAACACCTCGGAGCTCAACTCCCGGGACACCGCCACAACCCTAAATGTCGAGGCAACCAAGACAATGTTGTCATCATAAAACCATCGGAACGATTCTAAGATACCAGCGTGATCCTAAAAAAAATTTAGTGAAATTTGAGAAGAGAAGAGTCAAAACTCTCGTCGGGATACCTCACCGGAAGGTCGAAGGGACCGGGGAGTAAAAGAATTCCTAAACTCTCCGATATATATAATCCTAAATGACTCAAAAAATTTTCTAGACACAACTCGGCCACTAAAAGCGATCAAGCGGTGGGGCTCCTAAGGTCGGGATGGCTCGATTACCAACTTATAGCGCCTCGATGCGGCTATATCTCCCGTGTCGAAGCACGACTTAGAGGCATAACCGCATTGAAAGCAATGTCGCAAGTGAGGTAATCTTCACACAACCCAAGTAATACATAAGGAAAAAGATACATAGTTGGCTTACAATCGCCACTTCACACAATTACATGAATAAAGCATTACATCATCCAGATACAATCAAGGTCCGACTACGGAACCAAAATAAAAGAAGAACCCCAAATCGACAAAGGTCCCGATCGACCCCAACTGGGCTCCACTCTTGATCAACTAGAGCGAAACAACACAAAGGGCAAGATCTTCATGAGCTCCTCCTTGAGCTTGATTCGTCACCGCTTTCGGTAACATAGGCACACCAAACTGGTTTTGGAAGTATCTGGTGAGCCACGAGGACTCAACAATCCCATTACCATGGGTATCAAGACTAGCAAAGCTTAAAGGGAAAGGAAGGGGTAAAGTGGTGAGGTTGCGGCAGCTGCTAAGCATATATGGTGGCTAACCAACGCAAATGAGGCGAGAAGAGAAACAAGCGGAGCAGTCGTCAACTAGCAATGATCAAGAGGTGATCACGAACACCTACTTACGTCATTCATAACACGAAACCGTGTTCACTTCCGGACTCCGCCGAGAAGAGACCATCACGGCTACACACTCGGTTGATCGTTTTATTTGGATCAAGTGTCAAGTTGTCTACAACGGACATTAACAAATTCCCATCGCCACATAACCGCGGACACGGCTCTCGAAAGTTTATACCTGCAGGGTGTCCCAACAGCCCATGACAAGCTCTCGCGATCATCGAAGAATAGACCTTCCCCGAGACACTCCGATCGGACTCGGTATCCGGTACATCAAGACATTTCGACAATGGTAAAACAAGACCAGCAAAGCCACCCGGCGTCCGACATCCCGATAGTAGCCGCGTATCTCGTCTCGAGCCACGACCGGATGAGCTAAGCGTCACAGTACCGACGTAACCCAAGTTGCCAAGGGATGGTCCCTTGACGGTGCTCTAGCTTGGACCAACGCTTAGACAAGCAACGGCCGGGGGCTATAATAAAGATGACCCTTGGGTTAATTACTCCCAAGGGAAAAGTAGGTGGTGGTGAGGCAAATGGTAAAAGGCAATGTTGGGCCTTCTTTGGACAAGTTTTATTCAAAGCGAACTGTCAAGGGGTCCCATAAATCACCCGACCGCGTAAGGGACGCAAAAATCCGGGAACATAACACGGTATGGCGGAAACTAGAGGCGGCAAGAGTGGAACAAAACACCGGGCATAAGGCCAAGCCTTCCACCCTTTACCAAGTATATAGATGCATTAATAATATAAGAGATATTGTGATATCCCAACATAAACCCTGTCCACCATGGAGAAATCTTCAACTTCACCGCAACTAGCAACGCTATAAGAGGGCTGAGCAAAAGCGGTAACATAGCCAAACAACGGTTTGCATAGGAAAGGTGTCAAAGGTTAGGGGTTCATGGCAATATGGGATGGCTGGACAAGCAGTAATAGGTAGCGCAGCATAGCGAAAAAACGAGGCAACTAGCATAGCAATGATAGTAATGAGATCGGGGTAGCGGTCATCTTGCACGAAATCCCGCAAGGAAGAAGAACGAGTCCATGAAGAAGACAAGCGAACGCGATCGAGCGAATCCTCACAACTCCGGAACGAAACCGAAGCTATCGAGAGAAGCAACCCGGAAAGAAGCAAACAACATAGTAAACAACCATCGCATAATCATGGCATGATGCACAACCAAGTATGATGCATGTCCGGTTTAATGAGGCATGGCATGGCATAGCAAAGTGCAACAAACAACACTACAAATTAAGTGGAGCTCAATATGCAACGAGTTGCATATTGACAAAACACCACGTCAAGTATTTAGTTCTCTCTTGTTTAAGCTACCCAACAATATTAAATGTTGATTAACATGGCAAGGGGTGAAGCATAACAAAACTACCTAACTAGGCAAGTTTAAATGAGGCCGGAATAACAAACAACAATTCCGGAAAATCCTCATGTCCATATTTCGAATTTGGTACTGTTCTGCCCTAAAACATATTTTAAAGTTGTTAAACATGCAAGATGAGTGCACCATGTTAAACTAGGCAAAGTTCTACCCCATTTACATATAAAGTTTATTAAAATCGGAGTTACGGTTATTTAGTTATGAATTAAATCATTTTAACATGGCATTTTAGCAAATTTAAATAAAACAGCAAGTTAAACATTTAAAACATGGATGAAAGTTGGATATTATGAAACTAGATGAAAAACTAGTCATTTTACATATATAATTTATTTTAAACCGATGCACTGTTGTGAAGTTATTATATGCATGAACATTAGGGGTTTTACAAAAAAGTTATTCACGGATAAATGGAAAAATGTAATAGGAAAAAAACATGGCATGGGCGAATCTATCTGGCCCAAAGTGCACTGAGAGAGGGAGGGGTCTGCTCACCCAGTGAACTGGCCCGGTTCGGTGGAGAGCCAGGGCCGGGAGGCCAGCGGATCGAGGCCTGTGAGCGCAGCAGAGGAGGCGGGTCGGCTCATGGTGGGGAAATCAGCAGGCGGCGGCGCTGCGTTCAAGACGCAGCAGAAGACAGCGAGATCACGGGCGACAGCCATGGCGGACTTAAGGCGGGACGGCGAGGCAAGGCGGCGGAGGAGGGCTGCCGGAGCTTGAGGCGGATCCGTCCTCAGGCCATGGATCCGACGGAAGAGGGAGGCGGACGAAGCTCAGGACAGCAGCTCCATGGCGGCGGGGGCGACAGAGGTGGCAGACGAAAGCGATCTGGCGAACTGGCGGGCTCTTGGCCGACGAGGTCCAGTGGGGAAGGCCAGGCGGCGCAGGCAGCCGCGGATCTGGTCGGCGACGGAGTCGATGAAGCTTGAGCGGCGGTTCTCTGGTCGAAACAGAGAGAGAGACAGAGGCAGGCGACGGAGAAAAGAAGGCGGGGAGGAAGGAGAGAGTTCCTCTGGGTCACGATGTGAGGCTCGCTGGGCTGATCTTGCCGCCCTTGGAGGGCAGGCTGGCTCGATCCGCTCGGGAACAAGGGCGCCATGGGAGGAGCATGAGAGGAACTCGGGAGGGATCGAGCGGGAGGACCGGGCAGGCAGGGAAGATCGAGGAAGGGGGATCTGGGAGGAAACTGTTGGTTGGTCCGGGAGGGATCCCGAGGAAGACAGGTGGAGTGGCGGTGCGGCTGGGAGGACGGGACAGATCCCTAAAATTTAGGGTTGGCCTGATATATAAAGCACTGGATTTTGGTTAGGGGCTATTTCATCCCTACGATCGTAATCGGACGATCGCGGATAAAATAGCTAGGGAGTCCAAAAGAGAAAACGGAGATATTTTGTAGATGTTAGGGGATGATCCGGACCCAACGGTAACGACAGACCGGTTCGAGTCCGGGACAACTTTCGGACCTTGAGGAGGGCTGCGGGCTGACGAGAGGGTTAGATTGGCTGGCGGATTGTGAAGAGCGGGTTGGTGCGAGAAGAGGGAGAGATGCAGCCCGCACGGTTTTGGAGACCAAAACACCCGAAGCGAATATCTGAGCTATATCGCGGTTATATATTTAACGGTTAGGCGGACAAGCGAACTCGAATCTGACGAAACTTGGCGGTGACCTGTCTACACTATAATAAGACCGCCACGACAAGTTGCATCCCATTCGAGAACATTTTATGCCACTTATAAAATAATATTTGGAGGTGCAGCGGTAGCGTGCAAGTGTGGTCGGGCTCGAACAGACAACGGAGAGAACCGGCGGAACGAGCGGATGCAAGTTTTATGAAAGCGATGCGATGCAATGCACATGATGACAAGAGATGAGATGCATAACAAGAACAAAATGCAAAACAACAGACAAAAACCCAACCACGAAGGAAATAAAATAACACATCTCCGGAAAAGGAAAGAGTAGGAGTTACGAATATGGAAGGTTACATCCAGGGCGTTACAAAAGGCACTGCCTCTTTACCGACTGATGAAGAAATCTGACAAGTTTGAGTGGAATGACGAAGCTGAAGCAGCATTTGAGGAGCTCAAAGCCCTACTTTCTACCCAGCCGGTGCTTGCTACTCCAGTTAGCAAGGAGCCTCTGCTGCTTTACATCGCAGCCACGGGACAAGTTGTTAGCACAGTGCTCACGGTCGAGCGAGAAGAAGAAGGCAAGGCCTTCAAAGTTCAGCGCCCCGTGTATTACATTTCAGAAGTCTTAACCCCATCCAAGCAGAGATATCCTCACTATCAGAAGCTTGTTTATGGGATTTACCTGACCACGAAGAAGGTTGCACATTATTTCTCTGATCACTCAATTTCAGTCGTCAGCGACACTCCATTGTCAGAGATTATGAATAACAGAGATGTAACTGGTCGAGTGGCAAAGTGGGCGATTGAACTTCTTCCTTTGGATATCAAATTTGAGGCAAAGAAGGCCATTAAGTCTCAAGCAATTGCAGATTTCCTCGCAGAGTGGACAGAACAACAACGGCCGATTCAAATCCAGTCGGAACATTGGACCATGTTCTTTGATGGATCCAAGATGTTAAATGGCTCTGGTGTAGGAGTGGTCTTAGTGTCCCCACGAGGAAACAAGCTCAGTTATGTCCTCCGGATTCGCTTTGATTCTTCGAACAATGAAGCTGAGTATGAGGCACTATTGTATGGGTTGCGTATGGCCATTTCACTCGGCGTCCGGCGCTTGATGGTTTATGGTGACTTAGACTTAGTGATTAACCAAGTAATGAAGGAATGGGACATCAGGAGTCCCGCAATGATAGGTTATTGCAATGCAGTGAGAAAGCTAGAGAAGAAGTTTAAGGGGTTAGAGCTCCACCACATACCACGAATCAAGAATCAAGCTGCTGACAATCTGGCAAAGATAGTTCCACTCGGAAGCCTATCCCCACCAATGTGTTCTTGGAGCATCTTCATACCTCGTCAGTACAAGAAGATCCCTTCAAGGAAGAGCCCCATAACCGATAAGTCAAATGACCGGCCGAGATAGAGGTTCCAGCCGTGGTCGACCTGATCATGGAAGTCTTGGTGGTCACGCCCGATTGGACAGTACTGTACATCGCGTACATTCTCAGAAAAGAGCTCCCAGAAGATGAAGATGAGGCTCGCCAGATAGTCCATCGATCCAAAGCTTTTACCGTGATGAAAGGGCAGCTTCAGAGAGCAAGTGTCACAGAGGTATTGTACGCCGCATCACCCCTAAGAAGGTGAATGATCCTAAACGACATCCACTCGGGGACCTGTGGTCACCATGCGTCCTCTCGGACCATCTTGGCCAAAGCATACCGAGCGGGATTCTATTGGCCTCGAGCAAATGAGATGTCGAAAGATATAGTCGACAAGTGCGCAGGTTGCCAGTTCTACTCCAACATGTCTCACAAGCCTGCATCTGCCTTGAAGACTATTCCACTCGCCAAGCCGTTTGCAGTCTGGGGATTGGATATGGTTGGGCCCTTCAAGACCGGCGCGAGTGGCTTCACCCATTTGCTCGTAGCAGTCGACAAGTTTACCAAGTGGATCGAAGCCAAGCCCATCCAAAACCTTGGAGCAGGCATTGCCGTCAGTTTCATCAGAGAGTTGATATTCAGATATGGAGTCCCTCACAGCATTATCACAGATAATGGCTCCAACTTTGATTCTGATGAGTTCAAGGCGTTCTGCACATCCCAAGGCACTCGGGTCAATTATGCGTCCGTCGCACACCCGCAGTCAAATGGACAGGCAGAAAGGGCGCATGGTTTGGTCCTTCAAGGGTTAAAGCCTGGACTGATGCGCGATCTCAAGCATGTTGCGGGAGCTTGGGTGATTGAATTGCCGTCAGTCCTATGGAGGCTGAGGACAATGCCCAACCGGTTGACTGATCGAACCCCTTTCTTCCTGGTGTACGGCGCTGAAGCTATGCTTCTGAGTGACTTGCTGCACAATGCTCCCCGAGTGGAACTGTTCTTAGAAGCTGAAGCAGAGCAAGCACGCGAAGACCCAGTTGATCTCCTGGAGGAAGAGCGCGAGATGGCTTTGGTTTGGTCGACCATCTATCAGCAAGATCTGCGTCGATTCCACACTCGCAATGTCAGGGGTCGAGCATTTCAAGAAGGAGACCTTGTGCTCCAAGTGGTTCAGAAACGGCCTCACAAGCTCTCCCTAGCCTGGGAAGGTCCCTTCATCATCACCAAGGTGCTTCACAATGGAGCGTACCACATTTACAACATAGCCAAGAAAATGGATGAGCCACGCGCATAGAACGCACAGCTGCTTCGTCCTTTCTATACCTAAAATCACTCGACCCGACGAGTTGTAATAAAAGCACTTCAGTTTGTTTTCCAAAGACAAGATTTTTACAGTATCTTAATCATTGGTTTCTCGTAATCACTTGTGTCCAAATCCCCCAGTGGGTGGCTTAGCTGCGACCCCATAATCGCCTAAGTTAAAAACATTCCGAGTGGAGAGCAATCCTCCCACTCGAGGGCTTAGTTGTGACCCCATAATCGCCTAAGTTAAAAAACATTCCGAGTGGAGAGCAATCCTCCCACTCGGGGGCTTAGCTGCGACCCCGTAATCGCCTAAGTTCAAAAGCATTCCGAGTGGAGAGCAATCCTCCCACTCGGAGGCTTAGCTGCGACCCCGTAATCGCCTAAGTTAAAAAACCGAGTGGAGAGCAATCCTCTCACTCAAAGGCTTAGCTGCGACCCCGTAATCGCCTAAGTTAAAAAACATTCCGAGTGGAGAGCAATCCTCCCACTCGGGGGCTTAGCTGCGACCCCGTAATCGCCTAAGTTAAAAAACATTCCGAGTGGAGAGCAATCCTCCCACTCGGGAGCTTAGCTGTGACCCTGTAATCGTCTAAGTTAAAAAGCATTCCGAGTGGAGAGCAATCCTCCCACTCGGGGGCTGATACGTCTCCAATGTATCTATAATTTATGAAGCATTCGTGCTATTATATTACCTGTTTTGGATGTTTATGGGCTTTATTATACACTTTTATATTATTTTTGGGACTGACCTATTAACCGGAGGCCCAGTCCAAATTGTTGTTTTCTTGCCTATTTCAGTGTTTCGAAGAAAAGGAATATCAAACGGAGTCCAAACTGAATGAAACCTTCGGGAGAGTTATTTTTGGAACGGAAGCAATCCAGGAGACTTGGAGTGCACGAAAGGGAAGCAACAAGGAAGCCACGAGGCAGGGAGGCGCGCCCTACCTGTGTAACACCCCCACTGTCATGCTACAGTAATCCCCTGTTAATGGTGCCATGTCATCATGTTACTGTTGCTAATCTTCACTTGATCCAAATCACAATTAAAATTCGAATCCAATCTAAAGTCAAAAATTCATATTTGTCAGACATGAAATCTAAAATGTTCATTTTGTGGCAAATAATCCATAACAAATATTGGTGGTGAACCAACATTTTTGCAAAATGTTTTAAGTGGCCTAAACTACTTAAAACAGTGATCTAAGCGATAAATTAAATGCCTTTTAATTTATAAAAATTGCAAACTATTTCAAAAGCCTCACAATCTTTTTTGTGGCATTGCCCAATAACTCTTTCAAATTGTTTTGGCTAGTGGCCTGTTTTTGCAAAGTCAATGTGGCTAAAAGAAAAGGCAAAAGCTGCTGAAAAAAAAGGAAAAGCAAAGGGGTGGGAGAGCCCCTGGCCTTTCCTTGGGCCTTGGCCGATCCCAGCAGGCCGGCCCACACCCCCTCCCCGGTCGCTCTCCCTCCCTCCTGTTCCACCGACCCGGTGCACGCACCAAGCGCGTCCCACCGCATTCGCTCGCCGGCGTCGAGGTGCATAAGAGCGACGCCTCGGGCTCCCCTTGCCCTAGATCACCCTCATCCACTCCCCCTGGACACTTCTCCCTTGCCCACTCACTCTTTCCCTTCCTCCTCGCCTCTCCTCGTCCAGATCCCCCCCACCGAACGCCACCGCGGCTGCAGCTCCGTCGTCTTCACGGCCACTGGCGTCCCCACGGGCCACCACCGTGCCAGGGAGGAGCGTCGTGCTCGACCATGCTGCCCGCGCCCTTGAATCGGAGATGGGAGCCACCCCATCGTCGCCCACATCTTCGTCTTCTTCCTCGGGCAGCCGAGATCGCCGTGTTGGCCTCAACGACTCCGATGCTTTACCGAGCCCACTAGTTTGCTCGGTTGCTCCATTGTAAGCCCCTGGTCCGCCCTGACACCTTCTTGCTCCTCCTTGCACGTCGTAGCTAGCTCACCATTGTGCCCGAGCTCCGGTCGCCGCTGTGCGCCTTGCAGTCGTGGCTACACTCGCCGATGAGCTCGTCAGAGCTCGCAGTCGTGCCCAGCACACGTGTAGGGCCTCGTAGTGCTAGCTAGCTCGCTCCGCCATGCCGTGTATCGCCAGACCCGTTCATACCCAAACTCCGGTGCCGCTTCCGCCGCTTCCCAGTTCCGTCTCTGGCCGTTTCCTGCCGGGCCACCACCGCACTTCGACGCGTGTTGCTCCACTCGATCGAAGCGCCCTCACGCGCTTGAAATGGTCACCCATAGGCGAAATCCGACGAGGCCCGAGGCCCTCCGCCGCGTTTTAGCATCGCCGGTGTCAAGCCGCTGGCCACCGCCGACGTAGCACACAGGGCCACCCCACAGTCCTTTGCTGCGAGCTCCGTTGGTAGGGTTGACCCGATGGCGTCTTGTTGGACCGGCCCATGCAACTGACAGATGGGGCCCACACCCCTAATTAACGAAGTTAATTAAGCTAATTTAATTAATTTAATTAGACACTGACAGGTGGGCCCTGTAACTTAAGTAGCTAGTTTAGATTAAATTAAATACTGTTAACCCCCGTTGTCATTGACAGGTGGGTCCCGGACATCAGCTTGACCAGTCAAACTGGCTGGTTGGCTGCTGATGTCAGGGTGACATCATGCTGACTTGGTAACCCCTTTTTGAATTAAAGATATTTGCAGAATATTGTTTGAACTTTGAAAATTCATAGAAATTAAACCGTAGCTTGGATGAAAATGTTTTCTACATGAAAGTTGCTGAGAACGATAAGACGAATCCGAATGCATGGTCCGTTTACCTGTTAGATGCCTCTAACTATCTGAACATGGAACTTTCCCCCTCCAGTCATCTGCCTGACACAGGTCCGGAACTGGGAATACCCATTGTTGAGGAAATCGTTAACTGGTAGCTGCTCGGATGGTTGGCGAGTAGGGGATTAATTGGCAGATCGGCAAGTTAATCAGCCATTTAATCAATTAATCGGATGATTTATCGGTTTATCGGCTACTCGATCACCCTGCGAGTAGGGATTAATCGTCAAGTTAACTGGTTAATCGGAAGAATTCTTGAACAGGGGGAATACCGTCCCGGTTGTTTCCCCCGTTCACCTATACCGTCCAGCACTACGTTAGAACACCCCTAGTTCTGCTTTTCGTCATGTCATGCTTAGTGGTACCTCTGTTTGCTCTGTATTTACTGTTTCTTCCCCCACTTCTTCTCCAATAGACATCGAGACCGCTATTGATGCTGCTATGATCGACTACGACGACGACGACCCTTCTTCCTTCAGCGGAGCTTCCAGGCAAGCCCCCCTTTGATCATTCTGATATCGCCCATTCCATTCCCTAATGCTTGCATTAGATTTTGCTACTGTAATTGATTGCTCCTATTCAGATGCATAGCCTATTTTTGTAACCTGCTTATTATTACTTACCTGCTTATCCTAAACTGCTTAGTATAGGTTGGTTAGTGATCCATCAGTGACCCCCACCTTGTCCTTGTTGCCCCTGCTTCATCATCGAAGACCCGATTAACGGGATCGAAGACCAGGCCCCGGCACCGCACATCACTTCCCCTTAGTTGCTCGACACTACTGGGTTACTATCAAGTGCCGAGGGTGAGACCTCATCGGCACTTCTGATGTTAAGCCTGTAGTGTAGCTATTCGGTCGTGGTCATTGAGGGTGATTTCCTCCTTAACCACTTCTGATACGACTTTGTCGTGCAACCCCTCAAGTGTGACCTCGAGGGTGGTTCCTCTTCTGTTCACCTTGATGATTACATCTAGTGGAATCCACCGAGGGTGGTTCCTCAGGGTTCCCCTTGGTGTTAGACACACAGTTACTATGGTTACTATGACTTTACACTGAACCATGTTACTAAAGACGGGTCGGCCCCTAAGGGGTACCCACACGAGCTTAATTGTGAGTGATGTGGAGTCGTGTTGACGTGGAAGGTGCCCGCAAGATACTTACGAGGCGTGGCCGGGCATTCCTAGCCCTTGCCGCAAGTCCTCGAGACGGGGCAACGGGGTCACATCTTTCGTGAGTCTCTGCTTGTTACCGCGCGTTCCTAATCCACTATGATTTGGATATTTGATTCGAGGGGCCTCTGGCCTGATAGCACTAACCATCACATGGGCATAGTATGGGCGTTCTGCGTCGTATGCATCAGCCGAAGCTTAATAGACGTCAACAACTGAGCGACGCGTGCCGGGTTGGACTGGTAAGCACATGCCTTTTGTAGGAGGTAGCTAGGTCTGCTCACCGTCCGCGTATGCAACATGCAGGAGTTCTCGGGGCGATAGCCCATGACCCCTGGGGGCATAGGTTTAGTCTGACGTGTTAACCTCTCTATTTAGTCTAGGTTGCATTGCGGCGTATTGTTTGGTCGAGGCTAGGCATGACCCAGGAAAGTGTATCCGGCCGGAGTTAATCGAGTGTGGTGGGTAAGTTGGTGCACCCCTACAAGGAAGAAAACATCTATCGATAGCCTGTCCTACGGTAACGGACACTCGGAGTTGTATCCCGATCGATACAACTAGAACTGGATGCTGAGGCATGATTTGGATATGTTGCTTGAAGTCGAGAAAGGATCCGGGCGTTGATACAACAACATAAATATGACTTATGTTATACTACTCTACTCCCTCATGTTCTTTGCAAGATGGTGGTTTCCAGAAGATGCTAGTCTTCGATAGGACTAGCTTCTCCCCCTCTTATTCTGGCATTCTGCAGTTAGTCCACAGATACTACCCCTTTCATTGATACCGATGCATAAGTAGTGTAGATCCTTGCTTGCGAGTACTTTGGATGAGTACTCATGGTTTCTTTGCTCCCTCTTTTCCCCCTTTTCCATTCTTCTCGGATGACGCAACGAGATGACGGAGTCCAGGAGCCAGATGCCACCTTCGACGACGACTACTACAAACCCGAGGGTGCCTACTACCACGTGACGGACGCCGACGACCAGGAGTAGTTAGGAGGCTCCCATACAGGAGGCCTTGCCTTTTCGATCGATGTTGCTTTTGTGCTAGCCTTCTTAAGGCAAACTTGTTTACTCATGTCTGTACTCAGATACTGTTGCTCCCGCTGGCTCGTTTGTATTCGAGCTTATGTATTCGAGCCCTCAAGGCCCCTGGCCTATAATATAAAGCTTGTATGATTTTATTTTGTGTCTAGAGTTGTGTTGTGATATCTTCCCGTGAGTCCCTGATCTTGATCGTACACATTTGCGTGTATGATTAGTGTACGATTGAATCGGGGGCGTCACAAGTTGGTATCAGAGCCGACTGCCTGTAGGTAGCCCCCTTTCCAACTCCTTGGCCGAAGTTAAGTCTAGTCATTGAAAAACTTTTACTAACATGGCTGTGTGGCTTACGGGCCCATGTCGCCAATTGGGTGGTATTAGGATCTTTTATTCCTTGTCTATACTCTGGGACTCTGATCTCTCTTCCATGCGGGTTAAACGATTTTGCTAACTCTAACATTAGGATCTCGTAACGACTTTCCCCGGTGAGGGAGTCCTGGATTAGGGGGTCCTCGGACAGCCGGACTATGTACTTTGGCTGGACTGTTGGACTATGAAGATACAAGATTGAAGACTTCGCCCCGTGTCCGGGTGGGACTCTCCTTTGCGTGGAAGGCAATCTTGGCAATTCGGATATGTAGATCTCCTTCTCTGTAACCGACTCTGTGTAACCCTAGCCCCCTCCGGTGTCTATATAAACCAGAGGGTTTAGTCCGTAGGACAAGAACAATCAGAATCATAGGCTAGCTTCTAGGGTTTAGCCTCTACGATCTCGTGGTAGATCAACTCTTGTAATACTCATATCATCAAGATCAATCAAGCAGGAAGTAGGGTATTACCTCCATCGAGAGGGCCCAACACAGGTAAACATTGTGTCCCCCGCCTCCTGTTACCATTAGCCTTAGACACACAGTTCGGGACCCCCTACCCGAGATCCGCCGGTTTTGACACCGACATTGGTGCTTTCATTGAGAGTTCCACTGTGCCGTCACGATAAGGTTTGATGGCTCCTTCGATCATCTGCAACGATGCGATCCGGGAGGAGGTTTCCTCCGGGGACAGATCTTCGTATTGGCGACTTAATCTGCGGGCCAACTTCGCTTGGCCATCCGGAAGCAGATCGGCACCTCGCCCAGCCATCGTGTCGGTTTGGAAACTTGAACTACACTGCCGACATCCGCGGAGATTTGATCTTCGACGGATTCGAGCCCATGGCAGGTGTGCCGAATAGTCACGACGAGCATGACTTAGATCTGCTACCGGACGGTGTTCGGGAGATCACACCTGCGGCCGCCCCGGCCCTTAATCTGGGGCAGATCGTGCCATCCAAGGACGGGTGGATAGACCCCGCCCCGGAGACTGCATACTCATCGGCGATAGAGCCGAACACAGACTTCGCCTCCAAAGAGGTCTATGTCACCGGACCCTCAGACTCATCTCCGATCATAGGCTCCGAACTGCGCATGACCGTGCCTGTCGGATCTGATTGGGCACCGCGCATGACCGTACCTCCTCGGATATCTTTCAGCACTCGCCTTTGGGCGACGTGCTAAATTCCTTGAGGTCTCTCTCTCTGTCAGGGGACTCCTGGCCGAACTATGTCCGGCTTGAGTGGGAAGCAGATGACGAAGAAATTCGTTCCCCACCCACCACCCACTTAATAGCCACTGTCGTTGACTTAACCAACATGCTTGACTTTGACTCCAAAGACATCGACGGTATGGACGACGATGTAGGAGAAGAACATGAACCACTGCCCACAGGGCGCTGGACAGCCACCTCATCATACGATATATACATGGTGGACACCCCCAAAGAAAGCAATGGCGATGAGGCAATAGAGGATAATCCCCTTGAGAAGCAATCTAAGCACCGGCATCATAGGCGCCGCTCTAAGCCCCGTCATAGCAAAAATAGCGATGCTGGCACAAGAGATGATAGCAATCCGGATGGTGCCGAAGACGAAAACAATCCCGCCCAGCCAGGCTTCGAGCAGGCCAAGCGGGAGGACGGGAAAGCTAGCCCTAAGGAACAGGCAACGGATGGAGAATCAGAGGATGACAATTACATGCCCCTCTCCGAAGATGAAGTGAGCCTTGGCGACGAAGAATTCATCCTGCCTGAATACCCCATCGAGCAAGAGCGCTTCAAGCGCCGGCTTATAGACACTGCAAAAAGCCTGAAGAAAAAGCAGCAGTAGCTTCAAGCTGATCAAGATCTGCTAACTAATAGATGGACTGAGGTCCTGGCAGCCGAGGAATACGGACTCGAGCGCCCAACCAAAACTTACCCAAAGCGCAGGTTGCTACCTCAACTCGAGGAGGAGGCATTAAAGCCTACACTACCAGTGCACGATGCGGCTGACCGGCCACCTCGTGGTCGAGACAAAGCGGCGTATCAGCACGAAGTCCAACCCGCACCCCGGCGCCAAGCAAGCAAAAACACAAAGGCCTGGGGCTCCATGCATGACCTGCGAGACAAATTGAAAAACAAAGCAGGACAGTCAAGATCGATCTACGGATCACGGGGGCGCACCCCAATGCGGGACGATGACCGTCATGCCAGATATACTAAAAACAAATCCGGCTGGGCCGGATATAGAAGACCAGACTCATTTGAACTGCATCGTGATGTAGCCCGGCACAGAGGCGCCGCACACCCCTTATGCTTCACGGACGAAATAATGGATCATGAATTCCCAGAAGGGTTTAAACCCGTAAATATCGAGCCTTACGACGGGACTACAGACCCTGGGATATGGATAGAAGATTTCTTTCTCCACATTCACATGGCCCGCGGGGATGATCTACATGCCATCAAGTACCTCCCACTAAAACTTAAGGGATCGGCTCAACATTGGCTGAATAGCTTGCCGGCAAACTCCATCGGAAGTTGGGAGAACCTGGCATACGCATTCCTGGATAACTTCCAGGGCACGTATGTGCGACCACCGGATGCTGACAATTTAAGTCACATAACCCAACAACCCGGAGAGTCAGCCAGGAAATTCTGGACTCGGTTCCTAACTAAAAAGAACCAAATTGTCGACTGTCCGGATGCCGAAGCCCTAGCAGCCTTTAAGCACAATATCTGTGACGAGTGGCTTGCCCGACATCTCGACCAAGAAAAACCGAAGTCCATGGCAGCCCTCACGACACTCATGACCCGCTTTTGTGCGGGCGAGGATAGCTGGTTGGCTCGAAGTAACAACATAGCAAGCAATCCTGGCACATCAGAGGCCAGGGATAGCAACGGCAAGCCCTGACGCAATAAACACAAGCATCGCAAAAAGGGCGATAACACCGAAGACACAGCAGTCAATGCCGGATTCAGTGGCTCTAAGTCCGGTTAGCGGAAAAAGCCATTCCAGAAGGACAATTCGGGCCCGTAAAGTTTAGCCAGCATACTCAATTGTCCATGCCAAATTCATGGCACCCCGGGAACACCAGCCAATCATACCAATAGAGAATGCTGGGTCTTCAAATAAGCCGGAAGGTCAGGTGCCGCAAACAAGGAGAAAGGGTCTCAAAGCGATGACGATGACGAGGATCCCCGATCACCAAACAAAGGAGGGCAAAGGAGATTTCCCCCGCAAATCAAAACGGTGAATATGATAAACGCCGTCCACATCCCCAAACGGGAACGAACGTACACTTTTAAGGACGTCGACTTAGCGGAGCCAGTCTCCCCACAAAATAAACTATGGCCGATCACTTTCTATCATATGGATCGTCAGGTCAATACCAATCAGGGTAATTCAGTCGCACTCGTCCTCGACCCAATAATTGACGGGTTCCACCTCACACAAGTCCTCATGGACGGAGGCAGCAGTCTAAACCTGCTGTATCCGGACACAGTGCGCAAGATGGGTATCGATCTTTCGATAATCAAGCCCACTCAAACCACCTTTAAAGGTATTATACCAGGTGTGGAGGCCCGTTGTACAGGATCCATCGCTCTTGAGGTAGTCTTCGGATCACCGGACAATTACTGCACCAAAGAGTTAATCTTCAACATCGTCCCCTTTCACAGTGATTATCAGGCACTGCTTGGACGAACCGCGTTCGCTCGATTCAACGCGGTGCCATATTATGCCTACCGTAAGCTCAAGATTCCCAGTCCACGTGGCGTTAGCACGGTTAATGGCAGGGCCGAACTCCCCCTCGGTGCCGAAGAGTATACCGCCACTTTAATAGCAGAAGCAACAAGTGGCATCTTTCAATCGAACCTCGAGTTGACGGCCAAGCTCCCGGACACCGTCAAAGGAGTCCAAAATACTTCGCGGTAGGATAGCCCGGCTCGTACGGAGCTCAATTAAACACTCCGGCAAAAGCTAGGACAGGCCATATACTGCGGCTCAACCGCTCTGTGGCATACAAATATTTCTTGCATTTTCTTTACAGGTTCACTTTTGCGCAGGCCAGGACTGGTGACATGAAAGCAGCTCGAATGCACAAGGGAATACTTAGATATTCCCCTCGATGACCATCCGACTACACTCTGGATCCGCACACAACTTCTTCCCGTTTCTCAACAGGTTCTGCAGTCATATTTCTTTTATCACATTACCTGTACCCATACGCATCGACGTATTACTCAATTACAACATGTGGCTTTATATGACGTTTATCTGCTGTTGTTTCTTACTGACACTCTTCGTCAAAATGGCATCCGAACATCGTGATATGCCTTAATATGCCAGGGGCTTCTTCGTACCCATAATAAAGGCAATAAAGTCTGAACACGTTGGCGGACGTTCGGCACCCCGAACTTATAGCATTATATGCATCAGCTCTGAGTCATGTCTTGGGTCAATAGTTGGGTTTGCCCGGCTCCCATGTTTCGGTACCTTACATTCCGCTATATCGGCTAAGGTAGGATAGGGAGAACTACTGTGATTGTGTCCCGGTTCTTCCGGACGAGCACCTCGATGAAAGCCGCCCGATCGTCATGATCTGGCGAGCTGGTCAGCTGTTCGAGAGGTTGTAAAATCTTTAAGGATTTCTTCCGCATAATGCCATAACTAATGCAGCGTGCGATGGATCGGCTTTTCTTCCGATCAGGTGCTTATAGAGCCCCTCGTGCAGCCTTCCGAACACCACGGGCTGTGCCTACCTTCCTTTTGACAAACTGCTATGCCTAAGTGAGAGTGATAAAGCCCTATAGTCTGATTGCCTGGTTCGTTGTGCTGAACACCTCCTTCAAGGACCCAACACTGGGATAAAGAGTGCTCAGGTTTATCCCGAACACCCCCGTACTTACTATGTGGGGGCAGAAGCCGATGACTGGCCAACTCTCAGGATTAATATATAAAACGGCCACACAGGAGGAAAAACTTTCAAATAACAGGCAATAAATAATATAAGTGACCTTGTTCAAAACATTACAAAGGACAAAATGACTGTATTCAAGGAAATATAATGTCCTTGGTGCATTGCTCTGCCGCAAGGCGGGCTCCTTTCAGGACACTATCATAATATAATTCGGGCTTGCGGTGCTCCTTCCCCTCTGGCGGTCCCTCGGTCATCAGCTTTTCCGCATCCATCTTCCCCCAGTGCACCTTTGCGCGGGTGAAGGCCATTCACGCACCTTCCATACAGACCGACCGCTTGATGACTTTGAGTCGAGGGCAGACACTCACAAGCCGCTTCACAAGCCCGAAGTAACTGATTGGAATCGGCTCGGCGGGCCATAGCCGGATAATGAAATCCTTCATGGCTACTTCGGCTGCCTTATGCAGTTCGATCAGCTGCTTCAGCTGATCGGCAAATGGCACCGGATAATTTGGCGCCAAATACTGCAACCAGAAGAGCTTCTCCGCAGTACTATTTTCCTCGGCTCGGTAGAATTGGGCGGTATCAAATATGCTGCGTGGCAGCTCCACAAACACCCCTGGAGAAATCAGAATTCAAATTATCAACTTGATTTTCTCCTTTCAAATACCTGCTTTGTATAGAAAAAGCCTTACCAGCCGTAATCTTCCTCGCCTCCTGAATTTCCTTCAGGGCACCTTGGGCTTCCCCCCGAGCATCACTTGCGGCTTGGCGAGCTTGGGAGAGTTCGGATTCTTTTCCTGATAAACTCTACTCCAAGGCCTCACATTTCTTCACGGCCGTTTGAAGCTCTTGCTTAGCTTTGATAACCCTGGCCTCGTGCTTCTCACGAAGGGCCTGCTCTGCGGCTGCCTTTTTCTCGGCCTCGGCCACAACCTTCTTAAGAGCCTCGACTTCGGTCATCGCCCCTAGAGCAAATCATGAAACATATTTTTATCATACTAAAAATTTGTTCGCACTAAACGCGAGCAAGGTTTGTGCATACCTTGTTTATCCTCCAACTGCCTTTTCAACTGGCCAAGTTCTTCTTTGGCCCGCTCCAGACTTTGATTCAGTCTGGAGACCTCCGCAGTATGAGGAGGCGGCGGTTGCTATAGACGCCTGCTTACAAAATAAGAGAGATAGATGTCATCAAGTGAGTCTCCTGCGAACATAAATTTGATCCTCTGTCCGGTTCTTTCTTTCACCGAACAGTGTATCAGGGGCTACTATCTATACTATGACACTCTTTGAAACCTTATAAAACATACCTCAAAGCCTCCTATAAGGCTGATGCAGGCTTCATCCAGTCCACTCTCAGCGGACTGAATCTTCTCAATCACTGCGCCCATAAGGGCACGGTGTTCATCGACGATGGAGGCGCTTTTTAGCGCCGCTGATAAGGTATCTGGTAGCTCTGGTTGGATAGAGGTTGCTGGTGGAACAGGCACACCCCCTCCAGCCAAGGGAGGCCGCCTGCCGGATTCTGGAGCCATATTGGTCTCCGGAATCGCGTCCGCCTGGGGGGCCGAATTCAAGGTCGCCCCCGCCGTCGACATCCATGGGAGCCTTCTCTCCTATGTGTCCGGCCCCTGAAGTTTGACCTCCTGGCACCGCCTTTACGATCTCCCCCCTCCTTGGCCTTGGTCCTCCTGGGACGAAACCTCGGTGTCATTCACCTGATTGGGGGAAGGGGCCTTCAGGGTGTCCCACTCTCCATAGCATCCAAACCCAGCAAATCCTCCGATGAGGATTGTTCGGTGCGGGACCTCACCGGACTGCAAAGAAGTATGACTCAGATTAAAATGTTATGCCCTGACGAGCCTGGACGCATAAGCGTGTTCGGATTTTATATACTCACGAGTTCACCAGGGGCTGGGCCCTGGGATCCCACTCCGGGCTGCTATCGTGGCGGTAGTGGACTCCTCTGGAAGAGGAGTTTTTCCCCTCTTAGGCAACTCGGCATCCAAGGATGTGGAGGCCGTCCTTTTCTTTCTTCCCCCCATTGGGGATTCGTCTTCCTCCTCCTCCTCGTCCTCTTTGGAGGAAGAATGGGCATTGGAGTCATCGAATTTGGTGTCAGAAGCGCCGCGGTGACGGAGGCTGCCCCCGGTCTTCTTGGCCTCCTTCTCGGCCTTCTTCTTCGACGCCTTGTAAGGCGTCGGGACCAGCATCTTCGTCAGAAGTGGGCCGGCCAGTTCTTCTAGCAGCGGGGCCGGACAGTAGATCCACCCCGCCTTCTTTGCCAGCCCTAGGAGAGTTGTGGAAAACACATTAAGCATTTTCCTCAGGATATGCGAATAAAACATATGAATTGCCAACATAACGGTGACTTACCGAACTTGTAGGGCAGGACAGTTGGTACCCGCGGTCCTCGGCGGAGTCCGGCCAGGATTTGTCAGGCTTAAAAAGCACCTTCCAGATATCCTTGTGCGAGGAGCCAAAGAGCTCAGTAGGGTATGGTGCTTGGCCGGGTCGAATTCCCATAAATTGCAAGCCCGGTGTTGACAAGGAAGAATCCGGCGAGCTAACATCACCTGGACTACATTGACAAGTTTGATATTCTTGTCTTCCATATCCTTGGCGATATGCGGAGCACCGACAGTTAAATCGAGCGAAGACCAGATTCAGGCCCTTCTTGGGCGGGGCGTAAGCCGCAGGGGCTCGGATCGAGTTCGGAGCGGTGGCCCCTTCCGTGCCACACGGCTCAGTGATGTAAAACCACTTCTGCTGCCACTCCTTGTGAGAATCATTGAAAGTACACATTGGCCATGTGGCGTTGGGCATCTTGCTCACCATGGCGCCTCCGCTTTTCGGTGTGCTCGCCGCTCACTACCTTGGGCTTCACATTAAAACCTTGACCATAAGCGAAGTGTGGCGAGATGCGGAGAAAGGCCTGCATACGACGATGAATGTCGAGATGTTGAGGAAGGAATTGGGGGATAGATCATGAAAATCAATCCCGTAATAATACATGATGCCGCAAACGAATGGGTGGAGGGGAAACCTAGCCTGCGGACAAAATGAGGGAGGAATACAACCCTCTCGTGGGGTTCCGAAGTAGGGACAATCTGTCCCACCGTCGGAAGACGGTGGCCGATTTTCTTGGCCAGATACCCGGCCTCCCGAAGCTTCTTGATATCCTTCTCCCGGACGGTAGAGGCCATCCACTTGCCTCCTGCTCCGGATCCGGACATTTTTGGAAGACCTTTTTGGCGGGGAAGACGAATGCTTGGGCGCTACGGCTCGAGCGAAGGGGAATGGATGAGCAGAGGAAGAAGAAGGCGTCGGAGAAAAAGGGAGTCCTTATCCCCTTGTAAAGGCAGCAGGGATCCTGCGCCTCCCCACTTGCCCGGTAAACTCGATTTTTCCCCAAGCGCCGCCTTGACGGCGCGATGGGGTTACCCACACCTGTATTGATGAGAATCCCATGATAAGGGGACACGATCTCTGCTTCGACAAGACGTGCCAATGAAACCGCCTCACGATATGTGCTGTGGCAGGTTGAAAAAACGGTTCACATAATGACCGGGCCGTAGCATGATGTCACGCTATGAAAAGTTGTCGGCAGATTAGATTTGTGAAATATTATACTCTCTACGATGGTATGTGGAATTTATTTTGCAGACCTGGACACGATCCTCATATTCAAGATCTTCTATGGAGTATTCGGAGAAGGAACCCGCCTTGCAATGCCGAAGACAATCTGCGTGCCGGACTCATCGTCATTGAAGCCTGGTTCGAGAGCTCTTGAGGAGTCTGGATTAGGGGGTCCTCGGACAGCCAGACTATGTACTTTGGCCGGACTGTTGGACTATGAAGATACAAGATTGAAGACTTCATCCCGTGTCTGGGTGGGACTCTCCTTTGCGTGGAAGGCAAGCTTGGCAATTAGGATATGTAGATCTCCTTCTCTGCAACTGACTCTGTGTAACCCTAGCCCCCTCCGATGTCTATATAAACTGGAGGGTTTAGTCCGTAGGACAAGAACAATCAGAATCATAGGCTAGCTTCTAGGGTTTATCCTCTACGATCTCGTGGTAGATCAACTCTTGTAATACTCATATCATCAAGATCAATCAAACAAAAAGTAGGGTATTACCTCCATCAAGAGGGCCCAAACCTGGGTAAACATTGTGTCCCCCGCCTCCTGTTACCATTAGCCTTAGACGCACAGTTCGGGACCCCCTACCCGAGATCCGCCGGTTTTGACACCGACACCCGGAGAGCCCCTTCATTCTGGATGGTTGCCTGCTTCACCAGAAGACTTCAAAGATATTCTCCGATCTATTCCCGAGAACTTGTGTTGATTTCTTTTGCAATCCCTTAACACCGTTGAATCCTTATGGATAACTGTGTACCCTCGCCGTTCTTACTTCCATCCCTAGTTGTTCTTGTTATTACAAGATACTCAAAAATATTCTCCGACTTTGGAGAATCCTTTTTTTTCGACTGCCTTGCAGCTCTTTTCTGCCTAAATAACCCTACGAATAATTCCACACACCTATCAGGGATTTGTTCATGCCCAGTTGATCATATGTCTCACAAAATTCTTCGAATGCAATTCGATCTCCTGAAGATCCTCTGCAGCCTAGTGCTCCCGAAAGTCTTGTCTGCCTGCATTATGGTTAAGTCCATATGTCCAGCAATATTCATTAACATCCTTTGTCATTGTCATCCTGAGCTTATTGATTCATTATGTTGTGATTGCTCACAATCATCAGTCGAACCCTGAAATTTGACCTTCCTGCTCATACGTCATTCTAGACATGAGTTGGATCTCAGCCAATCATGTTGTAATTGATTGTCCACCTAGTTCCCTTCAACTTGAACATCGAATTATTCAGCTATTTCTATAATCTAATGCCTTCGCATTCTTTCCCTCTTCTGATTGAGGACTGATACTCACATCAAATACATTGAGGACCGTTGAATCGTTTGTTGGATTATTATCCGGCAATGTCCTTCAAATTCAAAATCTTGTGCGCTCTTCCCCTGATACATATTGCCTTCGGTAAATTGTATCCTCTGCTTATTGTCAACCATGCTTTGTCATTGAGCTGATGTTATATGCTCTGGAAGTTAGTGGTATATGTTCCTAAGATACCCCTAAGGGTTGAACCTATACCTTTCCTAAATCTGTGTGAACTCGAAAGAGATGTGAGTCATACTCTTCTGGTGCTTCACCAGATAAATCTTTCACGCTACAAATTCTTCGAAAACGAGGAGTGAATGAAAGATTATGCATTGAAGAAGTGGGAGTTGACCTTGAACCTTTGTGTTCATGCCCATGAACCCGATGTAGAACTTATCATGGAAACTGCTCGTAAAAATAGTTACCCCTTGTTATAAGTCCATCTTGTATCGGTGGTTTGATCATTCATAACCGTGGTTTTGACCATAGTTTCTCCTTAATTCCATTTCCCGGACAAGTTAAAATACTTTTCTACCGCAAGTCATTTCACTTGTCAAACCTCTAATTTAATCTACCTTCAAGTATTGCCTCATGTTATCTCGAGGATGTTGTGTCATTGCACTACCTCTTGTAAATTCTTAATTGAAGTGATACTCCGTCACATCATTCCTAGCCTGATTGGCTACATCATTATCGTCCTAAATTTTAACTGTGGTACCTGGTCCTTCCTGGAGCACAATTTTTCAACGATGAGCTAAGCTTACGTCGCTCTTCCTCATCTTATCATTCCACCTTCAACAACAAGCTTGAATCCGAGCTTGTGTCGTATCCATGGTTCCAATAGCCTTTGCTTCATCATTCCTTTTGCTTGATGTCGTTGCTGCTCGATGGCATCTTCATAGAGCCTCTCGACAAAATTTGTCGTGATCACCATGAATATACTGCCTTGTTCTAAGATATCAATCGAATTCTTGAAGAGAAATACCATCCTTGCCCATCAATGATTTGTGTTGTCATCGACACCATCCTTGACTTCCTGCCAATACGGCCTTGGTCATGTTTTGGTTATATCTTACATTCCTTGACATTCTTGGAATTGTTCCTTTGTACTTCTTGTGACCTTCAGATTCAATCTTGCTTGAAACACCATGTTAATGTTACCTCGAAGCATGACTGTGGTATGCCGAACAACAACAAGAACATTGGAAGTGCATTGCCAAATGTTTCTTGCTCTATTATCCAAACACCGTTGTATGGATAACATCATGAATTCCCTTGCCCCTTTATCCAAATGATGATGTACTTGTTGATCTAACATGTATATCATGCTCTACTTTTCCTTGGGAAAAGGTACACTCCTAAGTCTTGTGTATAAACATATTTTCCCTTTCCATTTGTTTGCTTAACCTTTCTTGTGATCTATATATGTTATAAGCAGAAATAATTCCCTGCTTATGGAAACATCTCGGTTTTCAACTCTGTCCATGTGACCCTGTTACTATTGTTGACGACATCCCGGCAACCCCCGATGGACGAGAACTTTGCCTATTGGTCCACCTCGTTCAACGAGCAGGAAAATGGTTCTCTTCGTCCCTTGCCCTTGGTACCAACATTGTTGCCAACATAACTGACAGGCTATCCTCTGACATGCCTTGTTACCATGACCGTGCCATATGTCGGCGTCCTTCCTACTTTTGAACCACATGGTGGGCCCATAGCCCATAGTTCCACATGATCGAAACATGACTCATGTACATCCTTGATTCCAAAGTATCTTTTTTCACTTGCCTTTGTATGTAATTCATGAGCCACCTTCCTAGTGATTTATTCTAGTATCAGATGCAATAATTTTTGTTGTTGTTGCTCTAAACCCCTTTCACCTTTTGATTAGGCATCGAATGATTTCTTGCCCGTTAAAACTTCTCATGGTACCTTCATATTTTGCTCTCGATGTTTTCTTAAGTTTCAACTCGAGAGATACTTCTGCCACTTTCCCTGAATTGTTCACCAAATAATTAACCCTATAAGGGTCAATTCTCCCGAAGTTACTCTTTACTTCCCCACTTAAATCTCAGGACGAGATTTCTTGTAGTGGAGGAGATTTGTAAAACCCCCAGTGTCATGCTACAGTAATCCCCTATCAATGGTGCCATGTCATCATGTTACTGTTGCTAATCTTCACTTGATCCAAATCACAATTAAAATTAAAATCCAATCTAAAGTCAAAAATTCATATTTGTCAGATATGAAATCTAAAATGTTCATTTTGTGGCAAATAATCCATAACAAATATTGGTGGTGAACCAACATTTTTGCAAAATGTTTTAAGTGGCCTAAACTACTTAAAACAGTGACCTAAGCGATAAATTAAATGCCTTTTAATTTATAAAAATTGCAAACTATTTCAAAAGCCTCACAATCTTTTTTGTGGCAGTGCCCAATAATTCTTTGAAATTGTTTTGGCTAGTGGCCTATTTTTGTAAAGTCAATGTGGCTAAAAGAAAAGGCAAAAGCTGCTAAAAATAAAGGAAAAAGAAAAGCGAAGGTTTGGGAGAGCCCCTGACCTTTCCTTGGGCCTTGGCCCATCCCAGCAGGCCGGCCCACGCCCCCTCCCCGGTCACTCTCCCCTCCCTCCTGTTCCACCGACCGGTGTCTCTGCACCGAGCGCCCCCACCCGCCGCCACGCCGTCGAGGTGGATAAGGGCGACGCCTCGGGCTCCCCTTGCCCTAGATGACCCTCATCCACTCCCCCTGGCCACTTCTCCCTCACCCACTCACTCTTTCCCTTCCTCCTCGCCTCTCCTTGTCCATATCCCCCACCACCGAGTGCCGCGGCCGTAGCTCTATCGTCTTCACGGCCACTGGCGTCCCTGCAGGCCACCACCGTGCCTGGGAGGAGCGCCGTGCTCGACCACGCCGCCCGTGCCCTCGAATAAGAGCTGGGAGCCGCCCCATCCTCGCCCACGTCTTTGTCTTCTTCCTCGGACAGCCGAGATCGCCGCATTGGCCTCAACGACTCCGGTGCGTCACCGAGCCCACTAGTCTGCTCGGCTGCTCCACTGTCAGCCCCCAGTCCGCCCTGGCACCTACTTGCTCCTCCTAGCACATCGTAGCTAGCTCGCCATTGTGCCCGACCTCCGGTCGCCGCTGTGCGCCTTGCAGTCGTGGCCACGCTCGCCGATGAGCTCGTCCGAGCTTGCAGTCGTGCTCAGCACGTGCGTAGGGCCCCTTTAGTGCTAGCTAGCTCGCTCCATCGTGCGGTGTATCGCCGGATCCGTTGATGCCCGAACTCCGGTGCCGCTTCCGCCGCTTGCCACCGCCATCTCCGGCCGTTTCGGCGGGCCACCATGCCGGCCGACAAGGCTACCCGCTTCGTTCGAATGTGCCCTCGCCGCGTCTTGGCTTGGTCGCCCATAGGTGAAATCTGACGAGGCCCGAGGCCCTCCTCCGTGTTTTGGCATTGCCGGCGTCAAGCCGCCGGCCACCACCGACGTGGCACACAGGGGCCACCCTAGGTCCTTGCCGGTGAGCCTGCTTGGTGGTTGACCCGATCAGCGTCTTGTTGGACCGGCCCATGCAACTGACAGATGGGGCCCACACCCCTAATTAACAAAGTTAATTAAGATAATTTAATTAATTTAATTAGACACTGATAGGTGGGCCCTGTAAATTAAGTGGCCAGTTTAGATTAAATTAAACACTGTTAACCCCCGCTGACATTGACAGGTGGGTCCCGGACGTCAGCTTGACCAGTCAAACTGGCTAGTAGACTGCTGATGTCAGGGTGACATCATGCTGACTCGGTAACCCCTTTTTAAATTAAAGATATTTGCAGAATATTGTTTGAACTTTGAAAATTCATAGAAATTAAACCGTAGCTCGGATGAAAATGTTTTCTACATGAAAGTTGCTCAGAACGACGAGACGAACCCGAATACATGGTCCGTTTACCTGTTAGATGCATCTAACTATCTGAACATGGAACTTTCCCCCTTCGGTCATCTGCCTGACACAGGTCCGGAACCGGGAATACCTACACGGTTGTTTTCCCTGTTCACCTATACAATCCAGCACTACGTTAGAACACCCCTAGTTTTGCTTTTCGTCATGTCATGCTTAGTGGTACCTCTTATTGCTCTGTATTTACTGTTTTCCCCCCTCTTCTTCTCCGGTAGACATGGAGGCCGTTGTTGATGCCGCTGTGATCAACTACGATGACGACGACCCTTCTTCCCTTTTCAGCGGAGCTTCGAGGCAAGCCCCCCCTTTGATCATCCCGATATCGCCCATTCCATTCCCTCATGCTTGCATTAGATTTTGCTACTGTAATTGATTGCTCCTATTTTGATGCGTAGCCTACTTTTGTAACCTGCTTATTGTTACTTACCGGCTTATCCTAAACTGCTTAGTATAGGTTGGTTAGTCATCCATTAGTGACCCCCACCTTGTCCTTCATCATCGATGACCCGATCAACGGGATCAAAGACCAGGCCCCGGCACCGCACATCACTTCCCCTTAGTTGCTCGACACTACTAGGTTACTATCGAGTGCCGAGGTGAGACCTCATCAACACTTCTGATGTTAACCCTGTAGTGTAGCTATTCGGTCGTGGTCATCGAGGGTGATTTCCTCCTTAACCACTTCTGATACGAATCTGTCATGCAACACCTCAAGTACGGACCTCGAGGGTGGTTCCTCTTCCTTTCACCTTGATGATTACATCGAGTGGAATCCACCGGGGGTGGTTCCTCAGGGTTCCCCTTGGTGTTAGACACATAGTTACTATGGTTACTATGACTTTACACTGAACCATGTTACTAAAGATAGGTCGGCCCTGAGGGGTACCCACGCGAGCTTAATTGCGAGTGATGTTTAGTCGGGTTGACCTGGAAGGTGCCCGTGAGATACTTACGAGGCGTGGCTGGGCATTCCTAGCCCTTGCCGCAAGTCCTCGAGACGGGGCAACGGGGTCACATCTTTCGTGAGTCTCTGCTTGTTACCGCGTGTTCCTAATCCACTACGATTTGGATATTTGATCCGAGGGACCTCTGGCCTGATAGCACTAACCATCACGTGGGCATAGTATGGGCGTTCTGCCTCGTATGCATTAACCGAATCTTAATAGACGTTAGCGACTGAGCGGCGCGCGCCGGGTTGGACTGGTAAGCACTTGCCTTTTTGAAGGAGGTAGCTAGGTCTGCTCACCGTCACAGTCGCATAGCGTCTTGAGAGTTCTGAGGCGATGTCCCATGACCCCTGGGGGCATAGGTTTAGTCCGGCGTGTTGACCTCTCTATTTAGTCTAGGTCGGGTTGCGTCGTATTGTTTGGCCGAGGCCAGGCATGACACAGGAAAGTGTGTCCGGCCGAATCGAGCGTGGTGGGTAAGTTGGTGCACCCCTGTAGGGAAGAAAACATCAATCGATAGCCCGTCCTACGGTAACGGACACTCGGAGTTGTATCCTAATCGATACAACTAGAACTGGATGCTGAGGCGTGATTTGGATATGTTGCTTCGGGAGTCGAGAAAGGATCCTAGACCGTTGATACAACCACATAAATATGACTTATGTTATACTACTCTACTCCCTCATGTTGCTGCAAGATGGTGGTTTCCAGAAGATGCTAGTCTTCGATAGGACTAGCTTCTCCCTCGCTTATTCTGGCATTCAGCAGTTAGTACACATATACTACCCCTTTCATTGATACCGATGCATAAGTAGTGTAGATCCTTGCCTGCGAGTACTTTGGATGAGCACTCACGGTTGCTTTGCTCCCTCTTTCCCCCCTTTTCCATTATTCTCGGATGACGCAACCAGATGACGGAGTCCAGGAGCCAGATGCCACCTTCAAAGGCGACTACTACATACCCGAGGGTGCCTACTACCACGTGACGGACGCCAACGACCAAGAGTAGTTAGGAGGCTCCCAGGCAGGAGGCCTTGCTTTTTCGATCGATGTTGCTTTTGTGCTAGCCTTCTTAAGGCAAACTTGTTTACTCATGTCTGTACTCAGATATTGTTGCTTCCGCTGACTCGTTTGTATTCGAGCCCTCGAGGCACCTAGCTTGTAATATTTTATTTTGTGTCTAGAGTTGTGTTGTGATATCTTCCCGTGAGTCCCTGATCTGGATCGTACACATTTGCGTGTATGATTAGTGTATCATTGAATCGGGGGTGTCACAAGTCCCCTGGGTGCCCCCACCCTCGTGGGCCCCTCGTGGCCCCCATGGCCAACTTCTTTCGCCTATATATGTCATATATCATAAAAACTTCGGGGAGCATAATAGATCGGGAGTTTCGCCGCCGCAAGCCTCTGTAGCCACCAAAAACCTCTCGGGAACCCATTTCGGCACCCTGTCGGAGGGGGAATCCATCACCGTGGCCATCTTCATCATCCCGGCGCTCTCCATGACGAGGAGGGAATAGTTCACCCTCGGGGCTGAGGGTATGTACCAGTAGCTATGTGTTTGATCTCTCTCCCTCTCGTGTTCTTGATTTGGCACGATCTTGATGTATCGCGAGCTTTGCTATTATAGTTGGATCTTATGATGTTTCTCCCCCTCTACTCTCTTGTAATGGATTGAGTTTTCCCCTTGAAGTTGTCTTGTCGGATTGAGTCTTTAAGGATTTGAGAACACTTGATGTATGTCTTGTCGTGCTTATCTGTGGTGATAATGGGATATTCATGTGACCTACTTGATGTATGTTTTAGTGATCAACTTGCGGGTTCAATGAACTTATGCATAGGGGTTGGCACACGTTTTCGTCTTGACTCTCCGGTAGAAACTTTGGGGCACTCTTTGAAGTACTTTGTGTTGGTTGAATAGATGAATCTGAGATTGTGTGATGCATATCGTATAATTATGCCCACGGATACTTGAGGTGACATTGGAGTATCTAAGTGACATTAGGGTTTTGGTTGATTTGTGTCTTAAGGTGTTATTCTAGTACGAACTCTATGATAGATCGAACGAAAAGGATAGCTTCATGTTATTTTACTACGGATTCTTGAATAGATCGATCAGAATGGATAACTTTGAGGTGGTTTCGTACCCTACAATAATCTCTTCATTTGTTCTCCTCTATTAGTGACTTTGGAGTGACTCTTTGTTGCATGTTGAGGGATAGTTATATTATCCAATTATGTTATTATTGTTAAACTTGCACTAGTGAAAGTATGAACCCTAGGCCTTCTTTCCTAGCATTGCAATACCGTTTATGCTCACTTTTATCATTAGTTACCTTGCTGTTTTTATAATTTCAGGTTACAAAAACCTATATCTACCATCCATATTGCACTTGTATCACCATCTCTTCGCCGAACTAGTGCACCTATACAATTTACCATTGTATTGGGTGTGTTGGGGACACAAGAGACTCTTTGTTATTTGGTTGCGGGGTTGTTTGAGAGAGACAATCTTCATCCTATGCCTCCCATGGATTGATAAACCTTAGGTGATCCACTTGAGGGAAATTTGCTACTGTCCTACAAACCTCTGCACTTGGAGGCCCAACAACGTCTATAAGAAGAAGGTTGTGTAGTAGACATCAAGCTCTCTTCTGGCGCCGTTGCCGGGGAGGTGAGTGCTTGAAGGTATATCTTTAGATCTTGCAATCGAATCTTTTTGTTTCTTGTTTTATCACTAGTTTAGTCTATTAAAGAAAACTATAAAAAAATGGAATTGAGTTTGCCTCATATGCTTCATCTTTTTAATGTCTTCCGTGAAAATAAGGATTCCGATAATTGTGCTCAATTGCTAGAGGAAGAATGCATTAAAATGTTTGGCACTAAATCTTTGAATGATGAGCATGATTGTAATGTTGTTAGTATGAATTCCTTGAATATCCATGATGCTAATGATATGCAAAGCCACAAGCTTGGGGATGCTATGTTTGATGAAGATGATATTTTTTGTCCCCCAAGTTTTGATGAGCAAATTTATTTTGATGATAGCATGCCTCATATTTATGATGATTATATTGATGAAAGTGGGTTTGGAAGAGTGTCAACTTTAGGAAGTAATGATCCCAATATTTTGGAGGGTGTTGAATCTTATTGTGATAATTATGGAAGTGGATTTGGAGAGGTCATGACTTTATTTAGTGGTGAATCCACTATTTTGGAAGAGGTTCCAATTGATTATGTGAACCAAGTTGCTATCTATGATGAATATTGTGATGACATATATGCTATAAAGATTAATGATAACCATGAAACTTGTCATCATGATTTTAATTTTCAATTGGATTATGCCTCACATGATAGTTATTTTGTTAAGTTTGCCCCCACTACTAATTATGAGAATAATTTTGCTTATGTGGAGAGTAGTAAAATTTCTATGCAAGTAGATCATGAAAAGAATGCTTTATGTGATGGTTATATTGTTGAATTCATTCATGGTGCTACTGAAAATTATTATGAGGGAGGAATATATGCTTGTAGGAATTGCAATAATATCAAGTTTCCTCTCTATGTGTTGAAAATCTAGAAGTAATGCGTGTTTTGCCTTCCTATGCTAGTTGATTATTGTTCCCATAAGTTGTTTGCTCACAAAATCCCTATGCACAGGAAGTGGGTTAGACTTAAATGTGCTAGTCATATTCTTCATGATGCTCCCGCTATGTTTCAATTCTTATCTTTTATGTGAGCATCATTGAAATCATCATGCCTAGCTAAAAGGCATTAAAGAAAAGTGCTTGTTAGGAGACAGCCCAATATTTACCCTTACTGTTTTTGTGCGTTCACATGATTATGCTACTGTAGTAATCATGTTTTATAGCTTTTTTTCAATAAAGTACCAAGTAAGACCTTTAGGATAGCTTACGGTGATAGTTGTGTTGATCCTGCTGAATATCAGAAACTTTTGTGCCCAGTAAATTAGTTTTGATAATTCACAGAAACGTGCTTTTGATCTGATTCTTATTGCTCTGGATTGGTACACAAATTTCTCAGGTTTTCCAAATTTGTTAGGATTTTTGGAGTTAGATAAGTATTATAGAGTTACAGATTACTACTGTCTGTTCTGTTTTGACAGATTCGGTTTTTATTGTATTGTTTGCTTATTTTGATGAATCTATGAGTAGTATCGGAGGGTATGAACCATAGAGAAGTTGGAATACAATAGATATTACACCAATATGAATTTAGAATGAGTTAACAACAGTACCTAAGTGGTGATTTATTTTCCTATACTAACGGAGGTTACGAGTTTTCTGTTGAGTTTTGTGTTGTGTAGTTTTCAAGTTTTGGGTAAAGATTCGATGGACTATGGAATAAGGAGTGGCAAGAGCCTAAGCTTGGGGATTCCCAAGGCACCCCAAGGTAATATTCAAGGACAACCAAGAGCCTAAGCTTGGGGATGCCCTGGATGGCATCCCCTGTTTCGTCTTCGTTCATCGGTAACTTTACTTGGAGCTATATTTTTATTCACCACATGATATGTGTTTTGAGCGTCATTTTGTTTTCTTTTGTTTTGCTTGCTGTTTGAATAAAATACCAAGATCTGAAATTCTTAAATGAGAGAGAGTCTTCACATAGTTTCATAATTATTTAACTACTCATTGATCTTCACTTATATCTTTTTGGAGTAGTTTGTCATTTACTTGTGTGCTTAACTTATATCCTGTAAGTAAATGGTTGAATGAGTTGAATATCATAAATCTGAAATTATATATGTTTCATATGCTTATTCCATGGGGAATAATGACTTCACTTATAAGAAGTAGAGGTGGTAAATTTATTGGTCATTTGAACAATTCATGAAAGAATATTGATGGAAGAGAGGTTTCACATATAAATATACTATCTTGGACATCTTCTATGACTGTGAGCCCCATTAATTATTTTAATACTTGAGCAAATTAGTTGAAGTTGGACAAGGAAGACAACATAATGAGTTATGCTTGGGTATATTTGTATAGAAGTTATATTGTTATAGATCCTCCAACATGTGGTGCTTGCTATTTAGAATCCTTTGCTAGACAAAATATCTGTACTAAGCGGGAATACTGCTTGTGCATCCAAATCCCTTGAACCAAGTTTCTTCCATGAGTGTCGACCATACCTACCTATATGCGGTATTTACCTACCGTTCCAAGTAAATTTGCATGTGCCAAACTCTAAACCTTCAAATAATAATCTGTTTTGTATGCCTGGATCGCTCATGTAGTGACTAGGAGCTGTCAGTATCTTCCATGCTGGGTGGGTTATTCTCACGATGAGTGGACTCCGCTCGTCATTCACGAGAAAAATGGCTGGTAATTGGGATGCCCAGTCCTATGATCCAAAGATCAAAAATCAAATCAAAATAATTGCAAACAAAACTCCCCCAGGATTATTGTTAGTTGGAGGCACCCGTTGTTTCGGGCAAGCCATGGATTGATGATTGTTGGTGGAGGGGGAGCAAAAACTTTACCATTCTGTTTGGGAACCGCCTATAATGTATCTAGTATGGAAGAAACTGGGAACTCTCAGTTGTTATGTTGACAATGAAAGCTTACCTCTCAAAATTATTTATCTCAATTTTAAAATCAAGCTATGGCACCTCTGCAAATCCCTGCTTCCCTCTACGAAGGGCCTATCTTTTACTTTTATGCAAGAGTCAGTAGTATTCCTTCTCACTCCAACGTACTCTTTAGTTGGCAAGCATCATGTGATGGGGAAAGATCTAAGCATATATGGCCATTCAAATATATTTGATCATGAATTATTATTGTTGACAATTATCTATATGATAAGTAAGTTGGGAGGCGAAACATTAAGCCCCTATCTTTCTCTGTGTTCGATGGATGCTATTTGTTCTAAAAATATGCTTTGAGTGGGAGCAATCATGGAAGACTATATGATAGTTGAGTATGTGGGATTTGCTAAATCAAAGCTCTTACATAGACCCTTCCTGAAAATAAGATGAATTGCAATTGTTTGATGACTGAGAACATAGTTTGCTAGTTTTCAAGAAAGTTTATGGTCTATGCTTTAACATTTTGAATAGCTTGTTACTTGATTGTGAGAAGTTTTATGAGATGAGCTACTGTTATGACATATAATGATGCTAGAAAAGGTGACTGAAATTATCATTGATCAAACTTATGCACCTGCTAGCATTCACACTTCATAAATTATTTCTTTTATCATTTACCTACTCGAGGATGAGCAGGAATTAAGCTTGGGGATGCTGAAACGTCTCCAACGTATCTATAATTTATGAAGCATTCATGCTATTATATTACCTGTTTTGGATGTTTATGGGCTTTATTATACACTTTTATATTTTTTTGGGACTAACCTATTAAGCGGAGGCCCTGCCCAAATTGTTGTTTTCTTGCCTATTTCAGTGTTTCGAAGAAAAGGAATATCAAACAGAGTCCAATCGGAATGAAACCTTCGGGAGAGTTATTTTTGGAACGGAAGCAATCCAGGAGACTTGGAGTGCATGAAAGGGAAGCAACGAGAAAGCCACGAGGCAGGGAGGCGCGCACTACCCCCTGGGCATGCCCCCACCCTCATGGGCCCCTCATGGCCCCCCTGATCGACTTCTTTCGCCTATATATGTCCATATACCCTAAAAACATCGGGGAGCATAATAGATCGGGAGTTCCGCCGCCGCAAGCCTCTGTAGCCACGAAAAACCTCTCGGGAGCCCATTCCGGCACCCTGCCGGAGGGGGAATCCATCACCGGTGGCCATCTTCATCATCCCGGCGCTCTCCATGACAAGGAGGGAGTAGTTCACCCTCGGGGCTAAGGGTATGTACCAGTAGCTATGTGTTTGATCTCTCTCTCTCTCTCTCTCTCTCTCGTGTTTTTGATTTGGCATGATCTTGATGTATCACGAGCTTTGCTATTATAGTTGGATCTTATGATGTTTCTCCCCCTCTACTCTCTTGTAATGGATTGAGTTTTCCCCTTGAAGTTGTCTTGTCGGATTGAGTCTTTAAGGATTTGAGAACACTTGATGTATGTCTTGTCATGCTTATCTGTGGTGACAATGGGATATTCACGTGATTTACTTGATGTATGTTTTGGTGATCAACTTGCGGGTTCAATGAACTTATGCATAGGGGTTGGCACGTTTTAAATCTTTACTCTCTGGTAGAAACTTTGGGGCACTCTTTGAAGTACTTTGTGTTGGTTGAATAGATGAATCTGAGATTGTGTGATGCATATCGTATAATCATGCCCACGGATACTTGAGGTGACATTGGAGTATCTAGGTGACATTAGGGTTTTGGTTGATTCGTGTCTTAAGGTTTTATTCTAGTACGAACTCTATGATAGATTGAATGGAAAGGATAGCTTCGTGCTATTTTACTACAGACTCTTGAATAGATCGATCAGAAAGGATAACTTTGAGGTGGTTTCATACCCTACAATAATCTCTTCGTTTGTTCTCCGCTATTAGTGACTTTGGAGTGACTCTTTGTTGCATGTTGAGGGATAGTTATATGATCCAATTATGTTATTATTGTTGAGAGAACTTGCACTAGTGAAAGTATGAACCCTGGGCCTTATTTCCTAGCATTGCAATACCGTTTACGCTCACTTTTATCATTAGTTACCTTGCTGTTTTTATAATTTCAGATTACAAAAACCTATATCTACCATCCATATTGCACTTGTATCACCATCTCTTCATTAACTAGTGCACCTATACAATTTACCATTGTATTGGGTGTGTTTGGGACACAAGAGACTCTTTGTTATTTGGTTGCAGGGTTGTTTGAGAGAGACCATCTTCATCCTACGCCTCCCACAGATTGATAAACCTTAGGTCATCCACTTGAGGGAAATTTGCTACTGTCCTACAAACCTCTGCACTTGGAGGCCCAACAACGTCTACAAGAAGAAGGTTGTGTTGTAGACATTAGGGGCTTAGCTGCGACCCCATAATCGCCTAAGTTAAAAAACATTCTTAGTGGAGAGCAATCCTCTCACTCGGAGGCTTAGCTGCGACCCCGTAATCGCCTAAGTTAAAAAACATTCCGAGTGGAGAGCAATCCTCCCATTCGGGGGCTTAGCTGCGACCCCGTAATCGCCTAAGTTAAAAAAGCATTCCAAGTGGAGAGCAATCCTCCCACTCAGGGGCTTAGCTGCGACCCCGTAATCGCCTAAGTTAAAAAACATTCCGAGTGGAGAGCAATCCTCCCACTCGGGGGCTTAGCTGCGACCCCCTAATCGCCTAAGTAAAAGAACATTTTGAGTGGAGAGCAATCCTCCCACTCGGGGGCTTAGCTGCGACCCTGTGCTCGCCTAGGTCACAAACATCCTTTGAGCCACGCCACAAATACAACGTACACTCCATCCTTACCCGCAAGGACGACGAGGTGTTGATTGAACACCGCATCTGAGCTACGCCACAAATACAACATACGCTCCATCCTTATCCACAAGGATGATGAGGTGTCGATTGAATACCGTGTCTGGGCTATGCCACAAATACAACGTACGCTCCATCCTTATCTGCAAAGACGACGAGGTGTTGATTGAACACCACGTCTGTGCTACGCCACAAATACAGCGTACGCTCCATCCCTATCCGCAAGGACAACGAGGCGTCGACCAAACGTCACGTCTGAGCTACGTCACAAGTACAATGTACTATCCAGATCCGCAAGGACGACGAGGTGTCGATTGAACACCACGTCTGAGCTGCGTCACAAGTACAATGTATCGTCCCGATCTGCAAGGACAACGAGGTGTCGATTGAACACCGTGTCTGAGCTCCGTCACAAGTACAATGTACTTTTCACTCGGGAAAAGGTGAGAAGATCAAGTCCACTCGGAACCTAAAGACAGTCAGAAACAATTCAAAACCAGAACAAAAGCCATGATATTCAAAGGAATTCAAGTTTAGATAAACCCTGCAAAAATTCAGGACCGCAGCAGGCAGAAGTACTCAGGCATCAAGCCTGAAAGAGTTTAACGATTATATAATCACTCGGCATTCCAAGGAAAATAAAGGTGGGGCATAATGTTTTGATCACTCGTTAGGAGAAGGACTTGCTGGATCGCATAGATTGTCAAGGTCAATGCTGTTTGTGATGCGAGGGGCGGTGTCGGTGTCAAAACCGGTGGATCTCGGGTAGGGGGTCCCGAACTGTGCATCTAGGCGGATGGTAACAGGAGACAAGGGACATGATGTTTTTACCCAGGTTCGGGCCCTCTCGATGGAGGTAAAACCCTACTCCTGCTTGATTAATATTGATGATATGGGTAGTACAAGAGTAGATCTACCACGAGATCAGAGAGGCTAAACCCTAGAAGCTAGCCTATGGTATGATTGTTGTTCGTCCTACGGACTAAAACCCTCCGGTTTATATAGACACCGAAGAGGTTTAGGGTTACACAGAGTCGGTTACAATGATAGGAGATCTACATATCCGTATCGCCAAGCTTGCCTTCCATGCCAAGGAAAGTCCCATCCGGACACGGGACAGAGTCTTCAATCTTGTATCTTCATAGTCCAGGAGTCCGGCCAACGGTGATAGTCCGGCCATCCGGACATCCCCTAATCTAGGACTCCCTCAGTAGCCCCTGAACCTGGCTTCAATGACGATGAGTACGACGCGCATATTGTCTTCGGCATTGCAAGGCGGGTTCCTCCTCCGAATACTTCATAGAAGGTTTTGAACACAAGGATAGTGTCTGGCTCTGCAAAATAAGTTCCACATATCACCGTAGAGAGAATAACATTTACACAAGTTCAATCTGCTGACGTATTCCATGGCGTGACATCACACCACGGCCATGCCTTTATTCGAATCGTTTTTACGGTTCCACCTCAGCGCGTCTAGCGAGGCGGTTTCCTTGGCACGTCTTGTCAAAGCAGAGATTGTGTCCCCTTATTCCGGGATTCTCATCAATACGGGCGTGGGTAACCCAACCGCGCCATTGATTACGGCGCTTCGGAGATAAGCAAGTTTTACCAGGCTGGCGGGGACGCATAGTTTCGTCCGTATAAGGGGATAAGGACCCACCTTTTTACCTACGCCTTCTTCCTCCTTTGCTTATCCATTTCCGCGTACTCGAGCTCCAGTGCCCAAGTCCGCACATCTCGCCTCAACCTTCCCCAGCCATGTCCGGAGCGGGAGGCAAGTGGATGGCCTCCTCCGTCACGGAGGGGCACATCAAGAGGCTGCGAAAGGCCGGATACTTGTCTAGCGACATCGCGCGGGCGCCCGACAAGGCGACTCATCCCCACCCCGGCCCCATGAGAGTGGTGTTCCTCACCCACTTTCTCCATGGACTAGGTTTTCCACTTCACCCATTTGTGCAGGGGCTCATGTTCTACTCGGCACTGGATTTCCACGATCTGGCCCGAATTTCATCCTCAACATCTCGGCGTTCATCGTGGTAGTGCGAAACCTTCCTCGCATCCAGCCCCACTTGACTTATGGTGAAGACCTTCAATGTCAAGTCGAAGGTAGTGGGCGGCCGCCAAGCGGAGTGCGGAGGTGCCATGGTGGGCAAGATGCCCAACGTCCTATGGCTCGAGGGCTCCTTTGTAGAGACCATAAAGGGGTGGCAATCGGGGTGGTTCTACATCACCGAGCTGCGTGACCCTGAGTGGGCAGCGGCCCTTGAATTCAGATCTGGCATCCCCATACGGCTCACCTCCTGGAAAGAGAAGGGCCTATCATGGGGTGATTCGGAGGAGCTGACCGGACTCCAATCCTGCGTCCAAACCTTGGTGAACAAGAAGCTCAAGCTTGTCAACGTAGTCCAGGTCATGCTCATCCGCCGGATCCTCCCGTGCCAGAAACGGGCCTTTAATTTGTGGGAGTTTGATCCGGCACAGCACCAAACCTTGAGCGAGCTTTTTGACACTACGTGCGAACATGCAGGAAGAGTCTTTGTTCAAAGGCGCCGAGGCTCCGCATCCGCTACCGAAGATCGCGGATTCAGCTCGCAGCGTCAAGCCGCGAGGTAAGCTATTTACCCTTCTGACGCTTATTTTCCATAGTTTGACTCTATCGGGATCTGAACTCCCTTTACCTTTGACAGCCTGGCAAAAGGCGTCCGGCATGTTAAGCTGTCCGCTCCTTGCGGAAGACCTAGCGGACGCCCAATTAATGGGGCTGCTGGCTCCGGCGCCTTATGTGGTGTCGGAGAAGAAGGCCAAGAAGAAGGCCACGGGAACCCAAAAGAGTTCCCGGCGTCAGGTGTTATCGGACTCATCGTCCGATGACTCCGAGGCGGACTCCTCCCGTGAAGGCGAGGAGGAGAAAAGAGGCCTCTCTCCCGGTGAAGAGAGAAAAGGAAGGCCTCCCCAGCAGGGAGGCGAAGGGTCAGAAGGAAGGATCCTTCCCGGGCTACTCCGCCAACGCCGGCGATGATGAAGAGGTGGCCACCAGGACTAAGCCCTGGCGACTTCGTAAGTGTCCGGATACCAAAATGACTCATGGTGTTTCATTTGCTGCATAGAATCTCTTAGCGCCGAATATAACCACGCAGCCGCCCAAGGGCCGGGCTCGACACTTCAACAGCGGCTCCTGGCGCCATCGGACGTGGATAGCACTTCACATCCGGCCGTCTCCTCTCCTCGCGCTGTGGATGGCCTTGGTGGGGTCCCAAAGGGGCCCAGCCGGGAGGAGGAGGTTCGGGAGGTGCCGCAGGCAACCTCCACAATTTGGGCACGAGAGGATCGACCCCAAAGGGTTCGAGTTGACCCTGGGCGACTCTCCGCCTGAAACCTTTAGTGGTTCCAGAGTCCGTGAGGCGGCCCTTTAAATAAGAAGGGCAAGACTGCGACAGCTGGTGACCTCCGTCAGCCCGAGGCGCGGATAATTTCTTTGGGGCGCTCAGGGCGCCTCCATCGATGAGGAGCACCGCCTTTATTATGAGTCGCGGTGATTGAAAAGATTCGATCCGCCAAGCGGGCTGGTGAAGCTTACACTAGCCTTCTAACGGGCTTTGCGGTATGTAATTAAGATATGTAAAAATAGTACCGCATAGGCGGTGGCCGCGATGCTCGGTTTGGTGTTGGAAAGAAAAGCGGGCGAGGATCTAAAAGATATCTGTGAGAGTCTAACATAAGCATGTCAATAAGGGAATGCAGGCTCTTGGCTTGACCTCTGCCGCTCATGACGAGAGGTCAATGTATTGAAGCGAGCCTCGGCGGTCAGAAACGAGCTCGACCATGCCAAAGCAGCTCGAGGACAAGGAAGGTAAGTAATACCTTATTAAAGTAATACCTTATAGAAAGGGTTTGGTTGCAAAAATGGCGGGAATAGCGTGAGTATTGCGGGGACCACGAGCGAGGTGGCGACCACTGAAGGAAGCGGTGTCAAGGCCGAAAGCAATGCGGCCATGAGCGCCAGCGAGAAGAAGCGAGGCGGGTGGCGGAGGTGCGGCAAGAGCTCCGGGCTCGTGGAAAAACACGAGTTTGGGCGTGACTCGAACTCGAGTCGAGGCTCGCCTCGGCTCTTGAGAGTGCTAAAGCCGCTAAGGCCAAAGCCCAAAAAGCCCTCCAGGAAATTGAGGCAATAAAGAAGATAGCGGCGGGTAAGGCATTCTTCATACAAAGCAAGCACGTGAAAGTGAATTACTTGTTACTTACCCGAATCCGGAGCTCTCGTGGAGCATTCGCAGATCTTCCCCACAGTGTGTCCGATGCTGCCGCATCTTACTGGGCCGAGGAAGGGAGCTCTACGGAGAAGGTATTCGGTCTCGATATCTTTGAGGCCGAACACCGTGCCCTTGGCGACCAATGAAGCGGCTGGTCGAGCTCCATAAGGTGGCGAAGGAGGCCATGCACAGGAGCTACCGGGCTGGTGCGGCTAGTGGGCCTTTGTCCATGGATTGAAGTCGTCAAGTGCTCCGTGCGCATCGAAGGTGCCCGTAGGGCCTTGCCCGATGCTAAAGTGCCTTTGGGGCAAGATGGACGTTGAAGCTTGTGACGGACGCTCCACCGCCGGGCAGGGAGTATCGCAAGCCGAGATGTATTATGAGAACGTCTGAAGGGTGCCCGCCTTATAGCGGTGAGTGCTCCAAAGATGTAATTTTGAGTAGACTAGCATTTGGTATCTGTCGCTGAAAACTTTCTTCATATCGCTAAGCAGCGCTTGTTAATTTAAAATATTACCTTACATGCGGCCGTTTATCAAATATGAGAGATGGCAAGTCGTTGGCTTCAGCCCCATGCCACGAGTCTTTGGGGTGTTGGGATAAATCTGGCGCTCTTTTTCCCATTTTGGGTCCTTGAGGCGCTCAACACAACGAGCGAGGCAACGGACTTATAATGCTTGAACACTCCCACTTAGCCATAGAATTCTATAATTTTAAAATTAGTGAAGCCCCTAGTATTCGGAAGACCAATTGAGGCGCTATCACGCTGGGCGGACAAAGCCGGCTCCTCGCTCTAAGCAACATAAGTCTTTAGGGACTGAAAAACCTCTCGAACAATGACGGGCTCTCGCCCTATCATGGCGGTCAGTTTTAGCTTTCTCCACCGAGGTGCTCAACCCAGCTCAAGCTGGGGCACAATCGCGATGGTTCTCCAGTGCTACCTTAGCCGATATAACGGAACATAAGGTACCAAAACATGGGAGCGAGGCAAACCCAACTATTGACCCAAGACATGATTGAGCCGATGCATATAATGCTATAAGTTGAGTGCCGCACTTGTGAAAGTGTTAGGACTTATCACACCATATTTTGGGAACTTAAGCCCTGGTGTATTTGGCGTACCAAAGCGCCTGGATGCAACATGTCATAAGTGAACATGTATAGATAGAAAAGGAATGCAATAATAGGCAAAAAGCGATGCATTGTTTATTCAAAAATCTGCAAAGAAAGCGAGAATGATACAAATAGTCACGATAAGCAAGGGATGGGACTATTTAACATGTCCCCCTCCGGGGTAGGCTGCGGGATGGTATGTAAAACAGGTATACTACTCGTAATAGAGACCACGGACACTCGGCGTAGCTTTTACGCTTCCCCGGCTGTTGCATCATGAGTTCGGCAATTCTCTTTTGCGGACGGGGCTTCTGAAAGCGGAGTCCTGCGAATAAGAAAAAAAGAATGACACAATTGGGAGCCCACAGTGCGGTTGAGCGCTCTCGGGCATGCCGTGGTCGTGCCCCTACCCCTATGCCCATGGTATCTCGGGCGTAGTTATGTCGAGTGGTGCTGGTCTCGCGATTTTGCGAGGCTGGGGTTGGGGCGCATTACTCTGGCGATGCTCGGGCGTGCAGGCGGTCTTGTTGTAGGTTACTCGGCGGCGCTGAGCGGTGTCACGGGCGTTTAGTAGTCGGACTCGAGAGTTGCCTTAAGAGGCTGCTTTGTACTTCCGCCGCGAGGGCGCCGTATGCTCCTCTGTTGGGAGGCGTTCGGTGTTTCCGTTGACCGTGCGACTCCTCGAGGGCCTAGCATCTTAAGCTTGAGGTATCGTGAGTGCGGCACGCATTGAACTTTGCGAATGCGGTTCGTCCGGCGATGCATGATAGCCGTTGCGGAGCGGGACTATATCGAAGATTAACTCCTCGCTTCGAAGTTATCAGGGATCGAAGACCACTTCAAGTGTGGCTGAGCACTGTCGATTGGCCTCTACACGGTATGGCGCCTTTGAAGGTCGTCTTTGTGGGTTTAATCCTTGAGGGTCTATGCCCATCTTGCGCCTTGTATCTAGATAAAGCAGGTTAAATTGCTGCCGCCGTCCATCGAGGACTCTAGTGAGGTGAAATCCGTCGGCGATTGGGTCTAGAACCAATGCGGCGAATCCGCCATGGCGGATGCTAGTGGGGTGGTCCTTGATCAAAAGTGATCGGCCGGAGGACCACGGATTGAACTTTAGGCGGCTGGCTCCATCGCATATCGTCCCTAAGTGCGCGCTTCCGCTCCCTTTTGGGTATGTGGGTTGCGTATATCATGTTCACCGTCCGCACTTGTGGAAACCCTTCATCCTCTATTGTTCGGCGGCGGGTCTCCTCCTCGTCATCACTATGCAGCCTTGTCATTGTTTTCGACAATTAACTTGCTGCACCTGAACACCCAACAATCCTGTTGGTGTGATTGGCTAGCTTTTCGAAGTGCCGTGTATACATGCGGCGATCGAGTATTCGGTCCAAATTGGACGAGCTCGGGTATTTCTTTTGAATGGCTTTTTCGGACGACGGGTTTAGAGCCTCTGAATCCGGCATTGACTGCCGTATCCTCGATGTGTCGCCATTAATGCGGCGCTTGTGCTTGTTGCGACGCGACCGCCGTTGGTTTCCTTGGTATCCAATTACAGGGCTCTTGGTCATGTTGTTACTACGAGCTAGCCAGCTATCCTCTCCCGCATGAAGCGGGTCATGAGTGTTGTGAGGGCTGCCATGGATTTGGCTTTTCTGTCCTTGGTGCCGAAAAGCCACTCGTCATGGATGTTGTGTTTGAAGGCTGCAAGGGCCTCTGCATCAGACGGTCGATGATTTGATTCTTGGTTAGGAACCGTGTCGAGGTTGTCTCGGCGATTCTTACGGCTGCTGAATTATGTGGCTTAGGTCATGGCGTCTAGTGGTCACACATAAGTGCCACTGAAGTTGTCGAGAATCGGCTTCGGTCTTCCCAACAACTGATTGACTCTGCTGGCAAGCTGTTAAGCCAATGCCGTGCTGGTCCTTTAAGCTTGAGTGGGAGGTATTTGATGGCGTGTAGATCATCACCGCGGGCCATGTGGATATGGAGAGATAGTCCTCGATCCGGACCACGGATCTGTTGTGCCATCATATGATTCAATGTTTACGGGTTTGAAACCCTCGAGTTTGATGATCCATCACTTAAATGCATGAAGCATAGTGGGTGTCTTGGCGCCTCTGTATTGGGCTATATCTGCGCAGCTCAAATGAGCTTTGTCTACTATGTTCGGCCCGGCGAATTTCCATATCCGGTGTGGCGGTTATCATCACGTATCGTTAGGCGCCCATGCGATCCGTGGATCGATCTTGTTTGCCTTGCCTTGTCCTCGAGTATATCCATGGTGCAGGCGCATTTTCCTGCGCCTTGGTATTTTTGGCGGCGCTGGGCTGCGGCAGAGTGTAGGGCGAGGCCTCTCATCGTGGCCACGAGGTGGCGGTCGGCTGTATTATCTTGTTGGTGATGTAGGTTTAGGTGCTTCCTCCTCTAATCAGGGTAGCAGGCTGCATTTTGGGTAGCTCTTAGAGGGGCGTTCGAGTTCATACTCTTCGGCCGCAAGGACTTCGGTCCATCTGTCGGCTAGCAAGTCTTGGCCAGCTCTAAGCTGTTGCTGCTTTTTCTTGAGGCTGCTTGCCGTGGCCATAAGCCTGCGTTTGAAATGCTCTTGTTCGACGGGATCCTCAGGCACGACAAATTTGTCGTCGTCGAGGCTTGCCTCGTCTTCGGAGGGAGGCATATAATTATCATCCTCTACCTCTCATGCGCTGCTCTCTCATGAGGGCTGGCTTCTCCATCCTCTGCTGCTGAATCCTCTTTGGAGGGTTGTCTTGGCATTGTCAAAGGGTGTTATTGTCTCCGGCGCGGAATCTCCATTTCTTTGTGGCGGGATTTAGGCGGCGCCCGGCCTTGGCGCTTAGGCTGTTTCTTGGAGGGTCGTCTGCATTGTTCCATCGCCATTCCCATCCTTTGGGATGTCCACCATGTAAATGTCGTGCTGACGAGGTGGCCTTCGGTGCCTGTAAGGCGCTTGTTCTTGGTCGTCTCTGCATAAATCGTCCATACCGTCGATGTCTTGAAGTCGAAGTCTAGCATGTCGGTTAAGTCATCGGCAGTGGCTCTGAAGTGGGTGGTGGGTGGGCTTTGAATTTCTTCGTCGTCGCATCCCAACCGTCCTAACCATAGTCGGCGGGGCTCTCGATAAAGAGAGAGACTTTAGTGAATTCGAGGATGTCGCCAAAGGCGAGTCTTGGCATGTCTGCAGTGATGAACTCCATGATCGGCAATCGGTTTGATTGGCGGTAGCGGAAGGTTTGGAGTCCGGAGAGTCCGGCACCTTGAGTCATGAGCTTCACAAAGGACAGAGGTTGGTATTCGGCTCTATCATTGTAGAGTAGCTAGCACCCCAAAGTGGTGTCCAGCCACCCGTCCTCGATCGACGCGGTCGGCTCTGAGCTAAGGGTCGAAGCGGACACTTGTGCGGCCTCCAGGGCACTATCCGGTTACAATGGTAGGAGATCTACATATCCGTATCGCCAAGCTTGCCTTCCACGCCAAGGAAAGTCCCATCCGGACACGGGACAGAGTCTTCAATCTTGTATCTTCATAGTCCAGGAGTCCGGCCAACGGTGATAGTCCGGCCATCCGGACACCCCCTAATCCAGGACTCCCTCAGGCGGCATCAAGGAAAGTGTCCATGAAGGACTGGAAAGTGTGCTTTTTGGTGTTCACAACCTTGAGTTCCTCCAACTTGTCTTCTCTGATGTCCTTGCAGTGCACTCAGACCAATGACAGGGCGACATCAGCACCGCAGTGAGCAGATGATTTCTTCCATTCTTGCACTCGCTCAGGTATTTGATTCAGTCGAGCCATCAGAGACTCGAGGTCTTGTGAGAGTTCTGCCTGATGCCAGAGTTCAGCATCAACCCGAGTCATCGCCGCCTTCAGTCGGGCAAGATAAGGAACATCGCTGTCCATGCCTGATTCCAACCGTAGCACAATCATGGCAACATCATCTTTGACGGGACAATTTATGGGGTCGAGACCCGTCTCAACCCGCCCGGTCTCTGCTTCAAAGTCTTGGCAAAGTTCTGCACAGTCAGAAAAAATAGGGAGTTGATAGTTTGACAAGACGTGTCAATCGACAGCAACAAATCAGTCGAACAATAATACCTTCCAGCTTCAAGACCAGCTTTGCAGCAAGCGGTCCCAGATAAGACTCTAGCTCGCCCTTCTTGGCCTTAAGGTTTCCAACTTCGTCGGTCAAGCTGTCCTTGTCTTTCTTCAGTTGCTCGACCTCCCGATTGGCCTCAGAGACAGCGGTCTTCAGCTTAGAGTTCTCCTCTTCTAAATTGCTGACTGCCAGCTTCTTGTCTGCAAGCGCTGTTTTCTCTGGCGCCTCCTTCTGGGCCGCAGCAAGATCCTATCCTTCTTCTCGAGAGCCTGCTTCATTTTCTCTAAAGAAATAACATTCTTCAGACGAGCTTGAAGTTGACGGTTTTCACTACGCACATCTGTTCGAGTGAAATCACTCGGTTCAAAGAGACTTAAAGAAAAAACATGGGGAAGAGCGAGTCATAAAGTGGATAGTCGATGATTGGTTATGTAACGCCCCGGATACAACTTTCCATATCTGTAACTCCGACTCTTGCCTTTTCCAGAGATGTGTTTTGAATTTTCCTCCGTGGTTGGGTTTTTGTTTTTTTTGTTTTGCATTTTGTTCATGTCTTGCATTTCATCATCGCATCATTCGCATTGCATCGGCACTCCGTTGCCATCATGTTTTAAAACTTGCATTCGTTCGGAGTTGGTGCGTTCCCCCCTTGCCTTCGTAGACCGTTTCGAGTCCAACCGGGTTCTCGTTCCCCTTCTGTCGGACCGCCATATCTCTCTGCCAGTCTTGGACCCCTCTCCTTCGACCCCCTCTTGCGTGCGTCCGAAAACTCCCCTGAACCCGACCCGGGCAGTCATTACCGTTGGGTCCGGATCATCCCCTAACGTCTACAAAACATCACCGTTTTCTTATTTGAGCTCCCCTAGTCTGTTTTTCCCGTCCGTCCTATTTAAATCGGATGATCCAAACCCCCTCTCTTTTCCCTATATATAGTCTAACCCTAGCCCCGTCCCATCCATTCCCCCCTGTCCTATCGCGCCGCCGCCACCCACTCACCATCTCCATCGGGATCCTCCCGATCCACCAATCTGCCCGACCAGCCGCAACCTTCCCTTCCCGATCGAGACGGCCGGTCCCTCCTCCCTTGTTACTGCGCGCCGCCCAATCCACGGCAGCCTCGATCCGAGCTCCTCCTGCACTTCTTGCCCGGCGCTGAAGCCCACCTCTTCTTCCTCGATCCCGAATGGATCGTGAAGCCGCCGAACCCCTCGCCCATGACGCCGCCTCGTCCCGTGCTCGTCCCTCAACGCCCGGCGGAGTTCCCTCGGCCTGGTGCTCGCCGCTCCTCCCGTTCCAACGCGCCCGCCGCGACCTCGACCTTGAGCCACCACGACATGCCCGCGTGCCCGAAGGAACGCCGCGAGGCTGTCATCCTCGTCCCCACGCCTCTGCCCGCCGTAGAGCCTCGTCGCCGCCCAAGTCCCGCCCGCGCGTGCTCTCCTCCAGCGCGCGCCTTGCGGACCTCTCGCCGCCGAGCTCCGTTTGCCTGCGCCGCCGTCGGGAACCGGTGTCCAGCGGCCAGGTCCGTCGAGTCGATGCCTCCTGCCGTTTTCCCGCCACGGAGGTCCTTGCAGCTCCTCCGCCGCCTGCTCCGTTAAATGCGCCGCCTCCGCAAGATCCGGCGAGCCACACCCGACCTCGTCCCGGGCTCCAGTCGCGCCGCCGCCCGGAGCGCCAAGTCCATCGCCGGCCTCCCCTGCTTCTGCGTGCGAGCAGCAAGGACGAGGACAGCAGCGCCAAGTCCCGCTCGGTTCAGCCCGCGTTGACCGCTCCAGCGACCGCCCGCTCGCCAGCGCCTCTCTGCCTCGCTGGCAAGGCCCAGCCTGCTTCCCTTCAGATCCAGCCTGCCCTAGCCCGCAGACCGACTGGGCCTGGCCCATGGGTGAGGCCACCCCCAACGCCCCTCCTTTGTATTTTTTCAGTTGGGCCAGCCTGCAGATTCGGCCCGCTTCTGTTTTTTTTTTTCAGTCCTGCGATTTTGCTAATTATCCAGTAAATTCCAGTTTTACAGAAAAGTCCCTAGAGTTCATGCATTTAATAACTCATCAACGGTGCATCATATGTAAAAACTTTAAACATGTAAAATGCTCAGAAAATTGTGTAGTTTAATAATATGCCATTTTCATCCATGTTTAAAATATTTAAAATGTTGTTTGCTTAAATTTGCTCAAATGCTATGCTAAAATGATTTAATTCATAACTAAATAACCGTAGCTCGGAATTAAATGTTCTTTATATGTATTTGGGGTGGAAAAATGCCTAGTTTAACTTGGTGCACTTTGTTTTGCTGTTTAACAACATTAAAATGGTGTTTAGGGCAGAACAGTACCTAATTCATAAATTGCATATGAGGTTCTTCCGGAATTGTTGTTTGTTCTTCCAGCCTCATTTAAACTTGCCTAGTTAGGTAGTTTTGTTATGCTTCACCCCTTGCCATGTTAATCAACATTTAATATTGTTGGGTAGCTTAAACAAGAGAGAACTAAATAATTGATGTGGTGTTCAGTCAATATGCAACTTCGTTGCATATTGAGCTCCACTAACTTGTAGTTTTGTGTGTTGCGGTTTGCCATGCCATGCCTCATTAAACGGACATGCATCATACTTGGTTGTGCATCATGCCATGATTATCGATGGTTGTTTACTATGTTGTTTGCTTCTTTCGAGTTGCCTCTCGTTAGCCGGTTTCATTCCGGAGTTGCGAGGATCCGTTCGACTTCGTCCGTTTGTCGTCTTCATGGACTCGTTCTTCTTCCTTGCGGGATTTCAGGCAAGATGACCGCTACCCTGGATCTCACTACTATCATTGCTATGCTAGTTGCTTCGTTCTATCGCTATGCTGCACTACCTATTACCTGTTTGTCAAGCCATCCCAAATTGCCATGAACCTCTAACCTTTGACACCATTCCTAGCAAACTGTTGTTTGGCTATGTTACCGCTTTGCTCAGCCCCTCTTATAGCGTTGCTAGTTGCAGGTGAAGTTGAAGATTTCTCCATGGTGGACAGGGTTTATGTTGGGATATCACAATATCTCTTATATTATTAATGCATCTATATACTTGGTAAAGGGTGGAAGGCTCGGCCTTATGCACAGTGTTTTGTTCCACTCTTGCGCCTAGTTTCCGTCATACGGTGTTATGTTCCCGGATTTTGCGTTCCTTCTGCGGTCGGGTGATTTATGGGACCCCTTGACAGTTCACTTTGAATAAAACTTGTCCAGCAAGGCCCAACATTGACTTTTACCATTTGCCTCACCACCACCTATATTTCCCTTGGGAGTAATTAACCCAAGGGTCATCTTTATTCAGCCCCGGGCCAATGCTTGTCTAAGTGTTGGTCCAAACTAGAAGCGCTTTGCGGCGCCACCTCAAAAACTTGAGGTCTGGTTTTAGTTATGCGGACTGCTCATCGGTCGTGGCACGAGGCGAGATCTGTGCGCTACTATCGAGGTGTCGGCCGCGCCGGGAGGTCTTCTTGGTCTTGTTTTACCATTGTCGAAATGTCTTGATGTACGGGATACCGAGTCGATCGGAGTGTCTCGGGTGAAGATCTATTCGCCGATGATCGCGAGAGCTTGTCATGGGCTAAGTTGGGACACCCTGCGGGTATAAACTTTCGAGAGCCGTGCCATGCGGTTATGTGGCGGATGGGAATTTGTTAATGTCGGTTGTAGATAACTTGACACTTGATCCGAATTAAAGCGCATCAACCGAGTGTGTAGCCGTGATGGTCTCTTCTCGTGAGTCCGGAAGTGAACACGGTTTACGGGTTTATGTTTGGCGTAAGTAGGTGTTGAGGATCACCTCTTGATCATTGCTAGTTGACGACCGTTCGCTTGTTTCTCTTCTCGCTCTCATTTGCGTATGTTAGCCACCATATCATGCTTAGCCGCTGCTGCAACCTCACCACTTTACCCCTTCCTTTCCCATTAAGCTTTGCTAGTCTTGATACCCATGGTAATGGGATTCTTGAGTCCTCGTGGCTCACGGATACTTCAAAACCAGTTTGCGGTGCCTATGTTACGAGCGGTGGCGCAACCAAGCTCAAGGAGGAGCTCGATGAAGATCTTGCCCTTTGTGTTGTTTCGTTCTAGTTGATCGATGAGTGGAGCCCGGTTGGGGTCGATCGGGGACCTTTTGTCGCATTTGGGGTTCTTCTTTTATTTTGGTTCCGTAGTCGGACCTTGATTGTATCTGGATGATGTAATGCTTTATTCATGTAATTGTGTGAAGTGGCGATTGTAAGCCAACTATGTATCTCTTTCCCTTATGTATTACATGGGTTGTGTGAAGATTACCTCACTTGCGACATTGCTTTCAATGCGGTTATGCCTCTAAGTCGTGCTTCGACACGTGGGAGATATAGCCGCATCGAGGGCGTAACAGGTTACCTCCCATGATAGCTACTTTGTCCTGAGCCTTGAGGTTCTTCTTGGCCAGTTCCAGGTCAAGGTTGAGGCTGATTTGCTTCTTGTCCAGTTCAGAAAGTTGAGCCCCAAGATCACAAGACCTCTGCAGTCAGCAAATAAGATATGTCAGTCGACAGAAACAAAAGTCAATCGCAGTGAAAGTTGTTCTAAGACTACCACCGAATCAACCATTCGATAGTAGTCTCGGGGACTACACCCAGTGGGTGCACTTAGCGTGCCCCCACTGGTTCGGTTTTACACTCGGCATGGTCTGCCCAGCTCGAGTAAAAAAAAAAGAGATTCTTAGACCCCAGCCGACTACCAACAGTCGACTACGATTTCGGGGACTACACCCAGTGGGTGCACTATGTGTGCCCCCACTGGTTTGGAAAAACACTCGACTCAACTTAGTCGACTCAAGTGGAAGAACTATACAGCTCTAAGACAGAAACACCCCAGTGGGTGATTGGATGTGAAACTCAGACCCATGATAGATGCACATAATAGGTTCCAAAACGCTCATCTAAGAGCACCATATGGGCAGCGAAGCAACAACGGCAATTATCTTATTCAAGAGACCAGTCGGGAATCAACTGACCTTGACGTTGGTTTGCAGAGCGGTGCTGGCATTATAAGCCACCCGACTAGCCTCATGCACCACCTTTATCTGCTCCATCACGAGATTTACCTGGAGAAGAGCCTCCCTGGCAGCACTCAGTGAGTCATCTGGAGTCTGGTACGCAGTGAAGAGCGATGATGGCAAGGCAGTCGAAGCAGCCACTGGGTCAGATGCATGGAGTTGTACTGGAGCGGCAGAGGTCTGAGTAGTCGACCCCGATGGACGATCAGTCGATAGCGGATTGGCGAAAGTAACATTGGTCCGAGACGGATCTCCGGATCGCTCAACCACTATCTCAAGCACCAGTGTCGACCGAGGGACCTGAACCTCGGGCGCTTTCCCGCTTGATGCTTTGCCCCTCCTCCTCCTCTCCCTCAGAGGCACTTCTTCTTCTTCATCATCCGGAAGCACGACAACGTCCCATGGAGCTGTAACAAAAAGAAACCTCAGAAGTTCAATCGGCCAACAATTCGATCGACAGAATAAATTTGCGTCGAGTGGACTTACTAGCTTTGGAGGTGGCCGCGTCATCAGCTTCCTCGTCACCTGGGGCCTTGTCAACGTCCATGTCAGTGGCGGCGGAGGCTGGGCTGGAAAAGTTTGCAATCCATTCGGTCAGAACAGAAGTATCAGTCGGCGGAAGAAAACACAGAAAGAAAGAGCACTCACCCAGAGGCAACAGGAACATCCATCTTGATCTTGGGCAAAGTCTTCCGAGCCTTTGAGGGGACGACCTTGGGCTGCTTGGCGACCTTCTCCATTGGCTCTGGAGTCGAAGTCCGAGTACGCTTCTGTGTTTGGATGCTTGGGGCCATGGTTTTGCCACGCCCGCCCGCTGGATCATGGAGTAGCTTGGATCGACATTCCGTACGAGGTGGTGAGTCGACTATCTCCTCATCGTCCGACTCATCACTCTCCTCCTTGTCCTTGTCTTCTGGAGATTACCAATCGCCGCTTTCCTCCGTGCTGTCCTCTCCCTCCTGGTCTTGCTCCAGAGCTTGTTCACCATTGGGCATCGAGTACATCTTAGTGTCAACCTACAAAACAATAAGTCAAATAAATATCGATCGGGTTGAAGACGATGTAAGATGTACCCAAATCTGATCGATGGCGGAGGCTGAACCTTATCGGCTGGTTCTTTGTCATTGAAGGGTCGACTCTCCTGGCGCCTCTAGGGTTGTCCTTGTTCCCTGTGATACTCTTCAACCACTGGGCCACTGTCTTGGCTGATACTTCCTCTGGATGAACCCGAGCGGTGTTGTTGGCTCCAGAGTACATCCACATCGAGTGGTCACGAGCCTGGAGCGGCTGGATGCGTCGACTGAGAAATACTCCAGCAAATCCATGCCAGTGACACCCTGATTGATCAACTGGACCACCCTCTCGACCAGCATGTTTGTTTCCACCCTCTCCGCGGTGGTCACTTTCAACGAAGAAGGGGTCTGGGCACGATCTAAAGAAAAAGGGGGAAGTCGGTCGGTGGCACAGGTCGCAATGTCTGGCGGTAGAACGGTCGTTGCCGACCCCGACCGACTCAGGAAACGTCATGGAAGGGAAAGAACTCCTTTTCCTCTTCTGGATAACCAAACCCCCACATATTTGGATAACATGTGTTTTCTCATCGCTCGTATTCGCTTTCTTCACCGACTGGGAGTGAATTGTGAAGATGTGCTTGAGAAAGACCCCAGTGCGGTCGACAACCCAAGAAATTCTCGCACATAGACACGAACGCAGCAAGGTATGTGATGGTGTTGGGAGAAAAGTGATGGAGTTGGGCTCCGAAAAAGTTCAAGAAACTCCGAAAGAAAAGGTGCGGGGGAAGCGAGAAGCCGCGGTCGACATGGGTGGCGAGCAGAACGCACTCACCCGGTCGCGGCTGTGGTTCCGTCTCCCCCTCCGGCAACCGCGCAGCCCCGTTGGCGATCAGTCCGGACTCAGCCAACTCCTCCAAATCTTCCGGCCGGAGCGAAGATCGGATCCAATCGCCCTCGATCCAACCCGGCGGCAACGCCGACCGCGATGACTACCCCCGATTCGTCTTCTCGCCTTTCGCCGCCCCTGTCGCCTTCTTCGCGCGTTCTAGCGCCGCTGTCTTGTCCTTCACCATGGTGGCGGAGCGGCGGCATCGAGAGCGGAGGTTCCGGATGCGGTAGAGAAACAAAGGAGAAAGAAGTAGAATGGACGCGCATAGTGCAGGCGCCTCAGCCCCTTCGCCTTTGAAGGACCCACTTCCGAGTGGCTAACGCGTGGGCCCGGGCGATCCTGGTACATGGCGAAAAAGGTGGTGCAGAGATCGAGGTGCTCCTGTCTATCCGCCCCGCTTACCACGGCACGCTCCGCCCCGCGCGCTTCCCCAAAATTTCGAATCCCGTGAAATCCGGGATACGCTGTAACCAATCGCGCCAAAGGTTTCGCGTCAAAAACAACACTCGACGGATGACGTTATAAATCCACTCGGCCACTTCTGAATAGATCAAGGCGACTGAAACAAAGCTGAAGTTCCAACATTGGCCTCCCGTTCAACATGAGTACTTGTGAAGCACAAGAGTCGAAGCAAGATCAACTCCAACCTTCTTTTCACTCGGACCTCAATCCATTCGGGGGCTAATGATGATGATATAGACCCAGGGTAGGGTCATAGGCCTGACCTATACGTCCTACCCAAGGTCACTACCCTAGAAGCAAAGAAGCTCAAGAGACAACAAGGAGTGCCCGGTAAAGGCGTCGAGTGCAATCCACTCGACCAATCAATCACTCAGGTACCCCTGCTTCCTGATGTCACACGATCAGTCAATCACTCGACCATACAAGAAACCACTTGACCTACTGAAGACCAGGAGTCGCTTAGAACAGCAACGAACAAGCATTCACTCTGTAGTCTTTAAAGTCATTAAAGGCACTTATGGCTGGCGTTATCAGTAACGCCCCATCTTTATGTACATTGAACTCTTAGTAACGGGGGATGGCCGGGGTCCTGGCATGTCGTGGTTCTAAGTCTGACAGTAGAAGTAGGGGTAGGTAAAGGAGAGGCGATGTCCTAGCTATGGAGTAGTTGTGAAGACAAGTGATGTACGAGTTCAGGCCCTTCTCGGAGGAAGTAACAGCCCTACGTCTCGGAGCCCTGAGGCGGTCGAGTGGATTATCGGTTTGAGTATTACAGAATCTGAACCCTCTATCTCGTGGAGGGGTGGCTTATATAAGTCGCCAGGACCCCACCAGCCCACATAATGGAGGGATTAAAGTACATTAAGCGGGGGAGTTCTTGTAACGCCCTCATAAGCGCTTTAACTATCATTAAGTCTATTCAATAGCAAACCGTTCTGTTTGTAGAATGCCTACGACCTTCGGTGGTCGAGTGAGTCTTCATAGTCGAGTGAGTCTTCATGGTCGAGTCCTTCCAGTCCAGTCGAGTGGATTCCTCTTTGGTCGACTGGAAGATGATCTCTTCTAAGAGTGTCCTTGGGTAGGACGTTTAGGTCAGGCCTATGACCCTACCCTAGGTACATGAATCCATCATTAGCCCCCGAATGGATTGAGGCTTGAGTGAAGGAGGAGTTGATGTTGTTTCCGACTGCCTTTTGCATACTGGCTACGTGTTGTCTTGGATCAGGATCTTCTCTGTTGATAACAAGAACCTTTCCTTCAGTCGACTTGATCCATTCTTGTTCTTTAGTCGAGTGACTTGCTTTGCTATTCCCGAGCAACGGATCGCAGGAGATCTCGCACTTGACAAACCGATCATCGCTCATGGATCTCGCGATCTGAAATTTGGGGAAGCCTTGAAGCGGAGCGGACTCGCGGCGCTTGGATGGGGCGTAACAGGCTCCTCGATCTCCGCGCCGCTTTTTCACGCCACGTGTCGCGCAGCGCAGCTGCTCGGGATATGATTGGATTGCTTGGTCCACACATCATCCACTCGGAAGGATGCTATAAATGTAACTCCGGAGGCTGATGCAGTACCTTGTTCTTCCTCCTTAGCTCTCTCCGTCTCCGCTCTCTTGCCACTTTGTTGCTCTCTTGCCATCTCCCCTTGCGCATTCGGCTGGCGGCCATGGGCAAGAGAAGACGACGATGTTGGAGCGCGAAAGAAGCGCGTCGGCGGAGAAGGCGTCGGCGGCGAAGGCAAAGGAAGATCTACGGTCGCGGTGGTTCCTCGTCGAGATCAACTGCGCCAAAGGCTGGGTCGAGGGAGATGGATCGATCGACCATCAGGAGAAGGATCTCCTCGATATGGCCGACGACGGATTGATTCCCCACGGCGCGCGAGACTTCTGGCGAGTGGCAGCCTCGGCCGAGAAGAGGGTGAGTCGCGCTTTGGCCACCCATGTCGACCGAGGTTTTTCGTTGCACGCCAGTGTCTTCTTTCGGGTTTTCTGAATTTCTTGAGCCCAGCTCCACCATTTTACTCAAACTCCATTGCATACCTTGCGCGTTTGTGTCTATGTGCGAAAACTTCCGGGTTGTCGACCGACGGGGTTTGTTCAAGTACATCTTCACATGTCGCTCTCGGTGTGAAGAAGGCAAGCTCCCCAGTGACGAAAGACCCAAGTAGTCCAGATGTGTGGTGGCTTAGGGGTCAGTTGAGAACAAAAGCACCTTCCAGCTATGTCTTTTCCGAGTCGGTCGGGTGGCGATCGACCTGGTTCTATTGCGGAATGAGGCGCCGCGCAGGCGATCGACTGGTCTTCTGCATTCACCATGAGTCGAGTGGGCGGACCCTCCTCCTGAAGGTTGTTCGGAGGAGAGGACTGAAGTGAAGATGCTGATGGACCGCGTGGTGCAGCTGGTTAGGGACGGAGTGGTGGCATGGACCTCTGGAGGTTTTTCTTGAGGCCGAATCCAGCCCCTTCGGTTCGAGTCATCAGATGTGGCTATATCGCGGCGGCGAAGCGAGAGCTGCGTCCACGGGGAGCGATCGGCGATCTTATAGTGGAAAGATGGATGGCTGCGATCACTTTGGAACAAGGACAATCCTCGCGGATCTAGGAGGATTTCTCCACTTGATCGTGACAGCGTTCGAGATAAGGTACACTTGCTCTGTTTTCCGTTGTATATCTGCCGAGTGTGTTTACGTATTTGCAGTCGATGAACTCGCCGATACTTCCGGCCCTCACGAGCTATACTCAATGCCATGGCGCGCCAGATTCGGCGAGGAGGGGAAGCCGTGGAGCGAGAGCGAGAACGATGGGATTCGAGACGCTGCAGGAGATGGCGGCACGCGATGATGATGATGACGAGGATGATGATGGCGAGGACGAAGAGGAGGAAATCGCACCACCGCGCTTGGAAAGGCGGTCAAAACTTGTGCACGACCCTTCGGTGAACGCGGTAAAGTCACGACCGTCTCGCCTGATCGACCAAGCATCTCGGACCGCTTCTCCGGTGCCGACCGTGAAAGCGCCAAAGCGGTCGAAGGTAGTTCCGTCGAGGACAACCAAGCCTCGCCAAAATGAAGGTGTCCATCCCCACCATCTCGGGGTAAACATATTGCTTAAGTCTTCTTGCTCTATATACATTTTGTCTCTGGTTGATACTTGAATCGGTCGACGATTCTTTGGATTTTCAGGTAGCTGCGACTTCGAAACCTCAGCTAAGGTCGAAGACCATGAGATGGAGGGCGCGCCACCTCAAATCCTGGTACTATATCCTTAATTCTTGTTCTTAGTCGACCGACCCAAGATTTCGACTTTAACTCTTTTACGAAGCTCCAACCAATGACATCATCACTCTTCTGACGGCGATGATGAGGATGAGGAGCCATTGAGGACTAGGAGGCGCAGAAGGCATCTCTGGCAAAAAGCCCAAGGTGTGGCGGTGCAAGACCGTTGTGACGGAAGGAGAGTCGGCACTCGACATACCGTGTCCTTCGCGGAGCGGCCGACGAGTGCCCGCCCACTTCGAGTCTTTGGACAACCTTGATCTTCGCCCGCACCACGTCCCGGAGGACCAGGCCGATCTTGCTAAGGAGGCGATCCGTCAGCGAGGATCATGATGGAGCGGTGAAGATCGCTCGGGATCGAGCCAAGCAGCTTCGATGCGGCTCGCCCTTGAGCAATGTTGGTCGATCGACCACCACATTACATGTAGGATATGCTATCAAAACTTTTCTTTACGGAATTCATAGCGTCACCCACTAGGTGTGTTGGTAAAAAACTCCGTGTTGGCGGGGAACGCAGCTGAGTGCACCGGCCGGGTGTAATCCCCAAGGCTAAGGTCGATTGCTGGCGGTCGGTCTTAGGCTTACTAAGTAGATGTTGATCATTATCCGAATGAAACGAATGGGTTTACGAGACCCGTGGGGAACGCTGAGTGCACCCACTGGGTGTAATCCCAGGCGTGGTCGATCACTGGCGATTGATTACTGATCTGAAGAAGTTTCGATCGATGGTCGACTCGCTCTCTCTTTTTTTTAACTGGTCGATGCATGTCGACTATGTGAATAAGACCAGTGGGGGACGCTGAGTGCACCCACCGGTGTAATCCCGAGACTACGATTGAATGCTTGCATTCGATTGTAGTCTTAAAACTTACCATTCTTCTTTATTCACTCGAAGTGGATTATCTCGATATTTTTGCAACTGACCCTTCGTAGAAATCTTGTGATCTTCTGACACGCTATCTTGATCGGAGCGAAGCATATTCAGCTCGAGTTGGACTTGAAGCTAGTGCAAGAGAATCGGCGAAGAAGGCGAAGGAGGAGACCAAAGGTATGTTTGGTGAGATTTCGACGACTCTTTTCTCCCCTCATTTGCTTCAAGTTTGACTTTGCTGCGATTCTACGTGCAAGGTGAAGGAGGCCCAAAGGAAGAAGGAGCTTGAGCTGTGCGAGAAGATCAAGCTTGCGATGAAAAATCGGCCTCGATCGCCAAGCTCGAACAGGATAACACCAATCTGAAGGCTGCTCACGCCACTTGCCGAAGGATGTTGAATCGAATGAAGGTGACAAGAAGACTCGATTGAGAAGGTCCTCCAAATGGCTGGGAAGAAGAACGAGCTGGAAAGCTTCTTGGGTGGTCTTGCTAAAAATTGTTCCTTAAGCTCGAAGGTAAACTTCTTCACTCGACCAATTCTTCCAACCGTTATGTTCCCATTCGACTATTTTCCTGATTCGGGTTTTGTCTTTGCGAGTTACGCGCAACTTTGAAGAAGAAACCAGCCACCGAGAGCGAACCTTGACCTGTCAATTCTCCGGTGAACGATGAAACTGCCATGAACATCTTCCATTTGGAGTCTGTGTTCTTCTTGCCGTGGATTATCTCGCAAGGCGAAGGTTGCTCGTCCGCATCGACTCGGCCTTTCTGGCCCGATGAGACACTCCAAAATGACCTCGAGTCATTGATGGCTCGACTAACGCCGTCCTGACCGAGTGCAAGAGTGGAAGAAGTCTTGACTCGGTGCGGTGCGAGCGTGCATACAATAATGCGCGAGTCCATTGCAAGGATGCCCGAGAAGATAAGGCTGGTGGCTCTCCGGTGGCCAACACCAAAAGCACGACCGGGACCTTCATGGAGACTTTCATTGCTGCTGCCACGCTGGATTGCCGGCAGGATTGATCTTGGCGAGTTCGTTGCTCCATCCAGCCCTCCACGGGAGGGGTAAAAACTTTCCTTGACCTTAAATTTGCCTCGGTATGCCGAGTGGAGTTGTAACCGATAAAACTTTAACAGGCTTAGCGCCTGAGCACTCTCGGTTATTTTAGGTGTCAACCTAAATTTAGATTGGATGTTTGGAAATGATTGCTCTCGGCTTGAATTGCTCTTTGCGAGGTTAACGTGAGATGCCTCTGCAATCGACTCATTCCTTAGGCGAGCAGAGCTGCAGCTAAGCCCCAGTGAGAGGTTTGCTCTTCACTCGGTAGGATTCTTTATCTTAGGCGAGCAGCTGGCTGCAGCTAAGCCCCAGTGAGAGGTTTGCTCTTCACTCGGTAGGATTTCTTTATCTTAGGCGAGCACTGGGCTGCAGCTAAGCCCAGTGGGAGGTTTGCTCTCCACTCGGTAGGATTTCTTATATCTTAGGCGAGCACCTGGGCTGCAGCTAAGCCTCCAGTGGGAGGTTTGCTCTCCACTCGGTAGGATTTCTTATATCTTAGGCGAGCAACAGGCTGCAGCTAAGCCCCAGTGGGAGGTTTGCTCTCCACTCGGTAGGATTTCTTATATCTTAGGCGAGCAGCACTGGCTGCAGCTAAGCCCCAGTGGGAGGTTTGCTCTCCACTCGGTGGGATTTCTTATATCTTAGGCGAGCAGGGGCTGCAGCTAAGCCCCCGAGTGGGAGGTTTGCTCTCCACTCGGTAGGATTTCCGTTGTATTTGTGTCGAAGCTCGGAGAAGAGGTCACAGTCGACCTGCACTTCGTCTTCCTTGCAATCGCACATCATACTTATGGTGTAGCTCGGAGGAGAGGGTCGCAGTCGACCTGCGCCTCGTTTTCCTTGCTAGTATACTTTATACTTAGGCGAGTCCTTGGACTGCAGCTAAGCCTCCGAGTGGAAGTCTGGCTTACCACTCGGTAGGATTTTAATAACTTAGGCGAGCAGTGAGCTGCAGCTAAGCCCCCGAGTGGAAGTCGGCTTACCACTCGGTGGGATTTTTAATAACTTAGGCGAGCAGGCTGCAGCTAAGCCCCAGTGGAAGTCGACACCACTCGGTGGGATTTAATAACTTAGGCGAGCAGGCTGCAGCTAAGCCCCGAGTGGAAGTCGGCTTTCCACTCGGTGGGATTCTTAACTTAGGCGAAACCGGTTCGCGAGCTAAGCCTCAGTGGAAGTCCGGCTTACCACTCGGTAGGATTTGTAAAAACTTAGGCGAAACGGATTCGCGACTAAGCCACCCACTGGGGAAAATTTTACTCGACGAAAAATAAAGTGACAAAAATTATAAAGGAATTACAACACTATTACTTCAAAGCTCGTGAGCTACTGGAGTATTTTATTACAACTCTTAAGTGGAAAACCTTAAGTGTAAAAGCGGGCGGAGCAGATCCGCATTCAAGCTCGGGGCTCATCGATATTGTGTTCGACATTGTAGAGCGATATGCCCCATTGTGGAGAACCTTTGTGACGATGAAGGGTCCTTCCCGGAGGGAGCAAGCTTATGTTGCTTCTGCCGATCTACCGAAGGACCAGATCTCCTTCTGGAAGGCTCGACCTCTCACATTTACGGCATCTGGTAGCGCAAGTCTTCTTTGGTAAATGGTCGGCGGATCGAGCCATTTCCTTTCCTCTTCGAGGTCATTGCATCTGACGCGCTTGCTCGCTTCGCTTCATTATAAAGTTCAATTAAGTGGAGCATTGTGAAGGAGATCACTTTCGGTAAAACTATACGCCCCATAGACCGGGAAGAAAGGAGTTCTCCCGATCGACCGATTAGGCGTGGTCCGCAAACCCCAAAGCAGAAGGAAGTTAAATCGACCCAAGCTCGGCCGCATGCTTGAGATCTCGCATCAATCGGGCTTGGACCCTTGAGGATTAATCCATTGGCTCGTTACACTGTCCGTTCATTGTGGATGGGCGATGAAGCATAGTCGACTCGTGTGCCTTGGGAGTTGCGAAATCCTTGAATTCTTCGAGTCAAAATTCGACCCATTGTCCGTGATAATCTTGTGCGGGACTCCATACGAGCGTCAACCCTCGGCGAAGGAAACAACGATACCGACATCAAGTTTTTGATTGGCTTAGCCTCAATCCACTTGGTGAACTTGTCGATTGCCACGGTACATGCGTGAAACCGCTCCGACCTGTTCGCAAGGGACCGATCATGTCCAACCCCACACTGCGAAGGGCGGACGAGTGGAATGGTCTTCAAAGCTGGCGCGCAGCTTGTGTGACATATTGGAGTAGAATTGGCATCCTTCGCACTTGTCCACTATTTCTTCGCCATCTCATTTGCCCTTAGCGATAAAATCCGGCTCGGTATGCTTTGGCTACAATGGTCCGAGAGGGCGCATGGTAACCACAGGTCCCAGTGGATATCATTGAGTATGACTCGACCTTCTTACGGCGTTATGCATTTTGGCCGACTCGTCGGCTTTCTCTATAACTGCCCATTGATAACGGTAAAGGCTTTGGATCGACGGACGATCTGCCGAGCCTCTTCTTCATCCTCTGGAGTTCCTTTCTCGAGAATATATGTGATGTATGGAATCGTCAATCGAGTCACCACTAAAACCTCCATAACCAAGTCGACCCACTGCGGAACCTCGACCTCGATCGGTCTGCGGCACTCTTGGGTTGTGGAGCTTCCTCTGTGAAGGATCTTCTTTAAGCGGCGGTGTGTATATGTTCCAAAAACACGCCACTCGGAATGGCTTCTCTCTTGGACCCTATCTTGGCGAGATCATCTGCTGCTTGATTTTTTCGATCGGGGATGTGATGGAGTTCCAACCCCTCAAACTTCTTTTCGGCTTCCTCATTTGCATTGCAGATATCCAGGTCATAGCTTTGGGCTTCTCACGTCCCACCTTCATCACTTGATTGACCACTAGATCTGAGTCGCCATAAACCATCTGGCGACGGACGCCGAGTGAGATGGCCATGCGCAATCCATATAGAAGGGCCTCGTACTCGCCTCATTGTTGGAGGAATCAAAGTGAATCTGGAGCACATACCTAAGCTTATCTCCTCCGGGGAAACCAGAACAACTGACACACTGAACCATTCAAATCTTGGAGCCGTCAAGAACATGGTCCAATGCTCGAGTGAACTTCGATCCGGTTGTTTGTTGTTCAATCCACTCGGCAAGGAAATCCGCTATAACACAGGACTTGATGGCTTTCTTTGCCTCGAATTTGATATCAAGGGAAGAAGTTCAATCGCCCATTTAGCCACTCGACCGGTTGCGTCTACGTTATGCAAGATCTCGATAAAGGGCGTCGGCGACGATCGTGATAGAATGATCGGAGAAATAATGAGCAACCTTCTTTGTGGTCATGTATATACCATACACAAGCTTCGATAATGAGGATATCTACTGCTTGGATGGAGTCAAGACTTGAGACAAATAATACACCGGGCGTTGAACTTTGAAGGCCTTTCCTTCCTCTTCCCGCTCGTAGTAAGCCTGAATCCCGACAACTTGTCCGGTGGCTGCAATGTAAAAGCAACAGAGGCTCTTTGCTGATTGGAGCAGCAAGCACCGGCTGGGTGGAGAGCGAGCTTTTAGCTCGGCAAGCGCTGCATCGACTTCCGAGTCCACTCGAACTTGTCGACCTTCTTCATCGATCGGTAAAGAGGTAATGCCTTTTCACCGAGTCGTGAGATGAATCGACTTAAAGCGGCCAAGCATCCATAAGCTTCGGGCGTCGTGCACTCGCACAGGCGTTTCATTCGGAGAATAGTGCGATCTTCTCGGGTTAGCGTCGATCCCTCGTTGAAGCGAAAACCGAGTAACTTTCCACGGGAACTCGAATGTGCACTTTGACGGATTGAGCTTGATATCGTACCTTCCGAGGTTGGCAAATGTTTGGCGAGGTCGGCAAGCAGGTCGGAACCTTTTCGCGACTTAACGACGATATCATCCATATCGCTTCCACATTCCGATGATTTGGTGAGAAGACACTTCAATCATTCGCATAAATGTGGCTCCGGCATTCTTGAGGCGAATGGCATGGTGATATAGCGAAGCACCGAATGGAGTGATGAAAGCTGTTTTTATTTCATCGGGTCCATACAGCGGATCGATGATACCCGGAATATCGCCTAAAAGACAATCTCACACCCCGCGTCGAGTCAACAATTTGATCGTCGCGGGAGAGGAAATGATCGCCGGGCAGGCCCGATTAATGTGCTTAAAATCAATGCACATGCGGGTGAGTTATCCTTCTTGGGGACCATGACAACATTAGCGAGCCATTGAAGTGGTAAATCTCTGGATAAATCCTGCGTCAACAATCGAGCCACTTCTTCACCAATAGCTTTTCTCTTACGGGCGGCGGACGCCAAGATGCTCTTTGACTGGTTTCGCTGACTTGTCGACTCGCAGGCGATGCTCAGCCAGTTCCACAGAACACACGGCATGTCGGTGGCTTCCATGCAAAATGTCCCGATTCTCACGGAGGAACCGGATGGCGCTTCTTCCTATTTGAGTCGAGTGTTGTGGATATGTGGGTCGGGCTGCATCGGGATCGATCGGATGAATATGAACTGGCTTTGTCTCACGGACGATTTGAATCACGGACTCTGGGCTGGCTTCTTAGATCGTAGCAAATCACCCGGATCTGCGTTTTGCATGTACTCGTCGAATTCGACCGCTGTCACTTGGGAGTCGGCAATCTTGAGCCCTTAAAAAGCACTCTTACGCCTTCTTCCGATCGCCGGTGATAGTGATCACTCCCTTGGGTCCCGTATTTTCAGTTTGAGGTACCGTAGCATGGTCGAGCCATGAATCGATGCGTGGCGAGCCTCCCAAAATGGCATGGTATGCACTCTGAAAATCCACAACCTCAAAGGTCAACTTTTCTTTGCGGAAGTGCTTGGAATCACCAAAACCACGTCCGGGGTTATTTGGCCGAGTGAGTTGGCCTTCTTCCGGTATGACTCGTGGAAACTCATATTCTTTGGCGCTCAATCGGGACATCGGAATGCCCATCCTTTCAATGTATCCGCATATAACAAATTCAGCGCTACCACCATCCATCAAGACTTTTCGTCGGCCGAGTGCCTTCGATAACCGGATCGACCACTAACGCTTGCCGCCCAGGTGGCAATGTGAGTCGGTGATCAGATTGGTCGAATGTGATGGGTGTCTGGGACCACTTCACATAACTTGGATTAACTGGGCAACCATATTCACCTCCCGGTTGATGACTTTCAACGACTTTTGCTTTCCACATCCGCCAAGATCATCGAGTGGAGTTGACATCGGGTATTCCTCCTCACTGTCCTCTTTATCTCCGGCCTTGTCGGCTCCTTCTCCTTGTCCTTAGACTGTTTTCCTGGCTGCTGGATCGAGTCGACCTTTGGCAGTGGTGTGCTTCGGGTAAATAATGTTGCCCTCTTCATCCTTCTTCGTGTGAATATGGCATGGCATATCCATCACGTCATTTCCTTCTTTATCTTTCACTTTCTTTGGATTCCGGATCCTTTGGGCTTTCCTTGAACTTCCCACGAGTCACGGCGGGGCCTCTCCGAGAGCTGCTTGGCTCGGCTTTGCGCTTCGCTTCCGATGGAATTGCCCTTCTCCGATCGACTTGGCTTGTATTTACCGCTTGAGTCGGTCTTCTTCCTCGCCATTAGGCGTGTTGCTAACAATCTCCATCATTCGACTCGTGGTCATGTCTCCGGTTCGACCAAACTTCAAACTCAATTCTCTGTTTTGACGCCATCCTTGAAGGCGCAAAACGCTTTGGTCGTCGACACATTTTCCACAGTATGGTGCAAGGTAATCCACCTCTGAATGTACTCTCGGAGAGTTTCATTGGTCTTCACGCACACAAACTTGCAGCTCTGTCAAACCAGCCGGTCGCTTGCAAGTCCTTCAAAAGTCTGATGAACACTGGGACAAATCTTCCCAAGTGTATATATCATTGTGAGGTAACCGATTCAGCCATGCTCGCGTAACCTTCTAACATGAGGGGCAAATGCTTCATGGCCACCTCATCATTCCCACCACCAATCTGAACAGCCACTCGGTAATCCTCAAGCCAAGTTTCAGGCTTGGATTCTCGATAATTCTTGACTCCTGTTGCCAATCTGAAATTGGGGGATCACTGCGCTCGATAGCCTGCTAAAACACTCCGGACCGAGACATGCACTTTCATCGCTAGTGGGTGCATCCTCTCGAGTCCGCCTCGATGGGCTCTGTTCGGTCGACCAAGCCTTGCACGATAATGGATCGCGCATCAAAGCCCGGGTTCCACAGGGTCGACCGAACCCTTCGCTTCTATCTTGAATCGTCGTCATCATCTTGCCGCCGAGGAGCGTCGACCCTTCCCTCGGAGGAAAGGCAATCGGCGCTGTCATCTCGGTCGAATCGGTCTCGGTGCTGCTCTCGCGGTTGTCGCGCCCTTCTCGCCGGAGGCTATCTGGGGGCTGTGAGTGGATCGGCGGTGTTCGCAGCGACGGATCGATATGAATCTGTTCTTGCGCGATCGCGACACGGCTGAGTTCTGTGCTTTGCCGCTCGGAGTAAATCTCGATCTGCCGCAAGCCTCTTCCGGCTTCCGATCGGGCGGCTGGATGGACTACGCTATCGCGAGAAAGGTACCTAAATTCTGAATCGCGCGTCGGTATACCGAGTCGGCGGGAAGAGCCGGCGCCGACGGCTTCAGGAGTCGTTGCAGCAGCATCGCCGAGTGTGCTCGCCGAAGATTCTCGGCGGCGCGTTCACCACATTGGCCAAACGTGCTTCCTCCAAGGCACGAGCCTCGTGGGTCTCTCCAACGATAGGAGTATGTAGTGCATCCATGTTCTGCGACGAAGCTCTTCTCTCTGCAGAGTCGAGTGTCTCGGCTGGTACTCCTCGTGTTCTTATGCAGGATCTCCTCCTCGTGGCCCCACCGCCATGGGCGGCCGGAGGATCGCGAGGGCCGTCGACCATGAGGATCTCCGCCACCGGATCACTGCTATCACACTCGGATGCGATCTCTCGAGCCGGTCGACCATCGAGCAGTAGTAGGGATTCGTCGGGCTCGATAGCGCGACTGGGCGGTGGCTGCTGGCGAGCCACCGCGTGCTTCACCCACCGAAGCCTCGACCGACCAGAGCGCTTCTTGGCTGGTGGGAGATCTGGGCGGCGGCGATAGAAGTCGACCGACACGGGTCGACGGTTGCACGCAGCAAAACGCCCGCGAACACATGCGCGAAGTCGCGCCCGCAGGACGGGAGCGCCTCGATGTCCATGGAGCCTCCACGGAGCCATGCGGGTCGTCGGCGACAAAAGTGAGAGCACCGAGACGGATCTCGTGCCCCTCACCCAAAACTCCAGCGATCATCATGATGAAGGTACTCGAAGCACTGCAACTCCTCCACAAATCACTAAAACACCGCCCCACGGTGGGCGCCAACCGTCGTGGTTCTAAGTCCGCGGTAGAAGTAGGGGTAGGTAAAGGAGAGGCGATGTCCTAGCTATGGAGTAGTTGTGAAGACAAGTGATGTCTGAGTTCAGCCCTTCTCGGAGGAAGTAACAGCCCTCGTCTCGGAGCCCCGAGGCGGTCGAGTGGATTATCGCTTGAGTATTACAGAATCTGAACCCCTATCTCGTGGAGGGGTGGCTTATATAGAGTGCGCCAGACCCCACCAGCCCACATAATGGAGGGATTAAAGTACATTAAGCGGGGGGTTCTTGTAACGCCCTCATAAGGCGCTTTAACTATCATTAAGTCTATTCAATAGCAAACCGTTCTTGCTGCGAAATGCCTTGACCTTCTGGTGGTCGAGTGAGTCTTCATAGTCGAGTGAGTCTTCATGGTCGAGTCCTTCCAGTCCAGTCGAGTGGATTCCTCTTTGGTCGACTGGAAGATGATCTCTTCTAAGAGTGTCCTTGGGTAGGACGTTTAGGTCAGGCCTATGACCCTACCCTAGGTACATGAATCCATCATGGCACACTCTATATAAGCCACCCCCTCCTCTGGCACAAGGGTTCGCACCCCCTGTAACACACACTCTTATAATCCAGTCGACCGCCTCCGGGAACCAAGACGTAGGGCTTTTACCTCCTCCGAGAGGGGCTTGAACTCGTAAACACTTGCGTACAATCTCACCGTAGCTAGGACCTTGCCTCCTCATTCGTACCCCCTATACTTACTGTTAGACTTAGAACCACGACAGCGGCGGAAGGCATTGATTGGCCATGCGTGGCACAGGACTGCAAATCAAGAGCTCTGGGCGGGAGCGATGGTGCTCAGGTGTGTGGGCGGAGCGGTGGCGAGACTTTTCACACAATAGAGACGGGGGCGAGGGGGTTGCGGGGACCGGACGTGCAACTTGCGGTTGCTTAATTCGGACATGCGATGTGCATTAGTGGGTCACATGTTTTTCCTGTTTTTCTCTCCGGGGATGAGCTATCTCTAGTAATTGCACATTTAAGTGACTCAATCAAACATAAAAAGAAAAAGTGAAAGTGAAAATAAAAGAAATACTGACACAAATCTCCATGTAAATCATTGACATAAGATTTAGATGCACATATTTAGGACACATCTAGATGTGCTTTATCAAAACCGATTCTTTTTAGTGCATGAAAAATGGTGTGAGGAAAAGTAGTAACCATTATGACGGCATACTGCCCTTTAATAGTACTTCCTTTGGAAAGAAATATAAGAGTGTTTAGATAGCTATTTTAATTATCTAAATGCTCTTATATTTGTTTACGAAGGGAGCACATGTGTTTGTCGCTCTTACCATACCACTATTTCTATTTAGATGTAATATCAATTCATTATGGGTACGTGTTAATGGGCTAAAGTGAGAGCGTCACATCTATATATTCATATACTACTCCATCCATTCCTAAATATTTGTCTTTTTAAAGATTTCAAATGGACTACCACATATGAATGCACATAGACATATTTTAGAGTGTAGATTCACTCATTTTGCTCCGTATTCATATGTAGTCACTTGTTGAAATCTCTAGAAAGACATATATTTAGGAACAAAGGAATACGTTGCTTTCTGCAGCTAGTGACAGTAATCTTACACCGCTTGGAACACAAACCAAAATCCCAGTGCAACCTTAGGGGTGGTGGATGGCTTATATTACATGTGTTCCGCGGTGGAATCTAGTTAGTTAGACAAAATTTACAAGGATTCTAGTATCTATAATGCCATGTGCCACAAGTTTCAGAGAATGGCAAGAGTTACACCTTATGCATTGCTCCCTCACACCTTGCACAACAATGTGGAACTAGGCTTGGAATGGGTAGCCAGTGGGTCATCTCATGGGCCAGATTGAAACCCCGTTCATCTACTCTTTCTCTTCTGAGGGCTCATTCTTCATCTTCTCTTCAGACTCTGCTGCTTCCTTCTCTATTGACGACTCCCTTGATGATTTCTGCAAGTAAACAGGCACACACCAAGTTCATGCATTGCATTTAATTTGAATATCAATCCAAATAGCAAGCAGTAAAATAAAACATCAGCAATGGTAGGATACAATTTTAGTGTTGCATTTATCCATAGGGCAGGGGAACTTCAGCGCATCGATACCTGCATTTTGTAATTCCGAATTGGACATCGAGCTGGCGTGTTTTAACTTGCTAACACAATGCTTCCCATTTCACAAAGCGAACAATTAGTCAAGAATGAGAGGATGCAATGAGGAAACGAGCGAATTCCCCTGTACCCCTCTTTTGTCAGCTTGAGTAGCACACCTTCTGCAGTTTCTAACCAACTCTTTTATTTAATTAGCTTACTCACTAACAATCTAATCAGCATGTCAATTTGCTTGGCTACCATCCACATGGCAATATGGCATATACTCACACAGACCAATGATTCCAAAATAGTTAGTACTACTGATTTTAGCAGACTACATTTAATAGTAGACATACAATGGGAGCAAGAATTGATTGAAGCATGCATGTTAGCCAAATGTGTCCAAGAGAACAGGGAGTTGATTGATTAACTAAGGGGAAATCAAAACCCATCGACTATTTTAGAGGTTGAGGGGTTGTTTACTTACCCAGGTATTATACAGCTTCCAGCCATCTATTACAACTTTTGCGATCCTCATGGTGCTGCAGCAGAGTTATCATCATGAGAAATCACATTTCAGATACTAGACGATATCGCCGGAATTAGAACGGGTGGTCATGCCACAAGAAACAAAAGCTTTGACGCCGATTTAGCAGCCAAATTTGTGCTTACCAGCAGAGCAAGGGGTACCAATTGGCTCTCATCCAAACGCCCAGACTTTCGCCTTCCCTCGGAGATGGCCAGTCCTGAAAATCGCCGCCGCGTCCGTGTGGGTACCCGTAGCGACCCGAAGGCGAAGAGGAGGCCCCGCCATGCCCGTAGCCACCCGAGGCCGAGGAGGAGCGGGACTTGGCGCCGCCGTGACCGAAGCCGCTCCAAGCCGAGGAGGTGCGGAGGTCATACTCGGCGCGGCGGTGGTCATCGTAGAGGACGTGGTAGGCGTCGTACACCTGGCGGAAGCGGCGGGTGGCGTCAGCGCGGGTGGCGGCGTCGGCCTGGGCGTGGCGGTCGGGGTGGTGGAGGAGGGCGAGGCGGGAGAATGCGGCCTTGACCTCGGCTTTGCTGGCATCTCGCCGGAGCCCCAGCGTCCTGTAGTGGTCGGCCTCGCCCATCACGGCTGCGGTAGCCAACTCGCTTTTCCTTCTCTCCAAGATCGAGACGGGGGGTTTGTGACGACGGTTCTGTCAGGGTGCGGCTTGTTGTATTTTCCAGTTTGATTAATTTTCCTTTGTGGGGGTAACGGGTACGTTTAGAGCATCTTCAATAGACTTTTCATTTTCGAGGCCCCAAATTCCCTCTTCAACACATGACGTAGATGAATTTTCTTTACATCTCTACCTCCCAAAGATGTAAAATATAACAACCCACAATGCAGGGGCGCAAGACGATAGACCCCCGCGTCGCTCCCACCGGGCGACTCGGGGAGACAACACCGCAGGCGCCGGTCTCCCTCCCGACGGCGCCCTCCTCTCTCCGCCGCTGCTTGGCCGCATGTGGCGGCGGCCCCGCTCCGAAGGTGGCGTGGGAAACCAGCGGTGGGCCATTGGGCGCCCGATGGGCGCGGATAAGATCTTGCTGTTCGGGCGGCGAGAGGTTGGGCCGCGCCACCGGATGTGTGGCGGCGGCGCCGACGCGAATGCGCCGGATCCGCGCGTCTTCAGGTCCCATGGTGGATGGTGCGGGTGTGGTAGCGGCATCCCGTCGGCGGATCTGGCCGCACGCTGGATCCGTCTTGTGCTCGCCACGGAGCCGCCGCCATGGGCCGGTGGGCTCTTGGGTCTTCTTCTTGCCGCGGCCGGGTTGGCTTTGGTTCTCTCCGACCAGATGGGTCTGGGATCCAGACGCGGCACCTCCATTTTGGTGCCTCGAGGCGCGGTGGTCTTTGCCGCTGACAAGTGAGGTGGCGGCGCTCGCCGGGAGCTTAGGTCGTGTCAGCAGATTTAAAGGGTTCGGTGTGGAAGAACGGCTTCTTGCCTTATGTGCATCAGATCTGGTCTCCAGCAGGCACGCAGTGGTGCGCGTGGTGCGTCTCCGCGCGACTAATGTATGGCTGCAGCTCGGAACCATGGTGGTTCTTGGCCTCGGGCAGCGTTCCTCTGCTCTTTGTCGGCATGGTGCTCGGCAAGGCACGGCGGCTCGCGCTGCATCCGGTGGCCCTGCGTCCGGATGACCCCTGGTGGATCTGGCGTCTAGTGCTAAAGTTTGGCCGTTGGTGGTTGCCGTGAGGTGCGGTTGACTGCGGCGGCTCGTGGTGCTTCCTCGTCAATGGATGGACTCGATGCAGTGGTCTAGATCTGGCTATGTGCGACGGTGGCGGCGCTGCAATGGCCCCTCGTGGTGGTGCAGGTGAGCAACCCTTGTCACTCAACCGGTCCGTCGAGAGGTTGTCAGATCAACTGTGGCGAAAGCCTTGCTCCATCTGGAGCCAGCGATGGCGACACCTGTGGGCGCCGCTAATCTTCTTGGAGACATCGTTGTCATGTTGTTTTACCCTCTTTGCCGGCTTCCCAGGGGAAACCCCTATTCCAGGTTCTCCTGGTACAGATGATGGCGGCGCAACCAGCGTCGCAACCGTTCTTGAAGGCATCATCTTGGGGTTTGCATGGTTGTTGTGCGTATGTTGCTCGCTGCGGAGATGGTGGTGGTGGTGGTGCGGCCGCTTGGGGTCGACGGTGGCTGGTTGGTGGTGTTCTTTGGGGTTCGGCGGCGGTACTTTGGCTATCTGGTGGTGTGTTTGTGCGGCCGACTGGAGTCGACGGTGGTGTGTGATATGGTGGTGGACTGGTGGTGGCGCAGCCGGCTTGCGCTGGTGTGCACAGTGAAGCGATCCAGGTGTAGACTCGGCTCCTTGATGCCCTTCGGCTTCGCCGGTGGTGCCGCTGTTGTGTTGTAGCCTCGGCCGCGTGTGACTCTTCGTCCGGGTGTGGACTCGGTCGCTCATTGCCCTTCGGCTGCACCAATAGCCTTGAGGCACCATGGATGGTCTCGGTTGATTGGAGCTCTTCGTCTACGGTGGTGGTGTTCTCGTGCAGCTCAGGTTGGTAATGGTTGCTCAAGAACCTCTCATGGTTGCCATTGTGTTGCGGCGAGCTTCGTGCTCTTGGTGATGTCTCGGCTCATCTTTGCTCAAGGTTGGCGCAAGATGCCTTTCAAACTTGCTAATCGTTCCGTTTTCCTGTGGCGGAGCCCCAGTCAAGGTTCATGTCCGGGATGACACTCGTTGATTGTGGATGCTCCTGAGTTGTGCCATGGGGGCCGGTATGCTCGCCGATGCGTTCGGCTATTTGCAAAGTCCTGGTATTGTGATCTCCCAACGACACCCACATCTACTTGCGTCTCTCATGGTGATGGTCTTATGGCTGCTAGCTTGGACGTGCCTTGTACGGTTTTTGGCCCGGTTTTCCTTATAAACGGGTCAATTTGTTCAGGTTTTCGATCCGATTTTCCTTATAAACTGGACCACTACTCTGGCATTTTGGCCACTTTGAGTATTATATTCGGGTGGAGGAACTCCTCTCCCGGTGATTCTCAAAAAAGAAAAACAACTCACAATGCAAACATACATCTCCACCGACAGAGATGTAAAAACGTCAACCGTGCGCCAACCGTCAACCGCCGTTTCACTTAATTTCCCCAACCCCATCTTCTTCCTCCTGCCTCCCGCCCGCACCCCACCACCGTCGCCGCGTGCCAGATCCGCCCCCTCCAGCACCCCTGTTGCCGGTTCCGTCGGGTTTCAACCGCCACCCGCCGCAGCACGCCGCGAATCGGTCGTTTTTCCGTCGCCAACCACTACCCGATGCCAACCACCCGCATAGCCCACCGCACCGCCGCCCCGCCCGCAGCCCCGCGAGTCTGTTGTATTTGCCACTCCATCGCCCCCGCCCGATTCGTCGCCACCGTCGTGTCTGCCATGGCCGCAGCTACCACCCGACCTCCAAGGACCCTCCCAGCCACCACCGCCCCGCCCCCGCCCGCAGCCCCGCGAATCTTGTCCAACTGTGTTGGTCCATCCTTGCCTCCTTGAAAAGGCTTCCTTTTGTTGCACTACACTGGTTGCTGAAGCCGGCGTTAACCTCGGTCTCCTCAGCGTCGCTGCTGCTTCCTCTATGCGCTTGTCATTCCTGCTACGCCGAGGTTTCTGCTACTTGTGAGCTGTGTTGGGATTTCCCCCCAAAAGAAATGGTGAAGCAATATAGTAGCGGATAATATTTCCCTCAGTGGGAACCAAGGTTATCGAACCAATAGGAGAACCACGTAAATTCCTAGTAAGCAGTACCTACACACATAAGAGCAAACACTTGCACCCAACGCGGGCAAGAGGGTTGTCAATCACCTTGAGCTCGTTACTTGCAAGGACTAAATCTGGTAATGATAGATAAATAAATTGAAAAGTAAAACAAAAAGGGTAAAATTGCAGCAAGGTAATTTTGGTTTTAGTAATGTGATAAAAGTAGACCCGAGGGCCATAGTTTTCACTAGAGACTTCCCTCTCGTAGAAATAACATATGGTGGGTAGAGATATTATTGTTGGACAATTGATAGAAAAGCGTATAGTTATGATGATATTCATGGCAATGATCATGTATATAAGCATTACGTCCATGACAAGTAGAGCGAAATGATTCTGCATCTACTACTATTAATCCACCAATCGACCGCAATCCAACATGCATCTATGGTATTAAGTTCATGACAAACAGAGGAACACTTTAAGCAAGATGACATAATGTAGACAGAATAAATTCAAGCAATATGATTAAACCCCATCGTTTCACCATCAGTGGCAACAATACAAATACGTGTCTCGCTACTCCTGCTGTCACTGGGTGAGGACAACACAAGATTGAACCCACTACAAAGCACCTCTCTCACTAAAGATAAATCAATCTAGTTGGCCAAACCAAATCAATTTAATGAAGAGAAATACAAAGATATAATAATCATGCATAATAAAGTTCAGAAAAGACTCAATTACTTTCAGTGAATATTCTAATCATAAAACCACAATTCATCCGATCCCAACAAACAAACCGCAAAACAAGATTACATCGAATCGATCTCCGAAGAGAACATTGTATTGAAGATCAAAGAGAGAGAAGAAGATCTGGCTAATCACTATGGACTCGTAGGTATGTGGTGAAATACTCACACATCATTGGAACGAGAGCAAGGTCGATGTAGAAGCCCTCTGTGATCGATTCCCCCTCTGGCAGAGTACTAGAAAATGCCTTCAGATGGGATCGTGGAAGAACAGAAGCTTGCGGTGGCGAAAAAATTGTTTTGGATGGCTCTCTGTTGGTTTTGGGATTTATGGGAATTTATAGACCTGGAATTAGGTCAAACGGAGCTGCGTGGGGCCCACAAGCTCAGGTGGTGCCCCCTTGGGGGCGCGTTGTGTGAGCTTGTGGCTCTCCCGTAGATCGTGTGGTCTCCACCAGAAGCTTCTAGGGTCTCTTTTGGTCCAGAAAAAATGACCGTAAAGTTTTATCGTGTTTGGACTTCGTTTGGTATTGATTTTCTGAAAAACAAAAAACATGCAGATAACATGAACTGGCACTGAGCACTGAGTTAATAGGTTAATATAAAATTGCATATAAAGTATCAATATTGATAATATAATAGCATGAAACTGTTTGGAAACGTAGCATGCAATTTCAAAAAAAATCCTACGCTCACGCTAGACTATCTTGGAGATGTATAGAAACACGGGGGAAAGTGTGTTTACGTACCCTCGTAAACCGAAAGCGGAAGCGTTTGACAACGCGGTTGATGTAGTCGAACTTCTTCTAGCTCCAACCGATCAAGCACCGAATGTACGACACCTCCGAGTTCTGCACACGTTCAACGCGATGACGTCCAATAGTTCACATCTTTATGTGATTAACACCCATAGTTCACATCGCCATGTGAGTACCCAAAGGGTTTACTAGAGTCAATAATCTAGTTCATATCGCAATGTGATTAACACCCAAAGAGTACTAAGGTGTGATCATGTTTTGCTTGTGAGAGAAGTTTAGTCAATGGGTCTACCACATTCAGTATCGTATGTATTTTGTAAATTTCTATGTCTACAATGCTCTGCATGGAGCTACTCTAGCTAATTGCTCCCACGTTCAATACGTATCTAGATTGAGACTTATAGTAATCTAGATCAGTGTCAAAGCTTGCACCAACGTAACTTTTTACGACGAACTCTTTATCACCTCCATAACCGAGAAACATTTCCTTAGTCCTCTGTAAGGTAACTAAGGATAATTTTGACCGCTGTCCAGTGATCTAGTCCTGGATCACTACTGTACCCCCTTGCCAAACTCATGGCAAGGTACGCAACAGGTTTGATACACAACATGGCATACTTTATAGAACCTATGGTTGAGGCATAGGGAATGGCTTTCATTCTCTCTTTATATTCTACCGCGGTCGGGTTTTGAGTCTTTACTCAACTTCACACCTTACAATATAGGCAAGAACTCCTTCTTTGACTGATCCATTTTGAACTCCTTCAAAATCTTGTCAAGGTATGTACTCACTGAAAGTCTTATCGAGCGTCTTGATCTATCTCTATAGATCTTAATGCCCAATATGTAAGCAGCTTCACCGAGGTCTTTCATTGAAAAATTCTTATTCAAATATCCTTTTATGGTATCGAGAAATTCTACATCATTTCCAATCAACAATATGGCATCCACATATAATATCAGAAACGCTACAGAGCTCCCACTCACTTTCTTGTAAATACAGGCTTCACCATAAGTCTGTATAAAACCATATGCTTTGATCACCTTATCAAAGCATATATTCCAACTCCTAGATGCTTGCACCAGTCCATAGATGGATCGCTAGAGTTTGCACACTTTGTTAGCACCTTTAGGATCGACAAAACCTTTTTTTTGCATCATATACAACTCTTCTTTAAGAAATGCAGTTTTGACATCCATTGCCAGATTTCATAAAATGCGGCAATTGCTAAAATGATTCGGACAGACATAAGCATCGCTACGAGTGAGAAAATCTCTTCGTAGTCAACACTTTGATCTTGCCTTTTGCGACAAGTTGAGCTTTGTAGATAGTGACACTACCATCAGTGTCCGTCTTCCTCTTGAAGATCCATTTATTCTCAATGGCTTGCTGATCATTGGGCAAGTCCACCAAAGTCCTCACTCTGTTCTCATACATGGATCCTATCTCAGATTTCATGGCCAAAGGCCATTTATCGGAATCTGGGCTCATCATAGCTTCTTCATAGTTCATAAGTTCATAATGGTCTAGTAACATGACTTCCAGGACAGGATTACTGTACCACACTCTCGTGCGGAACATGCTCTGTTTGACCTACGAGGTCCCGTAGTAACTTGATCCAAAGTTTCATGATTATCATCATTAGCTTCCTCTCTAGTTGGTGTAGGCATGACGAGAACGGATTTATCTTATGTGCTACTTTCCAAATTGAGAGAAGGTACAATTACCTCATCAAGTTCTACTTCCTCCCACTCACTTCTTTCTAGAGAAACTCCTTCTCTAGAAAGGTTCCATCCTTGGCAACAAAGATCTTGCCTTTGGATCTATGGTAGAAGGTGTACCCAATTGTTTCCTTGAGGTATCCTATGAAGATGCATTTCTCCGATTTGGGTTCGAGCTTATCAAGTTGAAGCCTTTTGACATAAATGTCGCAACCTCAAACTTTAAGAAACGACGGCTTAGGTTTCTTGACAAACCACAGTTCATACGGTGTGTCTCAACGGATTTAGACGGTGCCCTATATAACGTGAATGCAACTGTCTCTAATGCATAACCCCAAAATGATAGTGGTGAATCGGTAAGAGACATCATAGATCACACCATATCTAATAAAGTACGGTTACGACATTCGGACACACCTTTACGCTGTGGTGTTCCAGGTGGCATGAGTTGTGAAACTATTCCACATTGTTTTAAATGAAGGCCAAACTCGTAACTCGAATATTCGCCTCCATGATCAGATCGTAGAAACTTTATTTTCTTATTACGATGATTCTCCACTTCACTCTGAAATTCTTTGAACTTTTCAAATGTTTCAGGCTTGTGTTTCATTAAGTAGATATACCCGTATCTGCTCAAATCATCTGTGAAGGTCAGAAAATAACGATACCCGCCGCGTGCCTCAACACTCATCAGACTGCATACATCGGTATGTATTATTTCCAATAAGTCATTGGCTCACTCCATTGTTCCGAAGAACGGACTTTTAGTCATCTTGCCCATGAGGCATGGTTCGCAAGTATCAAATGATTCATAATCAAGTGATTCCCAAAATCCATCCGTATGGAGTTTTGTCGGTGTACTAAGGTAGGGGTACCTCAGTACCCCAACTTGTGCACGGGCAGCCGCAGCTCCCCCTCAGCTGGATCCACCAAATGCTTGCCGGAGACCATCTCCGCTCCATTTCAAGCCATTCAAGAACAAAGTGTACAAGACAGAAGCTTAAGACCCCGGCAAGGGGCTCCTGTCGGTGTACTAAGGTAGGGGTACCTCAGTACCCCAACTTGTGCACGGCAGACCAGCCCCCTCACCGGATCCACCAAATGCTTGCGGAGACCATCTCCGCTCCATTTCAAGCCATTCAAGAACAAAGTGTACAAGACAGAAGCTTAAGACCCGGCAAGAGGAGCTTGCCGGAAGGCCGCCGTGCTCAAGACTAACTCACTCACGCAAGTCCTTGGCGAGAGGAGCTCGCCGGGAGACTAGAAGATCACATCACGAAGACACGCCTCGCTATGCACGTCCGGCGAGGGCCCGGGAGCGACAAGTTACAAGCCCGACAAGCTCCGGGCCGGCAAGATCAAGACCCCGCAAGGTACTTGCCGGAGAGCTGCGACGCTGCGTGCCGCACTCCGCTCATCGCGCCCACGCGTCGCCTTGACCTTCTCGAGACGCGTGGCGGGTGGTCAGGCTGCATGCGGGTGCGGTGGCACTCCACGGTGGTGGCTCCATCGCCCGGGCAAACGGAGACGCAAGGGCGGGAGCTTTTGGGGCGGCGGCGACGGGCATTTAATGCTCTTGTCCCCTCTGTCAAAAGTAGGTAGAATCCATTTGTTCATGCAATCAGAGCTGCCTTTGTTCCCGACTGCTCCAACTACCACCTCTTTACGTTTTACCCCTCTACCCTACGTTGACACCGTCGGTGACCCTTGCCCTATAAAAGGAGGCCCATGCACAACGTGGGGGGTTCGCTCTTTGGCAACTCTCACGCCAGTTCGATCCTTGCGACACTCATGAAGCTCCCAAAGCGCAATACAACAAAAAGCAGCAGAGGGTTTCTGCGACCATCGCGCCCGCCGGGTAAAAATCAACGCGCGCTTCGCCGATCCGCTCTCTGTCGTCCTCCGCCCTCGTGCATCAACACACGAAGGGCCGTCCCGGCGGCCCCATAGGTGCCAGCGCCACCATCGCGCGACATCTTTGGCGCGCCCGGTAGGGGCGCCGAGGTTATCGCGGACCTGATTCGGCGTTCAGCGCGCGCGTTCTTCATCAACCTCTCCGTTTAACACGGCTTCGCGACAATTGCGCCATGGCCCAAGACGAGAGCTTGAGGGTCGCAGACCATCTCCGTTTTCCCCACCGCCACCGAGCCAACGGTGGGCGGAGGAGACGCCGATGGAAGGGTGGACGCCGGGCGAGGGCACTTTCGCGGTGCCACCAGATCCAGAGAGAGCGGAGGACCACGCCTCGGCCTCCGTCGATCGCGTCCCCAACAGCGTCGACAACCCAGCAGCGCCGTGCCACGGAGGATGGTACTCGCGTCTTTGGGCGAAGCGTGCGAGGCTCGCGGGATGCTCCGGACCGCTGTCCATGCATGAGCGAAAGCGAGAGTGCCGAGGGAGGACTCTGCTCCTCCTATCGCTACTAGGAGTCCGAGCATGTTCTGTACCTCGCGCCGCTCGCCCCCGCTCCCCCTGCACCCCGGCAAGCGCATCTCCCTGGAGCGCTATGCTGTCGTCGAGGACGCGCCATCGAGCTCTAAGTCCGGCAAGGACGGCTCTGGTGCTCACTCCGGCAAGTGCAGCCCCTCGGAACGCTATAAGCCCGGCGAGAACAGCTCTGGTGCTCGTTCCGGCGAGCGCACCTCCCCGGAGTGCTGCGCCGTCGAGGACGCGCCATTGAGCTCCATCCGCAAGAGCAGAGACACAAGAAAAAGAAAAGCTAAGTCGCTCGCGCTTTCGTGCAGAGCACTTCTTATTCCATGCTTTTATCTGTTATATCCTCTCGCTTGTCGCTTGTGCCGTAAACTCGCGGCGCCGAGGAGCTCGCTGTGAACGGTCGCACCCTTACTTTGCTTCGAACAAGCTCAACGAGTTAAGAGTGAATCGCGACCAGCTTCGCGCCCTCGTTTCGTTTCGTGTCTGTTCAGCAAGTTAAGCGCGTCGCGAACTAGACACGGTAAGGTTGCTTGCCGGAAGCGACGCCAGCCAGCGGGCTGCTGATGTCCCGTACTCAGCAAGCGCGTTAAGCACCGGCAAGTTCCCTAGAAGCGCAGGGTGAAAACGCACAAAGGATGCAGGGCAGAGGGTATAACGTGGCAAGCTTTGCCGTGAGATGTCCTCGGTATGGGAGACTTGTGCGCGAGAGGAGCCGAGCCGTGGTCCAGCTTATGTGCTTTGTTTTGTTTCCGAGTCCGCTCAACAAACACAAGTGTGTCTGCTGCACCCTTATCTTGCTTTCGAGCTTGCTCGGCAAGGTAAGTGTCGAATCGACCCGACAAGGTTGCTTGCCGGAAGCGACACCGCCGGCGGGCTGTCCCGCTGCAAGCGTGTTCGCCCGACAAGCTCCCCAAGAGCGTAGAGTACAAACATACGAAGGGCGAGGCACGGCATCGTATTGCATAGTCAAGATTTATATACGCATACATATACATGAAGTAGTCGCATATCTACCTCAGCTGTTTTCATGACCAAAATTGCAGCAACAAGGAGGAACCAAAAGACCACACCAGCGCCTAAGACCCGACAAGCCCGGGTCGCCGGGGGCTGCGGGCGCAAGGGTTCTTCCTCGGCAAGCCAGCCTCGCTGGGGGCTGCGAGCGCCAAGATCCGTCTCCGGCAAGCCAGAGTTGCTGGGGGCTGCAGTATCAGCTAAGTTTTTCATCCCTCGTCATGCATCCTCCTATGGACCGGGAGATGCGGGGCTGCGTCTTTGAACGAGCGTGTCTTGTAAAAACCCGTACGTGGAGGAACCGAAGTTGTGGCCCGATTATGCATTTGGTTTGTTTCGAGTCCGCTCAACAAACTCGAGTGTGCCGCTGCACCCTTATCTTGCTTTCGAGCATGCTCGCAAGTTAAGCGTCATAATCGCCCGACAAGGTTGCTTGCGGAAGCGACACCACCAGTGGGCTGTCCCGATCGCTAAGCGTGTTCGCCCGGCAAGCTCCCGATAGCGTAAGAACACACAAGGCACGCATCAAGTAAAAGACTCAGTCCGGCAAGCTTTCCCTCTTTTCATTAAAAACATCCAGATTTAGTACAAGTCCATAGAGGATGAAAAACATGATAGAGAGGATTACAAGTTCTTAAATGCAGCTAATGCCCGAGGGCTTACAATTTAAAAGATAAGGTGCCGTGATCCCTCTCCTGTTTCTCTGCTCAGAGTTCGGGAGGTAGGTCAGGAGCCCCGGCAAGATAAGCTTGCCGGAGAGGAGACCCCGCAAGAGGAGCTTGTCGGGAAGGGCGAAGGAGCCTAGGAGAGCGTGGCGGTGGCCTTGCCGTGCCGCAGAGCTGCGCAGGTGGCGGGCATGGGGAACGATGCCCGGAGAGCCAGCGACAAGTCCCCTCAAGCCAGCGGAGAGCCACGGCGCCGAAGACCCCAAGAGAACACCCCGGGAGCCGCCAGAGCTTGGCGGAGTCGGAGGCGCCGGAGGCGAGCTTGAAGACGGAGTGGTGGGACATCGGCACGAGGGCACCTCGCCTCGTACTCGACTTAACGGCCTTGCCGCCGTCCCCTCTTCCTCTTCTGCTGCCTTTCACGCCACCGCCAAGGAGACGGCCCCGGAGTTCAGGAGCCCGCAACCCGAAGATGGGGTTGCGGTGGCCTTGAGCAGCGGTGTCCGACGCCTAGTCGGGCCCGCCATCCCCTCGCCGCCGCTGCCGCTCTCCTCCTCGTCACTTTCGCTCGGGAGGAGCCTTCGCTATCCGAGGAGCTGTCCACACAGCAGCGCACCCGGGTTCCATAGTCGCCGAAGACCTTGACGGCAAGGAGGTCACCATCCAATAACTTGAAATGGAGGGTGAACCCCACCGTCAAGCTATGGATCCGGGCGAATGTCTTCCACCCTCGGTCGAAGAACATCACGCCGGGGGCTGGGGACACGACACTCACCCGAGTGCCGCTGATCCCGCAGCCCCTCATGCGTAGCTCCATCACGTCGGGTGGATCCGGTCCCATCGCGTCCGCAAACGGGACCGGCAGCCGGAGGCGACGGCGAGGCTCCCGGCGAAGCTTGATGAAGAACTCCCAGGGGTCATCTCCGGTGTGGACCGCGCCGTGGTCGAGACGCCGGGAGACGGGAGGCACGCCGCCACGGCCGCCTCTCCCGACCGCCTCGGCCACGCCCTCGGCCTCGCCACAGCCCGCCCTCCCTCTCCTTCTCGTGGCGGCTCTACCGCCACGGGAGCGGATGGGGAGTGGTGCGCTGCCTAGAAGCAACCCGCCGCCACCGTCAAGAGCCGGATTCCCTCCTTCCATGGCGGCAAGAAGAACAAGACGAAGACGAAGGGAGAAGTGGATGAGTGTGGCGTTGGCACCCCTCCGCCCTATTTAAAGGGGCGAGGTGGGGACTCAACCGCCCTTTCGACCAATCAGAAGCGAGGAGGCCGAGGAGCGGGCCGACTCGCCCTCTCCGCCCGTGGCGGCTCGGTCTCCCACCTTCGCCGCCCACGACCCCCATGCATGAGGGCAGCGTGGCGGCGGAGTCGGAGCGACGGGTGAAGCGACCCGCCTGAGCCACGATCACGGGTGGATGCCTTAAAGGCTGCATGCGCCGCCCACGCCTCCCACGACGCCGCAATCGACGCGCGCCGCTTTGGGAAGCGGCGGATGCGGCAGATTCGACGCGCCATGGGCTTCAAGTGCCCGTGCAGACCGTGTTGGGCCTGGCCCAACAGCTCGGCACTGTATGGCCCAGCCCGGGGCTCTGTCGGTGTACTAAGGTAGGGGTACCTCAAGACTTAACTTGTGCACGGCAGCAACAGCCCCTCACCGGATCCACCAAATGCTTGCGGAGACCATCTCCGCTCCATTTCAAGCCATTCAAGAACAAAGTGTACAAGACGAAGCTTAAGACCCGGCAAGAGGAGCTTGCCGGGAAGGCCGCCTGTGCTCAAGACTACCTCACTCACGCAAGTCCTTGGCGAGAGGAGCTCGCGGGAGACTAGAAGATCACATCACGTAAGACACGCCTCACGCTTATGCACGTCCGGCGAGGGCCCGGGAGCGACAAGTTACAAGCCCGACAAGCTCCCGGCCCAAGAAGATCAAGACCCGGCAAGGTACTTGCCGGAGAGCTGCGACGCGTGCCCGCACTCGGCTCATCTCGCCCACGCGTCGCCTTCACCTTCTCCAGAGACGCGCGGGCGGGTGGTCAGGCTGCATGCGGGTGCGGTGGCACTCCACGGTGGTGGCTCCATCGTCGTGGCAAACGGAGACGCAAGGGCGGAGCTTTTGGGGCGACGGCGACGGGCATTTAATGCTCTTGTCCCCTCTGTCAAAAGTAGGTAGAATCCAATCGCTCATGCATCGTAGCTGCACTTTGTTCCCTTGACTGCTCCAACTACCACCTCTTTTACGTTTTACCCCTCTACCCTACGTTGACACCGCCGGTGACCCTTGCCCTATAAAAGGAGGCCCATGCACAACGTAGGGGGTTCGCTCTTTGGCAACTCTCACGCCAGTTCGATCCTTCGCGACACTCGCTAAGCTCCCAAAGCGCAATACAACAAAAAGCAGCAGAGGGTTTCTGCGCGACCATCGCGCCCGGCTGGGTAAAAATCAACAGCGCCGCGCCGATTCGATCTGCTCTCTGTGCGTCCTCCGCCCTCGTACCGAACACACGAAGGGGCCGTCCCCGGCGGCCCCATAGGTGCCGCGCCACCCATCGCGCGCGACAAGTTTCTTCATGCGCTTTACACCAATATGACCTAAACGGCAGTGCCACAAATATGTTGCACTATCATTATCAACTTTGCATCTTTTGGCATCAATATTATGAATATGTGTACCACTACAATCGAGATTCAATAAACCATTTACATTGGGTGTATGACTATAGAAGATTTTATTCATGTAAATAGAACAACAACTATTCTATGACTTAAATGAATAACCGTATCGCACTAAACATGATCCAATCATATTCATGCTCAACACAAACACCAAATAACATTTGTTTAGGTCCAACACTAATCCCGAAGCTAGATGAGTGTGCGATGGTGATCTTATCAAACTTGGAATCACTTCCAACACACACCGTCACCTTGCCCTTAACTAGTCTATGTTCATTTTGTAACTCCTGTTTTGAGTTACTAATCTTAGCAACTGAACCGGTATCAAATACCCTGGTGTTACTATCAACACTAGTAAAGTACACATCAATAACATGAGAAAGGATCAATATGGTTGACTAGAGGGGGGGGGGGGTTGAATAGGCAACTAACATTTTTTAGCTTTCCTTGACCAAATTAAACTTAGCATCAAAGTAGGTTGTCTAGATGTGCAACTAGGTGAACAACCTATATGATGCAACAACAACAAGCACACAAGCAAGCAAAGGATACAACACAATCTAAGCTTGCACAAGTAAAGGTGAGAGATAACCAAGAGTGGAGTTGGTGGAGACAAGGATGTGTTACCGAAGTTCCTTCCCTTTGAGAGGAAGTACATCTCCGCTGGAGCGGCGTGGAGGCACAATGCTCCCCAAGAAGCCACTAGGGCCACCATATTCTCCTCACGCACTCACACAATGCGAGATGCCGTGATTCCACTATTGGTGCCCTTGAAGGCGGCGACGGAACCTTTACAAACAAGGTTGCAGCTATCTCTGCAACTTAATTGGAGGCTTTCAACGACACCACGAAGCTTCACCACAATGGGATATGGCTCTGCGGTGACCTGAACCGTCTAGGGTGCTCAAACACCCAAGAGTAACAAGATCCGCAAGGAATTAGTGGGGGAATCAGTTTTCTCTTAGTGGAAGTGTAGATTGGGGCCTTCTCAACCAATCCCTAGAAAATCAACAAGTTTGATTGGCTAAGGAGAGAGATCGGGCGAAAATGGAGCTTTGAGCAATAATGGAGCTTAGGGAGGGAAGAGGTGGTCAACTTGGGGAAGAAGAACCCCTTTATATAGTGGGTGGAAAGATCTAACCGTTACCCACTTATTCAGCCCACGACATGCGGTACTACCGCACAGGCTCGCGGGACTACCGCAGGAGCTTGTGGTGCTACCGCTAGGCCGTGCGGTACAACCGGTCACGCGGCAGAGACCAGACAAGGCCCTGTTGCGTATAGCATCGAGCGGTAGAACCGCCGAAGCGGTACTACAGCGCGCCCTTGCGGTACTACCGCAAGGCAGGGTTCAACTGGGCTAGGAAGGCACGGACTAATAAAATTACATCCGTGGCCACTTCCGTTGAGATCTGGTCTGTGCGAAAATCTGGCACAGTGCTACCGTTCCCAGGGAGCGGTACTACCGCGTAGGGCGCGGAAGTAATTTTTTACTTCCGCTCCTACTTCCGTGGATGCCAGTGTTCTGGGATGGAGGCCACGGTACTACCGCTCGGGAGGAGCGGTACTACCGTGCAAAGCGGTACTACCGCGTACCTTGGCGGTACTACCATGGGCAGCTGCTGTACTACTGCTCCCTTGAGCAGTACTACCGCACAACACAGAAACTATAGCACTTTGGAGGCCTTCATCTTCGCATAGACAAGGGTAAACGACCAGTGCTCCAATGAAGCGAAGGAAAGGTGGTGCAAAGGAACAGATGTGTACGTGTTGATTCCACCCTAACCTTTCTGAAGCGGACCCCCTCTTAATAGTATGGCTTTCCTATGACTCAAATCCACCGAAAAAAAACGTAGAAAACCGCCGTCTTCAATAGGCTCCGAGGGGCACCGGATCGTCTTGTGCCTAGACATGAGATCTTTGAAAAGCTCAATGCACATGATTGGTCCGCAAATGCATTGTCATCAATCACCAAAACTGCATAGGGAGAAATATGCCCTTACAATCTCCCCCTTTTTGGTGGATTGATGACAATACGGGATTTGTGCATAAGGATATAAAATGAACATAAGCAAACCTACGACATAGGTGGTGGTGGAACTCACACGAGCAAGTGGTAGTACCGCTCCAGGAGGAGCGGTAGTACCACACGGAACATAACTCACAAGAACAGGCCGGAACGGATCTAGGAACAACCGTAAAACTAGATCGGTACTACCGTTGATCAAAACTACACTGTTGCATCAGACTAAATAGCATCTCTACCGCACTAGCACTCTCCAACAATCTCCTCTTGCAAAGATTTGGCCAAAAATCACAAGAACAACACATGCATCTCCCAAAACCTAGATTCACAACAATGAGGCAAAGAGAGAGGGGCGGAGGGAGATACCAGGTTCCATGGCAAGAGGGCGAGGTGGGGATCGATCCCACCGGTCGGAATGCGAGGAGAGCCGCCGTAGACGGATATCCGACGAGGTCCTTCGGTGCCGTTCTTGGGTAGGAGAGAGAAACAAGAATTGAGGGGAAGAGATGAATGGGTATGGGGGAGTTGGAACTCCGCCTGCCCGCTCTTAACCCCAACGCGCTTTCGATTGCATGGTAGTACTGCGGTTCATCGCGGTAGTACCGCCCGGGCGGAAGTACCGCACACAGGGCGGTAGTACCGCTCTTCCAGCGGTAGTAAAAAATTACTACCGTGCTGGAAGCGGTAGTACCGTCCTGGGGTTGCAACTGCGCTAGCACAGATGTCACCCACCTCCTGCGGTAGTACAGTGGCTAGCCACGGTAGTACCGTATGCCCAAGAAAGTTCAAGTTTCGACAAAAACAGAAAAAAAACACGGCCTTTGCAATGCATACTTCAAGCAACCGGACACATACACGAGCACTCAAGAGGCAACTCAAACACAAACACGGCACAAAGGAAGGCAAAAGACAACAAGAGCAAAGCGCAAACCAAGGCCTCTCAAGGAGAGAGGGCGGTGGCTGGAGCCACCTATGTTTGAGTCAATTGGTATGGCACTGCGAAGAATTATCCTTGGGCCCATGACCAAAACTCGTCTTTGAAGCACAAGTACCATAAAAAAATGGCTAATGTGAAAGAGTTGATCAATCTATGCATAATGGGGGGAGGGAGAGTTCATTGAGAGAACAACACTCCCCCTATGTCCATGCCTACACCTAAACAAGATATCAAGATGAGTATGGTGGGGTGTGCAAAGGTTCAAGCCACATTGCTCAAATCAATGATATTTAGCTCATGCCTTAACTCGTGAAATCTTGCTTCATCCAAGGGCTTCGTGAAAATATCTGCAAGATTATGATGAGTGTTGACATATTTGAGCTTGATCTCTACTCACCTAATGTGATCCCGGATGAAGTGATACCGAATCTCAATATGTTTCGTCTTGAAGTGTTGCACCGGGTTGAGAGAGATCTTGATGGCACTTTCATTGTCACACCAAAGAGGCACTTTGTCACAAATCACACTGTAATCCTTTAAAGTTTGCCTCATCCATAGAAGTTGAGCACAACAACTACCGGCGGCCACATACTCCACTTCGGTGTATGTGAGAGACACACAACTTTGCTTCTTAGAAGACCAACTCACCAAAGAGAAACCAAGAAATTGGCACCCTCCGGAGGTTGACTTCCTATCCACTTTGTCTCCCGCCCAATCCGAGTCCGAATAGCCCAAAAGTTTGAAGTTAGCTCCTCTTGGGTACCATAAGCCAAAGTTTGGGGTATGAGCCAAATATCGAAAGATTTGCTTGACCGCCACATAGTGGCTTTCCTTAGGTGCGGCTTGAAACCATGCACAAATTCCCACACTCAACATGATATCCGGTCTAGATGCACAAAGGTAAATCAAGGAGCCGATCATGGAATGATATACCTTTTGATCCTCCGCTTTACCATTGGGATCAATGTCAAGTTGCATTTGATGGGCATTGGAGTGGAAGCCGGCTTGACATCACTCAGCTTGAATCTCTTGAGCATGTATTGAGTGATTTGGCTTGGTTGATGAAGGTTCCTTCTCTTCTTTGTTTGATTTCAAACCCGAGAAAGAACTTCAACTCTCCCATCATGGACATCTTGAACTTCGAGGTCATGAGAGCGGAAAACTCCTCATTGAAAGCTTTGTTAGGAGAACCAAAGATAATATCATCAACATATAGTTGGCATACAAACAACTCCCCTTTGACCTTCTTAGTAAAAAGAGTGGGGTCAATTTTCCCAATTTCAAACCCACGATCTTGCAACAACTCGGTAAGGTGCTCAAACCACACACGTGGGGCTTGTTTAAGGCCATAGAGTGCCGTATCGAGTTGGTACACATGATTGGGGAACTTGGGATCCTCAAACCCCGGGGGTTGTTTGACATACACCAACTCATTAATAGGACCATTAAGAAAAGCACTCTTCACATCCATTTGTTGCAGCTTGAAGTTATGATGAGAAGCATAAGCAATCAACAAACGAATAGATTCAAGGCGAGCAATGGGAGTAAAGGTTTCATCGTAGTCGATACCCTTGACTTGGGAGTATCCTTGTGCTACCAAACGAGCCTTGTTGCAAACGATAATCCCACGAGCATCTTGCATGTTCTTGAATATCCACTTGGTTCCAATGAAATTATGGTTCCCTATTGGCCTTGGCACGAATCTTCACACCATGTTGTGCTCGAAGTTGTTGAGTTCTTCATGCATGGCATTGAGCCAATCCGAATCCTCGAGCGCCTCATAGACCTTTTGGGGTTCAACACAAGAAACAAACGCGTGATGTTCACAATAGTTTGCTAATTGTCTATGAGTGCTTACCCCCTTTCTTAAACTTCCAAGCACATTCTTCATGAGATGATCTTTGGTAGTGAGGTTGGATGAAATCTTGGCGGCACGACGCTCCAATTCCTCCTCAAGAGAGAGTTGAGAAGCGGTAACTTGATCATCTTGAGCGTCGTCTTGAGCTTGTTCTTGATCTTGAGCTTGCTCTTGATCTTGAACTTGCTCGGGAGGGAGAACTTGACCTTGGGCATCACGTGGTAGTTCACCACCATCTTGAGATTGATCTTGCCCTGATCTTTTTCACTTGGTTGAGGGCCTTCACATTGTTCTTCGGAAGCGTGTGGGTCTTGGGTTGGTGATGGTTCCACTTGAGTGGAACATTGTCCTTCTCCTTCAGCCACAAGGGGTTCCTTAATAGGTAGGATATGACCAACACCCATTCTTCTTATGGCTTGGGGAGGAATTTAATCACCTACATCACAAGTACCACTATGCTCCACTTGAGAGCCGTTATTTTCGTCAAACACCACGTTACACGTCTCCTCAATGAGTCCCGTGGACCTTTTCAGGACACGGTAAGCATGAGAGTTTGTAGCATAACCAAAAAATATGCTCTCATGAGCTCTAGCCTCAAATTTAGACAAAAGAACACCTTTCTTGAGAATGAAACACTTACAACCGAACACCCGGAAGTACTTGAGGTTGGGCTTGTTACCGGTAAGTATCTCATATGGAGCCTTGCTCAAGCCTTTGCGGAGATAGAGCCGATTGGATGCATGGCAAGCGGTGTCGATGGATTCGGCCCAAAAGTTGTAGGGAGACTTAAACTCCGCCATCATGGTCCTTGTCGCGTCCATCAACGTCCAGTTCTTCCTCTCCGCTACACCATTTTGTTGAGGGGTGTAAGGTGCGGAATATTGATGTTTTATCCCCTCATCATTAAGGAACTCATCCAATGTGCAGTTCTTGAACTCGGTGTCATTGTCACTTCTTATTGTCAAGATCTTTGCAGTGTGTTGACGTTGAGCTTCATTTGCAAAGTCGATGATGGTTTGTTGAGTCTCACTCTTCCTCTTGAAGAAATATACCCAAGTGTATCTTGAATAATCATCCACAATCACCAAGCAATACTTTCTACCCCCGAGACTATCAAAGGATGGAGGCCCAAATAGATCCAAGTGAAGGAGCTCCAAGGGCCTCTTTGAGTAGATGATAATCGTGGGAGGGTGAGCCTTCTCATGTAGCTTTCCTTCGATGCACGCACTATAAGCACGATCTTTGGCAAAACTAACATTTGTTAGTCCACGGACATGGTTCCCCTTGAGAAGACTTTGCAAAGATCTCATGTTGACGTGGGCTAAACGGCGATGCCAAAGCCATCCCACGTCAACTTTAACCATTAGGCATGTCGCAGTCTTAGTGGGTCGCTCCGAAAAGTTAATCACATAAAGATCATTCTCGACATGCCCAACAAAGGCTACTTTAAGAGTCTTGCTCCACAAAAGGGCCACGATATCAATATCAAAGAAAGTGGCAAAGCCCATGAGTGCAAGTTGACGAATGAAAATTAAGTTGTACGCAAGGGACCCAACAAGCATGACTTTCTCGATCGTGAGATCATGAGAAATGACAACCTTGCCAAGCCCCAATACCTTAGAAGATTAAGCATCACCCCATTTGACATTGGTGGGCATAGATGAAACTTTATGCACGTCCACCACCAAGTCCTTGCTTCCGGTCATATGATTTGTGGCTCCACTATCGAGCAACCATGATCCCCCACCGGAAGCAAACACCTACAAGAGATCAATGCTTGGTTTTAGGTACCCATTTTGTAATGGGTCCTTTGATGTTAGCAACAAGTGTCTTAGGAACCCAAATGGACCATTCAATGTACTCATAAGAAGAACCAACAAATTTGGCATAAACATGCCCATCACTAGCACGACATAACACATAAGAAGGGTAAAAATCGCCGGTTTTATTGGAAGGAGTGGCATTGCCCTTTTTGACACCGCCACCCTTGGTATTGTTTTTCTCCTTAGGAGCACCCTATACCTCCTTCACAAAGGTTTGCTTGAGAGGAGGAGGTTGTGTGGTCTTGTCATTCTTCTTCTTCTTGGACTTGGGTGCAAACCCAATCCCCTCCTTGGCCATAACTTCCTTTTGATTGCTCAAAAGGTCGTTGAGGTTCTTCTCTCCTTGCATGCAAGACACAATGCCTTTCTCAAGTTGCTCCTTCAATTTGGCATTCTCCTCCACAAGATGCACATGCTTACAACACGGGTTAGTAGCATTTGCATTATCAGTTAAAACCATATGAGGAAACATGGCTTTCTCCTCGGTTAGCTTCACTTGGATTTGATCATGAGACTCATTGAGGCTTGCATGAGCACTCTTCAAGGCCTTGTGAGCCTTTTCAAGTATGTCAATCTCCTCCTTGAGTCTAGCATGGTCAACCCCAAGTTTAGCCTTCTCGGAATTGAGCACATGAGATACAACAAGAGCATGATTAAGATCTTTCTTTAATTTAGCATGATCATCGTTGTGTGACTCCTCAAGAGCCAAACGATGATCACACTCTTCCTCAAGCTCATAAGAGAGATTCGATATCTCATCAGCATAGTCACGACTATGCTCTTCCATCTTAGAGATGGTTTCTCCGTGAGCCTCAATCATGTCATTGGCTTCACCAAGTTGTTCCAAAAGAGCAACGAAATGCTTCTTGGATTTACCCTTGAGCTTACTCATAAAAGTCTCAAATTCATTTTCTTCCTCCTTCGACCCCTCACTTTCATCAATGCAATCCGTCAAGGAAGGATTAGTAGTGATGGTGGTTTTGATGTTGGGGGTTACCTTGTTGGTGGCTTTAGCCATGAGGCACTTGGCGGTGATGTTCTCGTTGGGTGAGTCGAAGAGAGACACCCGTGGAGTTGTTGCAATGTCAACGGAGGCCATGGCAACCGTCTCACCGTCATCATCATCATCATCATCATCATCCTCATTGTACTCTTCTTGTGCCACCAACCCCTTGGGAGGAGTCTTCTTGGTGAAGTTGTTCTTGTTGGGGAAGGACTTGGCCTTGTCTTTTCGGATAAGCTTGCCTCCATTGTCTTCCCTCTTCTCGTACGACCATTCCACAACAAAGTGGCTCACATTGCCAAAATTATAGTATGCCTCACACATTACTTGCCCTTGGTGCCACTTGAATTGTTCTTGTTGAAGTTTGGCCTTGTGTTCTTCTTGCTTCAAAATTGACGTGACGCGAGAGCCATATGCTCATGATAGGCATACTTGGTATCTTCAGGGCAACATTCCTCTTCTTCCCCTTCACTCTCTTCTTCCACGCTAGCCTTGGCCTTCAAAGCAAGGTTGAGCTTCTTTGATCATTGAGAACGCAACACCGCATTGTCGGCGGTCTTGTCCAAGATCCTCATAGCAACAAACTTGTCCAACACTTCACTTGAGGACAAGGCCTGAAAGTCCGGCCTCTGACGGATGACATGGTCTTGTGGTAGGGCATCATGGCCTTGAGAAACTTGCACTTGATCCAATTGTCATCCGTATCCTTGCTCCCATGATCTAAGAGTGAGACCGCGGGAGTGGTTAATCTCTGGTAAAGCTAACGAGGTTCTTCATCCTCATTCATAGCAAACTCATCGGCTTCATATTGTACCACTTCAAAGTTGGAGCGTTGAATGCTAGCACTTCCCTTGTAAATGGAAACAACATGTTGCCATGCTTCCTTGGCCATGGCGAAAGGTCGGAGGTGTGCAATATCTTCGGGAGGAATTGCTTCTTGGAGAATGAAGAGAGCGGACTCGTTGAATTGATGGTCCATGGCTTCTCTAGGAGTGAAGTTTCTTGGGTCGTGCGGGTAGAAACCTTTCTCAATAATTCTCCAAAGATTAGTAGAACTATGATTTAAATGATGTTTAAAGCCACACACTCAAGAAGCAAAATCCTCATTTTTCACAAGCTTAGGAGGAGGACCAACATGATTCATATGAGTGGAGGGAACCGGTCCTCCATAAGTAAGTGGAGGTTCAACATGGGCAAAGATGCCACTCCCACTTCTACCACTAGGCATAGGAGCATGCTCACTACTAGCTTCCCCCTTTTTGGAGTTAACATCCGTTACCTTGTTAGAGGGGTCAACCACTTCTAATGGTTCGGTGGATAATTTAAGCCCATCAAGAAACTCCTTAAACATGCCTTTAACCTCGACCGTCATGGAGGTTTTCAATGTGTCCATAGCCACATCGAACTCCTCACGAGAGACCGAGGATCCTGCATCGGCCACGGACAAAGTAGGATTCGCACCGGGGTGATCCTCCACCTCGTCCGTGGTGTCAACCATACTCTTCGGATGGCAAAGTCCTTAATAAAGAGACAAGTCTCTAATACCAATACAAAGGACCGATATGGTTGACTAGAGGGGGGATGAATAGGCCACTAACAATTTTTAGCTTTTCTTGACCAAATTAAACTTAGCATCAAAGTAGGTTGTCTAGATGTGCAACTAGGTGAACAACCTATATGATGCAACAACAACAAGCACACAAGAAAGCAAAGGATACAACACAATATAAGCTTGCACAAGTAAAGGTGAGAGATAACCAAGAGTGGAGTCGGTGGAGACGAGGATGTGTTACCTAAGTTCCTTCCCTTTGAGAGGAAGTACGTCTCTGTTGGAGCAATGTGGAGGCACAATGCTCCCCAAGAAGCCACTAGGGCCACCATATTCTCCTCACGCCCTCACACAATGCGAGATTCCGTGATTCCACTATTGGTGCCCTTGAAGGCGGCGACCGAACCTTTACAAACAAGGTTGGGCCTATCTCCACAACTTAATTGGAGGCTCCCAACGACACCACGAAGCTTCACCACAATGGAATATGGCTCCACGGTGACCTCAACTGTCTAGGGTGCTCAAACACCCAAGAGTAACAAGATCCGCAAGGGATTAGTGGGGGGAATCAAATTTCTCTTGGTGGAAGTGTAGATTGGGGCCTTCTCAACCAATCCCTAGAAAATCAACAAGTTTGATTGGCTAGGGAGAGAGATTAGGCGAAAATGGAGCTTTGAGCAACATCGGAGCTTGGGGAGGGAAGAGGTGGTCAACTTGAGGAAGAAGACCCCCTTTATATAGTGGGGGGAAAGGTCCAACCGTTACCCACTTACTCAGCCCGCGACATGCGGCACTATTGCAGGAGCTTGCGGTACTACCGCCAGGCCGTGTGGTACTACCGCTCGTGCGAAAGAGACCAGACGAGGCCCTGTTGCGTATAGCAACGAGCGGTAGAATCACCGAAGCGGTACTACCGCGCACCCTTGCGGTACTACCGCAAGGCAGGGTTCAACTGGGTTGGGAAGGCACAGACTAATAAAATTACATTCGTGGCCACTTCCGCTGAGATCTGGTCGAAAATCCGGCACGGTACTACCGTTCCCAGGGAGCGGTACTACCACGTAGGGCGTGATACGTCCATTTTGCATCATGCTTTTATATCAATATTTATTGCATTATGGGCTGTTATTACACATTATATCTCAATACTTATGGCTATTCTCTCTTATTTTACAAGGTTTACCATGAAGAGGGGGAATGCCGGCAGCTGGAATTCTGGCTGGAAAAGGAGCAAACATTGGAAACCTATTCTGCACAACTCCAAAACTCCTGAAACTCCACAAAACAACCTTTTGGATTTAATAAGAATTTATGAGCGAAAGAAATAGGCCAGGGGGCCCATGCCCTGTCCAGGAGACAGGGAGGCGCGCCCCCCTGTAGGGCGTGACCTCCTATCTCCTGGGCTCCCTGGTGGGCCTCCGGCGTCCATCTTCTGCTATATCATCACTTTTACCCTGAAAAAATCGTGGGCAAGCTCACGGGACGAAACTTCGCCGCCACGAGGCGGAACCTTGACGGAATCAATCTAGGGCTCTGGCGGAGCTGTTCTACCGGGGACACTTCCCTCCGGGAGGGGGAAATCATCACCAACGTCACCACCAACGATCCTCTCATCGAGAGGGGGTCGATCTCCATCAACATCTTCACCAGCACCATCTCCTCTCAAAACCCTAGTTCATATCTTGTATCCAATCATGTATCAAAACCACAGATTGGTACCTGTGGGTTGCTAGTAGTGTTGATTACTCCTTGTAAATGATGCTATTTGGTTTACTTGGTGGAATATCATATGTTCAGATCCTTTATGCATATTATTACCCCTCTGATTATGAACATGAATATGCTTTGTGAGTAGTTACGTTTGTTCCTGAGGACATGGGTGAAGTCTTGCTATTAGTAGTCATGTGAATTTGGTATTCGTTTGATATTTTGATGAGATGTATGTTGTCTTTCCTCTAGTGGTGTTATGTGAACGTCGACTACATGACACTTCACCATTATTTGGGCCTAGAGGAAGGCTTAGGGAAGTAATAAGTAGATGATGGGTTGCTAGAGTGATAGAAGCTTAAACCGTAGTTTATGCGTTGCTTCGTTAGGGGTTGATATGGACCCATATGTTTAATGTTGTGGTTAGGTTTACCTTAATACTCCTTTTTGTAGTTGCGGATGCTTGCAATAGGGGTTAATCATAAGTGGGATGCTTGTCCATGTTAGGGCAGTACCCAAGTGCCGGTCCACCCACATATCAAATTATCAAAGTACCGAACGCGAATCTTACGAACGTGATGAAAACTAGCTTGACGACAATTCCCAATGTGTCCTCGGGAGCTCCTTCTTCATTATTAGAATTTGTCCAGGCTTATCCTTTGCTACATAAAGGATTGGGCCACCTTGCTGCACTTTATTTACTTTATTTACTTTTTGCTCGTTACTATTTATCTTATCACAAAACTATCTATCACCTACTATTTGAGTGCTTGCAGAGAAAACCTTACTGAAAACCGCTTATCATTTCCTTCTGTTCCTCGTTGGGTCCGACACTCTTACTTATCGAAAGGACTATGATAGATCCCCTATACTTGTGGGTCATCAAGACTCTTTTCTGGCGCCGTTGCCGGGGAGTGTAGCGCTTTTGGTGAGTGGAACTTGGTAAGGAAACATTTATATAGTGTGCTGAAATTTTCTGTTACTTGTCACTATGGAAACTAATCCCTTGAGGGGCTTGTTTGGGGTATCTTTACCCCAACCAGAAGAGCAAAGAGATGCTCCTCAACCTACTGAACTTTATGAAAATATTCACTTTGAGATTCCTTTGGGTATGATAGAAAAACTGCTAGCTAATCCTTTTGCAGGAGATGGAACATTGCATCCCGATTTACACCTTATCTTTGTGGATGAAGTTTGTGGATTATTTAATTTTGCAGGTATCCCCGATGATGTTGTCAAAAGGAAGGTCTTCCCTTTATCTTTGAAGGGAGATGCAATGACATGGTATAGGCTATGTGATGATACAAGATCTTGGAATTATAAGCGATTGAAGTTAGAATTTCATCAGAAGTTCTATCCTATGCATCTTGTTCATCGTGATCGTAATTACATATATAATTTCTGGCCTCGCGAAGGAGAAAGCATCGCTCAAGCCTGGGGGAGGCTTAAGTCTGTTGTATTCATGCCCCAATCATGAGCTCTCTCGGGAAATGATTATTCAGAATTTTTATGCTCGGCTTTCTCTTGATAATCGCAACTTGCTCGATACTTCCTGTGCTGGTTCCTATATGCTGAAGACTATTGATTTAAAATGGGACTTATTGGAAAGAATTAAACACAACTCTGAAGATTGGGGTTCTGACGATGGTAAGGAGTCACGTATGACACCTAAGTTCGATTGTGTTAAATCTTTTATGGATAGCGATGCTTTCTGTGGATTTAGCTCTAAGTATGGACTTGACTATGAGATAGTAGCTACTTTTCGTGAAACGTTTGCTACTCACGTTGATCTCCCTAAAGAGAAGTGGTCTAATATAATCCTCCTGTTGAAGTGAAAGTAGTTGCACCTATTACAGTCGAAGAAAAGACTATTACATATAGTAATCATATTGTTCCTACTGCTTATGTCGAAAAACCTCCTTTTCCTGTTAGGATAAAAGATCATGCTAAAGCTTCGACTGTTGTTCGTAAGAGTAATACTAGGACCTATACACCTCCTGAGGAAATTAATGTTGAACCTGGTATTGCTATGATTAAAGATCTTTTGGATGATGACTTAGATGGGCATGTTATCTCTTTCTTGGGTGAAACTGCTAATATTGCTAGACCCGATACTAAGACACGTAGACCTGTTGTAGGCACGCCTGTTATTTCTGTTAAAATAGGAGATCATTGTTATCATGGCTTATGTGATATGGCTGCTAGTGCTAGTGCGATACCTTATGATCTTTATAAATAAATTATGCACGATATTGCACCTGTTGAATTAGAAGACATTGATGTTACTATTAAGCTTGCTAATAGGGACACCATTAAACCTATTGGATTGTTAGAGATGTTGAAGTCTTGTGTGGGAAGATTAAATACCCTGCTGATTTTCTTGTTATTGCTTCCCCACAAGATGATTTTTGTCCCATTATTTTTGGTAGACCCTTCTTGAATACTGCTAGTGCTAAGATTAATTGTAAAAGGAAGGTCGTCACTGTTGGCATAGATGGTATGTCTCATGAGTTCAATTTTGCTAAGTTTAGTAGACAACCTCGTGAAAGGGAACCACCTAGTAAGGATGAAATTATTGGTCTTGCTTCCATTGTTGTTCCTCCAACTGATCCATTAGAACATTATTTGTTAGACCATGAAAACGATATGTTTATGAAGGAAAGGGAAGAAATAGATGAAGTGTTCGTTAAACAAGAACCTATGCTAAAACATAACCTTCCCGTTGAAATTCTTGGGGATCCCCCTCCACCCAAGGGTGATCCCGTGTTTGACCTCAAACCCTTACCTGATAATCTTAAGTATGCTTATCTTGATGAAAAAGAAATATATCCTGTTATTATAAGTGCTAACCTTTCAGAGAAAGAAGAAGAAAGATTATTGAAAACTTTGACGAAGCACCGAGCTGCTATTGGATATATCTGGATGATCTTAAGGGCATTAGTCCCACATTATGTCAACACAAACATTCAGTGGAGAAAGATGCCAAACCAGTTAGAGATCCTCAAAGATGATTAAATCCCAAAATGAAGGAAGTGGTAAGAAAGGAGATACTAAAGCTCCTTGAGGCAGGTATTATTTATCCTGTTGCTGATAGTGAATGGGTAAGCCCTGTCCATTGTGTCCCTAAAAAGGGAGGTATTACCGTTGTTCCTAATGATAAAGATGAATTGAACCCGCAAAGAATTATTACAGGTTATAGGATGGTAATTGATTTTCGTAAGTTAAATAAAGCTACTAAGAAAGATCATTACCCTTTACCTTTTATTGATCAAATGCTAGAAAGGCCATCCAAACACACACATTTTTGCTTTCTAGATGGTTATTCTGGCTTCTCTCAAATACCTATGTCAGCGAAGGATCAATCTAAAACTACTTTTACTTGCCCTTTTGGTACTTTTGCTTATAGACGTATGCCTTTTGGTCTATGTAATGCACCTGCTACCTTTCAAAGATGCATGATGGCTACATTTTCTGATTTTTTGTGAAAAGATTTGTGAAGTATTCATGGATGATTTCTCCGTCTATGGATCCTCTTTTGATGATTGTTTGAGCAACATTGATCGAGATTTGCAGAGATGCGAAGACACTAGTCTCGTCCTGAATTGGGAAAAGTGTCACTTTATGGTTAATGAAGGCATTGTCTTGGGGCACAAGATCTCCGAGAGAGGTATTGAAGTTGATAAAGCAAAAGTTGATGCTATTGAAAAGATGCCATGCCCTAAGGACATAAAAGGTATAAGAAGTTTCCTTGCTCATGCCGGCTTTTATAGGAGGTTCATTAAGGACTTTTCTAAAATCTCTAGGCCTCTGACTAATTTATTGCAAAAAGATAATCCTTTTGTCTGTGATGATGATTGTGTAGAAGCATTTAAAACACTCAAGAAAGCTTTGATCACTGCACCTATTATTCAGCCACCTGATTGGGATTTACCTTTTGAAATATGTGCGATGCTAGTGATTATGCTGTAGGTGCTGTTTTAGGACAAAGAGTCGATAAGAAATTGAATGTTATCCAGTATGCTAGTAAGACTCTTGGTACTGCCCAGAGAAATTATGCTACTACTGAAAAAGAGTTCTTAGCAGTTGTGTTTGCATGTGATAAGTTTAGATCTTATATTGTTGATTCCAAAGTTACTATTCTTACTGATCATGCTGCTATTAAATATCTTATGGAAAAGAAAGATGCTAAGCCTAGACTCATTAGATGGGTTCTCTTGCTCCAAGAATTTGACTTGCATATTATTGATAGAAAGGGAGCTGAGAACCCCGTTGCAGATAACTTGTCTAGGGTAGAGAATGTTCTTGATGACCCACTGCCTATTAATGATAGTTTTCCTGATGAACAATTAGCAGTTGTCAATGCTTCTCGTACCGGTCCTTGGTATGCTGATTATGCTAATTACATTGTTGCTAAATATATACCGCCTAGTTTCACATACCATCAGAATAAAAAGTTCTTTTATGATTTAAGACATTACTTTTGGGATGATCCACACCTTTATAAAGAAGGAGTAGATGGTATTATTAGACGTTGTGTGCCTGAGCATGAACAGGAACAAACCCTACGCAAGTGTCACTCTGAATCCTATGGAGGACACCACGCTGGAGATAGAACTGCACACAAGGTACTACAATCTGGTTTTTATTGGCCTACTCTCTTCAAAGATGCTCGTAAATTTGTCTTATCTTGTGATGAATGTCAAAGAATAGGTAACATTAGTAGACATCAAGAAATGCCTATGAATCATTCTCTTATTATTGAACTGTTTGATGTTTGGGGCTTTGATTATATGGGACCTTTTCCTGCCTCCAATGGTTATACACATATTCTAGTTGCTGTTGGTTACGTTACTAAGTGGGTAGAAGCTATTCCAACTAGTAGTGCTGATCATAACACTTCTATTAAAATGCTTAAAGAAGTTATTTTTCCGAAGTTTGGAGTCCCTAGATATCTTATGACTGATGGTGGTTCACACTTTATTCATGGTGCTTTCTGTAAGATGATCGCTAAGTATGATGTCAATCATATAATAGCATCTCCTTATCATCCGCAGTCTAGTGGTCAAGTAGAGTTGAGCAATAGAGAGCTCAAATTAATTTTGCAAAAGACTGTGAATAGATCTAGAAAGAATTGGTCCAAAAAACATGATGATGCATTATGGGCCTATAGAACTGCATACAAAAATCCTATGGGTATGTCTCCATATAAGATGGTCTATGGAAAAGCATGTCAGTTACCTCTTGAACTTGAACATAAGGCATACTGGGCTATTAAAGAGCTCAATTATGACTTCAAACTTGCCGGTGAGAAAAGGTTATTTGATATTAGCTCACTTGATGAATGGAGAACCCAAGCATATGATAATGCCAAGCTTTTCAAAGAAAAAGTCAAACGCTGGCATGATAAGAGGATACAAAAGCGTGAGTTTAACGTAGGAGATTATGTGTTATTATTCAACTCTCGTTTAAGATTTTTTGCAGGAAAACTTCTCTCAAAATGGGAAGGTCCCTATGTTATCGAGGAGGTTTATCGTTCTGGTGCTATAAAAATCAACAACTTCGAAGGCACAAATCCGAGGGTTGTAAACATGCAAAGAATTAAACATTATATTTCAGGTAATCCTATCAATGTTGAAACTAATATTATTGAAACCATAACCCCTGAGGAATACATAAGAGACACGTTCCAGAATGCTCCAGACTCCGAAAACGCATAGGTACATGGTACGGTAAGTAAACTGACTCCAAAACAACTCTAATGGCAATTTTTATCAGTTTGGATTATTTAAGAATTTTAGGAAGAAAGAAGTAGTCCGAAAGGGACACGAGGCTCCCACGAGAGAGGAGGCCGCGCCCCCCTGTAGGGCATGCTCCCCTGTCTCGTGGGCACCTCGTGTGCCTCCCGGACTCTGTTTTCTTGTATGTTACGTATTTTGGTCGGTAAAAATTCATTATATATACTCCCGAAGGTTTTGACCACCGTATCACGCAAATATCCTCTGTTTTCGTTTCGAGCTGTTCTTGTTGCAGATTTGGAACAAGATGTCGTCCCAAGATTCGGAGGGAGAGAGCTACATGGCTAATTATATCGCAAATCCAAAAGTATATGGGGATGTGGAACATTATGGCTGGACCACAGAGGAAGAAGAAGACTATGATCCAAAGAGGAAGGAGGAGACAAGCTCCGATGAAGAGGACGATCCACTACCTCAACCTGGTGATATGCTTGTGGAGTTCAAGAAGTCAAGCCTCCCTAAGGTCCAATCAACCCACCACATTTTTTGCAGGACAACAAGGCAGCACTATGCAAAAAGATAATGAAACTTGAGCTCGAGAATGAGGATCTGAGGGAGGAAAATTTTAGCCTCAGACACAACCTAGAGAAGAAAAATGCAACAACTCCTACTTCACCACCTCCGAAGAAATAATCACATGGGTATGGGCACTCCCCTTGGCAACTGCCAAGCTTGGGGGAGGTGCCCCGGTATCGTATCACCATCACAATACTATTTTTAACGCTTTATTTAGTTCGATCCTTTTAGTAGTATCTTGATCTAGTAGTTTGAGGTTTTTGATTTCAAGTAGTTTTGAGCTTTGCATTGTGATCTCTTTATTAGAGCATATAGGAAAGAAAAAGAAAAAGAAAAAAAGAGAAAGGCCAAAAAGAAAAAAAAAGAAGGCCAAATAAAAAAAAGAGAAAAAAAGAAAAAGAAAAAAAAGGGGGAAGAAAGAAAAAAAATAATATGAGAGAAAAAGAGAGAAGGGACAATGTTACTATCTCTTTTTCCACACTTGTGCTTCAAAATAGCACCATGATCTTCATGATAGAGAGTCTCATATGTTGTCACTTTCATATACTAGTGGGAATTTTTCACTATAGAACTTGGCTTGTATATTCCAATGATGGGCTTCCTCAAAGTACCCTAGGTCTTCGTGAGCAAGCAAGTTGGATGCACCCCACTTAGTTTCTTTTGTTCAGCTTTCATATATTTATAGCTCTAGTGCATCCGTTGCATGGCAATCCCTACTCACTCACATTGATATCCATTAATGGGAATCTCCATAGCCCGTTGATACGCCTAGTTGATGTGAGACTATCTTCTCCTTTTTGTCTTCTCCACAACCACCATTCTATTCCACATATAGTGCTATGTCCATGGCTCACGCTCATGTATTGCATGAAAGTTGAAAAAGTTTGCGATTATTAAAGTATGAAACAATTTCTTGGCTCATCATCGGGGTTGTGCATGATTAAATACTTTGTGTGATGAAGATAGAGCATAGCCAGACTATAAGATTTTGTAGGGATAACTTTCTTTAGCCATGTTATTTTGAGAAGACATGATTACTTTGATTAGTATGCTTGAAGTATTACTATTTCTTAAGTCAATATGAACTTTTATTTTGTATTCATTTGGATCTGAACATTCATGCCACAATAAAGAAAATTACATTGAGAATTATGCTAGGTAGCATTCCACATAAAAAATTCTGTTTTTATCACTTACCTACTCGAGGACGAGCAGGAATTAAGCTTGGGGATGCTTGATACGTGTCCAACGTATCTATAATTTTTGATTGTTCCATGCTATTATATTACCCCTTTTGGATGTTTATGGGCTTTATTTTAAACATTTATATCATTTTTGGGACTAACCTACTAACCGGAGGCCTAGCCCATATTGCTGTTTTATTGTCTGTTTCAGTATTTCGAAGAAAAGGAATATCAAACGGAGTCCAAACGGAATGAAACCTTTGGCAGCGTGATTTTTTGGAAGGATATGATCCGGGAGACTTGGAGTTCACGTCAGAAGATCCTCGAGGAGTCCACAAGATAGGAGGGCGCGCCCCCCCTACTGGGCGCACGCCCCTGTCTCGTGGGCCCCTGGAGCACCTCCCGACCGACTTCTTTCGCCTATATATGCCTGCGTACCCTAAAACCATCGAAAATCAAGATAGATCGGGAGTTCCGCCACCGCAAGCCTCTGTAGCCACCAAAAACCTGTCGGGAGCCTGTTCCGGCACCCTGCCAGAGGGGGAACCTATCACCGGTGGCCATCTTCATCATCCCGGCGCTATCCATGACGAGGAGGGAGTAGTTCACCCTCGGGGCTGAGGGTATGTACAAGTAGCTATGTGTTTGATCTATCTCTCTCGTGTTCCCTCTATGACACGATCTTGATGTATCCCGAGCTTTGCTATTATAGTTGGATCTTATGATGTTTCTCCCCCTCTACTCTCTTGTGATGAATTGAGTTTCCCCTTTGAAGTTATCTTATCGGATTGAGTCTTTTATGAGAACACTTGATGTATGTCTTGCCGTGCTTATCTGTGGTGACAATGGGATATCATGTGCCTCTTGATGTATGTTTTGGTGACCAACTTGCGGGTTCTGCCCATGAACCTATGCATAGGGGTTGGCACACGTTCTTGACTCTCCGGTAGAAACTTTGGGGCACTCTTTGAAGTACTTTTATGTTGGATGGATGAATCTGAGATTGTGTGATGCATATCATATAATCATGCCCACAGATACTTGAGGTGACAATGGAGTATCTAGGTGACATTAGGGTTTTGGTTGATTTGTGTCTTAAGGTGTTATTCTAGTACAAACTCTTTTATAGATTGATCCGAAAGAATAACTTTGAGGTGGTTTCGTACCCTACCATAATCTCTACGTTTGTTCTCCGCTATTAGTGGCTTTGGAGTGACTCTTTGTTGCATGTTGAGGGCTTGTTATATGATCTATCTATGTTATGATTGTCGAGAGAACTTGCACTAGTGAAAGTATGAACCCTAGGCCTTGTTTCCTATCATTGCAATACCGTTTACGCTCACTTTTATCATTATTTACCTTGCTGCTTTTATATTTTCAGATTGAAAAAACCTATATCTACCATCCATATTGCACTTGTATCACCATCTCTTCGCCGAACTAGTGCACCTATACAATTTACCATTGTATTGGGTGTGTTGGGGACACAAGAGACTCTTTGTTATTTGGTTTCAGGGTTGTTTGAGAGAGACCATCTTCATCCTATGCCTCCCACGGATTGATAAACTTTAGGTCATCCACTTGAGGGAAATTTGCTACTGTCCTACAAACCTGTGCGCTTGCAGGCCCAACAACGTCTACAAGAAGAAGGTTGTGTAGTAGACATCAGACGACGACGAGGCCTAGGAAGGGAACGACAAGGAGCCGGGGAAGACTCGGCAATGGTTGGCCACACGATGGGGTGTACGAGGGTTTACTAGTCCGGCTGCCGTCGCCAGAAAATAACAGGAGGTGTGGGTGAGTAGAGGAATGGCCTGGCCAACAATGAAGTAGGGTGGGGCAGTGCGGCTCAGGCGGCAAAGACAACCCGCCACGGAGGCGGGAGCAGGCAGTCCCACCGGAGCTGGTTTGGGCGGCTGGAGCAAGAAGATCAGATATTGAAGAAGCAGCACGACCGTTGGATTAACATCCAATAGTCACTTTTGCTAGAATCGTTTGTGGACTAAGTTGACAAAGCCAAAGTACACGTCAACCTAGTAGACCCACAAGTCAGCCTCCAAACTGTCCCAAACAGCATACAACCCGAAATTTCTAGCTAGATTCAAATTAATTTTAAATCTAAATATACCTTAATTTAAATTCAATGAAATTTTAACCGCACGAAAACAATGAAATTTAAAATATCAAAAACCGAAAGAAAACAGTATTTTGGAACTGATTGCCTGTTTGTTGTATTTTTTTCATTTTACAGCCCATTTATTATTACTTATAGCCCATTTCTTATTACTTATAACCCATTTCTTATTACTTATAGGCCATTTTCTGATCAAAATGCATCCCTCCTCGTCTTGAAAGATTTCCGGCCCAGCAGGGCGTAGAAAAGCAAGTAGGCCTATGTTGGTTATTGTGCAAAAAACAAAATAGCTGGCTATCCATTTTCAGAAAGGAAAAAAATAAACTGGGTTGGTCATGTGCTACACATATGAAATAAAAGCCTAGGCTAGATGGGCCACGGGTCCCGCACAACCCAATTGATACCCTTCTCCGTCCCAAAAAAACAAAATTACTGCGCGCGCTGCTGGGTCCCTACTGTCATCCTCACCATGTACAGTGATCTCCTTATTCCTCTCGGTTGTTGACCATGTTGACAACACCGGAGGGCGACGCGGCGGCGAGCGAACCAAGGCGGAGGACGATGGTGAGGCCTCGGACGGGAACAAACAGGAGCCGGGGAAGATCACAGCCAGCCGTAGGAGGCGGGAGCACGCGGTCCCGCCGGCGCTGGTTTTGCTTTGGCGGCTCGAGGAAGAAGAGACTGAAGAAACACGACAGACGTTGAATGTCAATCCAACGGTCAAGGTTAGCACAATCATTTTTTGACTAAGGGACACCAAGTAGCATACTTTTTTATATATAGGAAGAAAACTGCGAGGAAAATGCGGTCGTGTGCCGTCCTCCTCACAGGGAACGTTCGCCACATAAGTGACTAGCACCCTTGGTTTTCAACCGAGTGGTCTTGGGTTCGAGTCGGAGGATCTCTCAATTTTATCCTCCTTCCTTCCTCGCAAAAAAAGGGGAAATAAAATCAAAGACTTGTGAAGGCGTACAGAACAAGCTAGTGTACCAGTAAAGAGAAGTTGCCGAGTTTTAGAAAAAAGAAAGACGTGCTCCTATAGCTGGTTTGAATCAAAACCTAGACTATGACTATATTCTATATATGGTGATATGCTACTCTGCAAGTAATGAAACTGAAATATCCAACGTTCGCTTCTCCTCTTCTCTACTTACTCTGCCTAGCATCAGAAGCTCTGGCCGCATCAACCATGTCCGCTGGCTGCTCGTGCACCTGCTCTTCAGCAGGCAACAACCAGATATGCGCCAAGTCGCCACCCGTACCATCGCCTGTGGGTCTCATCACACCCCCGCCGGCACGCGCACCGCAGCCGATTGCTCATCGCAATCCACTGTTGTTGGTGTGGTGCCACTGCTGCAAATCACGCAGAGTCATCCGTCGCATCTCAACCACAATCCGCAGCCCTGGCCGAGTCTTCTACAAATGCCCAAATCATGGGGTAATAATGTGTTTAAGTGTTGTTCTGCTACTTTCAGTTACTGATTTTTTTAATAGTTTGGTTGATGATCTTCCAATTTGATTCATGCAGAAAAGGGAAGATTCGTGTGATTTGTATTTCTAGGAAGTTGCTGATGTGGGGGAATGCAACTACGCTGATTATTTGGTTAGCCGAGGAATCCCAATACTAGCAGGTTGGGGTGTTGGACAAGTAACTGAAGGAACGACAGAAGAGGAAGATGCAGAGCAGAAGGTTAAAGATGCAGTTCCTCTGATCATGGCCAAGCAACAGCTGCTGAACGGCCTTGACAGCAATGAGGAGATGAAAGAGCTTGTGAAGATAATGGGCAAAATCGATGTGCTCTATAGGATGATTGTATCTTTATTTGAAGTGTATCTAGCACTCGTGATGTATTCAGTGGCTACAACATGAGCACTTTGCTGAAACTAGTAATGAATGAAACATGTGTAGCAGGCTGGGCGTAGTGTTGTGAACATCTAATGATTTCTATTAATGGAAATCAGGGGGTATCCCCTTTTTCTCATATAAATAAATAAATAGCAGAGGCCCTGTCGGGTCAGCTTTGTTCTCATTCGAAGACGTCGAGCAAATTGTAGCCCAACAGCAAACTATGTCATCAAATTCAAGTTTCACAGCCAAATATGAGTACAACTACACAACAATGTCATCATGTTTTAGTTGTGATACAATCACCAAACACAAATCAGCATACATAACAAGTGATGTTCTCACAGCAAAATACTAAACAACATGTTCATCAGGTTTCAGTTGTCATAGCAAACACAATTTCACATAGTAGATAAAAAAATGTCTTCTGACAGGCAAATACGACAAAAGCAATGTAACCATCATCCACAGCAGTAGCGTCAACATCTTCGCCATGTGTATCAGTCTGAATCGTAATTCCCCACGGTGTCATCTTCTTCTTCGTCCTCAACATCCTCGAACATTGGCTTCTTCTTAATCAACTCTTGTATGTCCACTGCACGACAGGTAATCTTTTCGCCGGCGTCATTGACGTGATGGTTCTCAAAGATATTAGGAACATCTGTGTTATCTTGTACATCAGGAGCAGTGTAAGCATCGTCTTGTTGTGCAACTTCATTAAACGAATTCCTCTGCTCAAACCTTTGCAATACTCTCCAGTCATCACTACGTGCAAATGTGTCTTCCAAGAAAAATATCTGTGTTGCTTGATTTGCCAAAATAAAAGGCTCGTTGGTCTGGTACGCCGCCTTTACATTGATGGATTTGAAATAATCATCAGCTCTGGGTTTTGCGATCCTGGAAAATAGGTTATACCAACGACAGCACAACAGAACCACACACCGATGATCCTCGAAACTGGAGATACACTACAATTGAACAATGTCTGTTATGTTAGCATACATTTTAGCTGTCTCTTTGTCATACGTATCCGTGCTCATGATGACACTGTTTTGTTTCTTCCTGCCTTCGTCTCGTGCAAGGGTGTTGTAGCCCACATCTCCAACAACGCAAGATTCATAATGTCTTACCCGAGTATCAGGACCCATTGCTAGTGAGTAAAGGGCATCATCATCTGCCTGCCCATCCTTCTGCATCTTCTTAACCTATGGTTAGAAAATAGACAAGCTGATCATCTTATGTACTCAATATATTTAAAAAACTGACAGTGCACTTCAAAAGCTTACATGGTTCTTGAACCATTTCGCAAATCCTGCCATAACCAGTTTGTCAATGTTTCTTGGATTTTGCGGCAGTAACTCCTCTTTGTAGATGCTGCACAACATAGTGATCGCGTCAAACATCTAAATATATAAGAATGTGCTGCAAGTTTAGTAGATTACGATGTATAAGCTGCAGTACTGCACTTACTATAAGGTAGTATCTCAGGATAGTTATTCAACACATACCAAACTATTTTGTCCAAATCTTTAGGTTTGTCCTCTTGTCGACTCTTCCCTGTAACTCGAACAGAATAATCGAAAACATTGAGCCCGGGATTGTCTTCACCCACCTCTTTGCTAAGCTGATCAGCTGTTTCAATGTATGTTGAGCAGAATGTCAATGCTTATGTAGCAATGTAGGCCTCTGCAATGGAACCCTCGGGTCTAGCTCTATTCCTAACATAGCCTTTGAAAGTGCCTAGCCGCCTTTCAATAGGGTACATCCAGCCATACTGTACTGGACCTCTAAGTAGTGCCTCATCAGGTAGATGAATAGCCAAATGCACCATCACATCAAAGAAGGCTGGAGGATATATCTTCTCAAGGTCGCATAGGATAGTTGGTATCTTGTCTCTAAGACGCTCCAAAGCATCTATCCTGATATTTCTATTACAGAGTTCCCTGAAGAATTGTCCCAACTCTGCAACTGCTTTGTATAAGTCAGGGCGGCCCAATCCTCTAAGGATAATAGGTAAAACCCTTTGAAGTAGGATGTGGCAGTCATGAGTTTTCAACCCTTGTACCTTGTTTCCATCCGCACTGACTCTCCTTTCAGGGTTGGAAGCAAATCCATGTGGGAATCTCACACGTGACAGGACCTCGCAGAATTGTTTTCTTTTTACCTTGTCCAAGACGTACACAACTGGTGCCATATCCCGTGGTTTACCTTCATCTTGCACCTGCAAATCCTTTTTGATACCCAGGTGTGTTAAATCAATCCTAGATTTTAAGGTATCTTTCGTCTTGCCTTCAATGTTAAGAAAGTGTGCCGATAATGCTGTCACATATATTTTTCTCGATATGCATCACATCAAGATTATGCCGCAGATCCAAATCTTTCCAATACTCCAAGTCCCACAAAGTGGACCTGTGGGTAAACAATAATCTCTCTTCTACCGTGCCATGCTTCCTTTTCCCGCTACCATTACCAGGATGGTTTCCTGGTGTAATATGCCTGACCTTCTCTAATTCCACTTGCAACTCATCGGCGGTGAGCCTCTTTCGCGCATCACGGTTTTCATGCTTTGCATTGAACACATGTCTTCGGTATTTTCTAGGATGCGGCTTGTCCTTGGCAAGGAAACCGCGGTGTCCAATGTAATAGATCTTGCTAAGTATTGCGTATGACAATGATTCTGTCACAAATAACACATGCATTGTAACCATGTGTCGTTTGCCCTGACATAGTGCCCAAAGCCGGATAATCAAGGATGCACCAAATTACAACAGCACGCAGAAACAAATCAGCTGGTGGGCTGCTATATTGGTCTCGAGTGAGAACACCCTTCCATAGCTGTTGAAGTTCCTCCACAAGAGGCTCCATGAACAAATCAAAATCCTTTCCATGACTTTTTTGACCTAGGATGAGCAAGGCCATCATGTAGTTTGATTCTTTGGTGTAGACATTTGGAGGCATGTTGTAAGGGATAACAAGCACTGGCCACATGCTATATGTGGCGCTCTAGTGGCCAAATGGGTTAAATCCATCTGAAGCTAAGCCAAGTCTAATGTTTCTCGGGTCAGCAACAAACTCTTTGTGTTTATCATTGAAGCTTTTCCACTCACTACCATGAGATGGATGGCTCATTACATTCTGATCTCTATACTCCTGGTTCCTAGAATGCCACAAGACATCCTCTCTTGTTTCAAATCATGAAACAACCTCTGCAATCTTGGTGTAATCGGAAAATTTCGAGAACATTATGAGGAATCCTCTTCACAAAGATCGCCATCTTTCCATCTTGATGATTTGCATTTCGGGCATTCACTTAAGTTGGCATAATCCTTCCAGAATAGAACACAATTATTCTTACAAACATGGATCATATCATATCCAATTCCAACTGCACGAAGGAAATTCTTCATTTTACTGTAGGTGTGTGGCAGCTCAGATGCATCTGGGAAAGATTTGCGGAAAGCAGCCAACATCGCATCGAATGATTTGTTGGTCATCCACTCAGATGTCTTCACCTGAAGAAAGGTGACCATAGCTGAGAATACTGACAACTTATTTCCTGGGGTGACAACAACGTTGCATTGTTCCAACATGCGGGCCCACCATTTTTCTTCTGCAGATGAAAGTTCACGTAATGCACGAGCATTTCATAGCATTGTTTCAATGTTGGTCAAACTCACTGGCTCTGCCACCACCACCTCCTCCTCCTCTTCCACCTGAGCATCAGGCAGATCAAGATGGTGATCTGCTGCTTCCACGTAGTCAATAACATTGACGTTCACAGCTTCACCATGATGAACCCACCTAGTATATGTGACCGACATCCCATACAAGTGTAGATGATTTTGCACGATTGATTGGGGTCTTGTAACTGAATTCATACAACTGCTACACGGCGAGCACATCAGATTTCGGACCACCGTACTCAGCTCGATAAAGTTCATGAAGTTTTCAACCCCTCGACATATGCAGCGGAGAATCTTCGAGCAGAAGTTATCCAAGTCCTGTCCATCTGTTAGACATACAAATTAGTTCTTCTACTAGATATTACAGGAGAAACATATATGCTTTTTTATGAAGTGCAGAAAAAAAAATACCTAGGTCGATGTCTAAAGCTATGGCAAGATATTTGGACGAGCAGATCTAAGTAACGAAATATATGTAAAGCTAATTCAGCAAACAGATTTGAGTGCTAAATTATGGCAGGCTGTTTCAGCAGTCAATGAGGCCGAGCACACAGCCATCGAACTATCGAAGGCCATCGCAGCAACAAAGATCGAGTATAAAACGGTGCAGAGCTATTTCACCTAACAGATTGGCTACTAGACCATGGCAATCTCTGTCACAATAAATATATGGCAGGATATTTTAGCAACTAATCGGCCTTGGCATGCCATCTCAGCTAAGCAGATTGAGTGCAGAATAGGGCAAGGAAGCTTCTTAAGCAGAGCATATTGACAGTAAACTACTTCGGCAAACAGTGAGATTAACAGCGTCTATCAGCTAACATTCAACGCTACACCGACATGAACGGGGCCTTAGTCTAGAATGCGCGTACCGTGGGAGAAGCTGGCCGCCGTACGTCTCCACACGAACGTCACCAGCGGTGGCTGCGCTGACCGCCGTGCGCCTCCACAAGAACGTAGCCAGAGGTGGTGGCACGGCTAGAGGATGGCAGTCTACGAGAGCGTACTATGGGAGCGAGAGGATCGCTGAACCGCGGCGCCGACGTATCGGCGTGGCGGGGAGGGCGGCTTTGGCGGAGCGAATGGAGTGGAGGGGGACAGGGGGGAGCGGGGTTTGGGGAATGTTATTGGCTAGTTGGCTGAAGGGCGGTTGAATCGGATTTGGGGGGAATTTTTTGGGTGGGGGGGGGAGGATTTTCACGTGGTTGGCGGGGGGAGTTTGGCGCATGGTAGGTTTCTCCAAGTGCAGTCCCACGTGTTAGTGAAGAGGCAAGCCGAAGCGCGTTCCGTTTGCGTGAGCCGTGTGCAGGACCGAACGTGTGTGGGGTGCAATGCGACCGCGACAGGAGTGCTGTGAGTGTACCGCCTTTTTTCCTTTTAAACTAGGTGCCTCGCCCCCTCAATTTTTTTGTTGCTTCGCGCGATCCATTGATACTACTACTAGTAATCCGGTAATCCCGACTAAAACGGCATGGCCGGGTCTTTTCCCGCGCGATATGCTGGGAGGTTGGCTTAGTTGGGTTTTTTAGGACGAGTAATGCTACACCTACATAATCCCAGTTACGTAATTAACGTAATGTGAAACGTTTGAGCTGTTGATTGTAGATTGGGGGGAGGGAGGGGCCCACCACCATGAAAATCAGGGGACGAGAGAGAGAGAGGCAATTTACGTTCACCATTTCGTAGATTCCCGTAGATGTAGAAAGATTAGAAATGCATGAATGTGTAGTGGACGTACTATTGGAGTGCCTAAGATAATTTGTGTATGTATAGACCCTATGTGTTTATTTTACTTCGCATGTTAGATTTGTCTTGGTTCAATAAAAAGCAGAGTTGGTGATGATGGTGTGCCTGTCATCCTGCAATATAGGTCGTCCGATCTATATCTAACGGATAGGAAGGAAACTATGACAATTTACCCGCACTCCTCTCCACATTTGCAGATAAGGCTTTCCCTCGTTCATCCTTTTCTCCCACAAGATCTTGATCTTCGGTGCAACGCATGGGCATCTTGCTAGTACTCCTACAATATGTATATTATTGTGAAAGTTCATATACACCGGCTGAGATTAATGCAAACACGGTAGATTTTCATTACATTTCGAACTTTTATAGGACAGAAAAATAAAATAAACCCGACCCTAAACCTATTCTACGGCAGCGACCGACGTCCTCCATCTGTGATCTCTATGTACGGGGGCGGGGTTCAAGACCCGTGAAGTCAAGGTGCGGTCTCCGGCGAGGAAGAGTAGAACACGGGATACGGACCGGCCAGTTGGCACACCATGCCCTGCCGCCTCCCATGCCCTACTCATCCTCGGAGGAGTCCCCGACCTCGGCGGTGCCGGACGTTGGATGGCGGCAAGTAGGATGCATGGCTGACGGTTCTCCCATCGTTGGCCGCCATCGTGGCCACCGCTTGCATGGTCGCGCCCGCGTCTGGCTACGCCGCTATTGCGTCGCGAGAGGCGACTTGAGTGAGGGCGGTGACCTCGAGCTTCATCCCTGAAGACAAGCTCTCCCGCAGAGCGTTCGCACTTGTGGTCATGGCAGATGTGGTGCCAGGTAGGAGGACAATGCGCTATGGTGTGGAGGTTAGCTGGGCGTTGCCGCTTTAAGTAGCGCATTCCGGTGAGGCCAAGCGTCCGGGTGCGTCATTAAGTCACCGGAGTTGGTTCCTCGGGCACCGAGCCTCTTAACGGCGACATACGAACGGACGACATGAATGCGGGCAGCTGGCGCCGGCTGGGAACACATCGCGTGATGGCGCGAGGGACAAGGGTTTTTGTGTGCCAGGGTAGTCAGCTGCGGTCGTGGCAACGTTGGAGATGCCCTTTGCTCACATGCAATCCCCGCATGTCATTGAAAAAGCAAGATGACCCGGCATGGTCTTAGGTCCAGAGGATGCAGTTGGCCGCGCTACACCACTCCGCGGACGTGTCGCGGCGCCCCGTGCATCCTCGACGAGCCGGCTGTTGGGGTATCTTTGGATTGTGGCCAAAGTGCACCTTACCAAAATTTTGGTCATAACCCAAAGATTGGTCTTTGTTTGGATGGTTGCCATTTTTTTGGCATGCCAATGAACTCTAGCCAACTCTAGTTCATTTTTCTTGCCAATGTCGGCCAAATTATGGGCAACCAATACCTCAACCAAAATTCTGGTCATGACCCCAAGATTGGTCTTTGTTTGGATGGTTGCCATTTCTTTGGCATGCCAATGAACTCTAGCCAAATCTAGTTCATTTTTCTTGCCAATGTCGGCCAAATCATGGGCAACCAATACCTCAACCAAAATTTTGGCTATATGATGGGGCAACCTTGGGCACAAACAAAACGCCACACTCGGCACACTGAAACTGACCATGTCTAGCGACGATATGAGCGTGTCGCTCACCACGGTCGCCGCGTCCGGAGGCGGTGCTGGAGCTGCGCCCCGTTGTTGGCCCCACCGACCCACATGAACAGTTATCGGTGGCGAGGAGGTCGTGGGCTAGCTCCTCCATTGGACTAGTCTGCGCTTCGTCGCCCCGACGGGTGTGCCCCACATGTCGGTTTCCCTATTTTCCTGGCCATATTCGAGCGTCAGTGCTCCGCGTTGCGCATTAGGCCTTTCACTATGTAGGCCAAGCGAGACAACTTGTTGTTTATTTGAGCCGTTCAAGTATAATCATGTGGCATTTGCTTATTTCTCATTCCTCTCCAACCCTCTTCTCCATCGATCATGTCGCCCTCCAGTCGAGTCCATCCTCCCGCATGCCTCATTTGAACATTCCGCCGAGTATCATTCGCATGTACCCACCCTAGTCCTCTTTCAATAGATCTCCGGACCCCGAGATGAAATTGAGAGGGAATGAGTGGGGGCACGTGATACCTAAGGCGGATTCAAAATTTCGAACCGGTGATCATAGCATCCGCAAATCATATATAAAGGGTATTTGTAAGTGCATCTAGTGCCCCTTAGTTATTTTGGTGTATTGAAGACTTATAGGTTAAGGGACTGATGCGTTTGTGAGTGTACACAGGTCTATAAGTCTATGAGGAGTTTGATATTTACAGAGAAAGTCGACCCTAAAATGAAGTTCTTCGATGAAGACTTTGATATTCAAGACTTTTTGAAGACTTTGAAAGTGAAGAAATTGGTGTGACCTTGAAGACTTGATATTCATTTGAGGAACATGAAGCGTGAAGACTTTTGTTTTCGTAGTTTCATTTTCCCTTTCTTGAGTCATAGGAAACACCGTCTCGTTAAAGGGGTCGAGGAAATACTAAGGAAAAATTTCCATGTGATGCTCAACTCAAAATCCTACACCTACCAATCCTTGAGTGAAGCCATTGGAAATCTCATACGATTCAGTCATTTTCTTGATGATAGAGACGCAGTTCTTACAGTCACCGAGGACTTTGCTCGACCGAGGAGTTAGGAATTCGCCAATGTGAATTGCCTACACAAAGGAGGAACATGATAGCCCCGAGGAATTTGAGAGTCAAATATCCGACCGTTCTTTATCTTCTTGGCCGGCTGTCCCAAAATATCTTATCCACCTAACGGTCATATCATTGAAGGGCATTTATGTCTTATCATGTCGGGCTGCTCCCTAGGCTATAAATAGCTGCCCCCTACAACCACTAGTTGGTTGGCTGCTCCGAGAGAACTTGAAACTTGTCATTTGAGAGCAACCCATCCTCCGAGGACTTTGAGCGAAAATCATCAAGTGAGGAAAATCCCAAAACCAAACCCCCACAAACCCAAAGTGATTGAGCATCACTGAAGAAATTGATCCTGCATGGATCCAACGCTTGTTACCTTTGAAGACTGTGCTTCATCCAGACGGTTAGGCGTCAAGGTCTAGAGCATCTAAGAGGAATTGTGGATCGCCGAGTGACCAAGTCTGTGAAGGTTTGGAAGTCACCTGAAGACTTACCACGAGTTATTGGACGAGGCCTGCGTGGTCTTAGTTCAAGGAGAATACGGTGAGGACTGGGTGTCCCGAGTTGCGGCTCGAGATCGGGTGTCCGGATCTGCGTGTCCTCGAGTTTAAATACTCACCGCTCCAACCAGATGTACAAGCGAGACAAAGAGTTGGAACTGGTTTACCAAATCATTGTCTTCACCAACTTACTGGTTCTATCTCCTCAACCCTTTCATTTCCTCATTACTGTGTTGAATGTTTGTTCATATCTGTGCTTGAAGACTTTGACTGAATACTTTCTCAATTTCCCCAGTTCAATTTCTTCAGTCTGTTTGTCTTCGTCTTGTGTTATCCTGTGATTACGCTTTCTGTACTCTGTGCTTGTCTTCATTTCATCATGATGACCATGCTTGTATTCTGTTATGCTTACTTCTGAGTACTTATTCCGCTGCAAGTAGTTCTTCTCTAAGGAATTTCCTCACCAGCAAATTCCTTAGTGAAGAATTCATAAAAATCGCCTATTCACCCCCCTCTAGTCGATATAACGCACTTTCAGTATTCAATGTTCGTTTCATTTTTGAACGTAAAATATACTCCCTCCTATCCTTTCTAGTTTACATATAAGTTTTATGTGTAGTCAAAGTATCTCTACTTTGATCAAAAAGGTATCAACATTCAACAACGCCCAATCAATATTGTTAGATTCGTACGTACTCCTAGATTTGTACTCGAGATGGTTTCAATTTTGACTACTGACAAGATTAATAGTACATGAGATGTATAATGTGAAAATTATATCATTGGAAACTCCTTTCACATACGAATTTGACCGCATGCTTTTGTGTAAGTTGCATGTCATATATTATTACTCTAACATTTGTTCAAAGTTAGCCTTGAAAACGATTAGACCTCAGTATGCTTTGTGTAAGTTGCATGTCATATATTATTACTCTAACAGTTGTGTAAGTTGCATGTCATATATTATTACTCTAACATTTGGTCAAAGTAGTATAGTGGAAGTGGATCCTCTGACGTAGGTATCCCTGCCTTACCCTCCCTTTCGGTCACTTACTAGCGGACCCCATGCTTGCTAGGCCCCACATGTCAGTTACTCAATGGGTTCGGCCACGTCAGGGGATCCTCATCCATAGTATACTCCCTCTGTTTTTATTTACTCCGCACAAAATGGAGGGAGTGGTGGTATAATAAATGACGCGGGCGGGGGAGGGGGAGGGACGTCGGTTTGCTCTCAGCTGCGGTCCCACAAGACGAAGCGCGTTCCATTCGGTGAGCGACGTGGAGGGTCCAGCGTGCCCGGCTGCATCGCGAACGCGACAAGAGCGATGTACAGTCAAAACCGATTGACGGGACGTCATCGGAACCACTATTCACACCAGAACCTGCGCTGCTCGGCCTATGCCAGCCACTGCCCTAAAACCACACCAAATCTCCAGCCCATTCCCCCACTTTTCGATCCCCTAGCCCGCATCAAGGGTCCCCTAGTTCGCCGGAAAGCCATGGTGCACCGCAAGATCACTTACTACAAGATGCTGACGCCGAAGCGCCGCGCAGAAATCGCGGCGGCGGTCGGCGCCACAGACTTCCGTTCCCAAGCTCGCTTTGCGGCGAGCCAATCCCCAAGTTCTCTGGAGCCAAGCTACGAGGAGGAGGAAGCCGATCCAATTTTCATGGCGGAGGTCACGGCGCAGAAGGCTCCCGACGGGTATGAGACGATGGACGTTGACTTCGTGCCGGCGTCCGAGTCCCCCATGGTGCAGGCGGACCAGCGGTTCAACATGGCGATACTAAAGGAGGACCGGGAGGTAGAGGCTCAACTCGACACGGAGCGCGCGCATGCCGCTGCCATCGAGGCTCTCCTGCAGGCGAAACCGGATGTCGTGGATGTGAACCGGGCGGCGGAGGCTCAACTTGAGGCGGAGCGCGTGGGTGGCGCTGCCATCGAGGCCCTCTGGCAGGCGGAACCGGATGTCCTGGACTTGAACCGGGCGGCAGAGGCTCGACTCGACGTAGAGCGCGCGGATGCCGCTCTCATCGACGCCCTCCTGTAGGCGGAACCGGACGTCCTGGACATGAACCGGGCGGTGGAGGCTCGACTCGACACGAAGCACGCGGATGCCGCTCTCATCGACACCCTCCTGTAGGCGGAACCGGACGTCCTGGACTTGAACCGGGCGGTGGAGGTTCGACTCGACGCGGAGCGCGCAGATGCCATTGCCATCGAGGCCCTCCTGCAGGCGGAACCAGACGTCCTCGACTTGAACCGGGCTGTGCTCTCATCCATGCAGAGCACCCGCACGCTCCGCTTGAACTAGTAGCTAGAGGCCGAGGACAACCACGGTGCGGAGACACACGTCGGCAGCGACGGCTGGTTCGCGCCGGCAGCCAAAGACGACGAGGCCATCTCTTTCCGCGAGCAGTGATAGTTTTTCTTTATGTTGTTGTTTTTATGGATCTTTTGCTGTGTAAAAACATATATTTGTTATGCAAGTCGCCTGACTTGGGTCAGTCTACCATTTCAGGTGGTTGGATGAATATCCTACGTCTCCTAACCCTTCTTTCCTTCTTCCTCACCTCTTCTTCTTCCCCAACAGACCATCGCACGGGCCGTACGGATACTCCCCAACATGCGGTTGGATAAACATACTCTATGAACGAAAACTATGTGTCAGCGATAGGATGACTGAGTTTGGCTAGGTGTCCTACCTTTGATGGGACAGACTACCCCTACTGGAAGAACAAGATGCGAATGCATCTTGAGGCAATTGATAACGATCTCTGGTATGTTGTGGAAAATGGTGTTCCCTCTGTCTCACCCTCACTGAACGCTACCGATGTGAAGAGATTCAAGCAAATCGATTCTCAAGCGAAGAATATCATATGTGGCCATCTGAGCAAAGGACAGTATGGAAGAGTGAGTGCTTTGGAAACTGCTAAGCTTATCTGGGATAGGCTGTCCAAAGTAAATGAAGGAGTTTCAACTCAGCGTGACTCTCGAGTTGATGTTCTTCGGAATCTCTTCAACCGCTTCAAAAGACTCGACAATGAAAATGTCCAACAAACCTTTGATCGCCTCACTGACATCTCAAATGAGCTTCAAGCCCTCGGTGCCACCGACATCACCGATCGTGAAGTGGTGAAGAAACTGCTGAGATCGCTGATTCCTCATTTGATACTCGGGACCGATGATACAAGAACGTCTTGACTACAAGTCTCTTGATCCTGCCGATATCCTCGAAAGGCTAAATACTCACGAGTTCCAGCTTGCTGAAAAGAGAGATCTCTATGGTTCAAACTATGGCAAACCACGTGCCCTGAAGGCCAAGGCTGTGTCTGATTCTGAATATGAGGATTCTGGTAGTAGCCTTGGTGATCCTGAAGAATTGAGCCAGGAGCTAGCACTTCTCGTGAAGAAATTCCAGAAGTTCTCAAGACGTGGTCGCTTTGGAAAATCCTCAAGAAGCAGTGATTCCTCATCCAGTGACTATAAGAGAAGGCTGTGCCACAAATGCAAGAAACCTGGTCACTATATTCAAGATTGTCCTCAGTGGGAAAAGGAAATGAAGAAGAAGAAATACAAGGATTACAGTTCTGATGATGCGAAGAAGAAGAAGAAGAAGAAATCATCAAAATCTTCGTCATCAAAATCCTCGAAGTCTTCATCTCATAAGAAGAGCAGCTCCAAGAAGGCTCGGGCATTCATTGGCAAGGAAATGGACTCTGAAGCTGAATCTGAGGAAAATGAGGAAGAGGAGGCGTCTGAAGAATCCGAATTTGGTGTGGCGAAGTCCGGCCTTCGCTCTTGCTTTAAATCGACAAGTCCATCTTCAACATGAAGAAACTGACCCCACCGACAAGCCTGATGAAGATAATGATGGCTACGCTCCCACCTATTGCTTCATGGCAAATGGTGCAAAGGTACTCAAATACAACTCCTTTGAATCTAGTGAAAATGAATCTGATGAGGATCTCAAGCCCAGCTACTCTAAACTTGCTAAGATTGCTGTAAAACAACAACGGGCTTTTGAAAAGGTTCAAAACATGCTAGATAAAAGTGATGATATGTTGGGTGAAGAAATGGATCGCACTAAAGCCCTGACTGAAAATCTTCAGAGACTTCAGTCTAGGTTTGATAACCTTCAAGGTAATCATAACACTCTCTTATCTGATCATGAGAAACTTTCTTATGAATTCCTTCAAGGAAAACAAGATCACGAGAAGCTTTCTTCTGAATCTCTTCAAAGAAAGGAAGATCTTGAAAAGCTAAGAGTGTGTTATGAAGATCTTCAGAAGGAGCGCGATTCATTACTAGCTCAACAAATCAGTGCTTCTCAAGAAGAATTTGTTCCTCCATGCTTAAAGTGCATTGAACGTGAATCTGCTAATTCTTCACCTGAATGTTCAAATGCTTCAACTGTTACAAATTCTTCACCTGCCTCTGCAATCACTAATTCCTCATCTGAGGACATTGCTAGCATCAATGACAATGCAGGTTGAAGGAATTGTACATGACAGTATGTACAAAAGCCTCAAAGGGCATCGACACTTTGTGATGTGCTTAAAAGCAGATCCTCAATGTAAACCCTAGGAAAGAGGGTATTGCCTTTGAGAGGAAACTCAATGCCGATGGAACATATTGAAGCTTGAGCAGTACCCCAAAACCTCATGGGTTGTTTGCAAAGGACCTCCAGTTGATCCATCTAACTTATCCGGCTTTACATGTGAATCTCCTCATTCTTCTGATGAGTCATTTGACTCCAACTATAAACTGTTCAAAAATCAGAATGGTGAAGTATTTGCTAGATATGTTGGCACTAACTGCAGGAACGGTTCCCCTATGAAGAAAATCTGGGTTCCCAAAAGTTATGTTGAAAGTCTTCAGGTGAACGTCCTCATGACACCATCAGTGAAGAACAGGAACCCCAGATCAAATTCTTCATATGGACCAAATTCTTCATATGGATCCAAGTCCTCATACGGACCAAAGTCCTCACAAGGATCAAAGTCTTCATATGATTATCATCGTGCTAACAACTCTGTCTCGCAGGGTAGAGCTAAGGGCTATGAATATGTGCATTATTCTTCAAACCATTATGTTCATAAGTCCTCGAAGAATTACTCTGCTTATTCATATGCTTACCCTAACCCCTCTTATGTGAAACGAAATGGATTGGCATCTTTGCCACCATTCTCATATGGTGCTCGCAGAGTGATGAATTATTTGCCACCCCTCCAGATGTGGGTGGTGAAGAAAAAGACCTAATCTCTTCTGCGGTCAGGTCTCGGGCGTGCTTTAACGTCTGAAAGAATTTCTTGGGACCCGACAAAAATGCACGAAAGGGCGCAGCCAATCATGATGAAATGAACTTTCATTTCACACGTCCTCATCTTGCTATATCTGTTTACTGCTTGATGAAATTCATCTAATGAAATTGATATCATATTCTTCACTGATGATGCATATGAGATTGTAAGCTACACTAATTCATCTGCAGGATGATCAACCCAAAACTACTGAATGGGTCCTCGATAGTGGATGTACAAATCACATGACTGGTGACAAGAATCTATTGATGGATGCTCCCTTATCACCGTCACCTCTGAAGCATATCATCTTTGCTGACAAAGGCAAAAGTCAGGTATTGGGTCTTGGTAAAGTTGCTATCTCTAAGGATAAACACATGGACAAAGTCATGCTTGTTGAGTCCTTAGGATACAATCTCATGTTAGTCTCAATGCTTTGTGATCTTGATATGGTTGTTGTCTTCGGCAAGTATCGCTGTGTTGTGATTATGGAAGCTGACAATTCCAAAGTCTTCGAAGGCTTTAGGAGAGGAGATCTGTATATTGTTGATTTCTCTACAGGACCACAACCAGCCGTGTGTCTACTTGCAAAAGCTTTAGAAGGCTGGCTATGACATCGACGACTTGGTCACGCAGGCATGAGGAATTTGCACACGCTTGCAAAGAAGAAGCATGTCATTGGCATTGAGAATGTCAAGTTCCTCTAGGATCACTTATGCGGAGCCTGTGAAGCTGGAAAAATGACCAAGGCCAAGCATCCAGCGAAGACTATCATGACCACTACACGTCCATTCGAATTGCTTCACATGGACCTCTTCGGACCTAATCATTACTCAGCAGTCACTAATGATGCATCCCTATATGGTTTTGTCATTGTTGATGATTATTCTCGATATACATTGGTACACATTGTTACTTACAAACATGAAGTGCAGGAAGTCTTCAAACGATTTTCCTTGAGGGCTTGAACCAACTTTGGTGTGAAGATCAAGCACATCAGAAGTGACAATGGAACTGAGTTCAAGAATTCCGGTCTTGATGCCTATCTTGATGAACTCGGTATTACTCATGAGTTATCTGCTCCTTATACTCCTCAGCAAAATGGCATCGTGGAGCGCAATAACAGAACTCTTGTTGAGATGGCTCGCACTATGCTTGATGAATACAAAACGCCTCAACGTTTTTGGATTGATGCAATTTATACTGCGTGCCACATCATCAACAGAGTATATCTTCACAAATTCCTTAAGAAGACGGCCTATGAACTCCTCACTGATAAGAAACCCAATGTGAGTTATTTCAAAGTCTTCGGTGCAAAATGTTGGATTAGAAATCCTCACCACAACTCTAAATTTGCACCGAAAGCACATGAAGGCTTTATGCTTGGTTACGGAAAGGACTCGCACACCTACGGAGTCTTCAACATTGTTCTTCACAAGATTGTTGACACTGTAGATGTGCGGTTCGATGAAACTAATGGCTCGCAAAGAGAGCACCTACCTTCATGTTAGATGAACCAGCACCGAGGATTCTATCAAGTTCAAGGCAACCGAGGATGTCATTCCTCTTGAAGAATCTGTTTGAAGAATTCATTCCAGTTCATGAAGAACATCGAGTGATGCACCAAGAAAATCCCGAGGAAAATGGTCTTTGAAGAAAATGCTGATAAAATTCCTCGGCGACAACCAGCTCATCCTCGCGTTGCAAAAGAAGTGCAAGTGGAGAAGATCATCGATGACATTAGTGCACCAGTCCTCTCACACGCTCAAAAGCTTCACATTTATCTAACTTTTGTGGGCACTATGCTTTTGTCTCTATCACAGAGCGCACTAAGGTAGATGAAGCATTTACGAGCCGAGTGGATTCAAGTTATGCAAGAAGAATTACATCGATTCGAGCTTAACAATGTCAGGAATTGCTCAATCGCCTGGATCCTCGCAAGCATAATATCATTGGCACAAAGTGGATCTACCGCAACAAGCAAGATGAAAATGGCCTTGTGGTGAGGAATAAGGCACGACTAGTAGCTCAAGGCTACACACAGGTTGAAGGAATTGATTTTGATGAAACTTTTGCACCTGTTTCTAGACTTGAGGCTATTCGCATATTACTTGCTTACGCTAACCATCATGATATCATCTTATATCAAATGGATGTGAAAAGTGCATTCCTCAATGGTAAGCTTGAGGAAGAAGTATATGTTGCTCAACCCCCAGGTTTTGAAGATCCAAAGAATCCTGACAAAGTCTTCAGACTCAACAAGGCTCTCTATGGCCTCAAGCAAGCCCCTCGGGCGTGGTATGATACATTGAAGGAATTCTTCGTGAAGAATGGCTTCACACCCGGTTCACTCGACCCTACTCTCTTTACTAAATCTTATGATGGTGAACTATTTGTGTGCCAAATATATGTTGATGATATTATCTTTGGATGTACTGACCAACGTTATAGTGATGAATTTGCCTATATGATGAGTGAAGATTATCAAATGTCTATGATGGGAGAGTTGAAATTCTTCTTAGGTCTTCAAATTAAATCGAAAGCGCAATGGCATATTCATATCTCGGAGAAATACCTCAAAGATGTCTTGAGGAAATTCGGTATGCAAGATTGCAAAGGCGTCAAAATTCCTATGCCCACAAATGGCCATCTATGCAATTGATGAAAATGGTATTGACTTGATCACAAGGTATACCTCTCCATGATTGGTTCTTTATTGTACTTATGTGCATCTAGGCCAGATATAATGCTTAGTGTTTGCATGTGTGCCCGATTTCAAGCTGCACCAAGGAATCACACCATAAGGCTATGAAGCATATTCTTGATATCTAGCTCACACACCAACACTAGGATTATGGTACCCCAAGGGCTCTGCTTTTGATCTCATTGGATATTACGACTCGACTATGCTTTGGTGATCGTGTGGACCGCAAGTCAACATCTGGTACTTGTCATTTCCTCGGACGATCTTTGGTCCATTGGTCCTCGAAGAAAGCGAATCTGCGATCACCGCTCATCGCTGAAGCTGAATACATTGCTGCTGGCTCATGCTGTGCTCAACTCCTTTGGATGAAGCAAACCCTCAAGGACTATGGCGTCAACGTGAGGAATGTGCCTCTCCTCTGCGACAATGAGAGTGCCATCAAAATTGCTCACAACCCAGTTCACCACTCGAAGACAAAGCACATTCAGATTCGTCATCATTTTCTTCGTGATCATGTGTTGAAGGGCGACATCTCCATCGAGCATGGGAAGACTGAAGAACAGCTAGCTGATATCTTCACTAAGCCCTTGGATGAGAAGAGATTTAGCAAGTTGCGGTGTGAGCTAAATATCTTAGAGTCTTCGAATGTTCTTTGAAAAGGACACACATCCTAACACTTATGCAAAATTGATGACTTAGATGTGCAACACATGAAGAACGTTTTTCTTCAATCAATGAAGAATAACACTCTAAGTGTGAAGAAATTAATGAAGAATTTGATTCTCGAAACCCTCGACAATTGTACGCGTGTTTGAAATCATCATTCTAATCTGATGGGTTACGCCACCACAAAAAGTTGAAAATCTTCAATTTGAGTTTTTCCTCAGTTTTGAAATTCTTCAGTTTTTCAAATTCTTCAACTTTGCAAAATCTTCACTGTTTCCGTCGTTTTTCTTCATTGGCTATATATATATATATAAGTTTATGTCCTCTACAACATTCACTTATGGCTATTTCTTCAAAGTTGCTTTTTCTGATAAGTGAATGTGATCGGGCCCTTCCCCCTCTATGCTATACTCAACCCAATCTATTCACAAATTCTTCATGTGCGTTCTATTTGAAACTCGTTCAAAATCTTCACTTTCTCCTTGTCAGCTGAAGAAATTGCGAACGAAACTTTAAAACAAATCATATCCAGATTTTCGGTTTTACCGCTCAAACCGTTCCGCATCCCATGATGCATTATTATAATCACCCATGATCTTACACGATCTCATCTGCACAGTACGTGGGTGACACATGTCGCGTGAAGGAGAAAGGGCAGGGGCATGTTTGTCCCAAATTCTTCGGGCGAACAGTTTCACCGTGGCTATAAATACCCCTCTCCCCTTCCTCACTTCATTTACTCCGCTCGGTCGCTGTCTCTCGCTCGAGCTCCTCAAACCCTAGCGCCGCCGCTACTCCATCATCGCCGGTGAGGAAGAGCTTCGCTGCCTCGACCTCGTCGCTGTCGTACTCGCGCCGGTTGCGGAAATCTTCACTCCGCCGCTGCCGTAGCTGTCTCCCTCTGCCAAGTTAGGGCGTGGGAGATCTAACTTGATGAACTTCACCTCTGTTCATCACAGTTCATCGTGTTCTTCAGTTCGGGTAATTAAAAGTTACTTTTATTACTCACCTTGATTCTCAAGCTTTCCTGAAAATCTTCAAAGGTGTTTTTATTCTTCAAATCTTCACACATATGAACACCTCACACACTATATGCTCTTGATCCATTTCTCTAAGCACTCATTTTCTTCAAGATTCCTCAATTGTGTGGATCTATGATTTGTACAACTCTGGAACCTAAGACAAGAACGCTTAGTGAAATTCCTCAAGGCTCAACTGGTCAAATTCCTCTAAACTTGTCTTTTCGAAAAACCTTCTGAGAGCGCATATGACCTCTCCAAATTCCTCGCACCTACACTTTGTTCACAGGTACTCATGTCCGCTACTGAATCACTAGGTTCTCATCAACTTAACTCATTTGCAGCGTTCCTCGAAGAAAAACTGCATACTTCTTCAGAGTGTTCAATTGTTCAAATTCCTCATCCAAGAATATGGTCAAGGAAAGAGACCGCAGAAAGGAGGAAAGAAACCTGAGGTCATGACTACTTTCGAAATCCCTGATGACATATACAAGGATTATTGCACACCTGATGAAGCGTAATTTGGCAAAGAGAACAAAAATCAGCGCAAGGTGCGCATTCAGAGGATTGAACGAAGATGGGCAAGAGAATGGAGGGAGTACAGATATGTAACTCCGAAGTACATGAAGAAATTTGCTTTAAATCCTCCATGCCCAAGAGCTCCATTGGCACCTGGCCAAGTAGCTGATCCCACCAGCATCAAGCGTGGTGAGGACTTTCCTCAAGAATGGGCTAGGCGCCAAGGAAAATTGGCAAGACAAGCCAAGGAGGCAGTGAGGAAATTCAATGAGGATTCTGCTGCTGCTGCTGCTGAGACCTCGGTCAAGCCGAGGAAATCAATGCCAAATAAGCCTGCTCGTAAGCCAAGTGCTTCACCAACAGCACCATCACGGCCAAGTTCCTCAGCTATGCCCTCACGGCAAATTCCTCAGACCGCTACTGCTCCACCAAAGTCCTCAACTCCTGTGCGCCTGGCTACATGTCAAAGGACTACGGGTTTTTCTATTGCTTTTGGTGTCTCAGCGAGTTCCTCAGCTGCACCAATGTCCTCATCAGGCCCCACACTGTTGAAGACTAAAGCAACAGCTGGACGCGGTCCTTGGCCAAGTCCAAGGAAGAAACAGGTTGCATTTCAAGTGCCCTTTGATGATGAAGCTTCTGCTGAAGAACTTGCAGAAATCATCAGAGACAGGCAAGTGAAGGCCGCTAGAGCCAAAGGCACATTTGTGCCACTGCTTTTGGATCGGAGGAAAATCCTCGACTACATTGACCTCTGGCATAAGGATCCAAACACCCCCATGCCTGACTTTCAACTAACTCCTGGTCAAATTCACATGCTGACCCATTTCATCACTCAAGAGAAATGGAAGTTTGAAAAGGCACGTGAAATCAAGAAAGCTCAATACACGAAGGAGAAGCTCCTGAAGAAAAACGTTGTCAAAATGACACCTGAGGAACTTCTCCAGGCTCAATCTGAAATCCAAGCCCTCAGCAAAGACTTCGATGCATACTATGCTGATTGGCAAGGAGCCAAAGTGAGATTCGTCAACTTGACGAAGAAAATGTCAACTGTTGCAGCCCCATCACAACAAGAAAATCCTCAGGCTGCAGACTCTGCTCAGTCTGCTGAAGAACATGCCAGCACCGCTGATGACTTTCAGCCTGCTGAAGAAAATGTAAGTTCCAGGGCTGATGACTCCATTCCAGCCGCTGAAGAAAGTGCCAGGGCATCCACTAGTGGTGCGCTGAAATCGAAGAGATCAGGCAACTGCATCGCCATTCCAAGAAAATCAACCAAAGTCCTCAGCTCCTCCCGCGCCTACACCAACTCCAATTCTCCCTTCTGCCTATGAAGTGACGAAGACCAAGGCTGCAGAGCGAGCTGCATTGAAGAAAAGGAAGGCATCAGCTGCGTCAAATTCTTCGGCTGCGAAGAAAATGAAGCCAATGACCAGCTTCCTTCAAAATCCAATTGATGCCGTTCCGATTTCCTCCATGTCATCAAAGGAAATTGTTCCTTTTGGAGAAGACTACAAGATCCCAAGCGGATCTGATGAAGAAAATCATTCTGCTGCTTCGTCAGAGCAGATTGATGAAGAAATTGAAGTGGATACAATCCCTTCAACGACTGTCAATTCCTCACCTATGCCTCAGTTCACAGCTGAAGAGGCAGGTGTTGAGGAAATTGAAGATGAAGATGTGGATATTGGATGCACTACACCAGTGATGAATGATGACTTTTGGGAAGTCAGCATCCCAATACTCCTCTCTTCACTCCTATTCAACAGATTCCACAGTCTCCGGCAACAACAGTTCAACTGGGCTCTGAATAAACTCATCCCACTTCCTCTGTTCATGAAGAAATTCCAACCACTAGTGCTGAAGAACTTGCTACTGCTGATCCACTGATTGCACAAGAAGAGGAACCAGAAATTCCTCAGCCTGAAGCACCTGAGCTCGCGATTCCTGAGGTGGTACTGCAAATCACTGACATTCCTCTGCCGAAGCCAAAGAATCCGTTCTCAAGCAAACAGAAGTTCAAGGCTGAAGACTTCTTTTCCGAGCATGTGTTCTTCACTGACTACAACCCATATGATTCTGCTCGCATAAGGAAGAGGCGTTTCTGGACTGCTAGTCAAGCCAACTTCTATTCCTTAGTGCTATTTGACAAGGACAAAATCTTCGATCATGAACATATTCCTCACGTGGATATGGAATCTCTGCCATGCTTCGAGCCAGTCCTCAGTGTTCTTCATGATGCAGGATTGCTCAATTTCTGCAATGACATACGTGATTGGAATGAAGAACTCATTCTTCGATTCTCGCCACAATCGCATATCACTGGAGACGCTAAAGATGTTAATTCATGGGTGTTGGATTGGATGACCGAAAACACTCACTACAAGGCACCGGCAACTGAATTGGTTCGTGTCCTTCCTCTTGATCCTCCCCATGACGATTACGTTGCATCTACAATGACCCTGAATCGACAAATCATTATATGCAAGTGCTCATGAAGCCTTTGAAGCTCGGCAGGCCCCACGAACCAAATTCCTTGTCAAGGAATTTCTCTGTAATGCCTCGGACTGTCTATCGCATCCTGACGAAGACAATGAGTCCTATCAAAGGCCACGACTCAAATGATGAAGATGTCATTGGCATCATGAAGAATATGCTTTTCAACATCATTCATGGCGTTCCCGTCAACTTCCATGATTTCTTCATGAGGACTCTGGCTAATGTTGCTATGTCACCTTTTGAGCTGAAGCCCTATCGCCTTGGATTATGAGATTCATAAGGGTAAGATCTTCACTTGAATTACAAAGTCGACACTCTAAACCATGGTAGCTACTTGCCTCCCATTGAAGTCCTGGCGACCGGTTTCATCATCGATGATAAAGGCAAGGCAGCTGCTGTGATCGATGAAGGCATTCGTGCATTGGATGGTCAATTTCGCTTGGCTACCTCTTACTCTACCAATGATGATTCTGCCACACATGACACTGCCGCAAATACCTCAAATAAGCAAAATCCTCAAGCCACAAAGACCTGGGTGATGACTCGACCGTGAGTTACTCCTCGGTCTTCATCGGAAGGTTGATCGCAATCACAAATGGGTGAAGCGTCAGTTTGCTGCAATTCTTCACAACATGACCTCAACCCATAATGCAGTGAAGAAAAATCATTATCACCTTCATGAAACCCTCAACCGGACCTGGGCTGTCCTCACACATGTCTATAGCGGAAGAACTCAAGACTATGGGTCTCGGGAAGCATTTGGTGGTCGCACCTCCTCCAAGAAATTCAAGAGGGTCAAAGTTCCTGATCTGGTGGCCAGCTCTTATTCTTCATCGCGTGACACTGATGAATATGAAGATTTGCACGACACTGCGGCAGGCCCTGCTACAACAAACAACCCCGACAACGCTGGCGCTCCTCCTTCAACTTGAAATTCTTCAGGGGCGTTAGTCCTCAGTTTCAACCCTTTTGGTCATTTGATGACAAAGGGGGAGAAATCTGAGTTAGTCTTCAAGCGGGTTTATATTACGGGCATTTTTTTTAAGTTACAACTCTCGTTCTTCCGAAACTTTTATTGGATCGAGTTGTAATCTTAAACCCGATGGTGCCCTGATACTTTTGGACGATGCTCTGATACTTTTGATGCACTGTGCTCTGATACTTTTGATGTGCTATTCTGCATGCTTATTCCTCGTTAATATTATTGCACGCATGCTGAATCTCATCAGGCACCATATTTCATCATGCATTTCAAATTCTTCATATTATATATCAAATGCATGTATGAATTACAAGATATAAGGGGAGATCTCCATGATTCATCTCTTCAAGTGTGCATTGCTTCAAAAGCAAATTCCTCACTATGCACAACTTCAGGGGGAGTTCTTCTATATCTTGCAATCAAATTCCTCAATATCAGTATTTACACTTCATATGTTTGTCCCCGTTGAAAACTTAACCTATGTTGTCATCAATCATCAAAAAGGGGGAGATTGTAAGTGCATCTAGTGCCCCTTAGTGATTTTGGTGTATTGAAGACTGATAGGTTAAGGGACTGATGCGTTTGTGAGTGTACACAGGTCTATAAGTCTATGAGGAGTTCGATATTTACAGAGAAAGTCGACCCCTAGAAATGAAGTTCTTCGACTGAAGACTTTGATATTCTGAAGACTTTCTGAAGACTTTGAAAGTGAAGAAATTGGTGTGACCTTGAAGACTTGATATTCATTTGAGGAACATGAAGCGTGAAGACTTTTGTTTTCGTAGTTTCATTTTCCCTTTCTTGAGTCATAGGAAACACCGTCTTCGTTAAAGGGGTCGAGGAAATACTAAGGAAAAATTTCCATGTGATGCTCAACTCAAAATCCTACACCTACCAATCCCTTGAGTGAAGCCATTGGAAATCTCATACAGATTCACCATTTTCTTGGTGATAGAGACGCAGTTCTTACAGTCCTTGAGGACTTTGCTCGACCGAGGAGTTAGGAATTTGCCAGTGTGAATTGCCTACACAAGGAGGAACATGATAGCCCCGAGGAATTTGAGAGTCAAATATCCGACCGTTCTGTCTTCTTGCGCTGTCCCAAAATATCTTATCCACCTAACGGTCATATCATTGAAGGGCATTTATGTCTTATCATGTCGGGCTGCTCCCTAGGCTATAAATAGCCGCCCCTACAACCACTAGTTGGTTGGCTGCTCGAGAAGAACTTGACACTTGTCATTTGAGAGCAACCCATCCTCCGAGGACTTTGGCGAAAATCATCAAGTGAGGAAAATCCCAAAACCAAACCCCACAAACCCAAAGTGATTGAGCATCATCAAGAAATTGATCCTGCGTGGATCCGGCGCTTGTTACCTTTGAAGACTGTGCTTCTTCCAGATGGTTAGACATCAAGGTCTAGAGCATCCAAGAGGAATTGTGGATCGCCGAGTGACCAAGTCTGTGAAGGTTTGGAAGTCACTGAAGACTTACCACGAGTGATTGGGCGGGGGCTGCGTGGTCTTAGTTCAAGGAGAATACGGTGAGGATGGGTGTCTGAGTTGCGGCTCGAGGCGGGTGTCCGGACTGTGTGTCCTCGAGTTTAAATACTCAGCCGCTCCAACCAGACGTACAACTGAGACAGCAGTTGGAACTGGTTTACCAAATCATTGTCTTCACCAACTTACTGGTTCTATCTCCTCAACCCTTTCATTTTCTCATTACTGTGTTGAATGTTTGTTCATATCTGTGCTTGAAGACTTTGACTGAAGACTTTCTCAATTTCCTCAGTTCAATTTCTTCAGTCTCTTTGTCTTTGTCTTGTGTTATCCTGTGATTACGCTTTCTGTACTCTGTGCTTGTCTTCATTTCATCATGATGACCATGCTTGTATTCTGTTATGCTTACTTCTGAGTACTTATTCCGCTGCAAGTAGTTCTTTGCTAAAGAATTTCCTCACCAGCAAACTCCTCAGTGAAGAATTCATAAAAATCGCCTATTCACCCCCCTCTAGTCGATATAACGCACTTTCAGTATTCAATGTTCGTTTCGTTTTTGAACGTAAAATATACTCCCTCCTATCCTTTCTAGTTTACATATAAGTTTTATGTGTAGTCAAAGTATCTCTACTTTGATCAAAAAGGTATCAACATTCAACAATGCCCAATCAATATTGTTAGATTCGTACGTACTCCTAGATTTGTACTCGAGATGGTTTCCAATTTGACTATTGACAAGATTAATAGTACATGAGATGTATAATGTGAAAATTATATCATTGGAAACTCCTTTCACATACGAATTTGACCGTATGCTTTTGTGTAAGTTGCATGTCATATATTATTACTCTAACATTTGTTCAAAGTTAGCCTTGAAAAACGCATTAGACCTTGTATGCTTTGTGTAAGTTGCATGTCATATATTATTACTCTAACAGTTGTGTAAGTTGCATGTCATATATTATTACTCTAACATTTGGTCAAAGTAGTATAGTGGAAGTGGATCCTCCGACGTAGGTATCCCTGCCTTAACCTCCCTTTCGGTCACTTACTGGCGGACCCCATGCTTGCTAGGCCCCACATGTCAGTTACTCAATGGGTTCGGCCACGTCAGGGGATCCTCATCCATAGTATACTCCCTCTGTTTTTATTTACTCCGCATAAAATGGAGGGAGTGGTGGTATAATAAATGACGCTGCGGGGAGGGAGGGACGTCGGTTTGCTCTCAGCTGCGGTCCCACAAGACGAAGCGCGTTCCATTCGGTGAGCGACGTGGAGGGTCCAGCGTGCCGGGCTGCAATGCGAACGCGACAAGAGCGACGCACAGTCAAAACCGATTGACCGGTCATCATCAGAACCACTATTCACACGAAACTGCGCTGCCGCTCGCCCTCGCCACCACGCCCTAAAACCACACCAAATCTCCAAAGACATTCCCCACTTTTGATCCCTAGCCGCATCAAGCGTCCCCTAGTTCGTCGGAAAGCCATGGTGCGCTGCAAGATCACTTACTACAAGATGCTGACGCCGAAGCGCCGCGCAGAAATCGCGGCGGCGGTCGGCGCCACAGACTTCCGTTCCCAAGCTCGCTTTGCACCGAGCCAATCCCCAAGTTCTCTGGAGCCAAGCTACGAGGAGGAGGAAGCCGATCCAATGTTCATGGCGGAGGTCGCGGCGCAGAAGGCCCCCGACGGGTATGAGACGATGGACGTTGACTTCGTGCCGGTGTCCGAGTCCCCCATGGTGTAGGCGGACCAGCGGTTCAACATGGCGATACTAAAGGAGGACCGGGAGGTAGAGGCTCAACTCGACACGGAGCGCGCGCATGCCGCTGCCATCGAGGCTCTCCTGCAGGCGAAACCGGATGTCGTGGATGTGAACCGGGCGGCAGAGGCTCAACTTGAGGCGGAGCGCGTGGATGGAGCTGCCATCGAGGCCCTCCGGCAGGCAGAACCGGATGTCCTGTACTTGAACCGGGCGGCAGAGGCTGGACTCGATGTAGAGCGCGCGGATGCCGCTCTCATCAACGCCCTCCTATAGGCGGAACCGACGTCCTGGACTTGAACCGGGTGGTGGAGGCTCGACTCGACGCGAAGCGCGCGGATGCCGCTCTCATCGACGCCCTCCTGTAGGCGGAACCGGACGTCCTGGACTTGAACCGGGCGGTGGAGGTTCGACTCGACGCAGAGCGCGCGGATGCCATTGCCATCGAGGCCCTCCTGCAGGCGGAACCAGACGTCCTCGACTTGAACCGGGCTGTGCTCTCGTCCGTGCAGAGCGCCCGCACGCTCCGCTTGAACGAGTAGCTGGAGGCCGAGGACAACCACGGTGCGGAGACACACGTCGGCAGCGACGACTGGTTCGTGCCGGCAGCCAAAGACGACGAGGCCATCTCTTTCCGCGAGCAGTGATAGTTTTTATTTATGTTGTTGTTTTTATGGATCTTTTGCTGTGTAAAAACATATATTTGTTATGCAAGTCGCCTGACTTGGGTCAGTCTACCATTTCAGGTGGTTGGATGAATATCCTATGTCTCCTAACCCTTCTTTCCTTCTTCCTCACCTCTTCTTCTTCCCCAATAGACCATCGCACGGGCCGTACGGATACTCCCCAACATGCGGTTGGATAAACATACTCTATGAACGAAAATTATGTGTCAGCGATAGGATGGCTGAGTTTGGTTTGTTCACATGCGACATCACGTGTCAGTGAGGGTGCGTTCCCTTGGTTGGGTTTGCGGCATGCAGGAGCAACTGTGTGAGGGTGCGGTGCAACCGCGGCGTGCAGGAGCGACCGTGTGAGGGTGCGGTGTGACCGCGACAGCCGTGCACAAGTGTACCTCCTTCACATTTTGAAAACTTTAGGTAAGCTTGGCAAAAATGTGTGGTGAAGTTTGGCAATGCAAGGCCTAGACCCAAACAGGATAATTACGTACGTACTAGGAGTACTAGTGTTAAAAAATAAAGGCGGGGTTTTCCTTCGCGGGATTTAATGGACACAAATTCTCGTTTCATGTGTCAATTAATGCGTATTTTTTTCTCCAAAGACCAAAGAGCTAACTGATAGGTCTCCAACGTATCTATAATTTATGAAGCATTCATGCTATTTTATTATCTATTTTCAATGATTACGGGCTTTATTATACACTTTTATATTACTTTTGGGACTAACCTATTAACCGGAGGCCCAGCCCATATTGCTGTTTTATTGCCTATTTCAGTATTTCAAGGAAAAGGAATATCAAACGGAGTCCAAACGGAATGAAACCTTTGACAGCGTGATTTTTAGGAAGCATATGATCCTGGAGACTTGGAGTTCAAGTCAGAAGATCCTCGAGGAGGCCAGGAGATAGGGGGGCGCCCCCCTACTGGGTGCGCCCCTGTCTTGTGGGCCCCTCGAGCACCTCCCGACCAACTTGTTTCGCCTATATAAGCCTACGTACCCTAAAACATCGAATATCAAGATAGATCGGGAGTTCCGCCGCCGCAAGCCTCTGTAGCCACCAAAAACCTCCCGGGAGCTCGTTCTGGCACCATGCCGGAGGGGGAATCCATCACCGGTGGCCATCTTCATCATCCCGGCGCTCTCCATGATGAGGAGCGAGTAGTTCACCCTCGGGGCTGAGGGTATGTACCAGTAGCTATGTGTTTGATCTCTCCCTTTCTCGTGTTCTCTCTATGGCACGATCTTGATGTATCGCGAGCTTTGCTATTATAGTTGGATCTTATGATGTTTCTCCCCCCTCTACTCTCTTGTGATGAATTTAGTTTCCCTCTTGAAGTTATCTTATCGGATTGAGTCTTTATTTGAGAACACTTGATGTATGTCTTGCCATGTTTATCTGTGGTGACAATGGGATATAACGTGCCACTTGATGTATGTTTTGGTGATCAACTTGCGGGTTCCGCGCATGAACCTATGCATAGGGGTTGGCACACGTTTTCTTGACCCTCTGGTAGAAACTTTGGGGCACTCTTTGAAGTACTTTGTGTTGGTTGGATGAATCTGAGATTGTGTGATGCATATTGTATAATCATGCCCACAGATACTTGAGGTGACAATGGAGTATCTAGGTGACATTAGGGTTTTGGTTGATTTGTGTCTTAAGGTGTTATTCTAGTACGAACTCTTGAATAGATTGATCCGAAAGAATAACTTTGAGGTGGTTTCGTACCCTACCATAATCTATACGTTTGTTCTCCGCTATTAGTGGCTTTGGAGTGACTCTTTGTTTCATGTTGAGGGATTGTTATATGATCTATCTATGTTATTATTGTTGAGAGAACTTGCACTAGTGAAAGTATGAACCCTATGCCTTGTTTCCTACCATTGCAATACTGTTTATGATCACTTTTATCATTAGTTACCTTGCTGTTTTTATATTTTCAGATTACAAAAACCTATATCTACTATCCATATGGCACTTGTATCACCATCTCTTCATCGAACTAGTACACCTATACAATTTACCATTGTACTGGGTGTGTTGGGGACACAAGAGACTCTTTGATATTTGGTTGCAGGGTTGCTTGAGAGAGACCATCTACATCCTACGCCTCCCGCGGATTGATAAACCTTAGGTCATCCACTTGAGGGAAATTTGCTACTGTCCTACAAACCTGTGCACTTGCAGGCCCAACAACGTCTACAAGAAGAAGGTTGTGTAGTAGACATCACTAACCATCTAACTATTCATTGCTTGATTAATGCAGCGCCATGCAAACCAACCTTCTCACTTCCGCATGCATGCAGGGGATATTAATGTCCTTGGTTGCTAACCCCATCAATTTTGCCTTGATTAGTGTTAGTGGCCCTTTGCAAATTGTAATTTTGATATACTGGACTTGTGTACAAAAAATGGAGGTAGTAACTATATTTGACTTGCTTCCCCATTGCGGTGACGTCGACGATATCTTTTTTTTGTGGTTTGGCGAAGTGCGTTCGACGGAGCACACCATTGAGGGAGACCACGGTAAGTCGTTCGCAAGTGCTGCCTGCAAGCCGAGACACCCGCCTTATTTGCATCCAGGAAGTCCTTTACTAGTATTACTAGGAGTACTAGTGCGGTGAGATGGTTTCTCGAAGAAGACGATGGAGAAGCGGAGTTAGCGAAGAATGAAATGATGGTTGCTTCATCCGTGCTTTTGTGATTTGACGCCTCACTGCTTTCTGATTTGTGATAGAAGGGACAGGGGAGTAGACTCTGTGCTCTATACTGTACTACGTGCTTCCAAGCATGGGAGAAAGAGGAGAGACGTTGCATTTTTCTATTCCTTCAATCAATCAATCAGGGAGCTTCGGTTCCATCTTTTTCGCTTTGGCAACACCGTCCACAATGGTTTCCACGATGCCAAAAGCTATTTTCACATTTGGCTATACATTGTGGATGCCCTTAACCGTACCACTTGGTTTTGCTCCTGTGTGCTATCTATACAAATCTCAATTATATTGATCTAAAAAATTATAGAATCAAGATTAGTAAAAAGGAGGTGATTTTGCCGCACGGATGGCGGGGGAGGTTTCTTATTTGAGCAATTCTACATCCACGTAATGGTTTACGTAAAGTTACGAACTGATGTGATTTGGGACTATTTGATTGGATTAAAGGAGAGGATTAGGCCCACCCCACCTGAAAATCAGGGGGGGGGCATATATAGATTAGATGGAAAGTATACGTAGCAGCTACGTAGCCCTTTGTAAGTCTAGGATTAGGCTTCTTATTTTCGGAGGACTTTGTCCTGGCGGTATGCTAACATGCGGTCCCACGTGTCAGTGCTTTACCTAGCCGATCTGCTTCCCACATGAGGCAGAACAACGGCAGAAGCAACACATGGTTAAGTTGAAGAAGATGAGGGAGAAGCGGATTCAGCAACGAGTGAAATGGTGGTTGATTCGTCCCTCCAACTTCTTATTTTAGCATTATTACTTCGTCCCTCCAACTTAACTGCGGGAAAGGTGCAACTTTGTGATTTGACGCGTCAGTGCTCATTACTACGCCGGTGCCATGACTGGGGTGCTTCACCCCGGCTGCTCTGCATTGTATTCCGGTATGGCACGTGGACCTGGTAGCTTGATGTCCCACATGTCGGCAAAAGGGATTAGAAGATTTATGAAAGCGGCGCCCACTCTTCTGACGGAGGAGTAGATTTACATAATGACCAAGTGAATTGTCACTTGTCTTGTATAGTACTATAGTTTTGCTGTTTACATACGATCCATCGATACAAACCTGATTAAGCAGAAAGGGCGGATTTTTCCTTGCTGTAGATAATCTTGGCCATACATTTCAAAGGCAATTTTAATGTATGCAAACTGAATAATTATAAGTAACAATATGATATCTAGTAAAACTAAAAACACATATGATTTAATGTGTTAGAGTGTAATAGTAGTGCTGTATTGCATAGTTGTTAGATGTAACATGCGAGAACGTGTAGAGATGTAGTTTTGGAGGGCCTACAGAGAGAAAAGCGTAATACGGTCACCGAACTTCAGAATAAGCTGATTACGGTCACTATATACGTTTTGTGGTGATTATACGATCACTTGCTCACAGTTCATCATCGGATTGCACTCTGTTGACCGGCCAAATAGTCTGCGTGGCGCCATGTTGACTAGTTAAATTGACCATGTTCCTTGTGGGTCCCACCTGTCAGTTCGCATAGGAAAAGGTCAGATAAACACAAATTTACGCAGGCGCGACAAGGCTCCAACCCGTGCGCAGGAATCACCTGGTTGTGTATGTGTTTGTCAGGGACTGATGTGTGCGCATGCACGTGTAGGTTGAGCACTTGAACGTGAGAGTGTGTTGGTCGTGTGGTGTACTGGTGTGTGCATGCATGCGTGCGTGTGTGCGTGTGAGTGTTGCGTGCGTGCGTGCATGGCTGCGTGTGTACGTGTGAGTGTTGCGTGCGTGCGTGGGCGCATGTGTTTGTGTGAGTGTTGCATGGATGCAGTTCGTGTGCATGCGTGCGTGTTTGCATAATCACCACACGAGCTCATGTGTGTTAAAACAAACGGCTCAGCATACCAATACAAGGCCACCTTATCCGCTATGCCCGCGGTCATGACTTCGAACCACCGTCCAAATATTTTTTTGTCGTTTGTTTTCATCCTTACTAGCAAGATGCCCGTGCGTTGCACGTAACATCAAGATGCATTTGTATGACTTGTTTATCTTGTGAGAGAAAAGGATGAATGAGGGAAGGCCTTATTTGCAAATGTGGAGAGGTGTGTGGGTACCTTTTTGCAAAATTGCCATAGTTTCTTTCCTATCCGTCAGATATAAATCGGACGGCCTATATTGCAGGATGGCAGGCACACCATCATCACCAACTCTGTTTTTTATAAGAGTGTAGCTGTAGAGTAGATACAAGTCGATAGGTGGGCACGATGGTAGTGAGATGATGTGATGCAACACTAGAGGTGCCACGTGGAGCGTTTAACTGGTCAACTAGTCATGTCATGAGCAAATACAGAGTTGTACGGTGAGCCCGTGACTGTATAATAACCACTAAACATAAATGGTGACCGTAATGAGTGGCTTCTGAAGTCCAATGTATGTTTCGTGCTTTCGCTTCAAATACAATGATCGTCATTGCATATATCGCGAGAGAAAGATGAAACATGCGTGAATTTTCTGGGGGCTTACTTTTAGAGGACCTGGAGATAGTTTTGTGTGCATGCGTGAAAGGGGCGTCTGGGGGTATGCGATGGAGAGAGAGATGCTCTTCATTTCTCTTTATTATGACTAACTTTGTATATAGTATAAAATATACAAATTCACAAAGTCTTGAATAAATATCATTGTGGGCACCATGCAATGCAAATTAGCGTTAGTACTCCTCCATATAACTTTGTAATGTTGTATATATGTAGAAACTCTAAAATAATTTTTTGGCCACACTTTATTCAAAAGGAATGTTGTATGTGAAATAAACGTGAAGAGAGGGCTTTTTAGATCAATGGGGTACATGATGTAACATGTGTGAATGTGTAGTTGATACATTTGGCGGGGCCTACAGAGGTATGTGTGTGTATTACGTATTCGAGAGAGGCATGGATAGAGGGGCTGACGGGGCGTGGGAGAGATAGCACGAGAAATGAGAGTGGTCTAGAGAAACAGAGACGAATATGACATCACGACAAGAGGTTCCATTCCCTTGAGTGTGTATATGCAAGGAGGCACCAGGAGAAATTTTCTATGTGTGTGGTGTTTGTGTTGGTATGTGTGGGTGTGAGAAGATAATGAGACGTGGGGGCAGAGGGTGTGTCACCGCGTGAGGTCCGGTGGGTCGAGGTGAGGCCCTTCGTTTGGTTCCGTCCTGCGCCACATTGGTCGGCCCGTGACGCATTTAGGAAGACCCATGGATGACTAGTCATACAAGACAAAGATAGCAGAATTGTGAAGGACTCTGTGTCCACTGACAAAGCCGACTAGGATTTGTAACCCTAGGTTCTCGGACTAAGGTAACCCCTTTATCTCTGATATTACTATTCATCCAACCTAACTTTAAGGGGCATCCTACAGAATGCTCTGCTAGAATCATACTCGTCGATTAGGAAGAGAGGTGTGAGACAATGCGTGAGAGACATGCGTAAAGATAATGTGCATACACGAGACGCGTAGGCAGGTCCATGTATATAGAAAGGGTCGATGAGGATTGTGCGTGTGTATGTTTGCGAGAGGAAGAGTGCTTGTGATAAAGGTTAGTGAAAATAGTTGTAAATGGTTACGAGAGGGAGGGAGGGTTATACCTAGAGAATGTGCGAGAAAGACACCTCGGGAGAGAGTGTGTGAGCATGTGTGAGAGACCACCGATGGAGAGTGAAACTACACGTAAAAGACTGCTCTACACATTGATTAAAGATATAAATTGTATCCAAATATTAGGATGGGATCATGATATTTGCAATTCATGTAAGGAGCGGTCATTGATCCATCAGACATCTAGATTCTATCGAATTTGAGCATGTCTATGTTTTTATTCGACACAATTGATCCACATAGTTAGTATTTTGAACTCCAGACAATGCATCGCTTTAGAAATCGAATATAAACGTGAGTATAGTTCATGTTGTGTGTGTAAACCACATTATACATACGAAAGTTACACAATGGACATTATAAATAGCTACCTATGAACTAGCATACATTTGAATTCAACTTAAGGTGGTTTAAAAAAATCGAATTCAGCATGAAGTCCATTCAATTATTTGAATTTGATATCATGGCATTTGTAAACCATACCTAATATGGGGGCACAAATCTTTGCTCTGATTTTGTACATAATAGCATATGTAGTCGTGTGCAAAATAGATTCAAATTTAGCTCCTCCATTCCAAAATAATCATAGTTATAGGATTTTCAAGTGTCAAAATTTCAAAAAGAAGCGGATAATTTAATGAGGTTTTCAAACATACAAGGTCAAATATAACGTTGTCTATTTAGGTCAATCCTCATAGTTCAAGAGTACTCTAAACGTGAATGCTTGTGTTTCAAAATTTCGAACGAAGCGCCAAAAGAGCCTCTACTCGCCCGAAACCGCGTGAGACCAATGTTTCGTAGTACAAGGAAATTACTTTTCTAATAAATCTGATCCGTGAAACCTACCGGCCCGACGTCCAAAGGTCTAAATCGGGGTAGGTTTGTAGCTTCATCTAGACGCCACGCAACCGCCTCCGAAAAACATTCATACACAATGACCGCCTAAGCACACATGCGCGCGGCCGAAATCGCTCCCGCCCACTATTTGGGACACCTGGGATTACCATCCTACCCGCGACCCACGGTAGGTCTGAAATTTAAGAGGGGGCAAAGTTTGTACTTTCCCCAAATTTCAAACAAGCTCGTCCCATCTTCTGTTAAAAAAGCCAAAAACAAGCGCGTCCCAGACCGAAACATGGTTTCCCCCACCCATCTGATTCCCCATTCGTACTCTTTGGGCGCCAAAACTACCTCTCCACCAGCCACGAAACCCCGGCATCCTCCGTCCGCCACCCCATCCCATCCATCAACCGCCGCCCTCCTCCATCACGATGGAGCCGATACCCCGACGTCGTCGTCTACCACAACCTCAACCGCAGCGCCCTCCATGGCTAGTAGTTGAAGCCGAGGCTGAGCCGTCTGTACCCGAGCCAGTTCAACCACGCCGTCCTGCGCCTCACCGCTGCCGCTCCAACTTCGCCACCCTCCACCACACCGGAGCTGTTCCTGCTACGCCGTCCTACGCCACCTCGGATCTGCTTCCCCTCCGCCGACATATGGCCACGGCAACACAGTCAACAATTTGGCCATGGGTTCGTCCAAGCCTGCACCCTCCAGAACATCGGTTCCGCCAGTAAAAAGAAGAAGATCGGCGCGACATGTGGAGGTGACCACACCGGCAACCGAAAAAGGTACTCCTCTTCACTTATTTGTGCAAATCTTACGTCTCTGCTTGCACGGTATTCATCCCACAAGACACTAGTTGACTGCTTCTTCTTGATACTAGATGTGCCTAGTAACTGGCGATGCACAAGGTTTCTCCTCATATACTATTTCACCTTAGCTAGAGGTCCGTCGCCCCCCTGAATTTCAATTTCTGGCCAGTTGATTCCCAATTAACGGAAGCATTCCCCGGCGTAACAGGTGCTAGTACGACTATTACGCTAGGGAAGCAGCGCCTTGGTGTTTATCTTAGGGGCGTGTGCGGCCTAGAGCTACTGGCGCCCGATCTGGAGGTCAACCGGGATTAAAGGGATGGCCTGGGGGCACTGCCAAGCACGGCGGTGGTGTGAGGTCGATGGGAGGGCGGGGCGGCGGAGGCAGGTGTCTAGGCCGATGGTCGCTGGCGGTTCGAGAAAGATCGTCAACAGTGACTGGCGGGAGGTAGACGAAGGCCATCTGCTCGTTCCTTATAGATCGGATGGTTCATTAAAAAAATCGACTGACCTATTTATTTTCAGTCGACTGTTATCTTAGATATGACCACATGTGGTGGTGTGCTAGAGGAGTACCTGCATTTCCTGTGCTCATATATTACAAAATCATACGGAGTAGAATCTGATTTTGTTTGCCATGCAATGTTGTAGAGCTATCATATGTCTCCTGTCTTTTATTTTTCAGCCACCTGCTATCTGCTACTTTTACAGTGCACTAGTTCTGCACACACTTCACCCATACTCTCACTATTGTGTTTTTATGCAAGGGTATTTCAGAGTCTGCCTCGAGAGAAGCAAAAAAGAAAAGGGACAAGTCGTGCCAGCTTTCTACGCGGCTAGGCACGGCACGTTATAGCGCTATAAAGGGTGCAGTGTCAGCAGATGGAGACGGTAAATGTAGCTCTGGAGTCGATGACCTCGTTCGCAATGAACCACCATCCCAGGTGCTTGCTTTAACTTTGCGGTGTCATATGTGGTTGCATGTTCCATATGGTGTGTAGCTTGTATTCGAAAGGCCGAAGTCGGTCTTTATTAAGATAAGGAAAGATATTTTTTACATGAACCACCATCCCGTGAGCACCAGAAGACAAATAGCTAGTCAGGGCACTGGTCGATCCAGTGACAAGCCCAACAAATATAGGCATCACCTGGAAGCCAACTAAAAAGCTGCGATGGTGGTGAAGCAACCCGCCTCCCACCAGGCTCTCAGGTCCTAGATGATCATGCTCACCACTCCAGCCGGATGTCTAGCTTGTATTGCTTCCAATTTGGTTAAATTGCAGCTGCTTAGCTTACACATTATACCTTTGGATATGACATGCCTTTCTGTTTTTGTTACATACTAGTACATCTGTGTATTAACCATGTTCTTACATCAAACTAATGTTCTTGTGTATCCCTCATCAATCACTTATGACGAGGCAGGCAGGCAAGGGAACTACTCATTTAAAGAATGCAGCGTCAGCCTCCCGACATGATTCTTAAGAAACAGATATGCTAGATGAAGATAGTGAACGTAGCTCTATAGTTGATTAAAACATTTCCCCTACACTAGCATCGCAGGTGCTTGCTCTAACTTGGCAGCGTGATATGTGGTTGCATGTTGCATATGGTGTCTAGATTGTAATTCTTCCAATCTGGTTAAACTGCATGTGCTAGTCTGCTTAGCTTATACATTATACCTGTTAACCTATATTTAGTACATAGTACATCTGTCTATTAAGCATGTCCTTACATAAAAATATTGTTTTTTGTATCCCGCATCAATCAACATGACGATACACCTTTAGTATATGCAGTGCGATATTTTGCATCTTTCATATGATTTATAGCATGCGCTGCTTCTAATTTGTTGAAATTCCATTTATGATGGGACGCTTTTAACTTGGCAGAGTCATATTGGTTGCGTTTTTCATGTGGTGTCTAGCTTGCATTGCTTCTTATTTGCTGGAATGGTTTCTGCTTAGTTTACACAAACAGTTGTGAACATGCCATGCCATCCTGTTTTTCGTACATGTTCCATCCTGGTATCATGTGTGTGCCTTACATCAAAGTAGTGATTGTCAGTATCATGCATGAATGAGTTCTGAAGAGAGAATTTTATTGCTTTTTCTTGTCGGTTTTACTTGACAATTCAAAATCAATAAAGCGGAAGGAAGTTAGCAAGGCAGCGGATAAAGGTGCTCCTTCCGAACGGAGGGCCTCTACAGTTTCTACTCCTCCACAACCCCAAGATGATTTCCAAGACAACACATGCATAGACACTCAACAAAGCTGTGTTTATGATGAGCATGTCTCCCCTAGTGCAGCATCTCCGGTGCTCCCTCTAACTTGGCACTGTTATATGTGGTTGCATGTTATGTGTGATGTCTAGCTTGTATTGGTTCTAATTTTGTTGAATTCCATCTTCTTACTTTACACATTATACTTGAATAAGACATGTGTTCCTGTTTCTAGAACATACAATATCTGTCTATCACACCATGTTCTTACATCAAATTACTACTGTTGTGTAACCTGCAACAATCACTTATCATAAGACACGTTTGACTTCGGAGTGTGATATAGGTTACATCTCACATTATTTTCTAGCTTGTACTACTAATTAGTTGAAATGGCACTTATGACGAGACAGTTTTAACTTGGTAGAGTGATATTCGTTGCATCTTTCATATGGTGTCTAGCTTTCATTGCTTCTAATTTGTTGAAATGCCTTCTCCTTAGTTTACACATCATAAGCTGTGAATATGCAATGGCACTAATGAGGAGAGACCTCTAACGTGGTAGTGTGATGTTGTTTGCATCTTGCATGTGATTTATTTCTTGTACTGCTTCACATTTGTTTAAACGCCATTTATGATGAGACACTGTTAACTTGGCAGAGCGATATTTGTAGCATCTTTCATATGGTGTCTACCTTCCATTGCATTGCTTCTAATTTGGTGAAATGTCTTCTTATTAGTTTACACATCATAGTTCTGGTTATCTCTTCCGTCTTATTTTTCATACATATTACATCCTCCTATCATGTGGTTGTCTAACATCAAAGTTCAGTTCGTCTGCATCACGCATCATTTTGTTCTGAAGAACTAAATTGTTATTTGTTTTTCTTGTCGGGTTGACTTAACATGGCACAGAGAAAGAGGAAGAAACACAGAATGGCAGGGAATGAGAAGCGGATGAATCCTGCAGATTCTGCTAGTACTGATGGTGCAATAGAAGGTCAAAGTCCAGCGGAAAATTCTACAAACACGACATCCCATGCTACATGAGTTGCAAAAAAAGCCAAACAAAAACAAATAGCTGCCAACAAACAAGCAGAGACAACCCTAGTTCTTGCAACACCTACCACAATACTACCAGCTGCACGACTTACTCGTGCGTCAACTGAGCTAGCAGCACGTTCCCAAGCTCCCTTGCCACCTGGTACTACTTCCCAAGCACTCTTGACACAAGACGAGTTGGCAATATCAGATGAACCTTGTGAGCTTCAACAGCAAGAAGGTAGATGCTGGAGTCAAGTTACAGTTGCATGCTTCTTTATATGTAGTCTCACAGTTTGATGTACACTAACACTTCTTATGTTCGTTGTTGGACTAGCACCTAGGCGCAAGAGGAAACAAACATCAGGGATAATGCTCGATAGGTTAACTAAATCTAGAGGAGGAAGAATGGAGATCTGTTTTGAGGCAGGTTTAAAAAGGCCACGTGATGCTACAGAGTCAGCCAAGTGAGTATCAGAGGTAGCGGTTGCCGTTAGGTGTCATGTACGTATCCTCCCAACATGGATTCAGTACAGGAATGACAAAGACGAAACCCAGTTCAACACCTTCCTCAACCATTTATCTGTAAGTATGGTTATGTATGGAAACTAGTAATATCGTCTTGCTCTGTCCCATACTTTCTAGGTTGCTGATAATGAGACTCCCATAATTTTCAACAGATGAGGTTCAAGTTGGATAGTCAAGATGATGCAACTAGACAAGCTTGCACCCATGTTTTCAAGTCTGCTCTGCAACAGTATCGGTATAACTTGAGGAAAACCCACTTCGAAGGCAAGGCTAACAGTGAACTTTCCCAAACATCTCCAGTGTAAAACATATCGGATGAAGACTGGAGGGGCTTTGTTAAACACTGGTCTGATCCGAAGTATCAGGTACATTATATATATGTGATCAGATCACATGTTGAAGTCCTATTTATGCATGTGCCACACAAATCTATCTTCTTGTAGGTGAACTGTTCAAAGAATAAGGCCAACCGTACGAAAGTGAAATTCCAACAGATGACATGATCTCATAGCTATATTGCACATTGCGAGGCTCTTGTAATTAGCTGCTATTTCACTCTTTTCGCTGTACCATATTATTAGATCTATATTGACTTTTTCGAAATGCAGAGGAAAGCCCGCAAGGACCAAAAAGTACCTGAACCAAATGCTGTGAAAATCTTCAAGGACTGTCACACCAGCAAGAAGAAGGGCATGACTACACCAGCCAAAGCCGCTGTTGTAAGTCCTTAATCCTCATGCCTTTTAACTACTACTTACTCTGACTTGTGCCTTGAACTGCATGGTTTGCGGCCAATGTCTATTACTCTTTTCAATTTTATACACAATTGACTTAGCGTATCATTGCACCTTACAAGGTTTAAAAGAGAGGAGTGATGTTCCTTTGATCTTGACCCGTAATCTAGTTTCGTGCTGGACTTGCCCACACAACGTTACGATTTCCTGTTTGTCCATTCTCAGTTATTTTGTGATATGAATGATGTCATACTATGCTTACCGTATTATAAACTTCGTCTCTTTATCCTTAGCTCTCAAAACAATGTGAAGAAATAGACAATACATTATCGATGGTACATGGTCATATGTTTGGAACCGGGTTTTATTATGTACTTTGCAATAAAATACAACTAATATTTTACATGGGTTCACCAGAATAAGTTCTGTATATAGACCAAAGCTATTTTGTTTGGTTTTGTTGCCTCCTTAATATCTTCTATTCTGGTACTACTCATGTAAAACTTCAACTTTTCAGTGAGCTATGGAAAAAATGCTGGAACCGCCACCTACTAAAGGTGGCGAGGCAACTATAACCGCAATGTCAGCTCTTGTTGCAGTGGGTCAGTACAAGTCCACTAACAGTGCCAAAAGCACGTTCATGCGTAATACTGGGTTGGTTGTTAAGGCAATATCGTCCAAACTTCCTCATGATCAAGATATGCAAGCTCAAAGCAATGTTTTATCTGCGCTCCAGACACAAGTCCATTCCCTAACAGAGACCCTTTGTGAAACAAGGAGAGAAATTGTTCGATGTCGTCAAGATATGCATGGTTTTGAAACCAGACTATCAGACATTTGCTATGTTGTTCAGGAGCCTAGGGGAAATGAAGGCGAGGGTTATGGTGCTCCATCAGACAATACAGCATCAAAACATAACAATCAGGTCAAATGAACTGAGCTTCTGAACTTCTGGTGGTGCATTTATCTGCTAGACTGGTGATAAAAAATTTATTCTTCATGTGCAACCACCGGCTAAAGAAAATAGCAAGCCATTTTTGTATAGTGTAGGGTGTTCCCTATATTTGCTCTAGTGGGGATCTTTGATGCCAAGTGGATGTAATCTGTGCAATCGCCTTAATAGCCTAGCGTTAGTTTCGGCCTTATTTATTTCCTAGTCTTCTTTTTCCCTGGTTTGCTAGTGGTGGCCATATACGGGCCATAAGATCCATGGGTCTCCTACGAGCCGTCGATAAATGGGCCTGTAATCGATGGGCCTCGGGCCATCAGATAAATGGGTCTACATGGGCCGTAATCGGGCGTAATTGGTATCGGCCCAGCACTTTGACGGGCCGTTAACAGGCCGTGGACAGAAAAGGCTTAATTATGTCACAGGCATAATGGGTCGTTAATGGGCCAGAATATAGGACGGGCTGGAAAAGGCACAATGGGTTAACAGGCCAGAAACGGGCCGACTCTTGCCATGGGCCGAATATGGCCAATTAGGGTAACAGGACAGTAACAGGCCAACTCTTGCCATGGGCCAAATTTGGCCCATTAGGGGAACATGCCAGTAACGGGCCGACTCTTGCCATGGGCCGAATTTGGCCCATTAGGGGAACAATCCAGTAATGGGTCAGAAGTAATCGAGGGCCGAAAAGGAGCCCAAGAACATATGGGCCGTCAATAGGCCGAAAGCTAACACGGGCTAGAAACGGCCCATGTAAATCATGGGCCGTTAACGGGTATAAAGAAAATTACTCTTCATTATGGGCTAGAGTCACCATAGGCTTGTAAAGGGCCAAAAGATACGAAGGCCCCATATGGGCCAAAAGACGTCGTGGGCCATACATGGGCCAAAATTGAAATGGGCTGGTGTTATAATCAACGGTCCACATGACGTTGTTGGGCCGATTTCCTTTAGGGCCTAACGGGTCGTGAGTTAATGGGCCATAAAATGGGCTATTTGCGAAGAGACCGTTAACAGGCTTTTCATGGGCCAGCCCGTTAACTTTTGACCAAGTCAAATGGGCCGGCTTTGTAAGCTAAATGGGCCAGTGGTGGGCCGTGGCACGTGTCAACATATCATAGGCGCCTATCTGACCCACTGATGAGCTGACACGTGTTTCGTCCGGCCAATAAGAATTGTACACGTGGAAATTTCCCATTGGTCGGGGCTGTTAACGGGTTATCGGATCCAAAACCCGACTAGATAGCTTAACGGTGTTCCGTTATGGTGGATGCCACATGTCGGTCACCCTTGATGAAAGCACTTCTGTGACGCGCAATTTATCGTCATGGAAGTGGACACTTCTGTGATGATAATTTTGGTAATGTCATGGAACACTTCTACGATAGCACAGGTATGACTGTCTTGATTCTGTCATAAAATCGTCATGGATGTACATGCATGATAAAAAACGCGACCTACTGTGACAAACACGTATCATCACAGAAGTGTATTTTTTTGTAGTGACATCATTGGATCATAATATGTGGCATAAAGCACCATGTTCAAGTAGGGATTACAACGGGGTGCGAGAGAGTGGACCGCGTAAAAGAGATAAGGATGGTGATGATGATGGTGATGTTGATGAAGACGATCACTACAACGATGATTCCCCTCCCGATGGCACTCCGGCGCCACCGAGAGAGAGGAGGAGAGGTTCTCCACCTTGTGCTTCCTCCTCCATGGCCTCCCCCCTGGATGGGGAGAGGTCCCCCCTCTAGTCCTTGTCCTTCATAGCGATGATGGCCCCTCCGAGATCCTTCCCCATGGCCTCCGGTGATAATGGCCCCCTCCGGCAGGGTGCCAGAGAGGGCCTAGATTGATTTTTCATGGCTATAGAGGCTTGCGGTGGCGGAACTTCCGATCTAGGTTAATTTCTGAAGGTTTGGGCATTTATAGGAGAGGTTGGCGTCGAGGACATGTCAGGGGGCCCTGCGGGAAGTCCATGAGGCACAGGGGCGTGCCCCGGGGGGTGGGCGCGCGCCCCACCCTCGTGGCCCACGGGACTCCCCTCGATAGATTTTTGTTCCAGTTTTTTATTTTTTCCAAAAAGAAAAACTCCGTTGATTTACAGCGCATTCCGAGAACTTTTATTTCTGCACAAAAACAACACCATGGTAGTTCTGCAGAAAATAGCGTCAGTCCAGTTTAGTTCTAATCAAATCATACCAGAATCATATAAAACTATTGTAAACATCTCATGAATACTTCATAAATTATAGATACGTTGGAGACGTATCAGCATCCCCAAGCTTAATTCCTGCTCGTCCTCGAGTAGGTAAATGATAAAATAAATAATTTATGAAATGTGAATGCTAGCAAGTGCTTAAGTTTGATCAATGGTAGTTTCAATCACTTTTTCTAGCATCATTATATATCATAACAGTAGCTCAACTCATAAAACTTCTCATGATCAAGTAAGAAACTATTCACATGTTAAAGTATAGATCATAAACTTTCTTGAAAACTAACAAACCATGCTCTTAGTCATCAACAATTGCAATTCATCTTATTTTCGGGAAGGGTCTATGTAAGAGCTTTGATTCAGCAAACTCCACATACTCAACTATCATTTAATCTTTCACAATTGCTAACACTCATGTGATATTTATGGGTTCAAAGTTTTAATCGGACACAGAGAAAGATAGGGGCTTATAGTTTCGCCTCCCAACCTTTTACCTCAAGGGTAATGTCAAAAATAATAATTTATGAAAACCTACATCCAAGTGGATATATATATCCGGATCGCTCCAACACAAAGTGCTTGCTAAAGGAAAAAGTGTAAAAAGGAAAGGTGATGATCACCATGACTCTTATAGATAAAAGTAAAAGATAGGCCCTTTGTAGAGGGAAGTAGAGGTGTCATGCGCATTTATGGTTGGATCCGCAAAATCTTAATGCAAAAGAACGTCACTTTATATTGCCGCTTGTGATAAAGACCTTTATTATGCAGTCCGTCGCTTTTATTTCTTCCTTATCACAAGTTCGTATAAAGCTTATTTTCTTCGCACTAATAGATCATACATATTTAGAGAGCAATTTTTATTGCATGAACCGATGATAACTTACTTGAAGGATCTTACTCAATCCATAGGTAGGTATGGTGGACTCTCATGGCAAAACTGGTTTAAGGGATGTTTGGAAGCACAAGTAGTATTTCTACTTGGTGCAAAGAATTTGGCTAGCATGAGAGGGAAAGGCAAGCTCAACATGTTGGATGATCCAAGACAATATAACGTCTATTTGGATATAGGAAAACATAACCCATTAAGTTGTCTTCCTTGTTCAACATCAAATTTTTAGCATGTTATATTTTAATGAGTGCTCACAATTACCAAATATGTCCAAGATAGTATATTTATATGTGAAATCTCTCTTCCTTCAATATTCTTTCATGAATTGTTCAAGTGACCAATTCTGCGTTTGCTAACTTTCAATAAGTTTACTACCTATACTTATTATGTGTGAAGTCCTTACTCCCCATGTTATAAGCATACAAACATATATATAAATTCAGATTTATGATATTCAATTCATTCAACAATTTACTCATAGGATATACGTGAAGCACGTGAGTAAATGACAAACTACTCCAAAAAGATATAAGTGAAGAACACTGAGTAGTCTAATATTTAACTAGCCATGGGAGGATTCTTTTTCGTTCAAGATTTCAGATCCAATTATTTTATTCAAACAGCAAGTAAAATTGAAAATACGCTCCAAGCAAAACACATATGATGTGCCGAATAAAAATATAGCTCAGAGTAAGGTATACCGATAGTTTTGAACACGAAAGAGGGGATGCCTTCCGGGGCATCCCCAAGCTTAGGCGCTTGAGTCTTCCTTGAATATTACCTTGGGGTGCCTTGGGCATCCCCAAGCTTAGGGGCTTTCCATTCCTTATTCTCCTCATATCACTATCTCACCCAAAGCTTGAAAACTTCAATCACACAAAACTTAACGGAACTTCGTGAGATGGGTTAGTATGATAAAGAGTAAACCATTCACTTTGGTACTGTCAAAGACAAGATTAATAATTGTTCTCACACAATTCCTACTATACCATATCATTTATACAATTTATATTGAGAAATATAAGCCATAAAAACTAGAAAACAAGCAAACTATGCAATGAAAACAGAATCTGTTAGAAACAGAACAGTCTGTAATGATCTGAACAACAACCATACTTATGCAACTCCAAAAATTATGAAATAAATTAGCGGACGTGATTAATTTGTCTATTATTCTTCTACAGAAAGAATCAACTCAAAAGCACTATTATGTAAAAAAATGACAGCTAATCTCGTGAGCGCAAAGTTTCTGTTTTTTACAGCAAGATCACATTAACTTTCACCCAAGTCTTCCCAAAGTCTTTACTTGGTAATTTATTGAAACAAAAGCTATAAAACATGATTACTACAGTATCTTAATCATGTGAACACACAAAAACAGTAAGGGTAAATATTGGGTTGTCTCGCAAGAAGCGCTTTTCTTTAATGCCTTTAAGCTAGGCATGATGATTTCAATGATGCTCACATAAAAGATAAGAATTGAAACATAAAGAGAGCATCATGAAGAATATGACTAGCACATTTAAACCTAACCCACTTCCTATGCCTAGGGATTTTGTGAGCACACAATTTATAGGAACAAGAATCAACTAGCATCAGAAGGCAAAACAAGTATAACTTCAAAACTTTAAGCACATCGGGAGGAAACTTGATATTATTGCAACTCCTACAAGCATCTATTCCTCCCTCCTAATAAATTTCAGCAGCATCATGAATGAGTTCAACAGTACAACCATCAGATAAAGCATTCATTTCATGATCTACAAGCATAGAAATTTTACTACTCTCCTGTAGCGACCAGACCTCAAACAGTCTGATCTCTGTGCATCAGTGTCATCCCTGGATCGGTAATGCTGACCCACACAGTACTCGAGGATTTATAACAGAGTAGCAATCACACACTTATTACATCGAATGTCTCAAAAGAGAACTTATTACAATAATATGGCTTAAGCCATCTAAAAATGATAACAACGGAAGGCTTGGAAGATATAGTGAGTCCATCAACTCCAACGGCATCACTGAGTGAAAGACAATGACCTATGGCACCTTATTCGTCGTCCGAAAATTCTGCAACATGAACGTTGCAGCCCGAAACAGGTCAGCACATGGAAATTGCTGGTAATGTAACGCAAGAGAGTAATGAACAGAATAAATGCTATCTCTACATGCATATATGGCTGGTGGAAAGCTCTATGGTTACAGTTTTGCATAAAGCCAATTTTTCCCTACAACAAAGGAATAAATTTTATTTAACTATCATGGTGGTTGTTAAACATTGAGAAGGTTCCTCCAACTCAATCCCAATTAAGCATCATCATTAAACCCAATCAAATTATATTAAGAGTGATGAGATCAACATGATAATCCAAGAACTAGATACTCAAGATGTCCATAACCGGGGACACGGCTAACCATGATTATTTAGTACACTCTGCAGAGGTTTGCGCACTTTTCCCCACAAGACTCGAATGCACCCATGGTCGGAGATTCGAGACACAGTCTTTCTGAAGCATTAATTCTTAACTCTGGATAGACAGTACCACCTACAACCCACTACATCTACTAGTCTACCTCTTCAAGAGCTTCACGCAACTTACTCAACTATGCCAGAGCCCATATTGGCTTGTGGCTGCACACGGAAGTTTCTAGCATGAATAATCTTATGATCCCTTTGAGCCTGGGTGGCAGACCATAGGATGATCACACGGGTACTCCGGCGTATCCTAGGACAACACTGGATTCTCCAGGTGCCCTGACAACCACTGGGTTCTCCAGGGTGCATTCAAGCAATCCACCCAGATGTATATTTAAGTAGCCACCTTATTTCAACCATTAATTAACAATACTCACATTTGTCATGAATCACTCAAACCAAACTACGTCTACGAGCATAGCATAGCAATATAAGCAACGTACAAGTAACTCCCAAAGGTTTGATAATAAATAGGTAAATAGGTACTACCTCATCTACTTCCCAAAACCCACATGATAATCAGATCCTAACCATGCAATTGTTTGGGGATTGATCTAATGCAATAAAACTGGGTAGTAAAGAGGTATGATCAAAGGGTTACTTGCCTTGCTGATGATCCGTGAAACCTAGAGACTCGTAGTAGCACGCTTCGCACTCCGGGTACTCTATCGCAAACAAACAAGCATACAATAAGCACTCAACTAGAAGCACGGGTAAAACTCAAATAAGAGATGTAACCAGAAAGTTCAACTTAAGAACTCCGGTTTGCAAAAAGAATCAAATCAAACAAAGCAACAAAACTCAAACTGCGAAAGAAACAAGCTCCATTTACTAATCTGGTCTTAAGTCAAATTTTACAGTAGCAAAATCTTGTTCAAGTTGGTTTAAACAGAAATAGAGCTTCGAGACGAAACTCTAGGCGCTTGAATCGCCTGATTCCGATAAACGAGCGAAAAGATAAACTAAAACGAAAATCGGGGCAGAAATCACAACCGAAAACTATCGCGGAAAATCCCTGGAAAAAGAAAAACTAATGAACAGGCTAACGAACGAATGTTCACTATCTGCGGTTAACGGGTGAAAAACGTTCATTAAAACGAACGTACGAAAGGGCGTTCGCTAAATAACTAAACCGGGAAAATAAACCGATCTAGAAAAAAAAACTACAGGTTCAAAAAAACCGAACAATTTTCTAATGAAAACCGGCGGCGGCTACCTCGACGAGGTCCGGCGAAGGCGGCGGCGACTATGGCGGTGGTCGGTGACGGCGGCGGGCGGCGGGGCAACGATGGGTGGTGGCGGGGTCGGTGACGGTGACGACGGCAGCGGCGAGGCAACCGGCGGCGGTGATCCGCGGCGGCGCGGGCTAGGGTTAGGGTTAGGTGGCGGCAGTGGGCTGGTGGGCTGCGGGGTCGGCGGGGCAACGAGGAGTCCGGGTCGCCCACGGCCCGTTAAGTCAGTTTCGTTTTTTTAAATAATTCCGCGCGCAGAAAAACAAATAAAAGAAATACTAAATGGACTCCAAAAATCCTGAAATAAATTTTCCCCGTCCTCTAAAAATATAGCGGACAAAGTGAACATTTATTTGGGCCTCTAATGCAATTTTGAAAACACATATTTTCCTAATTCAAATAAAATAGCCATAAAAACTCCGAATAAAATATTATTTGATTTTAATATTTAATCTCCAATATTTCTTTATTTTGGGGAAGTCATTTTATCCCCTCTCTTTTATTTTCATAAAAGGAAATATTCGAAGAGAAAATAATTAAAATCAAACGATCCTCTTTTCAAAATTTGAGAAAAGCAAATATGAAAATAATGAAATCCCCAACTCTCTCCGTGGGTCCTTGAGTTGCGTAGAATTTCTAGGATCTAGCCAAAATGCAATAAAAATATGATATGCAGTGATGATCTAATGTATAACATTCCAAATTGAAAATTTGGGATGTTACAAACGTACCCCCCCCCCTTAAGATTCGCCCTCGAGATTCATGTTGGCTAGAAAATAGGTGTGGGTGGTCCTTCCGTAGGTCTTCCTCTGTTTCCCAGGTGGCTTCATCCTCGGTATGGTGGATCCACTGAACTTTGCAGAGCTTGATAACTTTGTTGCGCGTGACTCGGCTGGCAAACTCGAGAATCTTCACTGGTTTCTCCTTGTAGGTCAAATTGCTATGCAACTGAATCGCTTCCAGTGGCACTGTATCTCTCAGAGGGATGTCGGCCATCTCGTCGTGGCACTTCTTCAACTGGGAAACGTGGAACACATCATGGACTCCTGACAATCCTTCAGGCAACTCCAACTTGTAAGCAACTTCTCCCATACGTTCCAAAACTTTGTATGGTCCCACAAAACGTGGTGCTAACTTTCCCTTAACTCCAAATCGTTTAACTCCTCGAAGTGGGGACACCCGAAGATACACTCTGTCTCCGACTTCGTAAACTGTCTCCTTGCGTTTAGAATCTACATAGCTCTTCCGCCTGGACTGGGCTACCTTGAGTCTACCGCGAATCAACTTAACCTTCTCTTCAGACTCCTTAATACAATCTGGCCCAAACAACTGACGGTCTCCAACTTCATCCCACAACAACGGTGTCCTGCACCTCCTTTCGTACAAAGCTTCAAAAGGGGCCATCTTCAAACAGGCTTGATAACTGTTATTGTAAGAGAACTCTACATATGGCAAATTTTCGTCCCAACTAGATCTATAATCTAGCGCACAAGCTCTCAGCATGTCCTCCAGAATCTGATTGACTCTCTCGGTCTGTCCATCTGTCTGTGGATGAAAGGCTATACTGAATTCTAGCCTGGTACCCAAAGTTTCATGCAACTGATTCCAGAACTTTGAGGTAAACTGGGTTCCTCTATCTGATACAATGGTCCTCGGAACTCCATGCAGACATACGATCCTGGTCATGTATATCTTTGCAAACTTAGCACTGGTGTGAGTGGTCTTTACTGGGATGAAATGAGCTACCTTCGTTAAACGATCAACTACAACCCATATCCAGTCATAGCCTGAATGAGTCTTGGGCAATCCTGTGATAAAATCCATGCCTAGCTTATCCCACTTCCATTTGGGTATCGGCTATGGCTGTAGCAATCCTGCTGGCTTCTGATGCTCTGCCTTCACTCTCTGACATACATCACAAACTGCTACATACTCCGCAATATCCTTCTTCATTCCGGTCCACCAGAAATTGTCCTTCAAATCCAGATACATCTTGGTATTTCCTGGGTGAATTGAATACGACGAATCATGGGCTCCTGCAAAATCAACTTCCTAATCTCTGGGTCATTGGGCACATATACGCGGTCCTCAAACCATAAGGTATCGTGTTCATCCTCATGATATCCTTTAGCCTTTCCTTTGCTCATCCTTTCCTTTATCTCGGCAATCTCCTTGTCCGTCTTCTGAGCTTCTCTGATCTTATCCATCAAAGTAGACTCAATCTCCAATGCTCCTACATAGCCTCTTGGAACTATCTCCAAACATAGGTCGCGAAGGTCCTCTTCTAACTCCTTGGGTAACTCTCCGGTCATGAGTGTGTTGACATGGCTCTTGTGACTCAACGCATGAGCTACTACGTTAGCCTTTCCGGGATGATAATGCAACCTCATATCATAATCCTTGATGAGCTCCAACCATCTCCTCTACCTGAGATTCAACTCCTTCTGCATGAAGATATACTTCAAACTCTTGTGATCCGTGTACACCTCACAGTGGTTTCCGATGAGAAAATGTCTCAGTGTCTTCAACGCATGCACTACGGCTACTAATTCCAAATCATGGGTAGCATAATTCAACTCATGGGGTTTCAGTTGTCGTGAGGCATATGAAACAACTCTTCCCTCCTGCATAAGCACTGCTCCAAGTCCTCGACGAGAAGCGTTGCAATACACTTGATAGTCCTTGAGTTGATCTGGAAGGATCAACACTGGAACTATAACCAAACGTTTCTTCAACTCCTAAAAACTGGCCTCACATTCCTCAGTCCATTTGAACTTGGTGTCCTTCTTCAACAACTCTGTCATGGGCTTTGCAATCTTTGAGAAATTATCAATGAACCTCCGGTAGTATCCTGCGAGTCCAAGAAAACTCCGGATCTCTCCAACTGACGTGGGTGCTTCCCAATTTGTCATAGTGACAACCTTGGTAGGGTCTACTACTATTCCTTCTCCGGATATATGTCCGAGGAATCCAACTTCCTTCAACCAAAACTCACACTTGCTGAACTTGGTGTATAACTGATGTTCTCTGAGCTTCCAAGTACCAAACGCAAATGCTCCTTATGCTCCTCTTCATTCTTTGAGTAGACCAGAATATCATCAATGAACACCACGACGAACTTATCCAAAAACTCCATAAACACCTTGTTCATCATGTTCATGAAATAGGCAGGGGCGTTAGTTAGACCAAATGACATAACGGTATACTCGTATAGCCCGTACCTCGTGGTAAAAGCTTTCTTAGGTAGATCCTGCTCTCGAATCTTCAGCTAGTGGTATCCTGATCGCAGATCGATCTTGGAAAATACTTTAGCTCCTTGCAACTGGCCAAACAGATCATTGATCATCGGTAGTGGGTACTTATTCTTGATCGTCACTTCATTCAATCCACGGTAATCAACAACCATCCTCAACGATCCATCCTTCTTCTCCACTAGAAGCACTGGTGATCCCGAAGGTGACGAACTTGGGAGAATATAGCCTTTATCCAGTAACTCCTTAATCTGCTTCTTAATTTCCTCCAAATCCTTTGTGGGCATCCTATACGGTCTCTTAGATATTGGCCCTGTGCCTGGAAAAAGGTCAATCTAAAACTCAATGTCTCTATCCGGTGGCATTCCTGGCAACTCCTTTGGAAACACATCCGGGAAATCCTTCACCCCTGGTACTTCTTCCTATAGAACTCCTGATAAGGAATTCACTTGAGTCCTCTTCGGCACATGCCGAGATACATACTTAATCTTTCTTCCTTCTGGGGTGGTAAGCAAAATCGACTTACTGGCACAGTCAATGTTCCCTCCATACTTCGATAACCAATCCATGCCTAATATCACATCCAGTCCTTGTGACTCCAATACTATTAGATCTGAGGGAAAGACGTAGTTACCAATCCTTAATGGTAACCGATCACACCATAGGCTAGCCATATACTCTGCTCCTGGCGAGGTTACTAACATGGGTGACCTAATGGCTTGGGTTGGCAGTTTAAACTTATCCACAAATCCCCTTGATATGTATGAATGGGATGCACCAGTATCAAAAAGAATGATTGTAGTAAATGACTTAACCAAAAACTTACCTATTACTGCATCAGGTTGTGCTTCAACCTCCTCCACGCTAACGTGGTTCACTTGTCCCCTATTGAAAGGGTTGGGCTTCTTCCCAGAGCTTCCATTGCCATTTCCATTCTTTGCTTCAGAACACTCCATGGCGTAGTGTCCATTCTTCCCGCACTTGAAACAAGTAATGTGACTTAGATCCTTCTTGGCGGGCGTTGCTAGGTTGGAACGGTTCTGGCCGTTGCTTCCTCCATTACCATTCCCATTCTGGGGGCCACTATGGTTGTGCGAACTTCCTCCATTGTGATTGTGTTGCAGGGGTCCTCCCGAGTTCGGGGTAAAACGGGGTCTCTGCTGGGCTCCAGAATTATACTTCCCTTGTCCATACTTCCTCTTGCGGTTGTCAACCTGCTGCTGCTTCCCTTCAATCATGAGAGCTCTATCTACCAACTCATGATAGTTGTTGAAGGTTGCCACCATCAACTGCATGCTCAGCTCATCATTTAGTCCTTCTAGAAACTTCTCCTGCTTAGCTGCATCAGTAGCAACGTCATCTGGGGCATAACGTTCTAACTTACTAAAATCATCCACATACTGGCCCACTGTGTGTCCTCCTTGGCGCAAGTTGCGAAACTTGCGCTTCTTCGTGTCCATAGCTCCTGTTGAAACATGGGCTATGCGAAAAGCTTGCTGGAACTGGTCCCATGTGACAGTGTCAATGGGTACGTGGCTATGAAATTCTCCCACCATGATGCTGCGGATCCATCAAACTGATGTGCGGCAAAATGCACTCTCTCCGCATCTATGCATCCTACAGTGGTCAACTACCTTCCAATCTTGCGGAGCCAATCATCTGCAACAATCGGCTTGGTGCTACTGGACAACACCTGCGGATTCAGCCTTAAGAAACGAGCTAAGTGATCAACAGGTGGTGGTGGGTTGTTGTTGTTGTTGTTGTTCCCCTGGTTCTGATTCTGGACTAGTATCTACATGAATGCATTCAGCTGCTGGATCAACTGAGTGAGCTCCGGTGGAAAAGCAAATCCATTGTCGCGTCTCGGAGGCATCTGAGGGTTTAGAAAAGGTGAGAAAATAGAATAGAATGAGGTCTAGAGGGAAAACACTACCCATATGCACATGAGACAAACACAATCATATCACTTCAGTCAATTCAAACAAGGGCATACATCGGTCTAACTATCGTTACAAAAGTGCTCGGACTATACTATATACATGGGGGAATACTACTACTGATGTGGTGGTCGACTAGAAAAATTGTTCGGTGGAAGACTCCATGATATCTGCTCCAGCTTCATCAACAAAGTCATCATCGCTATCGTCGGGGTCCAAGTCGGTGTCGTCAATGATGATGTAGTTCTCCGGGCAAGTGGAATCGTCTTCTTCTCCTCCTGGCACGGGGTCTCCCATGAATATTCCTAGCTTCTTTGCAGATCATCATTCTTCTCCACAAGTATCGTCATTTCCTGCTCATATCCATCGCGTGCAGACTTGAGTTCTTCCTCCAGCTCCGTGATCCTGGTCATTGCCTTCTTCAGATCTATCATGCCTGCGCACATCTAGTTCACCTGGCGACGAATGTGCTGGTTTAACTCGTGGATGAGAGCTGCAATAGATCTATCCTTCCTGGTGTTGATCATCTCCCATTGCTCATCTCGGCGCCCAGAAATCTGGTAGATAGTATCCTTGAGATCCTTGTGGTAAACTTCTCCAATGCGTCCCATGGTGCATCAAAGGAAAACTCTATGGGCTTAGTGACTGGCATGAACGTCCTTCCTGGAACTTGAACTCGAATCATCCAACGCTCCTCTTCTGGTAAAGTGGTGATGTAGGTCTCGGTGAAGCTCGATATTCTGATGTTCAGGTATCTAGTAAGTTCCTTCAAGTGTCGTCAAAAAGGTGTATCTTCATCCGGTTGTGTGAACTTGTTCCTTGCATCTGCCATCCTAAAGAGTAGAAAAGGGAGAGGAGTCAGAAATGAGAAGAGAGTAGTGATCTAGGGCTTTAGCTTAGTGGTCGTGTCCTACATTCAGCGTGTGCTCTGATACCATCTTGTAGCGACCAGACCTCAAATAGTCTGATCTCTGTGCATCAGTGTCATCCCTGGATCGGTAATGCTGACACGCACAGTACTCGAGGATTTATAACAGACTAGCAATCACACACTTATTACATGAATGTCTCAAAAGAGAACTTATTACAATAATATGGCTTAAGGCCATCTAAAAACGATAACAGCGGAAGGCTTGGAAGATAAAGTGAGTCCATCAACTCCACGGCATCACTGAGTGAAAGACAACGACCTATGGCACCTTACTCGTCGTCTGAAAAGCCTGCAACATGAATGTTGCAGCCCGAAATGGGACAGCACATGGAATATGCTGGCAATGTAACACAAGAGAGTAATGAACAGAATAAATGCTATCTCTACATGCATATATGGCTGGTGGAAAGCTCTATGGTTACAGTTTTGCATAAAGCCAATTTTCCCCTACAACAAAGGAATAAATTTTATTTAACTATCGTGGTGGTTGCTTAACATTGAGAAGGTTCCTCCAACTCAATCCCAATTAAGCATCATCATCAAACCCAATCAAATTATATTAAGAATGATGATATCAACATGATAATCCAAGAACTAGATACTCAAGATGTGAATAGCTGGGGACACGGCTAACCATGATTAGTTTGTACACTCTGCAGAGGTTTGCGCACTTTTCCCCACAAGACTCGAATGCATCCATGGTCGGAGATTCGAGACACAGTCTTTCTGAAGCATTAGCTCTTTACTCTGGATAGACAGTACCACCTACAACCCACTACATCTGCTAGTCTACCTCTTCAATAGCTTCACGCAACTTACTCAACTATGCCAGAGCCCATATTGGCTTGTGGCTGCACACAGAAGTTTCTAGCATGAGTAATCTTATGATCCCTTTTAGCCTGGGTGACAGACCGTAGGATGATCACATGGGTACTCCGGGATATCCTAGGACAACACTAGATTCTCGAGGTGCCCTGACAACCACAGGGTACTCCAGGGTGCCTTCAAGCAATCCAACCAGATGTGTATTTAAGTAGCCACCTTATTTCAACCATTAATTAACAATACTCACATATGTCATGAATCACTCGAACCAAACCACGTCTACGAGCATAGCATAGCAATATAAGCAATGTAGAAGTAACTCCCAAAGGTTTGATAATAAACAGGTAAATAGGTACTACCTTGTAACGCCCTCGATGCGGCTATATCTCCCACGTGTCGAAGCACGACTTAGAGGCATAACCGCATTGAAAGCAATGTCGCAAGTGAGGTAATCTTCACACAACCCATGTAATACATAAGGGAAAGAGATACATAGTTGGCTTACAATCGCCACTTCACACAATTACATGAATAAAGCATTACATCATCCAGATACAATCAAGGTCCGACTACGGAACCAAAATAAAAGAAGAACCCCAAATGCGACAAAGGTCCCCGATCGACCCCAACCGGCTCCACTCTTGATCAACTAGAACGAAACAACACAAAGGGCAAGATCTTCATCGAGCTCCTCCTTGAGCTTGGTTGCGCCACCGCTTTCAGTAACATAGGCACCGCAAACTGGTTTTGAAGTATCCGTGAGCCACGAGGACTCAGCAATCCCATTACCATGGGTATCAAGACTAGCAAAGCTTCATGGGAAAGGAAGGGGTAAAGTGGTGAGGTTGCAGCAGTGGCTAAGCATATATGGTGGCTAACATACGCAAAGAAGAGCGAGAAGAGAACAAGCGGAACGGTCGTCAACTAGCAATGATCAAGAGGTGATCCTGAACACCTACTTACGTCAAACATAACACAGAAACCGTGTTCACTTCCCGGACTCCGCCGAGAAGAGACCATCACGGCTACACACTCGGTTGATGCATTTTATTTTGGATCAAGTGTCAAGTTATCTACAACCGGACATTAACAAATTCCCATCTGCCACATAACCGCGGGCACGGCTCTCGAAAGTATATACCCTGCAGGGGTGTCCCAACTTAGCCCATGACAAGCTCTCGCGATCATCGAAGGAATAGACCTTCACCCAGGAAGACCCGATCAGTTTCGGAATCCCGGTACATCAAGACATTTCGACAATGGTAAAACAAGACCAGCAAAGCCACCCGATGCGCCGACAATCCCGATAGGAGCTGCACATATCTCGTTCTCAGGGCAACACCGGATGAGACATCCTACGAGTAAAACCAGACCTCGAGTTGCCCCGAGGGGGCCCCGCAGTCTACTCGGTTCGAACCAGCACTTAGATAAGCACTGGCCCGGGGGGGGGCTAAAATAAAGATGACCCTCGAGAGAGCGACTCCCAAGGGAAAAATGTAGGTGGTGGTGAGGCAAATGGTAAAAGTCAATGTTGGGCCTTGCTGGACAAGTTTTATTCAAAGCGAACTGTCAGGGGGGTCCCATAAATCACCCGACCGCGTAAGGAACGCAAAATCCGGGAACATAACACCGGTATGACGGAAACTAGGGCGGCAAGAGTGGAACAAAACACCAGGCATAAGGCCGAGCCTTCCACCCTTTACCAAATATATAGATGCATTAATAATATAAGAGATATTGTGATATCCCAACATAAACCCTGTCCACCATGGAGAAATCTTCAACTTCACCTGCAACTAGCAACGCTATAAGAGGGGCTGAGCAAAGCGGTAACATAGCCAAACAACGGTTTGCATAGGAAAGGTGTCAAAGGTTAGGGGTTCAGGGCAATTTGGGATGGCTTGATAAACAGGTAATAGGAAGCGCAGCATAGCGATAGAACGAAGCAACTAGCATAGCAATGATAGTAGTGAGATCTAGGGTAGCGGTCATCTTGCCTGAAATCCCGCAAGGAAGAAGAACGAGTCCATGAAGAAGATGAAGCCACGAAGACGAACCACACGAAGACGAACGAATCCTCACGATCGCAACGAAACGGGAACTATCGAGAAGAAGCACACAACATAGTAAACGCACCACACATTAACAAGACATGATGCACAACAAGCATGATGCATGACAAAGCTAGATGAGGCTACTCATGGCAAGAGATGATGCAAACAAGAACAACACATCAAGGCAAGTTTAAATGAGGCCGGGAACAACATATAACAATTCCGGTAAGTCCTCATATGCATACTTCGAAATTGGTCCAGATCTGAATAAACATTATGTTCAAGTTGTTAAACAGCAAGTTAAGATGCACCAAGAGAATCTACACAAAATTCTAGTCAAGTTACATATAAAGTTCATTAGATTCGGAGCTACGGTCTAGAAGATATGAGCAAAACAAGTTAAGCATGGCATTGATGCAAAATGCACTCAAACATCAAGCAAACACACCAAAACAAGGATGCAACATGATAATATGAAGCTACATGCAAAAACAAGCAAGTTTCATATAGAGCACACTCAAAACGGAGCAACGGTGCAACACACACACACACTATACAAGTCATAGCAACAATCATCCATAACAAAGAACTAGGCATCTTACAAGCATCAAAACAACATGCTACAGCACCCCAACATAATAACAAAAGGCATGGGCATGAAGTACTGGTAAAGCATAACAAAACATGAACACTGAGCTATCTCCAGAAACAACTAGAACATGCTCAAAAACACATGGAGATATTGCAAATAATAACAGCTTAGGACTTTAGCGTAAATAACATCAAAGTTGCAATGTTTAGAGCTATCAAACAACATGTTACAGGAACATATCATGGCAAACAAAGGCATGGCATGAATCTACTAATAGCATATATCAAAAGTCCCTTACTGACCATGAGCCAAAAAGGCACAGAAAATATGATGGCACCCATGTAAACATGGCAAGTTATATTACAGATTCAAACATGGAAGGAACAACAATAAGTAGGCATGTTCGTGAGCTTGAACCACTCACCACAGAGCAATACATGGCATGGCAAGGCAACCAACAGTAAGAAGGCATGTTTATGAAGCTAAGCATGGCAAGAGCAAGGTCATAGGATGCATGGATCACTAGGAAAACACATGGGAACAAGTGAACTTAATGTTAACAGGTTGACATTAACATTTTCAAGCAACTTTGGAGCAAGATATGAACATGTTCCAGCAGGCTATAATTGCAACCAAGGGCATGAATGGATAGATCATGACATGTAGAACAAAACATGTTTATAGAGCATCTCCAGATTATGCATAGAATGATTAGTAGAAGCATGTTAACATAGCAACAAAATATTACAGAATCTGTCAGAAAACAAAGAACAAAGAACTACCCTACTTAGCAAGCTTGATACACTCAGCACACAACTCACAAAAATACATGGTCAACACCCCTGGAAAGATGGCATGGCATAGTTCAACATTCATGTAGAGCTCAACCTCATAGGATGCACACATAAATCATGGAGAAAATGTTAAAACAGCAAGTTATAACAGTATCAGCAGATTAACATCAACATGCACTCTTCCAACAGCATTTCGGGCATCAAGATGAGCTCAAATGAAAATGACGCAATGGAATGAAATGAAGTACTCGTCGAGACGAACAATTTGACATATTACACGCGCAAAACGGAGCTACAGATGTAGAGATGTGATGGCATAAACATGGCATGAAAATTACAGAAATCTGGGGACTTAGGCAATTTTCAGAACCGGAAAAAAAAACAGAGCGAGTGTTATATAGATAAAACGTGCACGGTGCGGGGTTTAGGTGGGCTCACCCATTGGGCTGAGCCCAGAAGTGGAGAGGCCGGGGTAGGCCGGGCGAGGAGGAGCTGGGCCGGGCCCTGCTTGCGGGGCCCACGAGGGGAGGCTGGGCAAGGAGGCCGAGGCGTCGCCCCGACCGCAGACAAGCGACGGCGGCGGCTCTCCCGGCGGGAGCAAAGGCTGTGACGGCGCTGGCGGCGGGACCGCCGGATCGGGCGGCGGCGCCCGGATCCGGAGGAGAGACGCGACACCGCGGGCGGCGGAGGTCGACGAGGGCGCGCGCGGCCTCCGGGGATCTGAGCGGGACCCCATGGCGGCGCCGGACGACGGCGGAGCGGGCGAGGCGCGGCGGGCGCGAGGAGGGAGCTTGCTGGCGGCGGAAGCTACTGGCGGCGACCGCGGCGGAACCGGCGAGGCTCGGGCCGCCGGGGCGGCGCCAAGCGGCGAAAGCGGAGGCGGCGGCAAGCGAAGCGCCGGGGGCGCGGGCGACGGGCTGCGCGGCCCCGGATGGGCTCCGTGGGCGCGGCGCGTGGAACGGCGGCGGAGGGACAGGTGGCGGCGTGCGATTCGTGGAGGGGGCGGCGGCGGACGTGTCCGACCGTCACGGACGTGTCCGGTGGCGGCGCGAGGGCGATTTTTAGGGTTAGGGGGGAAATGATCCGGAAATGGAGAGGGGGAGACGTTTTTATAGGTGGAGGGAGCTAGGAGAGTCCAAATGAGGAGCGGTTTTCGGCCACGCGATCGTGATCGAACGACCGAGAACATGGAAGAGACTTAGGTGGGTTTTGGGCCACTTTGGAAGGGGTGTTGGGCTGCAACTCAAAGAGGCTTTACGGTTACCCGGTTAACCGTTGGAGTATCAAACGACCTCCAAATGGCACGAAACTTGACAGGCGGTCTATCGGTGCTATACCAAGGCCGCTTGGCAAACCTCGGGCCATTCCGAGAAAGTTTAATACCCGCTCACAATAGGAGAGAAGAAGGGAACGCCGGGGGACATAGGAGCGCGGATTGCAAAACGGACAACGGGGAAAATGCTCGGATGCAAGAGACGAACACGTATGCAAAATGAAATGCACATGATGACATGATAAAATGCAAATGATGACATGGCAAAGTGCAACACGCAAGCAAATGACATGGCAACGAAGGCGAATAACTGACGGACACCTGGCGCATCGGATCCGGGGCGTTACAACACTCCACCACTACGAGAGGATCTCGTCCCGAGATCTAGGATGGCACTGGAGGGAAAACGGAAGAGGAAGAGAAGAGGTAAAACTAAGTTGCTTCTTCGACAAACGAGTGAAACCATGAACCTTGAGATGTTGAGCAATTGAAAGAAAGAGTACAACAGAGATGAACGAGATTGCAAACAATCCGGTAGAAAAGAGGAACAAGGAGTACTACGAGAATTTGAAGGTTGAAGGACATGGAAATAAGAGCTTCACGAACGAAAAGAATATGACCACCTCGGTATAATGAGATAGCCAAGGAACAAGAATGGCAGAATTTGGACAGCACTCCAGTAGAAAAGAGAAGAAAACTTGATGAGATGAAAGAACTTGAATGAGAACACCGAAGAGATGAAAAACTTCTTCCACCAAGATGATAGAGAGATAACTTGGATCATAGATACGCGCCACAAATAGCAACATTCCTTCGGGATGGCTTTAGGTGAAATCTATATCAAGATAACTCCAACGAAGAGATTGGTGGATTTAAAATACCTCATTCTTGACAACATGTGAATCATGGAACATGAACTCAAATTATCAAGAATGACATAATACCACCTCCAAAATATGGTAGAAAGAATTGCACTTTGGAATGCAAGATGAGGAATACTTGAACTCCTCAAAACAAAACATGTGTTGAGCACCATGTTTATTTTAAGAGTATAGCTTGGCGGATCATAACTTCAAGAGAAATCTTGAAGAACAATTGAAGAATGAAAAGAATCCTTGACGACCCATCATGTAGAGCCTCCATGAAGAACTCCGGTAATAAAAGGATGATAAAAGGAAAGAGAACTTGAAAACACAAGGTGAATCCTTGCAATGATTTAGATGGATCTCTCTGATAATTAAAGCTTGGAACTCCGGGAAAAAGAGAAGATGAAACAAATGAAACCGAGAATTTATTCATCATGAACAAACTCCGAAAGAAGGAATTAATCACTTGGATGAAACAAGAACAAGAATTATGTTATGCGTATCCTTCACCAATTTAAATTGATGACAAGCAACGGATTTGGCATACTACTTATTCTCGTGGAAAGGATTAAGAGAGATATAGTGCAAACTTGAGAAGGTATTGATGGAACCACCGGTGGGATTGGAAAGAACGAATGAATTAAATGATAACGAAAGAGGTGAAATCTTGAACGAACCACCGTAAGAATTGAAATTGAACGAAGCAGGGATGCATCACCGGTAATAATTAGCAAATGAACGAAGGTACTTGAGACAAACTAGATACATGAGAACAAAGAGATCAAGAACTGATTAGAGGATATTCGATTGATGCACCGGCAAGATAGGAGAATGATAACTGACAGCTGAGAATGAATAAACCTGAATTGATGGCCTCCGGATGACAAATTGAGAAGACTCTTGAATATCTCCTGATGGGTGAAAAAGATTCTCACAATCGAAAATAATTATGAGAGGATGGCAACAAGCTAGCACCATGAATCTTGAAGAGAATAGAGCAAGATTAAAGAGAAACTCTTCTTCGGTCTTCAAATGTTGAGAATGATGATGAGAAACACCACCATGAATTGTATGAGATACTCTGGGAGAATGAAAAAACAAGGTTATTGAGCCAACAATGAAAAATAATTTGAAAGATCTTGGAGAAGGCATGTGACTGATGGGATCCATTCTTACGTCACAAATGAAAAGAATTTGAGAATAGCACCGGGGAAATTAGAAGAGTCAGGTAAGATCCTGGGAAAAGACCTGTGGGTTAGGGCCCACTCAAAAGAAAACACCGTTGAGAATGATATTAAAGAGAGATTGCACCGGTTGAATAAAATGGCATGAATGAGATAACAATCTCCAAATAGCTTGAACGTATTAAGAATGGAAACACAAGTCTTCTGAGATATCTTGAGCACTCCGGAATAACAAATAGCGAGAAGTGAGAATGATAATGAGGTGCACCGGTATGAGAAGACATTGAAATGAGGAAAAAAGGTATGATCAACAAAACTTGACTTGAATCCACCGGAGAAGAGAAAGGAATGAGGAATGACGAACTAGTAGAACATCTTCTTGAGAACCACCGGGTAGGAACATTGATGGAAAAGAATGGAGAAACTTCCCACAAATAAAAGAATACATGATTAAGAAATCTGAGATCTTGAAGAAAAAGGGTGGGAGGGTGGGAAAAAACAAAGACAACTTGGAATGAACGAAACAAACACCATTGAGAAAAACTTAGAATTGATCTTGCAGATGGGGAGAATGATGGGATCATCTCAAAGAGAAGCACACCGGTTGGAAAAGAATTAACATGAAGACCTCGATGCTCAAGAAGGATTGGTATTCACATAGCAATATGATAACACCGTTTAGGAAAGGTATGGATTCAACATTTGACTTCGAAGCAACTCGAATACCACAAATAACACAAAACAAAGGATTGGCTTGCAGAATAAGCCGGAACAAATACATATGATAGAGATTTACCCAATCCCATATCATGCATCTGTCGGAAAGATATTCTAGGAGCTACTTGAATTCCCACCTACAAAACTCCCGAAACTTTCTGGTTGTGCAATCTGGTGTTGGGGATACAGGGGAAGCAATATATATCACCCAAACTAACAATCCCTACATCCAGCTGTATCCATCCGTCAACACATAACCAAGAAACCTTCGAAATCGTGTACCTCAACCTTCAAAAGCATCCGTTATACGAGTCATGGCAATACTCCCGTACTCACCTCAAGATCGGGTTAGCGGGTTATCTCACCAACAACTGCATAAAAGAGATTTTCGATGTCGGCGTACTAAACTCAGGTATTCCAGAACTGCAACGATAAAATTATGACGACAACACCTCGGAGCTCAACTCCTCGGGACACCTCCAGTAAAAAAAAACCCCTGCTGATGGGAGGCACCAAGACAATGTTGTCATCATAAAACCATCGGAACGATTCTAAGATACCCGCGTGATACTAAAATTTTTTTTAGTGAAATTTGAGAAGAGAAGAGTCAAAACTCTACGTCAGGATACCTCACCAGAAGGTCGAAGGGACTGGGGAGTAAAAGAATTCCTAAACTCTCCGATATATATAATCCTAAATGACTCAAAACAATATTCTAGACACAACTCGGCCGCTAAAAACGATCAAGCAGTGGGGCTCCTAAGGTCGGGGAAGGCTCTGATTACCAACTTGTAACGCCCTCGATGCGGCTATATCTCCCACGTGTCGAAGCACGACTTAGAGGCATAACCGCATTGAAAGCAATGTCGCAAGTGAGGTAATCTTCACACAACCCATGTAATACATAAGGGAAAGAGATACATAGTTGGCTTACAATCGCCACTTCACACAATTACATGAATAAAGCATTACATCATCCAGATACAATCAAGGTCCGACTACGGAACCAAAATAAAAGAAGAACCCCAAATGCGACAAAAGGTCCCCGATCGACCCCAACCGGGCTCCACTATTGATTAACTAGAACGAAACAACACAAAGGGCAAGATCTTCATCGAGCTCCTCCTTGAGCTTGGTTGCGCCACCGCCGGTAACATAGGCACCGCAAACTGGTTTTGAAGTATCCGTGAGCCACAAGGACTCAAAGAATCCCATTACCATGGGTATCAAGACTATCAAAGCTTCATGGGAAAGGAAGGGGTAAAGTGGTGAGGTTGCAGCAGCGGCTAAGCATATATGGTGGCTAACATACGCAAAGAAGAGCGAGAAGAGAACAAGCGGAACGGTCGTCAACTAGCAATGATCAAGAGGTGATCCTGAACACCTACTTACGTCAAACATAACACAGAAACCGTGTTCATTTCCCGGACTCCGCCGAGAAGAGACCATCACGGCTACACACTCGGTTGATGCATTTTATTTTGGATCAAGTGTCAAGTTATCTACAACCGGACATTAACAAATTCCCATCTGCCACATAACCGCGGGCACGGCTCTCGAAAGTATATACCCTGCAGGGGTGTCCCAACTTAGCCCATGACAAGCTCTCGCGATCATCGAAGGAATAGACCTTCACCCAGAAGACCCGATCGCCTCGGAATCCCGTACATCAAGACATTTCGACAATGGTAAAACAAGACCAGCAAAGCCACCCGATGCGCCGACAATCCCGATAGGAGCTGCACATATCTCGTTCTCAGGGCAACACCGGATGAGACATCCTACGAGTAAAACCAGACCTCGAGTTGCCCCGAGGGGGCCCCGCAGTCTACTCGGTTCGAACCAACACTTAGATAAGCACTGGCACGGGGGGGCTAAAATAAAGATGACCCTCGAGAGAGCGACTCCCAAGGGAAAAAGGTAGGTGGTGGTGAGGCAAATGGTAAAAGTCAATGTTGGGCCTTGCTGGACAAGTTTTATTCAAAGCGAACTGTCAGGGGGGTCCCATAAATCACCCGACCGCGTAAGGAACGCAAAATCCGGGAACATAACACCGGTATGACGGAAACTAGGGCGGCAAGAGTGGAACAAAACACCAGGCATAAGGCCGAGCCTTCCACCCTTAACCAAATATATAGATGCATTAATAATATAAGAGATATTGTGATATCCCAACATAAACCCTGTCCACCATGGAGAAATCTTCAACTTCACCTGCAACTAGCAACGCTATAAGAGGGGCTGAGCAAAGTGGTAACATAGCCAAACAACGGTTTGCATAGGAAAGGTGTCAAAGGTTAGGGGTTCAGGGCAATTTGGGATGGCTTGATAAACAGGTAATAGGAAGCGCAGCATAGCGATAGAACGAAGCAACTAGCATAGCAATGATAGTAGTGAGATCCAGGGTAGCGATCATCTTGCCTGAAATCCCGCAAGGAAGAAGAACGAGTCCATGAAGAAGATGAAGCCACGAAGACGAACGAATCCTCACGATCGCAACGAAACGGGAACTATCGAGAAGAAGCACACAACATAGTAAACACACCACACATGAACAAGACATGATGCACAACAAGCATGATGCATGACAAAGCTAGATGAGGCTACTCATGGCAAGAGATGATGCAAACAAGAACAACACATCAAGGCAAGTTTAAATGAGGCCGGGAACAACATATAACAATTCCGGTAAGTCCTCATATGCATACTTCGAAATTGGTCCAGATCTGAATAAACATTATGTTCAAGTTGTTAAATAGCAAGTTAAGATGCACCAAGAGAATCACACGAAATTCTAGTCAAGTTACATATAAAGTTCATTAGATTCGGAGCTACGGTCTAGAAGATATGAGCAAAACAAGTTAAGCATGGCATTGATGCAAAATGCACTCAAACATCAAGCAAACACACCAAAACAAGGATGCAACATGATAATATGAAGCTACATGCAAAAACAAGCAAGTTTCATATAGAGCAAACTCAAAACGGAGCAACGGTGCAACACACACACACACTATACAAGTCATAGCAACAATCATCCATAACAAAGAACTAGGCATCTTACAAGCATCAAAACAACATGCTACAGCACCCCAACATAATAACAAAAGGCATGGGCATGAAGTACTGGTAAAGCATAACAAAACATGAACACTGAGCTATCTCCGAAACAACTAGAACATGCTCAAAAACACATGGAGATATTGCAAATAATAACAGCTTAGAGACTTTAGCGTAAATAACATCAAAGTTGCAATGTTTAGAGCTATCAAACAACATGTTACAGGAACATATCATGGCAAACAAAGGCATGGCATGAATCTACTAATAGCATATATCAAAAGTCCCTTATCGACCATGAGCCAAAAAGGCACGTAAAATATGATGGCACCCATGTAAACATGGCAAGTTATATTACAGATTCAAACATGGAAGGAACAACAATAAGTAGGCATGTTCGTGAGCTTGAACCACTCACCACAGAGCAATACATGGCATGGCAAGGCAACCAACAGTAAGAAGGCATGTTTATGAAGCTAAGCATGGCAAGAGCAAGGTCATAGGATGCATGGATCACTAGGAAAACACATGGGAACAAGTGAACTTAATGTTAACAGGTTGACATTAACATTTTCAAGCAACTTTGGAGCAAGATATGAACATGTTCCAGCAGGCTATATTGCAACCAAGGGCATGAATGGATAGATCATGACATGTAGAACAAAACATGTTTATAGAGCATCTCCAGATTATGCATAGAATGATTAGTAGAAGCATGTTAACATAGCAACAAAATATTACAGAATCTGTCAGAAAACAAAGAACAAAGAACTACCCTACTTAGCAAGCTTGATACACTCAGCACACAACTCACAAAAATACATGGTCAACACCCCTGGAAAGATGGCATGGCATAGTTCAACATTCATGTAGAGCTCAACCTCATAGGATGCACACATAAATCATGGAGAAAACGTTAAAACAGCAAGTTATAACAGTATCAGCAGATTAACATCAACATGCACTCTTCCAACAGCATTTCGGGCATCAAGATGAGCTCAAATGAAAATGACGCAATGGAATGAAATGAAGTACTCGTCGAGACGAACAATTTGACATATTACACGCGCAAAACGGAGCTACAGATGTAGAGATGTGATGGCATAAACATGGCATGAAAATTACAGAAATCTGAGGACTTAGGCAATTTTCAGAACCGGAAAAAAAAAACAGAGCGAGTGTTATATAGATAAAACGTGCACGGTGCGGGGTTTAGGTGGGCTCACCCATTGGGCTGAGCCCAGAAGTGGAGAGGCCGGGGTAGGCCGGGCGAGGAGGAGCTGGGCCGGGCCCTGCTTGCGGGGCCCACGAGGGGAGGCTGGGCAAGGAGGCCGAGGGCGTCGTCCCCGACCGCAGACAGGCGACGGCGGCGGCTCTCCGGCGGGGCAGGCGGCTGTGGACGGCGCTGGGCGGCGGATCGCCGGACGGATCGGCGGCGGCGGCCGGATCCGGAGGGACGCGCGACACGCGCGGCGCGGAGGTCGACGAGGGGCGGCGCCGCGCCCGGCGGATTCGGCAGGACCCGTGGCCGCGCACGGACGACGGCGCGAGCGGACGAGGCGCGGCGGGCGCGAGGAGGGAGCTTGTCTTGCGGCGGAAGCTTATTGGCGGCGACGGTGGAACTGGCGAGGCTCGGGCGGCGGGGCGGCGCCGCGGCGAAAGCGAGGAGGCGGCGGCAAGCGAGCCAGGTAAACGCACGGCGCGGCGGGCCGCGCATGGGCCTTGGATGGGCTCATGGGCCGGCGGCGTGGAACGGCGGCGGAGGGACAGGTGGCGGCGTGCGATTCGCGGAGGGGGCGGCGGCGGACGTGTCCGACCATCACGGACGTGTCCGGTGGCGGCGCGAGGGCGATTTTTAGGGTTAGGGGGGAAATGGTCCGGAAATGGAGAGGGGGAGACGTTTTTATAGGTGGAGGGAGCTAGGAGAGTCCAAATGAGGAGCGGTTTTCGGCCACGCGATCGTGATCGAACGACCGAGAACATGGAAGAGACTTAGGTGGGTTTTGGGCCACTTTGGAAGGGGTGTTGGGCTGCAACTCAAAGAGGCTTTACGGTTACCCGGTTAACCGTTGGAGTATCAAACGACCTCCAAATGGCACGAAACTTGACAGGCGGTCTATCGGTGCTATACCAAGGCCGCTTGGCAAACCTCGGGCCATTCCGAGAAAGTTTAATACCCGCTCACAACAGGAGAGAAGAAGGGAACGCTGGGGGACATAGGAGCGCGGATTGCAAAATGGACAACGGGGAAAATGCTCGGATGCAAGAGACGAACACGTATGCAAAATGAAATGCACATGATGACATGATAAAATGCAAATGATGACATGACAAAGTGCAACACGCAAGCAAATGACATGGCAATGAAGGCGAATAACTGACGGACACCTGGCGCATCGGATCCGGGGCATTACATACCTCATCTACTTCCCAAAACCCACATGTTAATTAGATCCTAACCATGCAATCGTTTGAGGATTTATCTAATGCAATAAAACTGGGTAGTAAAGAGGTATGATCAAAGGGCTACTTGTCTTGCTGATGATCCGTGAAACCTAGAGACTTGTAGTAGCACGCTTCGCACTCCGGGTACTCTATCGCAAACAAACAAGCATATGATAAGCACTCAACTAGAAGTACAGGTAAAACTCAAATAAGAGATCTAACCAGAAAGTTCAACTTAAGAACTCCGGTTTGCAAAAAGAATCAAATCAAAGGAAGCAACGAAACTCAAACTGCGAAAGAAACAAGCTCCGTTTACTAATCTGGTCTTAAGTCAAATTTTACAGTAGCAAAATCTTGTTCAAGTTGGTTTAAACAGAAAGAGGGCTTCGAGACAAAACTCTAGGCGCTTGAATCGCCTGATTCCGATAAACGAGCCAAAAGATAAACTAAAACGAAAATCAGGGCAGAAATCACGATCAAAAATAATTGCGGAAAATCCCTGGAAAAAGAAAAATTGACGAGCAGGCTAACGAATAAACGTTCGCTGTCTGCGGTTAACCGGTGAAAACCGTTCGTTAAAACGAATGTACGAACGGGCGTTCACCAAATAACTAAACCAGAAAAAAAATAAACCAATCTAGAAAAAAAAAATAAACGCGGGTTCTAAAAAAACCAAATGGTTTTCTACTAAAAACCGGCGGCGGTGGCAGCTACCTCGACGAGGTCCGGCGAGGGCGGCGGCGGCTCCGGCGGTGGTCGGTGATGGTGGCAGGTAGCGGGGCGGCGAGGGGCGGTGGCGGGGTTGGCGACGGGTGGAGGCGGGGTCGGCGACGGTGGCGGACGGCGGCGGCAGATCCGGCGGCAGCAACGCGGGCTGGGGTTAGGTGGTGGCGGTGGGCTGCAGGGCGGCTTTTAAAGCCTGAGGCGACGGGGAGTCCGGGTCGCCCACGGCCCGTTAAGTCGGTTTCGTTTTTTTAAATAATTCCGCGCGTAGAAAAACAAATAAAAGAAATACTAAACGGACTCCAAAAATCCTGAAATAAATTTTCTCCGTCCTCTAAAAATATATCTAAAAAAGCAAACATTTATTTGGGCCACTAATGCAATTTTGAAAAACACATATTTTTTCTAATTCAAATAAAATAGCGATAAAAACTCCGAATAAAATCTTATTTGATTTTAATATTTAATCTCCAATATTTCTTTATTTTGGGGAAGTCATTTTATCCCCTCTCTTTTATTTTCATAAAAGGAAATATTCGAAGAGAAAATAATTAAAATCAAACGATCCTCTTTTCAAAATTTGAGAAAACTCAAATATGAAAATAACGAAATCCCCTACTCTCTCAGTGGGTCCTTGAGTTGCGTAGAATTTCTAGGATCTAGCCAAAATGCAATAAAATATGATATGCAGTGACAATCTAATGTATAACATTCCAAATTGAAAATTTCGGATGTTACATCTCCACATAAGCAAAAATTCTTCTCATTCGGAATAGTGGGAGCAAACTCAACAAAATAACTGCCATGTGAGGCATAATGTAACGCCCCGGACACACCCGCCGGTGGTCGTTACTCCTGGCGGGATCTAGACTGGCCCCACAGATCAATACTAGTCTTTTACAAGACTTTGTCCTCACTCGTGCGCACCCGGGAGCAACTTCCCGGTCGGTCACCCATCCTGAAACTACTCCAAGCTGAGCACGCTTAACTTTGGAATTCTTTCCGAATGGGCTCCCGGAAAAGAAGGAATTCCTTATTGATATGAGTAGTCTATCATCCGTAATAAGCCGTGCTATTACATACACCCCCACTCGGAGGAACCGACGTCCTCGTCGGGCCACAGAACGCTCCTCTTGGCACAACCGCTCAGGCATCCATCCGGTACATGTGCCATGCCGTGTGCCACGACGGGTCACAAACGCCATGAACAACATGACCGCGCACCTGTCAAGAACCATCCGTAGCCGAGGGTCGGCTCGATACCAACTTGTAACGCCCGGACACACCCGCCGGTGGTCGTTACTCCTGGCTGGATCTAGACTGGCCCCACAGATCAATACTAGTCTTTTCTGCGCACTTTGTCCTCACTCGTGCGCACCCGGGAGCAACTTCCCGGTCGGTCACCCATCCTGAAACTACTCCAAGCTGAGCACGCTTAACTTTGGAGTTCTTTCCGAATGGGCTCCCGGAAAAGAAGGAATTCCTTATTGATATGAGTAGTCTATCATCCCTAATAAGCCAGGCTATTACACATAATCCAATTGAAAATTAAAATCATAATGACAAGTTTCATGGTTAACATTATTCTTTATAGCATACATGTCATCACAATAATCATCATAGATAGCAAGATTTGTTCTCATAATCAATTGGAACCTCTTTCGAAATAGTGGAATTATTACTAGCAAAAGTCAAGACCTCTCCAAATCGACGTTCATAAATATCATACTAAGATTCAACACCCTCCAAAATAGTGGGATCATTAGTTCCTAAAGTTGACACTCTTCCAAACCCACTTTCGATGATAGTATTATTCATACTCCAAAAGATATAAATGAAGATCACGGAGCATTCTACAATTAATATAGACTAACCAATATCCAAGCTGAAAATATATAAGTGAAGCACATGAAGCATTCTGTAAAACCATACTCAAAAGATTTAAGTGAAGCACGAAGAGCATTCTATAATACAATGGAAGGCTATCTCATACTAGCATGGTTCTTAAAGAAAAAGAAAAACACAAAGGACACACATCATGTGAACAAAACAAAAACCAAGGTATACCGATAATTGTTGAAGACGAAAGAGGGGATGCCTTCCGGGGCATCCCCAAGCTTAGATGCTTGAGTACCCTTGAAATATTTACTTGGGGTGACTTGGGCATCCCCAAGCTTGAACTCTTGCCTCTCTTTATTCTTCTTACATTGGTAACTCCTCGTTCTTCAAACACTTCATCCACACAAAACATAACAAAAACTTTGTGAGATCCGTTAGTATAATAAAGCAAATCACCACCTTTAGGTACTGTTGCAAACTAATTCCAATTTCATATTAGCACTATACCTACTGTATTCCAACTTCACCATGGTTCATACCCCCCGATACTACCCATAGTTCATCAAAATAAGCGAACAACACATAGAAAACAGAATCTGTCAAAAACAGGACAGTCTATAGTAATCTGGAAAATTAGTATACTTATGTAACTTCAAAATTATAAAATAAATATGAAAATTTAAACAAACTGTACAGAAGTATTGTGAAAAAAGTTTCAGACCCATTTTACTTTCCAGTGAAAAATGTAAAATCACGCACTACAGCCAAAGTTTCTGTTTTTGCACTGCACCTATCAAACAAACAATCTAATCATCCTAAAACCAAAGCTTGGCACATTATTTTTATAATACAATTGATATATACAAGGGGATAATTATTTTCAGAGAAACTTCCATGAAAAATTCTACATTGTTTCCATGAGCATGAACACAAGTGTTCAAGGTCGACCCTCACTTCTTCAATGCATAACTTTCCAATCACTTCTCTTTTTGAAAAACATTTTAGGCATACGAGGCAAGTGAATCTTTTTGTATTTTCATTTTTTTATTTTTTTGTATGTTTCACCCACAACTAAGCAAAACAAAAACAAAAATGGAAAACAAAAATCTACTTAGTGAAGAAAGCAAACAAGCACACACGCAAATATCAACCCCACGCTATTGCTCGCCGACATCGGCGCTAGAAAAGAGCTTGATAATCCCCAAGTGCAGGGAATCATCATAGCAATTCCCAAAGGTGGAAGTGATAAGTATGGAGTGTCGAACCCACAAGGAGCTAAAGGTAAGATCAGTATTCTCTCAACTCCTATCTGCCACTGATACGACTCTACGTACACCGAACGTTTGCTTCCAACTAGAAACGCGAAATAAAACTACGTTGTGGGTATGAAGAGGATAACTTTGCATGATATCGGAGAGCTAAATTATAAAAGTAGGGCTGTTATCATGAAGTTAGAATATATTACTAAATATTATAAATAGTGAGTGTGGAATAATGATGGGTCGGTGTGTGGAAGTATCCTAGGCAATTGTTAACAAGACCGGTAATCACTATTGCAATTTCATATGAGAGAGAGGCATAAGCTAACATACTTTTTCTTTTTGGATCATATACACTTATGATTGGAACTTTGTCAAGCATCCGCAACTATTAAAGATCACTAAGGTAAAACCCAACCATAGCATTAACATATCAAGTCCCCTTTATCCCATACGCAACAACCCCCTTACTCGGGTTTATGCTTTTGTCACTCAAGCAACCCACTATAAGTGAATCATGAACGTATTGCAACACCTACATCAGGAATCCCTCACGCTTGCAAGACACAGAGGGAATAATAGGACAACACCAAAATAAAACATACAACTCATACCAATCTAGATCATCAATCAACCCAAAGACAAAGGATATCTACTCAAAACATGATAGGATGGCAACACATCATTGGATCATAATATGTGGCATAAAGCACCATGTTCAAGTAGGGATTACAGTGGGGTGTGGGAGAGTGGACCGCGTAAAAGAGATGAGGATGGTGATGATGATGGTGACGTTGATGAAGACGATCACCGCGGCAATGATTCCCCTCCCGATGGCACTCCGGCGCCACCGAGAGAGAGGAGGAGAGGTTCTCCCCCTTGTGCTTCCTCCTCCATGGCCTCCCCTGGATGGGGAGAGGTTCCTCCTCTGGTCCTTGGCCTTCATGGCGATGATGGCCCCTCTGAGACCTTCCCCATGGCCTCCGGTGATGATGGCCCCCTCTAGCAGGGTGCCAGAGAGGGCCTAGATTGATTTTTCATGGCTATAGAGGCCTGCGGCGGAGGAACTTCTGATCTAGGTTATTTTCTGGAGGTTTCGGCATTTATAGGAGAGGTTGGCGTCGAGGACAAGTCAAGGGCCCCACGGGAAGTCCATGAGGCACATGGGCGTGCCCCCACCCTCGTGGGGCCCACAGGACTCCCCTCTAGTAGATTTTTGTTCCAGTATTTATTATATTTTCCAAAGAAAACTCCGTTGATTTTCAGCGCATCCCGAGAACTTTTATTTCTGCACAAAAACAACGCCAGGTAGTTCTGCAGAAAACAGCGTCAGTCTGGGTTAGTTCTAATCAAATCATACCAAAATCATATAAAACTATTGTAATCATGGCATGAATTCTTCATAAATTATAGATACGTTGGAGACGTATCACACGCCATAGAAACTATAGCACTTTGGAGGCCTTCATCTTTGCATAGACAAGGGTAAACGACCAGTGCTCCAATGACGCGAAGGAAAGGTGGTGCAAAGGAATATATGTGTATGTGTTGATTCCACCCTAACCTTTTCGAAGCGGACCCCCTCTTAATAGTACGGCTTTCCTACGACTCAAATCCACCGAAAAGAAACGTAGAAAACCGTCGTCTTCAATAGGCTCCGAGGGGCACCGAATCGTCTTGTGCCTAGACATGAGATCTGTGAAAAGCTCAATGCACACGATTAGTCTGCAATTGCATTGTAATCAATCACCAAAACCGCATAGGGAGAAATATGCCCTTATAACATGTGTATCAAATATACCTTTGTTCACCTTGCCATCCTTCTTATCCGCCAAGTATTTGTGGTAGTTCCACTTCCAGTGACCATTCCCTTTGTAGTAGAAGCACTCAGTTTCAGACTGAGGTCTAGCTTTGGGCTTCTTCACGGGAGTGGCAACTTGCTTGTCATTCTTCTTGAAGTTCCCTTTCTTTTCCTTTGCCCTTTTTCTTGAAACTAGTGGTCTTGTTAACCATCAACACCGGATGCTCTTTCTTGATTTCTACCTTTGCCGATTTCAGCGTTGCGAAGAGCTTTGTAATCTTTTCCATTATCCCTTGCACATTATAGTTCATCATGAAGTTCTACTGGCTTCGTGATAGTGACTAGAGAACTTTGTCAATCACTATCTTATCTGGAAGATTAACTCCCACTTGATTCAAGTGATTGTAGTACCCAGACATTTTGTGCACCTGCTCACTGGTTGAGCTATTCTCCTCCAACTTGTAGGCAAAGTACTTGTCAGAGGTCTCATACCTCTCGACACGGGCATGAGTCTGAAATACCAATTTTAGCTCTTGGAACATCTCATATGCTCCATGGCATTCAAAAAAAATTGAAGTCCCCGTTCTAAGCCGTAAAGCATGGCGCACTAAACTATCAGGTAGTCATCATATCGAGCTTGCAAAAGGTTCATAACGTCTGTATCTGCTCTAGCAACAGGTTTCTCACCTAGCGCTGCATCAAGGACATAATTCTTCTGTGCAGCGCAGTCCACATCATTACTACTATCATCTTTCAACTTTTCTCTAGGAACATATCAAAAATATACAGGAGCTATATCGCGAGCTATTGATCTACAACATAGATATGTAAATACTACCAAGACTAAGTTCATGATAAATTAAGTATAATTAATCAAATTACTTAAGACCTCCCACTTAGATAGACATCCCTCAAGTCATCTAAATGATACGTGATCCCAATCAACTAAACCATGTCCGATCAACACGTGAGATGAAGTAGTCATCAATGGTGAACATCTCTATGTTTATCATATCTACTATATGATTCACGTTCGACCTTTTGTTCTCTAGTGTTCCGAGGCCATGTATGTACATGCCAGGCTCGTCAAGTTTAACCCGAGTATTCTGCATGTGCAAAACTGTCTTGCATCCGTTGTATGTGAACATAGAGTCTATCACACCCGATCATCACATGGTGTCTCAAACGATAAACTGTCGCAATGGTGTATAATTAGGAAGAACACTTATACCTTGAAATTGTAGTTAAGGGATCATCTTATAATGCTACCGCCGTACTAAGCAAAATAAGATGCAGAAAAGATAAACATCACATGCAATCATAATATGTGACATGATATGGCCATCATCATCTTGTGCTTTTGATCTCCATCTCCCAAAGCATCATCATGATCTCCATTGTCACCGGCTCGACACCTTGATCTCCATCGTAGCGTCATGGTTGTCTCGCCAACTACTGCTTCTACAACTACCGCTAATGCATTGTGATAAAGTAAAGCAATTACATGGCATTTGCATTTCATACAATAAAGAGACAACCATAAGGCTCCTGCCGGTTGCCAATAACTTTTACAAAACATGATCATCTCATACAATAATGTATATCACATCATGTCTTGACCATATCACATCACAACATGCCCTGCAAAAACAAGTTAGATGTCCTCTACTTTGTTGTTGCAAGTTTTACATGGCTGCTACGGGCTTCTAGCAAGAACCGTTCTTACCTACGCATCAAAACCACAATGGTGATTTATAAACTTTGTTGTTTTAACCTTCAATAAGGACCGGCCGCAGTCAAATTCGATTCAACTAAAGTGGGAGAAACAGACACCCACCAGCCACCTTTACGCAAAACTAGTGCATGTCTGTCGGTGGAACCTGTGTTATGAATGTGGTCATGTAAGGTTGGTTCGGGCCGCTTCATCCAACAATACTGCCGAATCAAAATAAGACATTGGTGATAAGCAATATGACGATCACCGCACACAACTCTTTTAGTTCTACTCGTGCATATCATCTACACATAGACCTGGCTCGAATGCCACTGTTGGGAAACGTAGCATGCAATTTCATGAAAAAGTCCTACGCTCACGCAAGATCTATCTAGGAGATGTATAGCAACGAGGGGGAGAGTGTGTCTACGTACCCTTGTAGATGGAAAGGGGAAGCATTTGACGACGCAGTTGATGTTGTCAAACTTCTAGCTCCAACCGATCTAACACCGAACGTACGGCACCTCTGAGTTCTGCACACGTTCAGCGCGATGATGCCCCGCGCCTTCTTGATCCAGCAAGGTGTCAAGGAAGTAGATGATTTCCATCAACACGACGGTGTGGTTACAGGGATGGTGAACTGATCCATGTAGGGCTTCGCCTAAGCACCGCGAGAATATGACCCGGGGTGTAAACTGTGGAGGGGGCACCGCACACGGCTAACAATTGATGTTGTGTGTTCTAGGTGCCCCCATCCCCACATATATATAGGTGGGAGGGGAGGAGAGGCAGCCATGGGGTGCCCCAAGTAGGATCCGAATCCTACTTGGGGTTTCCCAAGTGGCGCCCCCCTTCCTTATTTTACCGGAGAGGAAAAGGGGAGGGAGAAGAGAGAAAGGAAGGGGGGCGAACCCCCCTTTTCCTTCCCAATTCAGCCAGCTTCCATAGGGAGGGCGCGCCACCCCTTATGGGCTGGTGTGCTCCCCTCTCATGGCCCATATGGCCCATATATTCCCCTCGGGGGTTCCGGTAACCCCCCGGTACTCCGATAAATGCCCGATACGATCCGGAACACTTCCAGTGTCCGAATACTATCGTCCTATATATCAATCTTTACCTCTCGGACATTTCGAGACTCCTTCTCATGCCCGTGATCTCATTTGGGACTCCGAACAACATTCGGTCACCAAATCACATAACTCATATAATACAATATCGTCATCGAACGTTAAGCGTGCGGACCCTACGGGTTCGAGAACTATGTAGACACAACCGAGACACCTCTATGTTCAATAACCAATAGCGGAACCTGGATGCTCATATTGGTTCCTACATATTCTACAAAGATCTTTATCGGTCGAACCATTATGACAACATACATAATTCCCTTTGTCCATCGGTATATTGCTTGCCCGAGATTCGATCGTCGGTATCTTCATACCTAGTTCAATCTTGTTACTGGCAAGTCTCTTTATTCGTTCCATTATACATCATCTTGTAACTAACTCATTAGTCACTTTGCTTGCAAGGCTTCTTATGATGTGTACTACCGAGAGGGCCCAGAGATACCTCTCCGATACCGTAGTGACAAATCCTAATCTCGATCTATGCCAACCCAACAAACGCCTTCGGAGATACCTGTAGAGCATCTTTATAATCACCCAGTTACATTGTGATGTTTTATAGCACACAAGGTATTCCTCCGGTATCCGGGAGTTGCATAATCTCATAGTCGAAGGAATGTGTATTTGGCATGAAGAAAGCAATAGCAATAAAACTGAACTATCAATATGCTAAGCTAATGGATGGGTATTGTCCATCACATCATTCTCGTAATGATGTGATCCCGTTCATCAAATGACAACACATGTCTATGGTTAGGATACTTAACCATCTTTGATTAACGAGCTAGTCTAGTAGAGGCTTACTAGGGACATGGGGTTTTGTGTATGTATCCACACATGTATCAAGTTTCCGGTTAATACAATTATAGCATGAATAATAAACATTTATCATAATATAAGGAAATATAAAATAACAACTTTATTATTGCCTCTAGGGCATATTTCCTTCAGAAACAATCAAAAATTATAGATATGTTGGAGACGTATCAACATTCCCAAGGTTAATTCCTAATCGTACTCGAGTAGGTTAATGATAAAAACATTTTTTGACGTTGAATGCTACCTAGCATGATTATCATGTGGTCTCTTTTACGGTATAAATATTGAGAAACGATAAAGTAATTGATATCAACATAATAATATCCATGAATACAGGAACATAATCATTATTTTTTCAAAATATATGATGCTCAATGAATGTTATCCCTACTCACTGAATTATGTAAGCATGGCCTCCGCCTTCCGCATTACTATAAATCATGAGCAACCCGATGTCAAAGTAAGAAATTGGATCATACTTTTTAACGCGCTTCAACATTGTCAACTCCACTCAATACGTAAGTATGAGCCATGGACATTAGCACTATGGGTGAAGTAGATTGCAGTGGTAGGATATATAAGGGGAATCAAAAAGGAAGAAAGTCATGCATCAACTCGGCGGATCAATAGGCAATGGAGAGGCCCATCAATGATATCAATGCGAGGAGTAGGGATTGCCACGCAACGGATGCACCGGACTTATAAGTGTACGAAATCTCAACTAAAACTAAGTGGGTGTGCATCCAACTTTCTTGCTCATGAAGACCTTGGGCATTTGAGGAATCCCATAAATGGAACATACAAGCCAAGCTCTATAATGAAAATTCCCACTCGTATATGAGAGTGACAATATGGAGACTCTCTATATGAAGAACATGGTGCTACTCTAAAGCAGAAGTGTGGTAACTCATTAGTCATTTTTTGTTTGGCTCCTTTTTGCATCTTTTTTATGAAGTCCGAAACCTCATCCTCATTCTTTGGAGGAATCATTAGTATCCACCTAGGCATACATGGTCGATATCTGAGGATTGCATCGAGGCGGTAGGATATGTCTTGGAGGATACGTCAAGTCCTCGTTCTTGATCCCACCTAGTCGTACAGCTTCTAGAGTCTTCCTTAATGAGAATGCGGGTCCACTGGGCTAGCACCCCCTAATTCAGGACACCGTTAGCCGAGGACGTAAACATCTCTGTGGCTGGTGCCGCAGTTGATCTGTAGATGAGCCATCGATCCTTCTAGCGATCACACATTGGAACTCTCAATGAAAGCACCAGTGTCGGTGTGAAATCCGGTAGACCTCAGGGTAGGGGGGCCCGAGCTGTGGATCTTGGGTCCGTGGTAACAGGAACAGGGGAGATGATGTTTACTCAGGTTCGGGTCCTCTTGATGGAGGTAATACCCTACGTCCTGCTCTTGTTTATAGTGATGGGAATGTATCGAGTACAGAGTTGATCTACCTCAAGGTCGTAAGCTGTGTTCTAACTCTAGGGCCAGGTGAGTGTAATTGTGATCAGGTCCCCTCTACGGGATAAACCTCTTCACTTATATACACACTTGGTAGGGCTTCTAGTGTTATATGGTTGGTATCCAGATGATCGCATGAAGGCGGTAGAGAATATTTTGGAGTATATGTCAAGTCTTCGGCTGACATAGTCTTGATCTCCTCCAGGCGTGCAGCTTCTGAGTTTTTCTAAATGAGAATGTGAGCCGACGGCCCAGCCCGAGGACTATGCGCCGACTAGGTTAGCACCCCCTAGTCCATGACACCATCACCAAGTCTCCGATCAGGCGGCTCGACAAACATTTTCTGGACTTTTTTTTTGAAATTTTGAAGATATATGCCGAGAGCTCGATGAGTAGCACTCGAAACAAACTTAAGGACGTCATGGAGCCGTTAACCACAAACGTCCTTGCCACATGGCCCATGGGTGCTGCCGGCTCAACACTTAGCATATAGGCCTTTTGCTGAGACATTTTGACTGCTGAGTCTCTTTCACTAGGCTCTCAACAATGGCATGCCTATGTCATGTCCTACTCTTTGCCGAGACCCGCATTTCGCTTAGGCCATCTTTGATTTTTTCGTGAATACGCAAGAGTGCATATCATTTCATTGATAGGAAGGAAGCATACAACAGAGAAAAAGGGGGGTGCGGGCTCGAAGTCTTGTGCACAGAGGCAAGACAAGAAGCCGCGAAGTCTTTTAGAAGATGGGATGCTCAGCCCAAGAACAAATACATCCCTATGCTAACAAAATATTAAGTCCTCGAGCGTCTGCCCTGGCCCAGGTCCTAGCCTCGTCCTGGATAGACGCGAAAAGCCTCGAGATGGAGGGGGTATCGGCGTCAAACACGCATCGGTTGCAGTGTTTCCAGATGGACCATGCTGTGAGCATTGCGAGCGTGGCAAGGCCCTTGCGAAGGCCATAAGGGGATCCAGTTATGGTCGTCGTGCACCAAGGGAGGAAGTCCTCGTCCCCAGACGGAGGGGGTGGTAGCACGCACCCAAGCGAGCACATCATGCCAAATTTGTCGAGAAAATGGGCAACCAATGATGATGTGTTGCATGGTCTGTTGGGGAACGCAGTAATTTCAAAAAAATTCCTATGATCACGCAAGATCTATCTAGGTGATGCATAGCAACGAGAGGGGAGAGTGTGTCCATGTACCCTCGTAGACCGAAAGTGGAAGCGTTAAGTAACGCGGTTGATGTAGTCGAACATCTTTGCGATCCAACCGATCAAGTACCGAACGCACGGCACCTCCGCGATCTGCACACGTTCATCTCGGTGACGTCCCTCGAACTCTAGATCCAGCTAAGGCCAAGGGAGAGTTCCATCAGCACGACGGCGTGGTGATGGTGATGATGAAGCTACCGGCGCAGGGCTTCGCCTAAGCACTACGACAATATGGCCGAGGTGGAAACTGTGGAGGGGGCACCGCACACGGCTAAAGATCAACTTGTGTGTCTTTGGGGGGCTCCCCTCCCCCGTATATAAAGGAGGGAGGGTGGAGGAGGCCGGCCAGTGGAGGAGGTGTGCCATGGGGGGGGGGCAATCCTACTCCAAGTAGGAATCGACCCCCCCCCTTTCCTATTCCAACGAGGAGAAGGGGGAAGGAGGGGGAGGAGAGAAGGAAAGGGGGGCCGACCCCCTAGTCCAATTTGGTTTGGGCTAGGAGGGGGGCACCACACCTTGGCCTGCCTCCTCTCTTCCACCACTTGGCCCACTTGGCCCATTAACCCCCCGGGGGTTCCAGTAACCCCCCCCCATACTCCAAAAAATACCCGATACACCTCGGAACTATTTTGGTGTCCGAATATAGTCTTCCAATATATCAATCTTTATGTCTCTACCATTGATAACCCACAAGTATAGGGGATCACAACAGTTTACGATGGTAGAGTATTCAACCCAAATTTATTGATTCGACACAAGGGGAGCCAAAGAATATTCTCAAGTATTAGCAGTTGAGTTGTCAATTCAACCACACCTGGATAACTTAGTATCTGCAGCAAAGTATTTAGTAGCAAAGTAGTATGGAAGTAACGGTAACAGTGGCAAAAGTAACAGTAGCAGTTTTGTAGTAATTGTAACAGTGGCAACGGCAAAGTAACTAAGTAGAGAGAAATATGTGAAAAGCTCGTAGGCATTGGATCGGTGATGGATAATTATGTCGGATGCGATTCCTCATGTAATAGTTATAACATAGGGTGACACATAACTAGCTCCAGTTCATCAATGTAATGTAGGCATGTATTCCGTATATAGTCATACGTGCTTATGGAAAAGAACTTGCATGACATCTTTTGTCCTACCCTCCCGTAGCAGCGGGGTCCTAATGGAAACTAAGGGATATTAAGGCCTCCTTTTAATAGAGTACCAGAACAAAGCATTAGCACTTAGTGAATACATGAACTCCTCAAACTACGGTCATCACCGGTAAGTATCCCGATTATTGTCACTTCGGGGTTAACAGATCATAACACATAATAGGTGACTATAGACTTGCAAGATAGGATCAAGAACTCACATATATTCATGAAAACATAATAGGTTCAGATCTGAAATCATGGCACTCGGGCCCTAGTGACAAGCATTAAGCATAGCAAAGTCATAGCAACATCAATCTCAGAACATAGTGGATACTAGGGATCAAACCCTAACAAAACTAACTTGATTACACGGTAAATCTCATCCAACCCATCACCGTCCAGCAAGCCTATGATGGAATTACTAACGCACGGCGGTGAGCATCATGAAATTGGTGATGGAGGATGGTTGATGATGATGATGGCGACGAATCCCCCTCTCCGGAGCTCCGAATAGACTCCAGATCAGCCCTCGAGAGAGAGTTTAGGGCTTGGCGGCGGCTCCATATCGTAAAACGTGATGAATCTTTCTCTCTGATTTTTCCTCCGCAAACGTGAATATATGGAGTTGGAGTTGAGGTCGGTGGAGCTTCAGGGGGCCCACGAGGCAAGGGGGCGTGCCCTAGGGGGGCGGCCCCCACCCTCGTGGACAGGGTGTGGGCCCCCTGATGTTGATTCTTTTGCCAATTTTTTTATTAGTTCCAAAATTTTGCTCCGTGGATTTTCAGGTCATTCCAAGAACTTTTATTTCTGCACAAAAATAACAACATGGCAGTTCTGCTGAAAACAACGTCAGTCCGGGTTAGTTCCTATCAAATCATGCAAGTTAGACTCCAAAACAAGGGCAAAAGTGTTTGGAAAAGTAGATACGACGGAGACGTATCAACTCCCCCAAGCTTAAACCTTTTCTTGTCCTCAAGCAATTCAGTTGACAAACTGAAAGTGATAAAGAAAAAAATTTACAAACTCTGTTTGCTCTTGTTGTTGCAAATATGTAAAGCCAACATTCAAGTTTTCAGCAAAGATTATGAACTAACCATATTCACAATAACACTTAGGTCTCATGTTTACTCATATCAATGGCAGAATCAACTAGCGAGCAATAATAATAAATCTCGGATGACAACACTTTCTCAAAATAATCATAATATGATATAACAAGATGGTATCTCTCTAGCCCTTTCTAAGACCGCAAAACATAAATGCAGAGCACCTCTAAAGATCAAGGACTGACTAAACATTCTAATTTATGGTAAAAGAGATCCAGTCATAGTCATACCCAATATAAATTAATAGTAATGCATGCAAATGACATCGGTGCTCTCCCGCGGGTGCTTTTTGATAAGAGGGCAATGACTCAACATAAAAGTAAATAGATAGGCCCTTCGCAGAGGGAAGCATGGATTTACAGAGGTGCCAGAGCTCGATTTTGAAATAGAGATAAATAATATTTTGAGCGGTATACTTTCATTGTCAACATAACAACCAAGAGATCTCGATATCTTCCATGCTACACACATTATAGGTTATTCCCAAACAGAATGGTAAAGTTTATACTCCCCCGCCACCAACAAGCATCAATCCATGGCTTGCCCAAAACAACGGGTGCCTCCAACTAACAACAATCCTGGGGGAGTTTTGTTTGCAATTATTTTGATTTGATTTGAGCATGGGACTGGGCATCCCAGTGACCGAGCATTTTCTCGTGAATGAAGAGCGGAGTCCACTCCTCTTGAGAATAACCCGCCTAACATGGAAGATACAGACAACTCTAGTTGATACATGAGCTGTTCGAGCATACAAAACAGAATATCATTTGAAGGTTTGGAGTTTGGCACATACAAATTTACTTGGAACGGCAGGTAGATACCGCATATAGGAAGGTATGGTGGAATCATATGGAATAACTTTGAGGTTTATGGAGTTTGGATGCACAAGCAGTATTCTCGCTTAGTACAAGTTAAGGCTAGAAAGAGACTGGGAAGCGACCAACTAGAGAGCGACAATAGTCATGAACATGCATTAAAATTAATCAACACTGAGTGCAAGCATGAGTAGGATATAATCCATCATGAGCATAAATATCGTGGAGGCTATGTTGATTTTGTTTCAGCTACATGCGTGAACATGTGCCAAGTCAAGTCACTCGAATCATTCAAAGGAGGATACCACCCTATCATACCACATTACAACCATTTTAATAGCATGTTGGCACGCAAGGTAAACCATTATAAGCTCCTAGCCAATTAAGTATGTCATAAGCAACTATAATCTCTAATTGTCATTGCAAACATGTTCATTCATAATAGGCTAAATCAGGAACGATTAACTAATCATATTTACAAAAACAAGAGAGGTCAAGTTCATATCAGCTTCTCTCATCTCAATCAGTCCATCATATATCGTCATTATTGCCTTTCACTTGCACGACCGAACGGTGGGGATAATAATAATAGTGCACGTGCATTGGACTAAGCTGGAATCTGCAAGCATTCAACTCAAGGGAGAAGACAAGATAATATGGGCTGTTGGTTAAATCAACAATAATGCATATGAGAGCTACTCAACATTTTCATCATGGTCTTCTCCTCTTGACCCCCAAAGAAAAGAAAAGAAGTAAAACTATTTACACGGGAAAGCTCCTAACAAGCAAGAGAAGAACGAGAAATCTTTTTGGGTTTTGTTTTAATTATTACTACTATAGGCATGGAAAGCAAACTAGCTAAAATCTACAACTAATTTTTTGGTTTTTTCTTAAGGTTATTCAAACACACAAGAAGGAAGCTAGAAAAAGAAATTAAACTAGCATGGATAGTACAATGAACAAGTATGAGCACCAACAACTAGAATGGGTGTGTGAACATAAATGTAATGTCGGTGAGAAATACGTACTCCCACAAGCTTAGACTTTTGGCCTAAGTTGGTCTAAGCGCATGGATGGCCTGACGGATATCCAAAGTTGTAACTGGGGTCGTATTGAGATGCAGCAGCCATTGCCTCACGAGCTATAGCCTGGAGGCGAGCTTCCTCTGTCCTCCTCTCATACTCGTTCGCCTCCTCCCTGGTGATAACATATCTTCCTTTTGCCTGATTGTCAAAGAAGGCGGGAGCAGGGAGAGTAATATGGATAGCGCGACGCCTGTCAAAGATTAGTCGATACTGGAGGATTTGTTCATTCCTCTCAAGAAAATTATGATTAACCATGGCATTATAATCTAAATAAGCGGGGGGCAACTCCCTATTATTTTCAAGTGCGGGTATACCAAGATAATTAGCCACACGGGTCGCATAAATCCCTCCAAACAAGTCTCCATCTAAACCATTATTATTCAATCTACGTGCAACAATTGTCCCCAAGTTATATTGTTTATCACCTAATACAACACTCTTGAGAACACTAAGATCCGGGACACACATGTGACAAGCTTCATCTTTACCATTAATGCATCTACCTATGAAGAGAGCAAAATAATGTATAGCAGGAAAATGAATGCTCCCTATTGTAGCTTGTGTTATTTCTCTGGATTCTCCCACAGTGATACTAGCAAGAAAGTCCTTATATTCAGATTTACGGGGTTCATTAACACTGCTCCACTTTGGGAGTTTACAGGCAGTAATAAAATCTTCTAGGTCCATGGTATATGATTTATCATAAAGATCAAACAGGACATTGTGAGAATTGCGCGAAGATGTAAATTTAAACCTTCTCACAAAGGAATCAGTCAAATGGTAGTATTGAGGGCACTTATCTTGCATGATGTCCTCAAGATCAGCATTACGCACATATGCATCAAGTTCATCCTTGATGCCTGCTTTGACCATAAATTCCTCTGACAGCCATTCACAAGGCCGCACGTGAGCTTCACTCGGTGGTTCATCGTCCTGCTCACGTATTGCGAGCCTGGGTCCTTGCTTTCTTGAAGAACCACCTTGGTACATTTCGGACATATTTCTTCCTCTAAAAAATTTCTGAAATTTTTAGTGACTCAAAATAAAAGTGAACCAACTCAACAAAATTGATAGCAACTACTCCCACAAGTGTCTAGAGACTATATCATGCATTAGAACTACTTGGGACCATATAAATTTGACATGCAAGCTCAAGAACATGGTCGCATAGGCAGTAAAAATTTGCAATCAATAAAGCTCTAGAACAAAAACTAATTGGACATGGAGGAGTCACATACCAAAGTACAATCCCCCAAAGCAGTTTTGTGAGTGGAGCTTTGAGCAAGGAGATCGAAAATGGCAGCAAAATGAGCTAGAACTCGTGCTTGAGCTGGATAGTGATTTTTTTGGGAGGAATAAGAAGAGTGTGGGTGCAGGAATAAGTGGAGGGGGCCACTGTGGGCCCACGAGGTAGGGGGCGCGCCCAGGGGGTAGGGCGCACCCTCCACCCTCGTGGCCAGGTGGTAGCTCCCCCCACGGTAATTATTGCACAGTAAATCCTCAAATATTCCCGAAAAAATCATATTAAATTGGCATGGCATTCTGAGGGTTTTTTTCGGGATATTTTTATATTGCACGGATAAGTCAGGAAACAGACAGAAAAATATTATTTTTATATTGCGCCCGTGACCCTCGTGGCCAGGTGCTGGCTCCCCGTGATGTGTTCTCAGTGCTAGATATTCTCAAATATTCCAGAAAAAATCATATTTAATTTGCAGGGCATTTGGAGAGCTTGTATTTTTGGGGTATTTTTTATTGCATGGATAATTCAGTAAACAGACAGAAAACACAATTTTTGCTTTATTTAATCTAAATAACAGAAAGTAAAAGGAGGGTACAGAAGGTTGTGCCTTCTAACTTCATGCATCTCATGCTCATTAAAAGGAATCCACTAACAAGGTTGATCAAGTCTTGTTAACAAACTCATTCCGAATCACATGAAACCGGAGAAATTTCGAATAGCACTAGGTTACCTCAACGGGGATATGCACATCCCCAATAATAAGAATATCATATTTCTCTTGACAGTAGGAAGAGGAAATTCAAAACCTCCAGTAATAATCGATGGGATTTTTCCAATAGAATTGATACTATGGACTTGACGTTGTTTCCTCAGAAAGTGTACTGTATGCTCATTACCATTAACATGAAAAGTGACATTGCCTTTGTTGCAATCAATAACAGCCCCTGTAGTATTCAAAAAGGGTCTACCAAGGATAATCGACATACTATCATCCTCGGGAATATCAAGAATAACAAAGTCCGTTAAGATAGTAACGTTTGCAACCACAACAGGCACATCCTCACAAATACCGACAGGTATAGCAGTTGATTTATCGGTCATTTGCAAAGATATTTCAGTAGGTGTCAACTTATTCAATTCAAGTCTACGATATAAAGAGAGAGGCATAACACTAACACCGGCTCCAAGATCACATAAAGCAGTTTTAACATAGTTTCTTTTAATGGAGCTTGGTATAGTGGGTATTCTTGGATCACCAAGTTTCATCGGTATTCCACCCTTAAAAGTATAATTAGCAAGCATGGTGGAAATTTCAGCTTCCGGTATCTTTCTTTTATTTGTAATAATATCCTTCATGTACTTAGCATAAGAATTCACTTTAAGCATATCAGTCAAACGCATACGCAAAAAGATAGGTCTAATCATTTCAACAAAGCGCTCAAAATCCTCATCATCCTTTTTCTTGGATGGTTTAGGAGGAAGAGGCATGGGTTTCTGAACCCATGGTTCTCTTTCTTTACTGTGCTTCCTAGCAACAAAGTCTCTCTTTTCATAGTGTTGATTCTTTGATTCTGGGTTATCAAGATCAATAGCAGGTTCAATATTTACGTCATTATTATTGCTAGGTTGAGCATCAACATGAACATTATCATTAACATTATCACTAGGTTCATGTTCATCACCAGATTGTGTCTCAGCATCAGAAATAGAAATATCATTGGTATTCTCAGGTGTGTCTACAACAGGTTCACTAGAAGCATGTATAGTCCTATCATTTTGTTCTTATTTTTAGAAGGACTAGGTGCATCAACATTATTTGTCTGAGAATCTTGCTCACTTCTCTTAGGGTGGGCCTCAGGATACAAGGGTTCCTGAGTCATTTTACCCGTTTTAGTTGCTACTCTAACAGCAAAGTCATGTTTATTATTTAATTCATTGAGCAAATCATTCTGAGCTTTAAGCACTTATTCTACTTGAGTGGTAACCATAGAAGCATGTTTACTAATGAGTTTAAGTTCACCCTTAACTCTAGACATATAATCACTCAAGTGTCCAATCATATAAGCATTAATCTTCAATTGTCTACCGACCTAAGCATTAAAGTTTCGTTGTTTAGCCATAAAGTCATCAAATTCATCCAAGCATTGGCTAGAAAACTTAGTAGACTGGATTTCAACATTATCATATCTATAGAGAGAATTTACCTTTACTACCTATGTTGGGTTATCAAGACCATGTATTTCTTCAATAGGTGGTATATTAAGGCCATGTATTTCTTCAACATGAGGTAAATTCTTAACATCTTCAGCTTTAATACCTTTTTCTATCATAGACTTCTTCGCCTCTTGCATATCTTCAGGATTGAGAAATAGAACACCCCTTTTCTTCGGAGTTGGTTTAGGAGTTTTCTTAGGAATTGGCTCGGGAGTTGCCTCAGGAAGTGTCCAATTATTTTCATTAGTCAACATACTATTGAATAGCAATTCAGCTTGATCGACTGTTCTTTCCCTGAAAACACAACTAGAACAACTATACAAGTGGTCTTTCGAAGCATCAGTTAGTCCATTATAAAAGATATCAAGTATTTCATTTTTCTTAAGAGGATGATCAGGCAAAGCATTAATTAACCGGAGAAGCCTCCCCCAAGCTTGTGGGAGACTCTCTTCTTCAATTTGCACAAAATTATATATTTCTCTTAAAGCAGCTTGTTTCTTATGAGCAAGGAAATATTTAGCAGAGAAGTAATAAATCATATCCTGGGGACTACGCAGACGACCAGGATCTAGAGAATTAAACCAAGTTTTAGCATCACCCTTTAATGAGAACAGAAATATCTTAAGGATATAGTGGTAGCGAGATTTCTCATCATTATTGAACAGGGTGGCTATATCATTTAATTTAGTAAGATGTGCCACAACAGTTTCAGATTCATAACCATAAAAAGGATCAGATTCAACCAAAGTAATTATCTCAGGATCAACAGAGAAATCATAATCCTTATCAGTAACAATGATAGGGGAAGTAGCAAAAGCAGGGTCATATTTCATTCTAGCATTTAGAGATTTCTATTTCAGTTTAGCTAATAACTTCTTAAGATCAGATCTATGATTGCAAGCAAGAAAATCTCTAGCAGTTTCGTCATCCATAACATAACCCTCAGGAACAACAGGCAATTCATTTTTAGGGGGAGAACCTTCATCATATTATCATCAACAATATCAGTTTCAAGAATTTCATTCTCTCTAGCCCTAGCAAGTTGTTCGTCAAGAAATTCACCTAATGGCACAGTAGTATCAAGCACAGAAGTAGTTTCATCATGAGTATCATGCATAGTAGAAGTGGCATCATCAATAACATGCGACATATCAGAATTAATAGAAGAAGCAGGTTTAGGTGTCGCAAGTGAGAAAGTCGTGGATTAGGGGGTCCTCGGACAGCCGGACTATATGCTTATGCTGGACTGTTGGACTATGAAGATACAAGACTGAAGACTTTGCCCCATGTCCGGGTAGGACTCTCCTTTGCGTGGAAGGCAAGCTTGGCAATTCGGGTATGTAGATTTCCTTCTCTGTAACCAACTCTGTTGTAACCCTAGCCCCCTCCGGTGTCTATATAAACTGGAGGGTTTAGTCCGTAGGATAAGAACAATCATAATCATAGGATAGCTTCTAGGGTTTAGCCTCTACGATCTCGTGGTAGATCAACTCTTGTAATGCTCATATCATCAAGATCAATCAAGCAGGAAGTAGGGTATTACCTCCGTAGATAGGGCCCAAACTTGGGTAAACATTGTGTCCCCCGCCTCCTGTTACCATTAGCCGTAGACGCACAGTTCGGGACCCCCTACCCGAGATCCGCCGGTTTTGACACCGACATTGGTGCTTTCATTGAGAGTTCCACTATGACGTCGAGAAAAGGTTTGATGGCTCGCCTTGTTATCAAGGACAACATCACCTCTAGGGGAGCCCTGGCTTTAGGCCAAACCCTCCGACTAGGCGGCTTCGTCATGACTGCCCGTTCGGCCGCCGTGCCGACGATGGCATCCCGGGTCAACGAAAACAGCCTCCTCGTCAGGTCGGAAAACGCCGAGAGGATGGATCCAATGGAACTTTCGTCCTTGAACGAGCTCTTGGAGTCGCTATGGACTATGATCGGACTGGGCTTAAACCCGATCAGAGAGAGATTAACTCTCCTCCGGTCACTCTTCCTCTATCTTGAGGATGAACGATGTCCGGATTCCCGAGCTCTCCGAGCCGGATACCAGTTCACGGGAGGACATGACCCAAACTCCGAACTTAGGATCGGACAGCAGGCCAGAAAAATTGGGCAACATCTCGAAACCCGAATAGCCAAGTTCGGAAGTTCCTCTGCCCCTGGGTCTGAGATCGGGTCAGGGTTCGGACTTAAATCCACCCACCGACCCAGATACAAGCGATCTTTCCCAAATTAGACAACAATCCCAAGAGACAGTACTGTAAGTGCATCTAGTGCCACCCATAGTTGGTTTTGGAATATTGACGACAAAGTTGGTTGAGGGACTAATGTGTTTGTGATAATTGCAGGATAACGCAGGTAGTGTCCCTCATTGATTCGGTTTACCAACCAGAGATGACCCCTAAAAATGTATGAAGACATTGAAGACAATGGTGGTATGAGAAGATATTCATATTGAAGACTATGACATGAGAAGACATTGAGTGAAGACTTTGGAGCGTGAAGACTGTGTGGATTCGCTGTTTCATTTTCTTCTTTGTTGAGTCATAGGAACCACCGTACTGTTAAGTGGGGTCCTAGTGAACTAAGTCAGAGTGACTGAAGTGATGCTCAACCCAAATCCTATGTCTTCGAGCGAAGACAATGAGAGCAAATCTTATCCAGAGCTGGATGAGTCAGCTTTGCTTGTAGCCCAAGTAAAGTTGCAGCGTGTGTTTGAAATCGACCGTTGGAACACATGTCGGTTCCTTAGTGACCAGGGTCATTTTGGAAAAATCAGGTCGGGTTGCCTAGTGGCTATAAATAGCCCACCCCCTACACCATAAATTGGTGGCTGCTCAGAGTTTGTGCACGGCTTTTGTCGTTTGAGAGCAACCCACCTCAAGCATTTGAGAGAGAGAAATCCTTGCGAGGACAAAGCCCAAACACCCGAGCCAAAGAGTGTTAGGCATCATCAAGTCTTTACATGCATGTGATCTCAAGACTTATTACACTTGAGGACTGTGAATCCTCCAAATGGTTAGGCATCGCGTTCGAGCATCCAAGAGTCATTGTGGATTGCCGGTGAACGAAGTCTGTGAAGGTTTGGAAGTCTCCTTGAAGACTTACCAGAGTGATTGGGCGAGGACTGGGTGTCCTTAGCTCAAGGGAATAAGGTGAAGACACGGTCTTCGAAAGTTAAATCTCAGCCTCCCTAACCAGACGCATAATTGTCACAAAGAATCGAACTGGTCCAACAAATCCTGTGTCTTCAACAAGCAACTGGTTCTATCTCTTCCATACTTACTTAAGTTTATCTTCATGAAGTCATTGCCTGTCTATGTATCTGTTTGACTTAATTGCTTGACTACTATTGTTGATTGGCTTCATACTATCTTCCAACTTGATCCTTACTACCTGACTGCTATTAGTCCTGTACTTTCACATCATGACATGCGTGACTATGGCCTGTTCAGGGTAGTTTATCTTCCGCTGCATATTAATTAGGTTGTTTCTGTTGTCTGTCTTTGAAACTTCCAAGTTTTGAAGACTTTCATAAAAATCGCCTATTCACCCCCCTCTAGTCGATACTAGCACTTTCAATTGGTATCAGAGCAAGGTACTCCCTTGTTACGTGTGATTTAGTTTAACCACCGAGTTTCAGCTATGTCGATCGCATGGATAATCAAGGTCTCCGCTGCTTGCCCGTGTTCGATGGAACTGAATATCCCTATCGAAGAATAAGATGCGATGCATCTTGAAGCCATTGATGTCGACCTCTGGTATGTCATCAAGAATGGCGTTCCCAAAACTGGTGAAGGTGTCACCCCCACTGATGTCAAGAAGTTCATTCAACTGGACTCTACTACGAAGAACATCATTTGTGGTCATCTGAGCAAAGGACAGTATGGCCGTGTGAGTGCTCTGGAAATGTCAAAGCTAGTCTGGGACTGGCTATCCAAGGTCAACGAAGGCGTTTCAACCCAGCGAGATCAAAGAATCAGTGTTCTTCGCAACCTCTTCAACCGCTTCAAGAGAAACGACAATGAGAATGTCCAGCTCACGCTTGATCGCCTCACCGATATCACAAATGAACTTCAAGATCTTGGCGAATCGAGATTACCAAGCATGAAATCGCTAAGACACTATTGAGATCACTTGACAGCTCCTTTGACACCCTTGCCCTCATGATACAAGAACGCCCTGACTTCAAGACACTCGATCCGTCTGATATACTTGAGAGGCTCAACACACATGAGTTCCAGCTATCTGAGAAAAGAGATATCTATGGTCCAAGCTATGGTCGAACTCGTGCTTTGAAGGCAAAAGTTGTTTCCTCATCTGAAGAAGAATCTGACTGCAGTTCTGAAGATCCTGAAGACATTGGAAGGGAACTTGCTATGCTTGTGAAGAAGTTCCAGAAATTCACAAAGAAGAAAGGTGAGGGAGTCCTGGACTAGGGGGTGTCCGGATAGCCGGACTATCAATATCCGCCGGACTACCGGACTACGAAGATAGAAGATTGAAGACTCCGGCTCGTGTCCGGAAGGTACTTTACTTGGCGTGGAAGGCAAGCATGGCAATACGGATATGTAGATCTCCTACCATTGTAACCGACTCTGTGTAACCCTAGCCTCTCCGTGTCTATATAAACCGGAGGGCTTTAGTCCGTGGGACACAACATTACATCTCAACAATCATACCATAGGCTAGCTTCTAGGGTTTAGCCTCATTGATCTCGTGGTAGATCTACTCTTGTACTACCCATATCATCAATATTAATCAAGCGGACGAGGGTATTACCTCCATCGAGAGGGCCTCAACACAGGTAAAAACATTGTGTCCCTCGCCTCCTGTTACCATCCGCCTAGACGCACGCTCGGGACCCCTACCCGAGATCCGCTGGTTTTGACACCGACGTTGGTGCTTTCATTGAGAGTTCCTCCGTGTCGCCACCGATAGGCTCGATGGCATCTTCAACCTTCAACGCTGCCTGGGTGAGATTTTTCTCCCGCACAGATCTTCGATTCGGCGGCTTTGCATCGCGGACCAATTCTCTTGGCCATCCGGAGCAGATCGAAGCTATGCCCCGCCGTCGAGTCGATTCGAAGCCTAAACTTCACGGCCGACGATCCGCGGAGACTTGATCTTCGACGGACTCGAGCCATACCCGAAGCGCCACAAGACCGCGACGATGGGCATGATCTAGCTCTGCCGCGGACAAGGCTTTGGTGGTCAGACTTGAATCCGCCCGGCTACTTGCGGAGCCGATTGCCCATGACGAGGGTCGGTGGATAGACGCCACCCCGGGCTTCAACATCTACGGCGATGGAGCCAATACCGATTTTGTCCCTTGCGAAACTCATGATCCCGAGGCGCCGGACTCTCGCGGACTCCGAGCCTCCCGCGTCCCGCCAATTAAGCGATTAGGCGCGGTTATGGAATTCACCGCCGCGGACATCTTTCAACACTCGCCTTTTGGCGATATCCTGAATTCCCTGAAGCATCTCTCGCTATCAAGTGAATCCTGGCCGGACTATGGCCAGGACGATTGGAGTTCGGACGACGAAGAAATTCGGAGCCCGCCCACCACCCACTTTGTAGCCACTGTCGAGGATTTAACCGACATGCTAGACTACGACTCCGAGGACGTCGACGCTATGGACGATGATGCCGGAGACGATCAGGACCCAGCGCCCACGGGACACTGGAAGGCCACCTCGTCATACGACGTCTACATGGTGGATACCCCAAAGGAAGGGGATGGCGAAAAAGCAGCGGAGGAAGATTCTTTGAAGAAGCAGCCTAAGCGCCGGGCGTCGGGCGCCGCCTAAATCCCGCCACAACAAGAATGGAGAATCCGCACGGAGACAATAACACTCGGAGAGTGCCGAAGACGATCCCTCCTGCAAGACTCAGCACAGAGGACGCAGGCAAGCCCTCACGATAGGGCGGCGATTTAAGGGGTTGAGGATGATAACTATATGCCTCCCTCCGAAGACGAAGCTAGCCTCAACGATGATGAATTCGTCATACCCGAGGATCCCGTCGAACAAGAGCGCTTCAGTCGCAGGCTCATAGCCACGGCAAATAGCCTAAAGAAAAAGCAGCAACAGCTTCAAGCTGATCAAGATCTGCTAGCCGATCGATGGACCGAGGTCCTCGCGGCCGAAGAGTATAAACTCGAACTCCCCTCCAAAAGTTACCCAAGACGCAAGCTGCTCCCCCGATTAGAGGAGGAAGCATACATACCTTTATCACCAGCGCACGACATGGCTGACCGACCGCCCCGTGGTCGCGACAGAGAGGCATTCAAGGCCCCAGCCAAGACCGTACCCCGACATCGATCCAAGAGTACGAAGCCAAAAGGGAACGCGCCGGACTTGCGAGACATCTTGGAGGACAAAGCAAGGCAATCCAGATCCATCTATGGATCACGTGGGCGCCCTACGACCCACGACGAATACCATCGCGCCGGACATAACGCCGGCCGGGCCGAACACAGCAGACAGCGCTCTCTCGAGCTGCGTCGTGATATTGCTCAATACAGGGGCGCCGCACACCCGTTATGCTTCACTGATGAAGTAATGGATCATCAGATCCCCGAAGGGTTCAAACCCGTGAACATCGAATCTTACGATGGTACAACAGACCCCGCAGTGTGGATCGAAGATTATCTTCTCCACATCCATATGGCCCGCGGCGACGATCTGCACGCCATCAAATATCTCCCACTCAAGCTTAAAGGACCAGCTCGGCATTGGCTTAACAGCCTGCCCGCAGAGTCGATTGGGTGTTGGGAAGACCTGGAGGCCGCGTTCCTTGATAATTCCAAGGTACATACGTGCGACCACCGGATGCCGGCGACCTAAGCCACATTATTCAGCAGCCGACGAATCGCCGATAGTTTCGACACGGTTCTTGACGAAGAAAATCAAATCGCCGACCGTCCGGATGCGGAGGCCCTCGCAGCCTTCAAACACAACATCCGGGACGAATGGCTAGCCCGCACACAGGCAGGAGAAGCCAAATCCATGGCATCCTCACATCATTAATGACCCGCTTTTGCGCGGGAGAGGATAGCTGGCTAGCCCGCAGCAATAATCTCCGCAAAAATTCTGGCAGCCCGGACTCCAAGGACAATCATGGCAGGTCACGTCGAATCAAAAACAAACGCCGTACTAACGGCGACGACAAGGAGGATACGGCAGTCAATGCCGGATTCCGAGGCTCCAAACCCGGTCAACGGAAGAAGCCATTTAAAAGAACAACTCCGGGCCCGTCCAATCTGGACAGAATACTCGACCGCTCATGCCAGATACATGGCACCCCCGAAAAGCCAGCTAATCACACCAATAGAGATTGTTGGGTGTTCAGCAGGCTAGCGTTAATTGCGAACACAATGACAAGGGGCTAAATAGCGACGACGAGGAAGAGACCCGCCGCCCGAACAACAGAGGATGAAGGGTTTCCCCGCAAGTGCGGACGGTGAATATGATTTATGCGACCCATATACCCAAGAGGGAGAGGAAGCGCGACTACGGACGCCTATGTGATGGAGCCACGCCTAAAGTTCAATCCATGGTCCTCCCGTCCGATCACTTTCGATCGACGAGACCATCCGACCAGCATACGCCATGGAGGATTCGCCGATTGGTCCTAGACCCAATCGCCGATGGATTTCACCTCACAAGAGTCCCGATGGACGGCGGTAGCAGCCTGAACCTGCTTTATCGGGACACAAGGCGCAAAATGGGCATAGACCCATCCAGATCAAACCTACTAAGACAACCTTTAAAGGTGTCATCCCAGAGTGGAAGCCAACCTGCATGTGCTCACACACCGAAGTGGTCTTCGGATCCCCGGATAATTTCCGAGTTAAGAGTTAATCTTCGATATAGTCCCGCTCAGTAGCGGCTATCATGCCTTGCTCGGACGCATCGCTTGCAAAATTCAACGCGTGCCGCATTATGCATACCTCAAGCTCAAGATGCCGGGCCTCGTGGAGTCATCACGGTCAATGGGAATACGGAACGCCCCTCCGAACGGAGGAACATACAATGCTCTCGCGCGTAAGTACAGAGCAGCCTTCACGGCAATTCTCTAGTCCGCAACCAAAAGCCGGACACATTAAAACGCTACCGAGAAACAACAACCAAGACCACTGGCGCGATCGAGCATCGCCAGAGTAAGGCGGCCCCAACCCCGCCAGCAAGATGATAACTAGAATAACACTCCGCGTACATCATTACGCTTTGGAGATACCATGGGCGCAGGGGAGGGGCTTAACCACAAGGACCAAAGAGTGCGGCTCAACCACACAAGGGGCTCATGCGATCGCCCCCCTTGGCTTTTGCAACGCCCTCGATGCGGCTATATCTCCCACGTGTCGAAGCACGACTTAGAGGCATAACCGCATTGAAAGCAATGTCGCAAGTGAGGTAATCTTCACACAACCCATGTAATACATAAGGGAAAGAGATACATAGTTGGCTTACAATCGCCACTTCACGCAATTACAGGAATAAAGCATTACATCATCCAGATACAATCAAGGTCCGACTACGGAACCAAAATAAAAGAAGAACCCCAAATGCATAAAGGTCCCCGATCGACCCCAACCGGGCTCCACTATCGATCAACTAGAACGAAACAACACAAAGGGCAAGATCTTCATCGAGCTCCTCCTTGAGCTTGGTTGCGCCACCGCTTTCGGTAACATCGGCACCGCAAACTGGTTTTGAAGTATCCGTGAGCCACGAGGACTCAGCAATCTCGCACCCGCGAGATCAAGACTATTTAAGCTTATGGGTAAGGTAAAGGCATGAGGTGGAGCTGCAGCAAGCGACTAGCATATACGGAGGCTAACATACGCAAATGAGAGCGAGAAGAGAAGGCAAAGCACGGTCGACAAAAGTATGATCAAGAAGTGATCCTATAGCAACCTCGCCAAGCATAACTCCAACATCAGTGTTCACTTCCCGGACTCACGGAAAGAGACCATCACGGTAACACACACGGTTGATGTATTTTAATTAAGGTCAACTTCAGGTTTTCTACAACCGACATTAACAAATTCCCATCTGCCACATAACCGCGGGCACGGCTCTCGAAAGTTTATACCTGCAGGGTGTCCCAACTTAGCCCATGACAAGCTCTCGCGATCATCGAAGGAATAGACCTTCACCCAGACACTCCGATCGACTCGGTATCCCGTACATCAAGACATTTCGACAATGGTAAAACAAGACCAGCAAAGCCTCCCACAGCCGACAAATCCCGATAGGAGCTGCACATATCTCGCTCTCGTGGCACACCGGATGAGCCAGACGTCGGGTTGGCATAGACCCTGGTTGCCCAGGGCGCCGGACATCGCCAAAGTTGGACCAACACTTGAAGGAGCAATGGCCCGGGGTAAATAAAGATGACCCTCGGCTCCGAAACCCAAGGGAAAAAAAGGGCTAGGTGAGGCAAATGGTAAAAGTCAATGTTGGGCCTTGCGGACAAGTTTTATTCAAAGCGAACTGTCGGGGGTCCTATAAATCACCCGACCGCGTAAGGAACGCAAAATCCGGGAACATAACACCGGTATGACGGAAACTAGGGCGGCAAGAGTGGAACAAAACACCAGGCATAAGGCCGAGCCTTCCACCCTTTACCAAATATATAGATGTATTAGTTAAATAAGAGATATTGTGGTATCCCAACAAGTAAACATGTTCCAACAAGGAACAACACCTCCATGTTCCAACAAGGAACAAACTTCAATCTTCACCTGCAACTAACAACGCTATAAGAGGGGCTGAGCAAAGCGGTAACATAGCCAAACAACGGTTTGCATAGGAAAGGTGTCAAAAGTTAGGGGTTTGACATGGCAATTTGGGAGGCTGACAAGCAAATGGTAGGCATCGTAGCATTGGCATAGCAAAAGAGCGAGCAAACTAGCATAGCAAAGATAGTAGTGATTTCGAGGGTATGATCATCTGTCCTGAAATCCCGCAAGGAAGAAGAACGATTCCATGAAGAAGACAAACGGACGAAGTCGAACGGATCCTCACAACTCCGGAACGAAACCGAAGCTAACGAGAGAAGCAACCCGGAAAGAAACAAACACCATAGTAAACAACCATCACATAAACATGGCATGATGCGCAAGCAAGTATGATGCATGTCCGGTTTAATGAAACATGGCATGGCAAAATGCAACAAACTATCTTACAAATTAAGTGGAGCTCAATATGCAACGGAGTTGCATATTGACGGAACACCACATCAATTATTTAGTTCTCTCTGGGTTATGACCAAGACAAGATTAAATGTTGGTTAACATGGCAAGAGGTGAAGCATAAATAAACTAACAATTTAGGCAAGTTTAAGTGAGGCCGGAAACAACAAATAACAATTCCAGAAAATCCCCATGTTATTTAGCAATTTAACGCAAGCAACAATTTTAAACATTTAAATGTTGTTATCATGATGCGGATGACATGCACAAGTTTTATGCAATATTTATGAAAAGGTTGACATGAGCATTTATGAAGCATTTGTCGCCATGGCGAACAAAAAGGGTGCCACGGCGATTTAAACAAAAAGGGTGCCACGGCGGCGAAAGGAAATGGTGCCACGGCAACATATCCGAAAATGATGCCACGGCAACATATCGGTTTCGTACTCATGGAGATACCGAGCAAAAGGAAACGTATGGATGCGAGGAACGTGCAAGATGGTGGGGTGATCCCGACTACCGGGTTCCCACGGTCGGTGGCATGGCAAAAGAGGGCGTCGAAGGACAATTCGACCACGGTGCAAAACTCGAGCATCTCATACAACCAAGCATGCATTCGTTCACGGGCGATCGTCATCTCGTTATACCTTTGAAGCGAGCATTTCGGGCGGAACGCGTTTCGTAGAGGAAGTAGAGGAAGTAGTCGTTCTCGGGCGTCGAGGGAAGTAGTTGTTCTTGCAGCGGTCGAGTGGAAGGAGTTGTACTCATGTCGTAGTGGGAAGTAGTGGTACGCGGCGGCGGCGGTAGTGGAAGTAGACGTCGCGCTCACGCTACACGGTCTTTGGTGACGGTCGCCGTACATGGTGTCGGTACTTGGCGATTCCAGGATGTAGAAGTACTTGACGGTCCCATGTAGTCGCACACTTGTCGAGAGGAACTTGACGATCTACGTGTGTAGTCGTATCGGCGTTACATGTAGTCGAACTTGAGGTGCTCTGGCGCCGGACTTGCAGCGTTGGACAGAACCATGGCGAGGTTCAGCAGCTACCCCACGCCCATGACGAAAAACGGCTCGGGCAGGGAGTCGGGCAAGCAAGCGGGGGCGGCGAAGAACGGTGGTCGGCGTCGCCTTGGTGCGCAGCAGCAGGGGGAGGCAACTCCTGCTCGGAGAGGTACGGCGAGAGAAACCGCGTGGAGGCGCTGGCGAACGCGGAGGAGCTTGGGCGCGGACGGCGCCCCTGGGCGCAGAGGAGGCTGGGGCACGCGCGGCAGAGTAGACGAGCTCTGGTCGAAGCGGGAGCTCGGCGAGGCAGCGCAAAAGGAGCAGAGCCGGCGGCGGCGCTGACGCGCCGGGTCGGCACCGGCGGAAGATTGCGGCGGCGGGCGCACCGTGACGGGCAGGACGGAGACGGCGGCGCGGCAGCGAAGCGCACGGCGGACGGCAGGAGGCGAAGCGCCGGGCGGCGCGGGCCTGTGGCCGACGGGCGCGGGTGGCGGAGGGTCGCATGAGGGCGCGGGCGGCGGGCAGCTCCGGGCAGGAGGCGGTGACGGGTCGCGAGGCGGATGGCGAGCCTGGCTCGAGCAGTAAGGGTTCAAGGCCATGGGAGGAAGGGGCGAGGCAGGAGGAGCACGGCGCGGGCGAACTTGGAGCAGAGGGAGAGATGGCGGCGTGGAAAACGGTGAGGGAATCGCGCGAGGTGAGAGGCGAGAGGGAGATGGGGATCGGGCGCTGGCGGCGCGAGGGAGGAGATGAGGGAGAGATCGAGCAGGGGGATCGGGGGCTTGGGTGTGCGTGAGCGGCGCTCAGAGGGAGCGAGGGGAGGAAGAGAGATGCGTGGGATCGGGCTAGGGTTTAGGAGGGTTAGGTGGGCCGGCTGGTTAGGTGGGCTGGTGCCTTAGGAGCTGATGGGCCTTAGAGGCCGGCTGGGTTGCTCCTCTTTTTTTTCCTTTTTCGTTTTTCTTCAGACAGAAAACAAAAGGAAAACCAGAGGGGGAAAAAGAAGAGGATCTAGAGAAATATAAAAATATTCTCATGATCCTGAGCATGCTCACTATTTAATAAAATTAGTTTGGAGATTTATAAAGGACGTAAAATAATTCAAGTTTGAATTAAATTCAAACTTGAACCATTTTAAACCTTAACCAAAACAATTCCAAAAGAGATGAAATTTGGAAGAGAGGCTAGGTACACGGTGTTAGAATTTTGGGGAAAAGATGAGCATTTTTGGTGGAGGCAAAGTGGCACTTGCAAGAACGTAAGAAAAGGGAAGGAGGAGAAGTGAAGGTGCAATGGTTTGAAGAGGTGACAAGGGTACGACAAGATGCTCATGGAAACAACATGAATGACAAATGCAACATGGCAAGCACGAGGCTATACTTGATATGACCCAGATGCAACACAAGATGGCATGATGACATGATGCAATGCAAAAATAAAACAAATCACACGACAAAACTCGAATAGCTGGAAGGCATCTCAAGCTCCGGTCTTGGGGCGCATAACACTCCACCACTATGAGAGGATCTCGTCCCGAGATCTAGAATGGCACCGGAGAGAAACGGAAGAGGAAGAGAGGAGGTAAAACTGAGTTGCTTCTTTGATGAACGAGTGAAACCACGAACCTTGAGAGGTTTAAAAGTTGTAAGAATGAACATAACAGAGTTGAACACAATTGAGAGCACTGCGGTAGAACAAATAGAAACAAGGAACACCATGTGAACCTTCGAGGTTGCAAGGCTATTGATGACGAGTACAATGGACAAGAAATAATTGAGACCACTGTGGTTAAAACAAGATGACGGAGGAAGAATTCGGGCAGCACTCCGGTGAAAGAAGAAGGAAAACTTGATAGGATGAAAAGAACTTGAAGAGATGACACAACACTCTAGATAAATGGATAAGCATGAAAAGAACACGATCCTCGCAATCCGAGATGATTAGAGAAAAGAGCAACATCACAATGCCTCCGGAAGAAATGAAAGAATGGAATGGAATGAACGGAGGGAAACAATATCTTGAAAGAGCACGCTTACAAGAAATGCTAGAACGGAGTTGTTGGAAAACCAACAACGAAAGGAATAAGCTTGTAGTGGGCTTATGGAAAACATCTCAACACTTGAGGTGAAATTCTGCCACTAACGAAAAACAATTGCTTGTTTGAGATTAACGAAGAGATGAAAGCTTGTTCCATCAAGATGGAAAAGAGATAACTTGGGTCATTAATAAGCACCAAAATAGCATCATTCCTTAGGGAAGGCTTTAGGTGAAATATGACACAAGATAACTCCAACGAAGAAGTTGATTGGTCGAAAAGATCTCTTGAACGAAGAGAAAAGATGGATTTAGAATACCTCATTCTTGACAACATGTGAATCATGATATGAACTCAAATTATCAAGAATGACATAATACCACCTTGAATGATACGGTTGAAAGAATTGCACTTCGGAATGCAAGATGAAGAATACTTGAACTCCTCAAAACAAAACATGTGTTGAGCACCATGTTTATTTTAGAGTAAAGCTTGGCGGATCATAACTTCGAGAGAAATCTTGAAGAACAAATGAAGAATGAAAAGAATCCTTGACGAACCATCATGTAGAACCTCCATGAAGAACTCCGGTAAACAAAAGGAATGAAAAGAAAGAGAAATTGAAAACACAAGGTGAATCCTTGCAATGATTTAGATGGATCTCCGCGATAATTAGAGCTTGGAACTCCGGGAAAAAGAAAAGATGAAACAAATGAAACCGAGAATTTTAAGGGCCTCCGGGATAAAGAATTAATCACTTGGATGAAACAAAAATAAGAATTATGTTATGCGTATCCTTCACCAATTAAATTGATGACAATCAACGGATTTGGCATACTACTTATTTTCGTAGCAAGGATTAAAAGAGATATATCAAAACTTGAGAAGGTCTTCAACGAACCACCGGTAGGATTCGGAAAGAACGAATTAATTGATATGATGAACAAGGAAGAGAGATCTTGAAGGAACCACCGTAAGAATTGAAAATGATCGAAGTAGGGGTGCATCACCGGTAAGAATTAGCAAATGAACGAAGGTGCTTGAGACAAATTAGATACATGAGAACAAAGAGATCAAGAACTGATTAGAGGATATTCGATTGATGCACCGGCAAGATAGGAGAATGATAACTGACAGCTGAGAATGAATAAACCTGAATTGATGAACTCCGGATGACAAACTGAGAAGAATCTTGAATATCTCCTGATGGGTGAAAAAGATTCTCACAATCGAAAACAATTGTGAGAGGATGGCAACAAGCTAGCACCATGAATCTTGAAGAGAATAGAGCAAGATTAAAGAGAAACTCTTCTTCGGTCTTCAAATGATGAGAATGACAACGAGAAACACCACCAAGAATTATTAAGGCACACCGGAAGAATCAAAAGCGAAGAGATTGAGCCAACTATGAAAAGAATTTGAAAGATCTTGGAGAAAAGCATTTGACTGATGATAGCTCATCTTACGTCGAACTTGGAGAAGAATTTGAGAATAACTCCGAAAAGAATCAGAAGAGTCAGGTAAGATCCTGGGAAAAGACCTGTGGGTTAGGGCCCACTCAAAAGAACACCGTTGAAAAGATTTAAAAGAGATGTTGCACCGGTTGAATTAAATGACTTGAATGAGATACCAATCTCGAAAGAGCTTGAACGAATGCAGAGTGGAAACACGAATCTTCGAGATATCTTGAGCACTCCGGAATAACAAATAGCGAGAAGTAGAATGATAATGAGGTGCACCGGTATGAGAAGACATTGAAATGAGGAAAAAGGTATGATCAACAAAACTTGACTTGAATCCACCGGAGAAGAGAAAGGAATGAGGAATGACGAACTAGTAGAACATCTTCTTGAGAACCACCGGGTAAGAACATTGATGGAAAAGAATGGAGAAACTTCACATGAATAAATGGATACTTGGTAAAAAAAATCTTAGTCCTTGAGGAAAAAGGGTGGGTGGGCGGGAAAAACAAAGGCAACTTGGAGACGGATGAAACAAACACCGTTGAGAAAACTTAGAATTGATCTTGCGGATGTTGAAATGATCGGATCCATTTGAAGAGAAGCACATCGGTTGAAGAGGATTGACATGACAATTTCGATTGTCGAGAAGGATTGGTATTCACATCGAGTATGAGAACACCATTTCGAAAGGTATGGAATCAACACTTGACATTGAAGCAACTCAATACCACAACTCAAAACAAAACAAAGGACTGGCTTGCGAGATAAGCCGAACAAACATATGATAGAGATTTCATCCGGTTTCGTGGTGGGGCCTACACGGGCTCAATCAGACAGCACCATCATGTACAAGGTAGTGCACATGACATACTGAAGCGCCCCAGTCGGCATAGCCAAGGACTCTTTAAGACACAACGAGACCATCAGAAACCAACCGTGAATAGGCGGACCACTAGATGTCGAACCCCAATTTCATATCATACATCCGTTGGAAAGATATCCTAAGAGCTACTTGAATTCCCACCTATGAAACTCCCAAAACTTTGTGGTTATGCAATCTGGTGTTGGGGATACAGGGGAGCAATATATCTCACCCAAACTAACAATCCCTACATCCAGCTGTATCCATCCGTCAACACATAACCAAGAAACCTTCGGAAATCGTCTACCTCAACCTTCGAGAAGCATCCGTTATACGAGTCATGGCAATACTCCCGTACTCACCTCAAGATCTTGGGTTAGCGGGTTTTCTCACCAACAACTGCATAAAAGAGATTTTCGATGTCGGCGCATTAAACTCGTGTATTCCGAATCTGCAACGATAAAATTATGACGACAACACCTCGAGCACAACTCCCGTGACACCGCCACAACCCCTAAATGTCGAGGCAACCAAGACAATGTTGTCATCATAAAACCATCGAACGATTCCAAGATACCCGCGTGATCCTAAAAATTTTTTAGTGAAATTTGAGAAGATAAGAGTCAAAACTCTACGCCGATACCTCACCGTAAGGTCGAAGGACCGGGAGTAAAAATAATTCCTAACTCTCCGATATATATAATCCTAAATGACTCAAAACATTTTTCTAGACACAACTCGGCCGCTAAAAACGATCAAGCAGTGGGGCTCCTAAGGTCGGGGAAGGCTCTGATTACCAACTTGTAACGCCCTCGATGCGGCTATATCTCCCACGTGTCGGAGCACGACTTAGAGGCATAACCGCATTGAAAGCAATGTCGCAAGTGAGGTAATCTTCACACAACCCATGTAATACATAAGGGAAAGAGATACATAGTTGGCTTACAATCGCCACTTCACACAATTACATGAATAAAGCATTACATCATCCAGATACAATCAAGGTCCGACTACGGAACCAAAATAAAAGAAGAACCCCAAATGCGAAAGGTCCCCGATCGACCCTAACCGGGCTCCACTCTCGATCAACTAGAACGAAACAACACAAAGGGCAAGATCTTCATCGAGCTCCTCCTTGAGCTTGGTTGCGCCACCGCCGGTAACATCGGCACCGCAAACTGGTTTTGAAGTATCCGTGAGCCACGAGGACTCAGCAATCTCGCACCCGCGAGATCAAGACTATTTAAGCTTATGGGTAAGGTAAAGGCATGAGGTGGAGCTGCAGCAAGCGACTAGCATATACGGAGGCTAACATACGCAAATGAGAGCGAGAAGAGAAGGCAAAGCACGGTCGACAAAAGTATGATCAAGAAGTGATCCTATAGCAACCTCGCCAAGCATAACTCCAACATCAGTGTTCACTTCCCGGACTCCGCGAAAGAGACCATCACGGTAACACACACGGTTGATGTATTTTAATTAAGGTCAACTTCAGGTTTTCTACAACCGACATTAACAAATTCCCATCTGCCACATAACCATGCGGGCACGGCTCTCGAAAGTTTATACCTGCAGGGTGTCCCAACTTAGCCCATGACAAGCTCTCGCGATCATCGAAGGAATAGACCTTCACCCAGACACTCCGATCGACTCGGTATCCCGACATCAAGACATTTCGACAATGGTAAAACAAGACCAGCAAAGCCTCCGCACGTGCCGACAAATCCCGATAGGAGCTGCACATATCTCGCTCGTGGCACACCGGATGAGCCGACGTCGGGTTGGCATAGACCCTGGTTGCCCGGGGCGCCGGACATCGCGAGTTGGACCAACACTCGAAGGAGCACCGCCCGGGGGTAAAATAAAGATGACCCTCGGCTCCGGAAACCCAAGGGAAAAAAAAAGGGCTAGGTGAGGCAAATGGTAAAAGTCAATGTTGGGCCTTGCTGGACAAGTTTTATTCAAAGCGAACTGTCGGGGGTCCCATAAATCACCCGACCGCGTAAGGAACGCAAAATCCGGGAACATAACACCGGTATGACGGAAACTAGGGCGGCAAGAGTGGAACAAAACACCAGGCATAAGGCCGAGCCTTCCACCCTTTACCAAATATATAGATGTATTAGTTAAATAAGAGATATTGTGATATCCCAACTAGTAAACATGTTCCAACAAGGAACAACACCTCCATGTTCCAACAAGGAACAAACTTCAATCTTCACCTGCAACTAACAACGCTATAAGAGGGGCTGAGCAAAGCGGTAACATAGCCAAACAACGGTTTGCATAGGAAAGGTGTCAAAAGTTAGGGGTTTGACATGGCAATTTGGGAGGCTGACAAGCAAATGGTAGGCATCGTAGCATTGGCATAGCAAAAGAGCGAGCAAACTAGCATAGCAAAGATAGTAGTGATTTCGAGGGTATGATCATCTTGCCTGAAATCCCGCAAGGAAGAAGAACGATTCCATGAAGAAGACAAACGGACGAAGTCGAACGGATCCTCACAACTCCGGAACGAAACCGAAGCTAACGAGAGAAGCAACCCGGAAAGAAACAAACACCATAGTAAACAACCATCACATAAACATGGCATGATGCGCAAGCAAGTATGATGCATGTCCGGTTTAATGAAACATGGCATGGCAAATGCAACAAACTATCTTACAAATTAAGTGGAGCTCAATATGCAACGGAGTTGCATATTGACTGAACACCACATCAATTATTTAGTTCTCTCTGGGTTATGACCAAGACAAGATTAAATGTTGGTTAACATGGCAAGAGGTGAAGCATAAATAAACTAACAATTTAGGCAAGTTTAAGTGAGGCCGGAAACAACAAATAACAATTCCAGAAAATCCCCATGTTATTTAGCAATTTAACGCAAGCAACAATTTTAAACATTTAAATGTTGTTATCATGATGCGGATGACATGCACAAGTTTTATGCAATATTTATGAAAAGGTTGACATGAGCATTTATGAAGCATTTGTCGCCATGGCGGAACAAAAAGGGTGCCACGGCGACGAAACAAAAAAGGTGCCACGGCGGCGAAAAGGAAATGGTGCCACGGCAACATATCCGAAAATGATGCCACGGCAACATATCGGTTTCGGTACTCATGGAGATACCGGAGCAAAAGGAAACGTGCGGATGCGAGGAACGTGCAAGATGGTGGGGTGATCCCGACTACCGGGTTCCCACGGGTCGGTGGCATGGCAAAAGAGGGGCGTCGCAAGGACAATTCGACCACGGTGCAAAACTCGAGAATCTCATACAACCAAGCATCCATTCGTTCACGGGCGATCGTCATCTCGTTATACCTTTGAAGCGAGCATTTCGGGCGGAACACGTTTCGTAGAGGAAGTAGAGGAAGTAGTCGTTCTCGGGCGTCGAGGGAAGTAGTTGTTCTTGCAGCGGTCGTAGTGGAAGGAGTTGTACTCATGTCGTAGTGGGAAGTAGTGGTACGCGGCGGCGGCGGTAGTGGAAGTAGACGTTCGCTCACGCTACACGGTCTTTGGTGACGGTCGCCGCACATGGTGTCGGTACTTGGCGATTCCGGGATGTAGAAGTACTTGACGTGTCCCATGTAGTCGTACACTTGTCGAGAGGAACTTGACGATCACGTGTGTAGTCGCACTCGGCGTTACATGTAGTCGAACTTGAGGTGCTCCTGGCGTCGGACTTGCAGCGTTGGACAGAACCATGGCGAGGTTCAGCAGCTACCCCACGTCCATGACGAAAAACGAAGCTCGGGCAGGGAGTCGAAGCAGCAAGCAGGGGCGGCGAAGAACGAAGTGGTCGGCGTCGGCCTTGGCGCGCAGCAGGGGAGGCAACTCCTGCTCGGAGAGGTACGGCGAGAGAAACCGCGTGGAGGCGCGAAGGAAGGCGGAGGAGCTTGGGCGCGGGACGGCGTCCTGGGGCGCAGAGGAGGCTGGGGCACGCGGCAGGAGTAGACGAGCTCCTGGTCGAGCGGGGAGCTCGGGCGAGGCAGCGGCAGAAGGAGCACAGCCGGCGGCGGCGCTGGACGCGGCCGGGGTCGGCACCGGTGGAAGATTGCGGCGGCGGGCGCACCGGTGACGGGCAGGACGGAGACGGCGGGCGGCAGCGAAGCGGCACGGCGGACGGCAGGGAGGCGAAGCGCCGGGCGGCGCGGGCTGTGGCCGACGGCGGCGGTGGCGGAGGGTCGCGTGGAGGGCGCGGGGCGGCGAAGCAGCTCCGGCGGCAGGAGGCGGTGACGGGGTCGCGAGGCGGATGGCGAGCTCGGCTCGAGCAGAAGGGTTCGGGCGCTGCGGGGAGGAAGGGGCGAGGCAGAGGAGGAGCACGGGCGCGGCGAACTTGGAGCAGAGGGAGAGATGGCGGCGTGGAAAACGGTGAGGGAATCGCGCGAGGTGAGAGGCGAGAGGGAGATGGGGATCAGGCACTGGCGGCGCGAGGGAGGACACGAGGGAGAGATCGAGCAGGGGGATCGGGGGCTTGGGTGTGCGTGAGCGGCGCTCAGAGGGAGCGAGGGGAGGAAGAGAGATGCGTGGGATCGGGCTAGGGTTTAGGAGGGTTAGGTGGGCCGGCTGGTTAGGTGGGCTGGTGCCTTAGGAGCTGATGGGCCTTAGAGGCCGGCTGGGCTGCTCCTCTTTTTTTTTCCTTTTTCGTTTTTTGTTCAGACAGAAAACAAAAGGAAAACCAGAGGGGGAAAAAGAAGAGGATCTAGAGAAATATAAAAATATTCTCATGATCCTGAGCATGCTCACTATTTAATAAAATTAGTTTGGAGATTTATAAAGGACGTAAAATAATTCAAGTTTGAATTAAATTCAAACTTGAACCATTTTAAACCTTAACCAAAACAATTCCAAAAGAGATGAAATTTGGCAGAGAGGCTAGGTACACGGTGTTAGAATTTTGGGGAAAAGATGAGCATTTTTGGTGGAGGCAAAGTGGCACTTGCAAGAACGTAAGAAAAGGGAAGGAGGAGAAGTGAAGGTGCAATGGTTTGAAGAGGTGACAAGGGTACGCACAAGATGCTCATGGAAACAACATGAATGACAAAATGCAACATGGCAAGCACGGGGCTATACTTGATATGACCCAGATGCAACACAAGATGGCATGATGACATGATGCAATGCAAAAATAAAACAAATCACACGACAAAACTCGGAATAGCTGGAAGGCATCTGAAGCTCCGGTCTTGGAGCGTTACAGCTTTGTTTTTATCTTTTCTTCTTTTGCATACACAGACTCCGCTAACTGTAAGCCTGTCCCGACGGCGAACTTGCGAATTCAAGATACAACAATCGTGGATTAAAGAAGGCTGCATTTAACACTCGTGTGGTCTCCAAGCATGAGCACTAAATTTACTTACATACACCAAGTCTGCAGCTTATCCTCGAGGGGACATGTTAATTTAGTCCAAACACCTTGCTTACAAGACTGTTTGTATCACCGCTTTATTAGCGACCTTCTTTCATAAATAACGCAGCACTCCCTTTTGCAAGTCTATTACCTTTTATGGCAATTATGTTATCCTTTACAAATGTTCACTATATGACATATTGCACCAGATATTTTGGTACGGCCGAATACACCAGGGCTTCGCTTTCCCCATATTACGGTGTGATTAAGTCCTAACACTTTCACAAGTGCGGCACCTCAACTTATAGCATTATATGAATCAGCTCAATCATGTCTTGGGTCAATAGTTGGGTTTGCCTGGCCCTATGTTTTGGTACCTTACGCCCGCCCGGCCGGCTAAGGTAGCACTAGGAGAACCATCGCGATTGCGCCCGGTTGAGCCGGTTAACGCCTCGAGAGAAAGCTAAAACTGACTGGCATGATAAGGCGAGAGACTGGTCGCTGTTCAAGAGGTCTTTTCGGGTCCCTAAAGACTCATGCCGCTTCGAGCGAAGTTCCGGATGATGTCCAACGAAGGCGTGGATAGCGCCCCGGATTCGGTCTTCCGAATACCAGGGGCTTCGCCAAAATTTAAAATTATAGAATTCTATGGCTAAGTGAGAGTGTTCAAGCATTATAAGTCCGGTCGCCTTGTTCGTCGTGTTGAGCGCCTCCCTAGATGGACACAAAGATGGGAACAAGAGTGCTCAAGTTCATCACCGAACACCCCAAAGACTCGTGGCTTGGGGGCTGAAGCCAACGACTTGCCATCTCTCGATTTAAAAACGGCCGCATGTAAGGTAATATTTTAAATTCAACAAAGCATTGCTCATGGCACATATAAACGGTTTTCGGCGCAGATAATAAACACACAATGAAGTTCACTCAAGGATTACATTATAGGGGCACTCATCCGCGATATCGCTGGCTCCCTTCAGACAACTTTATAATATCGCCCGGCGTCAGACAAGGTTCCTTGCCCGGGCGGCGGATTTGTGAGAAGCTTCTCATCCAGCTTGCCCCATTGCACCTTTATGCGGCCAAGGGCTCGACGAAGCGCCTTCAATGCAAAGCGGATCGCTGATCACATCCAGCCTCGGCGCGCGATCAACTAGCCGCCAGACTAGGCCAAAGTAGCTGCCGGCATGGCCTGCCCGGCCACACCGGACCGTGAGGCCCTTCATGGCCTCCTCACTACCTTAGGAGTTCGACCAGCCGCTTCACCGGTCGCTTGGGGGCACTGGATGGCCGCCTCAACAGATCGAGACCGAAGACCTTCTCCGCTGAGCTCCCTCCTCGCCACGATAGAACGCAGCGGCATCGACGCGACTACGCGCAGATCCGCAAATGCCCCGAGAGCTCCGACCGGGTAAGTATCCGTAATTTACATTAACATGCTTGCTCGCATGAAAAACGCCTTACCCGCTGCTATCTTCTTCATGTCCTCTATTTCCATATGGGCCCTCCGGGCCTCGGCCTTGGCAGATTTGGCACTTTCGACACCGAGGCAAGCTCGACTCGAAGTCTTGAGTCACGCCCAAACTCTCATGCTTTTTCATGAGAGCCCGGAGCTCTTGCCGAACTTCCGCCACCAGCGCCGCTTGCTTTTCTCGCCAGTCCGCTCTGTGGCAGATTATGCTCGCCACGGAACGGCATCCTTCGTGGCTGCCACCTCGTTAGTGGCCCCCAGACGCATATATTATCCTTGTTAATCTTGTTTGCAACCAAAACCCTTTTCTCAGAAGGTGCATATTTAAAGTGGTGTTATTCACCTTCTTTTTCCTTGAGCTGCCTCTTGGCATGGCCGAGCTCTTGCTCCGACCGCTCAAGGTCCTTCTTCAGCCTCGACCTCCGGCTGTTAATGCGCGGCAGAGGTCAACAACAGCAGCTTGCAAGCCCATATTGACATATTTTAGAAACCCTGCACAGATATCTTGTTAAAGATCCTTAGTCCGCTTTTCTTTCCGAACAATGGACTAAGAATCAGGGGCTACTGTCTATATTACTTAATTTTAACCTTCTTACCTCAAAGCCTGTTAGAAGGCTGTTGCAGGCTTCAGTCAGCCCGCCCTTGGCGAGCTGAACCTTCTCAATCACCGCACTCATGAGAGTGCGGTGTTCTTCCTCGATGGAGGCGCCTTTGAGCGCCTCCAGTAGGTTGTCCGGTGCCTCCGGTTGGACGGAGGCCGCCGACGTCACGGTCCTGCCCCTCTTTCGAGGGGGCTGCTTGCCGGACCCTGGAACCGCCGCGGGTTCCGGAGTAGAGTCCGGCACATAGTCCGGGGCTGCCTGACGGCGCCCGAGCCTCCTCCGGCGCGTCCCCTCAGGATTCCGCCTCGCCGTCCTCGGCGCGTGGGGTAGAGGCAATGATGGAATTTACATCCGACGGCGCCAACGACCCGCTCATCGAGTCAGGAAAGTCGTCACCGGCCGGACTAGAGAAACAATGCGGCATTAGAAGGATACTGCGTGACATACTATAATACGGCGTATTAATGATCCGGATATTTACGATCTTGCGGACGCCGGCCCTTGAGGTTATTTTTCCTCGCCAACACCGATGTTGGCGAAATTGTCCGGGGATAGTTCTCCCCTCTGACCCTTCGGCCGCCCCGATTGGGGAGGCCTTCCTCTTCTTCTCTCGCTCCTCCGGGAGAGAGTACTCCTCCTCCTCGTCGTCTTCGGGGGAGGAGTCCTCCTCGTCGTCGTCAGACGCTTGATTGCGGGAACTCTTTCGAGTCCCCACGGCCACCTTCTTGGCCTTCTTCTCCGGCACCACGTACGGTGCCGGAACTAGCAGCCTTGCTAAATGGGCATTCACTGGTTCCTCTGGCATGGGAGCCGGACTGATAAGCAGCTCAGCCTTCTCCATCCATTCCTGTCAAAGGAAGAGGCAGGTTAAAAACCTCGCTAGAGTCAATCTAAATTACTACAAGTGTCCCGTAATGGGGTCGAATCACTTACCCCGCCGACGGAGATCGCAGCTGAATCATGGTCTTCGGTCGCGGATCTTGCGATCGGGCGCTCTTGAACAGCACCTCCGTGCACCTTCAGACGTTGTGTCAAGAGCCCGCCAACGCCCGGTGCTGTTTGGATTAAACTCCCACAGATTAAATGCCCTTTCTTGGCATGGGAGAATCCACCGAGGAGCATGATCTCGACCACGCCGACGAGCCGGAGCCCATTGCTCACCAGCTTCTTGATGCAGTTCAAGTCCGTCGCCTCCACCGGGTCACCCCACCGCAAGCCCTTCTCTTTCTAGGAGGTGAGCTGCGGGGATTCCAGATCTAAATTCGGTGCCGCCGCCATGTAGGCTCGCGCGCTCGGTGATATAGAACCACCCCGATTGCCACCCTTGATGGAGTCCACGAAGGTCCCTTCTAGCCAAGGGACGCCGGGCAACTTACCCAACATAGCGCCCAAGATTCCGCTTATGCCCCTTCACAACCTTCGCTTGACGTTGAAGGTCTTGAGCCACTGAGCCAAAGTGGGGCTGATGCGAGAAAGGCCTCGCACACGACGATAAACGCCGAGATGTTGAGGACGAAATTCGGCGCCAGATCGTGGAAATCCAGGCCGTAGTAGAACATGATCCCCCGGACGAATGGATGGAGCGGAAAGCCCAGTCCGTGGAGGAAGTGGGGAAGGAAAACAACCCTCTCGTGAGGTCCTGGGGTAGGAACGAGCTGCCCCGCGTCGGGCAGCCGATGCGCGATGTTTCCGGAAAGGTATCCGGCGTCGCGCAGCTTGGTGATGTCCTCCTCCTTGGCGGTGGAGGCCATCCATTTGCCTCCCCCTCCGGACATGTTCGGAGAAGGGTCAAGGCGGAATGCGCGAGCTTGAGCGTTGGAGCTTGGGTTCGCAGGGATAGATGAGCAAAGGAGGAAGAAGGCGTAGGTGAGAAGGTAAATCCTTATCCCTTATATATAGGCGGACAAAACTATGCGTCCCTCACCGACCTAGTAAAACTCGCTTATCTCCCAAGCGCCACCATCAATGGCGCGGTTGGGTTACCCACGCACGTATTGATGAGAATCCCGAAAAAAGGGGAACACGATCTCTGCTTCGACATGACGTGCCAAGGAAACCGCTTTGCTAAACGTGCCGAAGTGGTACAGTAATTCAAACAAGGGCTTGGTGCCGGTGTGATGTCATGCCGCATAATACGTCAGCAGATTGGATCGGTGTATATGTTTTATTCTCTCTACGTTTGGAATGTGGAAACTATTATGCAGAGCCGGACACTATCCTGGTGTTCATTATCTTCTCCGAATTATTCAATGGAGGAACCCGCCTTGCAATGCCGAACATTATGTACGCCGGACTTATCGTCATTGAAGACTGGTTCAGGGGCTACTGAGGGAGTCCTGGACTAGGGGGTGTCCGGATAGCCGGACTATCAATATCCGCCGGACTACCAGACTACGAAGATAGAAGATTGAAGACTCCGGCTCGTGTCTGGAAGGTACTTTACTTGGCGTGGAAGGCAAGCATGGCAATACGGATATGTAGATCTCCTACCATTGTAACCGACTCTGTGTAACCCTAGCCTCTCCGGTGTCTATATAAACAGGAGGGCTTTAGTCCGTAGGACACAACATTACATCTCAACAATCATACCATAGGCTAGCTTCTAGGGTTTAGCCTCATTGGTCTCGTGGTAGATCTACTCTTTTACTACCCATATCATCAATATTAATCAAGCAGGACGTAGGGTATTACCTCCATCGAGAGGGCCTGAACCTGGGTAAAAACATTGTGTCCTCGCCTCCTGTTACCATCCGCCTAGACGCACAGTTCGGGACCCCCTACCCGAGATCCGCCGGTTTTGACACCGACAAAAGGCTTCAGAAAGTCTTCACGATCTAGCTCAAGGAATGATGAAGCTTCCACTCATGATCACAAGAAGAGAACCTGCCACAAGTGCAAGAAACCTGGTCACTACATATCTGAGTGTCCACGGTGGGACAATGAGAAGAAGAAGAAGAAAAGCAAGGAATATGATTCTAATGACAAGAAGAAGAAGAAATTCTCAAAGTCTTCTAAATCTTCTTCCAAGTCTTCATCATACAAGAAGAGCTCATCTGGTGAGGCTCGTGCCTTTGTTGGCAAGGAAATGGATTCAGAGGAGGAGTCTACTTCAGAGGAGGCGGAGGTGGAGTTTGGAGAGGAGTCTGACCTTAGCGTTGCAAGCCTGGCTCTGGCCACTGCTTATGTTGCCAAGTCCATCTTCAACACTGAAGATAATGACTTCCACACCAACGCTGAAGCTAATGACGAAGACGATCCTACTCCCACCTACTGCTACATGGCACGTGGTGCCAAGGTAAATTCATGCGATGCTTACTTTCAAATTTCAAGTGAAGATGACTCTGATTGTGAATCCAAACCCAGCTACAAAACTCTTGCTAAAATTGCAACTGAACAACAAAAGGCTATGGAACATACTCAGAAACTGTTAGACAAAAGCGATGACCTGTTGACGCTGAAATGACACGCTCACGCCCTTAGTTGATGACATAAAAATCTTCATGCTAAGTACCAAGAACTTGAAGGTCGCCATGAATCGCTCTCAACAACTTATGAAAGGCTCTCCTATGATTATCTTCAAAGGAAACAAGAGCTTGAGAAATTGAAAGCGGCTCATGAAGATCTTCAAAAGGTGAATGAGTTACTCGCTACCAATGATCGGTTCCGCCAGAACGATTTGAACCACCATGTCAAAAATGCATTGAGCGTGATAGCGCTACATCTCATTCTCGAATGTTCCATCGCTGCTATCGTTTCATTGTCTTCACCTACTAATGTGGTCACTAACCCCTCAAGGAGGATACCACTGCTGTTGTCGATGAAAATGCTATGTTGAAGACACTTTGCTTGAAACAGGATGTACAAAAGTTTGAAGGACATCGACTCTCTCGCGATGTCCTCAAAAGCGATTCTCGAACCGAAACCCTAGGAAAGAGGGTGTTGGGTCTGAAAGGAAAATGAATGTTGAAGGCTCAGACAGCTTGAGCAGACCCCAAAACCACATGGGTTGTCGCAAAAGGGACCTTCAGAGATCCATCTACCTTATCCGCTTTACCGTGCTAATCCTATTATCATTGATGAATCCTTTGATGCAAACTATAAACTGTTCAAAAATCAGAATGGTGAAGTGTTTGCTAGGTACACTGGTACTAACTGCAGGAATGGATCACCTATGAGGAAAATATGGGTACCTAAGCGGTACATTGAGAGTCTTCCTGTGAATGTCGTCATGACACCACCAAGGAAGAAGACAAACCCCAGACCTATGGCTTCATATGGCCCAAAGACTTCATACAGATACAGGACTCACATGAGTCACCCTAACACCAATGTTTTGTAGGGAAATCATGCTCAGACTTATGAATATGAGCGTGAATCTTCGAACTGCTATGTTCATAGGACTAAGAACTTTTCTGCTTATTCATATGAGTATCATTCATCTCCTACAAGGCTATTTGCTAGGGCTTCAAAGCCAAAATTCTCAGATGCTGCACTTAGACTCATTGCTTCTAAGCCCCCACTAAAAATGTGGGTGGCGAAGAAGAACTAACTCTCTTTGCGTAAAATGGTCTCCACCAAAGAATCAATGGCGTCCGATACTATTGTTGGGGACCTAAAACTCATTGAGGACGATGCTAAAATATCATTCTATATGCTTCACATCTAAATTGCATATCACCATACTATGTCCTAACTTTGATATGAGATGTGACTGTCCCTATATGTATCAAATGCATATGCTTCACAACACTTGTGTGAAGCCTATCCTCCTAATCGCATCAGAGGGCACATCACCAAAAGCTTCGAATGGATTATGGACAAGGATGCACAAATCATATGACTGGTGATCAAGTCTTCTCATGGACTCAACCTTACGCCCATCCGACAAGAGTCACATCACATTTGTTGACACCGGTAAAAGCAAAGTATTGGGTCTAGGTAGAGTTGCAATCTCAAAGGATCAACACATGGATAAAGTGATGCTTGTTGAATCCTTGGTTTCAACTTAATGTCCGCCTCAATGCTTTGTGACTTGAACATGATTGTGATATTTGGCAAATATCGTTGTCTTGTACTAATGGAATCTGACAAATCTCTAGTCTTTGAAGGGTATCGAAAAGATGATCTGTACATGGTAGATTTCTCAGCAGGTCCACAGCTTGCCGTTTGTCTTCTCACAAAAGCTTCAGAATGCTGGCTCTAGCATCGAAGGCTGGGACATGTCGGCATGAGGAACTTACACTCACTCGTCAAGAAGAAGCATGTCATAGGTATCGAGGATGTCAAGTTCAAGAAGGATCATCTGTGTGGTGCCTGTGAAGCTGGAAAGATGACAAGGGCAAAGCACCCATCGAAGACAATCATGACAACATCTCAACCCTTCGAGCTGTTACACATGGACTTATTTGGACCCACACACTACTCCACCCTCACAACAACTGTGTGTCTCTATGGCTTCGTCATTGTTGATGACTACTCAAGATACACATGGGTTCATATAATTCTGTACAAGACTGAAGTGCAGGATGTCTTCAGGCGCTCCGCAACTCGAGCAATGAACAACTATGGTGTGAAGATCAAGCACATCAGAAGTGACAATGGCACTGAATTCAAGAACACTGGACTTGATTTGTATCTGGATACAATGGGAATCACTCATGAGTTCTCTGCTCCATACACACCTCAGCAAAATGGCATTGTTGAGCGCAAGAACAGAACTCTCATTGAAATGGCTCAAACAGTGCTAGATAAGTACAAGACACCAAAAAAGTTTTGGCCTGAAGCTATTGATACAACATGTCACATCATTAACCGTGTATACATTCATAAGCTTCTGAACAAAACATCATATGAGCTGCTTATCGGCAAGAAGCCAAACGCCGCCATTTCTTGAGTATTTGGAGCAAGATGCTGGATAAAGGATCCCCATCACAAGTCAAAATTTGCACCTAAGTCTCACGAAGGCTTCATGCTTGGCTTTGGAAAGGATTCACACTCCTACAGAGTCTTCAACCTTTTTCTCTACAAAATCATTGAAACTGTGGATGTGAAATTTGATGAAACCAATGGTTCACAGAGAGAGATTCTGCCAAGTACACTGGATGAAGCTCCTTCAAATGAGGCAATCAAGCTGATGGGAACTAGTGAAATCATGCCCTCTGAAGCACAGCCTGAAGAGGAACTTATCATCTCTGCACCAAATCAACCTGAAGACAATGCTCAGACCGAAGACAATCCTCACGATGATGACAATGATCAGCCAGAGCAAAATCTTCGTCCTGTTCATCCCCGTGTCGCAAATGAAGTTCAAATAGAGAGGATAATTGACAACATCAATGCACCTGGTCCGCTCACTCGATCAAGAGCAACACAGCTAGCAAACTTCTGTGGGCAGTTTTCATTTGTATCAATAACAGAACCCAAGAAAGTTGCTGAAGCTTTTATGGAACCTGAATGGATTCAAGCCATGCAAGAAGAACTTCAACAGTTCAAGCTAAATAATGTCTGGGAACTTGTCAAGCGACCTGATCCTCGCAAGCATAACATTATTGGAACAAAATGGATATATCGAAACAAGCAAGATGAGCATGGTCAAGTCGTCGTAAACAAAGCACGCCTTGTGGCTCAAGGATACACCCAAGTGGAAGGAATTGACTTCGATGAAACATTTGCTCTGTTGCTGGGCTTGAAGCCATTCGCATACCGCTAGCCTATGCTAATCACCACAATATCTTGCTATATCAAATGGATGTAAAGAGTGCATTTCTCAATGGCAAGATTGAAGAAGAAGTATATGTCGACAACCACCGGCTTTGAAGATCCAAAACATCCCGATATGGTGTACAAGCTAAACAAGGCAATCAGATGGCCTCAAACAAGCCCCTCGCGCCTGGTATGATACAATCAAAGACTTCCTGAAGAGCAAAGGCTTCAAACCTGGATCCCTCGATCCCACTCTCTTCACGAAGACATATGATGGTGAACTGTTTGTGTGCCAAATATATGTGGATGACATTATTTTCGGATGCACCAACCAGAAGTACAGTGATAAGTTTGGGTACATGATGCAAGAGCAATATCAAATGTCCATGATGGGTGAGCTGAAGTTCTTCCTTGGTCTTCAAATTCGTCAGCAGAGGAATGGCATCTTCATATCTCAAGAGAAATACCTCAAAGACTGTCTGAAGAAGTTTGGAATGGAAGACTGCAAGGGCTATACGACGCCAATGCCAGCCAAGCACCATCTTGGTCCTGACGACAATGGTAAAGAGTTCGATCAAAAGGTATACCGCTCCATGATTGGTTCTTTGATTTATTTACGTGCATCTAGGCCAGATATTATGCTTAGTGTTTGCATGTGTGCTTGGTACCAAGCGGCACCAAAGGAATCGCATCACTTAGCTGTGAAGCGAATTCTTCGATATTTGGCTTACACCCCAACACTCGGATTATGGTATCCCAAGGGCTCAAGGTTCGATTTGGTTGGATTCTCTGATGCTGATTATGCTGGTGACAAGGTGGATCGCAAGTCTACATCCGCACATGCCATTTTCTTGGTCGATCACTTGTCCGTTGGTCTTCAAAAGCGTAACTGTATCACTCTCAATCTGCTGAATCTGAATACATTGCTCTTTGGATCCTTTTGTGGTCACTTCTATGGATGAAGCAAACTCTCAAGGATTATGGCATCAACTCGACACAAGTACCTCTCTTCTGCGACAACGAGAGTGCCATCAAAATAGCCAACAATCCAGTCCAACACTCAAGACAAAGCACATTGAAATTGGCCATCACTTTCTCGTGAGATCATGTTATGAAGAAAGATATCGATATCATTCACGCCAAAACCGATGAGTAATCGCGATATCTTCACAAAGCCCTTGGATGAGAAAAGGTTTTGCAAGTTACGGTGTGAGCTAAATATCTTGGAATCCTCTAATGTCCTGTGATCAGGCACACATCCTAACACTTATGCATGTTGATGTCTTAGATGTGCAACACACAAAGTAATGTATATCTTCAATCAATGAAGATTTACACTCTGAGTGTGAATACATTAACATGGAATTTGACTTCGGAGCGCCACGATAATTGTGCGCCGTGTCTGGGTCTAATACTTCCTATACGGTGGGTAACGCCACCACCAACTTTTCTTCTTTGAAGTGTTTCATTCAAGGCGTTATATTGCAATGACTTTGCATTTGGTTTGTCTTCAATTTCAATTTGTCTTCATGACTTTCTACACTATGATGATTTGATTGCTTTCGATATATATATATATATATATATATATATATATATATATATATATATATACTAGTGTTCTGTCCTCTACAAAGATTCACTTATAGCTATGTCTTCAAGATTGGATCCTTTTGCACTAAGTGAATGTGATCGGACCCTAATCTCTATGCTCTCTATCTCAATTCTATCTATCCAAATCATATGCATTCTGTTGAAACTGTCAATGTCTTCTATGCGCCCTAGTCGTGAGAAGGCACGAGACAAACATTAAATCTGTTTTAATGGCTTATCTTTATCGTTGAAATCCGGAGAAGCCGAACAACTCTCCGACATGCTCGGCGGGCGTGGGAACGTGGGACAACCCCGGTGTGTTGCATGCTTGCCACGCACTTCTCGATATGAACCGGCAGGGCACCAAAGATAATTGCGCCTGCTCTCACCTACTTATAAATACCTGTCCCCCTGCGGTAAAGAAATACTTCTTCCACCTCTCCACCTCCGTCAAAACCCTAGCGCCACCGCTAGCTCAAGACGACGCCGGCGACGAAGCGCTTAGCTGCCGTGACTTCTCCGACGCCGTCCTCACGCCGGTCACGGACATCGTCCTCTTCGCCATCGCCGTAGGTGTCCTCCGTCGCCAAGTTAGGGCACGGTGGGCTGAACAGCTCGGTCTCCTATTCTTCTCCATCTAGCAGTTCTTCATGCGGTAATTATAACTCTATTTTTACCACCTTTTTGATCTTCAAGATTCATCCTATTTACCGAAAGTAGTTTCTGTCCACTCAAAGCTAGATCTATTTCATCTGCATCTCATACTGCCTAGTCGATTCACTTAGATTTCTACTAGCTTGATTCCTCACTTGTACTTATTCACGGATTGGTACAAATCTGGAACAAACTCATCTATATAAGTGAATGTCTTCGCAACATGAGGTCAATGTCTTCAAACTGATTTATCTTCAAAATCTTCTGAGAATGGATATGACCTCTTCCCTTCCTCGCATTCTAATGTTTGTCACGGTACATGTCCGTGGAGAATCCTTGGTTCTCATAGTCTGGCATTCGTTTGCGGAATACTTGCAGCACCATATAAATTCTCCTGAAGCCAGTTCCTGTCTGACGAGCAAACGCAGACCTCTAAAGCCTTTGAACGTACTGAAGCCTTTCAGCTTGAAGTTCATGGCAACAGAGAAATCAACAAGGAAGGGTGGCAGACAGCGCAGAAGTGGCACATCTAGAGATCTGCCTGATGACTTAGGGAACTGTACAAGATAGATCCAGAAAAAAATTATCATCAGAGGAAGACGCGAACCCAATGGATTCGACGCTATTGGGCTGAGGAGTGGTTCAAGTACAGATTTGTGACAAAGGAATATGCCGAGAAGCATGCCATCAAGAGCCCATGGGGTGATATCCTCTATCGAGGGCTTCAACCCAAGAGCCGAGCTAAAGCCATTAAACAAGGCTTCTATCCATGCATGGTCCATGGGCCACAGCCAGCAAACGCAGATCCCACTTCACTTCTATGGTGTCGTGAAGATTCGCTCATCAAACGCAACTATCAGTTTGTTGTGGCTTCGGCCAAGGAGAACAAGAAGTCCTTGGGTTTGGACTTCAATCCAGGTCCCTCTGCTCCTCGTGCTGATGGCTCCCGTGAAGCTAATCCCAATGTCATTGGCACCTATGCCAACCTTGACGGCCTCATCACCTATATCATGGTCCAAGGCGCCAGAGTAGATCATTCTGACGATGGTGCTGACTCTGATGAAGCACCTGCTCCTCCACCTCCAAAGCCACAGAAGCAAAAGAAGTCAAAGGCTTCAACCTCAGCTGCAAAGCCCCCGCTGAAGACTTTGCATGCGAAGCCACTGGCCACTACACCTCCTGAAGCCAGTGTGCAGTCTGAAGATCTGTCCCGTGTCTCCAAGAGAACGGACAAGAAGAAGCAACTTGTTAGACCATCTGATCAGCGAGCCTTGACTCCTGCTGCAATTCTGCGTGAAGAACCCATTGATCTATCAAGTGATGAAGATCTTGCGGATGATGCCCTTGAGCAGCTGATCAAGAGCAAAGAAGAAGCAGAAATCTTCAGCAACCTGCCTCTGTTTGATGTGGCCATCATTCACAATTTCATTGATGAGTGGTTCGACACCCCCAACGTCAGCTTGGAAGATTTACAGCTCCCAATTGGCCTCAGTGTCGCCTTCAATGGCGCCATTGCTTCGAGCTAGCTCTTGCTCAACAGATCGCTGAGCTCAAAACAAGATTGATTTTGAGAAGGCTCAATTCAAGAAGCATGTGGCCAATCTGAGTGTTCAAGACGTCCGAAACTTCAAGGTCATGCTCCATGAGCTTAAAGAAGCTTTTCTGATGAAGCGCCAAGAAGCTCAGGGCTCTCGAGAACGCATGAAGCTTTTGGCTGATAAGTGTGTGCTTGCCTACAATGAGGCTGAGTAGCGCAAGTCCCTTGGCCGTCCAGGCATTGACCCCAGGATGGCCGCAAAGAGGAAGAAGAAGCACCCTGAACAGCCTGAGCCTTCAAGCCAAGAAGCCCCTCGCATTATCTTCCCGAGCAGCATGACTGGCTCGAAGCCAAAGGTCACCACAACCGCTTCAGAACGGAAGAAGACAAAGGCTGCTGAGGCTGATGCCCGAAAGAGAAAGCATGCAGAAGCTTCTGATGCCACTCCCTCCAAGAAGAAGTGCAAGACCAAGAAGACTAGGGCTGCTTCCACAGAGCCCTTAGTCGTTGAACCTATTTCCGTTGTTCGCCCTGTGTCTATTCATAAAGAAAGAAGGATGGTTGTCCATGAGCCTGCTACCACAGAGGCTCAAGCGACTGAAGATATTCCAGCAACTGAACCCAACGCTGCTGAAGAAATTGGTCAAGATGACAATGTAAATGATGATGAAGTTCTTCCTCAGATCGAACATCAAGTGGTATCATCGCCTGTTCGTACGAACAGCGAAATCATCAGCATTGGTCATCCATTGACGCCAATTGCACACGATGCTTCGTGGGCTGATCACCCACAACAACAACAAGACTCCCCCAGAACTCCCCAACAACAACAAACTACACCCTCAGTGCAAGAAGAGGATGAGGACTTTCAGGCTCACCCAACTCCATCTCCCAACCTGAAGCCAGCTCTTCGCAGGCTTGGCAGAGGACAAAGGCCTGAAGTCCCTCTGTCGAGCGTTCCTGAAGGAGAAGTGCAACGTTCACCTGTTGCACGGCAAGTATTGTCTGAACCAGCTCCAACAGTGAACATCTCCATGTCTGAAGCACATGCTGCTGAAGACATCCCGACTGCATCAGCCGAAGAAAAAGAAGAAGAAGTATGTGTACCAACTCCCCCTGCTACTGAAGAAGAAGAAGTTCGTGTCCCAACTCCCCCTGTGATTGAAGAAGAAGCCGTTCATGATCTGAACGTGCCTGTGCCCGACCCTCCTGCTCGTCAAGAGGAGGTTGAAGATGTTGAGGCTGCCACCACCAATGCTAATGAAGCCAATGACGTGGTCATGGCTGACGCCAATGTGGAGCCTGCACCAACCACTGTGCCTGAAGCAAATGTGGCCACTGCCGCACCTGAAGTCAGTGAGAATGTTGCGCCTGACACCAATGAGGAGGCTGCACCTAACGTAAATATGACAACTGCTCCTGAAGCACCTGTTGTATAGCCTGAACCCTCTGATGTTGCCCCTGCTCCTGTTCTGCCTCCAAGGCCTCACACTATTGAGCAAGCATACGATCACGGTCAGCTTGTCACTGTCCGATGGCCTGTTCTGGTGCCTCCGCCTGCTGCCTCCGGCCCCCAATTTGACTATCATGTTGAGCATCGGCCTCCGGTCCAGAAGCCAAAGCCCAGGTTGCCAAGGTTTCCAGGTACTGCCAACTCGCCAGGATCATTCAATGCCAATGGCTTCAAGAGCCACAATACCTTCTTTGACAAATACCAAGAACCCCTACTCCAAGCCAAGGATTTCATCGATCGGTTCGAGCTATCCGCAGCAAGCTTATTACTCCTTGTGTGCTATATGATCAAGGGCGATTTTCCTCATATGCGCCTTTGATTCTCGGGCTATTGCTGGATCAAGCGTGCTTGGAAGAAGCCTGGATCGCTTTCGTGATGCTTTGGTTCCGCTCCATTTTGTGACAGATAAGGAACATTGGAATGAAGAGCTAGTGCTTCAATTCTATGCCACTCTGCACATTCGCGGCTACAACAGAGACATCAAGACATGGGTTCTCGAGTGGATGACTGGCAATGTTCATCATGAAGCCAAAGCTATGGACATCATCGAGCTTACTGGGCTAGCCACTCCTGGAGAACTCTATGAGCCTAATCGTCAGCTACACCGCAATCTTTGTGGGAGAGCATCTTTCATAAGCCTGAACCTAATATGAGCCAGATGCTGAGCATGATGAAGCCTTTGCCATCTGATGCTGAGTATCCCACACATTTCTTTGTTGAAGACCTTGAGTATCTGCCGCGCACCATATATCACATCATCAGGCGAACTCTATGGCCAGTCAAGGGACACTCATCATCGGCCAAGCTTGAAGGAGCCATGAAGACATTGGTCTTTGTAGGATCGGAAGTATGTCTAGAGGGGGGGTGATTAGACTACTTGACAACTTAAAAGTTTAGCCTTTTGATTAGGGCAAGTTTTTAGCAAGTTCACAATGATGACCAAGTCAAGTATCACCCTACACATGCAATTCTAGAGTAGTGGCAGCGGAAAGTAAATTGCACATGTAGTAAGTAAGAGGTGGAGAAGAGCAAACGCAATTTGGAGACACGGAGATTTTTCTCGTGGTTCCGATAGGTGGTGCTATCGTCAATCCACGTTGATGGAGACTTCAACCCACGGAGGGTAACGGCTGCGAGAGTCCACGGAGGGATCCACCCACGAAGGGTCCACGAAGAAGCAACCTTGTCTATGCCATCATGGCCTACGCCCACGGAGGACTAGCCTTACTCGGGGTAGATCTTCACGAAGTAGGCGATCTCCTTGCCCTTACAAACTTCTTGGTTCAACTCCACATCTTGACGGAGGCTCCCAAGCGACACCTAACCAATCTAGGAGGCACCACCTCCAAAAGGTAATAGATGGTGTTGGTGATGATGAACTCCTTGCTCTTGTGCTTCAAATGATAATCTCCCCAACACTCAACTCTCCTCACCGATTTGGCTGTGGTGGAAGAAAGGATTGAGTGGAAAGCAACTTGGGAAGGCTAGAAATCAAGTTTCATATGGTGGGAGTGGAGCAACTTGATCTCAACACAAGGGTAGGTAGTTTTCTTCTCAGAAATGTAAGATAGGAGTGGTAGTTCTTTCTGATGGCTCTCTCCACGAATGAAGAGGAGGTGGAGGGGTATTTATAGCCTCCACACAAAATCCAACCGTTACACACATTTGACCAATCTCGGTCAGACCGAAGTTGACAACTCGGTGAGACCGAAAGTTCAAATCTTGTGAACGTTGGGATTTTCGGTGGGACCGAAAATACAATCTCGGTGAGTCCGATTCTTCCAAAGACTAGGGTTTGCCAATCTCGGTGGGACCGACTTTCTCATCTCGGTGACACCGATTTGAGTACAGAATGTTACAGAAGCTTGGCAACACCAATTTCGGTATGACCGAGTTTGGAATCGGAAAATCCGAAATTCTAGGGTTTGGGTGTATGGCTGAGGTGGTTCATCTCGGTGTGACTGAGTTTATGGAATCGGTGGGACCGAGATTACTTATGGGTTTATGTTGGAATGAAAGATTGCTGATAGTTTGAGAGATAAATCACTAAGCACTTAGAGCAACCAGATCATCATCATAACCTCATCCCCTTTTAATAGTATTGGCTTTCCTATGGACTCAATGTGATCTTGGATCACTAAACCAAAAATAGAGCCTTGAGCTTTTGCCAATGTTTTCCTTAGCATTTTGAGGGTCCACATCATCACCATTGCCATACCCATATCAATGAACTTTCTGAAATATTCTCAAGAAATAATTAGTTCAATGATATATATGTTGTTATTAATTACCAAAACCACCTGGGGATTAGTTGCACTTTCAATCTCCCCCTTTTTGGTAATTGATGACAACATATAGATCAAAGCTTCGAAAAATGATATAATCAATGAATAACATCGTCGGTTTGAGAAGTATGTGATAAGCAAGAGCTCCCCCTAAATTTGTGCATTATTTAAGATTTGCGTTTGAATGCAAATGCACAATCGATTAGGATCATGGGTCACTCTTCCATGTCACATACATCTTGGTGGAGCGCACAAAATGATAAGAATGAATACCATGCACCCAATCACCAAGACATGAGTAAGTGATCATACAAGATATGAATAGAATATGATAAGCATTAAGCACACATTAAGCATAGTATGATCAAGCACTCATCAAGATAGAGCAAACGTAGTATCAAACACACGAAATGTATCTCAAGGAAAACCGCAAACGAAAGAGCAAAAACGAGCACACTCTCTCTCGAAGTCCTATGATCTATACAATTTCTCCCCTTTGGCAACAAGTTACCAAAAGTTCGAAGGTATAGAGCTAATCGTCACTAGGGACTCTGCGGGCGGCTCTGTCTGCGTCGATGGAGTGGAGATAGCTGCATCTGCAAAAGCTTCTGAAGTCTGTGGAGCTGGAGGAGTGGATACCGGGCTGGTCTTTGGGCCGATGGAGCTGTAGGAGGTGCCGATGTAGTAGCCACAGGGTCATCCATCGAATAGCAGCTGATCTGGGCTTTGTGGGCACTGCAGCAGGGCTGCTCATAGTCATCTGGACTAGATCATCTTCCATCTCCTTCATGAGCTCTGCCTTCTCCTCTTCGCTTCCTCGATGTCCGCCTCAAGCTTGTTGACGGTGACTGCACTTGATCGACTTGACATCCAGAGCATGGAACTTGTCTTCAACTATCCTCTCAAGACTCTCCCGAGACTGCACTATGCTGGCCAGCGTGGCTCAATTCTCTCGAGTGGCTTCAAGAAGTTGTTCTCCAACGCTCTTGGGCTTTCTTCTGCTTCCTTCTCGGCTTTAGCTTGTTTGGCAGCTTCAGACTTAGCGTGTCCTTCAACAGATGTGGGAGCATCCTCGGTCATCACAACTTCATTATCTTCATGTTCAGCTGCTGCGGTGGCAAGTGGGGTCTATCCAACAGTAGATGTCCGTGCCAAACTTGGCATTAATGAGCATCTGAATATGCGGAGCAAACCCACACGACCTCTTCAGTCTGCTGCATTGTCCTCTTGATAGTCTCTACTATCGTGTCCATCACCTTAAAAGGTGCCTTCGATCTAGAATGTGCAGCATGTTGATAGAATAGCCTCTTATCATGCGGTGGTCTCGACTTGGGCATCAAAGTATGCCTCGTAATGGTGTTAGTGGTTGGGAGACCTGCTCAAGATGATAAACTGATCCAAGCTTCCATATCTCAACATCCTTGTCGGTACCTCATTGTACATGTTCTTCATAGACTCGTGATTCTTCTTTGGAATGCCATAGACATCAACATCATCATCCCTTGATATTTGGTGCATTCAGAATGCTCTCCATTCCTCAACAGTTGAAGAGAATCTCGTCTTACATCATCCATACAATTCGCCATCTGGATAGAAATGTGCGGTGGCATAGAACGCATGATCATTTCATCATTCCAAGCGGTCAATTTCGACCAACGAACTCGCAACTCCACATGTGGTGAAACTCTCATGCACATGTGGGAAGTAGTCTCTGTGCTCTTCACTTTGTCGATGTATTCCCGATCTACATATCTGTGTCAAGAACAATTGGTTTCTTGTCCATGAGCACTGCCTCATAGAAATCTTGTTGCTCTCGTGTGGAACCTAGAGTCAACAGCTGTCCTTCTCCTGGTGGCATATGGATCAACTTGCCTCCATAGCCCGAGACCTTTGTCCTTCCTTTCCTTCATATTTTCAGCTCGAGGATGAGCATCATTATGAACTGGCGGTTTACATGAAGCTTGAAAAAACATGTGCCTCTTCATCAGATTCAGCAGGTGGCACGTTGTCCTTCTTCTTCTCTGAAGCAGGTATATTTCTCACAGTTCTCTTTGGCTTGGCAGCAGGTTTGGCTTGGGCTGCCTTTGCTGGAGCTGATGGCTTAGATTTTGTGGGTTCTCCTGCCCTGATGGCATCTCCCATCAACTTTTGCTTCTGAGGAGGCCGGGGTGCTTCCTCATCAGAATTCCTCTTCTTCCTGGCCCTGGTGGCAGCAGCAGGCAATCCACTTGGGGTGCTCCTCTCTCCATCATCTGAAAAACTGCTTGCTTCAGACTTGTGGATCGCCTGGAATCTCAACTGGTGATTCAGACTGTTACAGCTGTCACTTGCATCGTATATGACCGACAACCCGTGAATAGAATAGGTATAGGCAGAATAGAAGAGTTATCACAAACTGCAGAGGATTTTGCAAAAAGAATGAGTTCAAACTTGAGTTTTAGGTTTTCACCAGAATGCATTTCGGTCTAACCGAGTCTAAAATTCGGTGAATCCGAAGTGTCTAAACCTAACCGTACACACCACTTTCGGTTGGACCGAAATGGGTTTCGGTCTAGCCGAGAGCACTAGGGTTTCACTAAATACTCACTTCGGTCTTACCGATTTGCACAACTTCGGTTTAACCGAAAAGTGCGAGGTAATGGCCAGAGGCCAAATCGGTCAGTCCGAGAATGTAGAATCGGTCACACCGAGATGTGTTCGGCGGAAACCTAACCCTAAAATTTTCACTCGAATTTTGTTCTATGATCTAATCTGCTGGACAGGAAGATTTCAAACTTGGCAAGAAGCTAGGCAAGACCTATCGTGCATTGAATCAGAGGTTGAAGCACGAGAGGGATGAAACTCACCCAATCTGGTGGAGCTTCACTATGGCGGCAATGGCGCGATGAGATTGCCCGTTGACGGCGATGGAGACCAGCGGAGGGCGCCAGACAACGGCGGAGACGATCCGGAGACCACGGCGACAAAGAAGGGTTTGAGGCGAGGCGCTTTGAAGGAATAATCAACGCTGCTGCCCTCGGGTATATATACCTTCGGTGTCGGTGGGACCGAGTTGAAAACTTCGGTGGGACCGAGATGGTTAATCGTGCGATTACTCACTTGATCACGCCGAGATTTATAACTCGGTTTCACCGAGGTGAAAACCTAGATCAATCCAAGTGATTTCGATCTGTCCGATTTGAGTATATCGGTTTGACCGAAAGTACTTAGAAGGTTTTGGAAGTTAGGCTTTTGACGGATCGGTGGCTCCGAGTGCTCCTCACTCGGTCTGTCCGAAAAAGTCTTGTTCAAAGTTTGTGATATAAGCATGAATAGAGTTTGAGACAAGAAAGCATAGATAGCTAGGGAGAAACTTAGGCATTCTTGTCCATCCATTTGGTCAAAAAGAAAAATCCAAAAGACCAAAGCAACAAATGGATGTCCTCGAATGGATAAACTCATGCATCCAACATGCTCACACAATAAGATAGCAAATGAAATATGTGTCAAACATGCACAAACAAAACACTAGCTACTAGCACACAATTTGGCGATGACTAGGTCATCTATATATGAGTATATTGACTTAGGAGTCAAATGAGAACATTTGATCATAGGTCATACTCATCGCTTAAGCACAAGTGGGGTTACCACTTTTACATAAAGCATTAATGTGTTCACATCATTTGAAGATGCTTTAGCTCATTTCTTTGAGCAAAGCTCCCCTTGATGTGAGAACCCTTTAAAGGGTCAAACTAACCTTGGGTTGTCGTTGAAGACTTCATGTAGATGTTGAAGATGTGGATGCTCAATGTTGATGAAGATCATCAAGAGTTGGGAGCAATCCTTTGATTCGGCACTTTCAATACCTACATGGGTTAGTCCCACAAGGAACAAACAAGGATATCCATGGACATAGATTGAAGTACACAATAGATGATGTCCATGAAAGCAATGATTACCTTGTCCCTTGACTTACCAACATGAGGGTTTGTGACTCCATGAACTAGTGCAAGATGTGGAAGTTGATTGCACAAGTTCTTGCCAAAATGAATGTGAGTGAAGTTTGTTGGCGGAGTCACCCTCAAGAACTCTCTAGTTCTTCTTCTTCGGGATCCACATCATCTTGATGGGAATCCTTGGGGTAGTAGTTGAGCTTGTCAAGTAGAACTTGAAGTTGCCTTGGGAACCCACTTGACCATGGCCTTGGGTGCTTCAATGAATGCATCAATCTCCTCTTGAAGCTTGTCCTTGCCTTTTAGCTTGTGGTCTTGTGGTGGAAGGTCATCTTGAGCTTGTTCCACATTGGAAGAAGTAGGATCATACTTCTCCTTTTGAGAAACAAACTTTGGAGTGGGATATTGACCTTCTTCCCATTCAACACCCTCGGCGTTGAACTTTCGCTCAAAACCAATTCCTTGATTCTTCCTGTCTTCCTTGCTTGCGAACAATTTCTCAAAGTTCTTGCTTCCGCAAGGCTCTTGTAGACACCTTTCTCTATAATCCCTTTCAATAGACTATTTTCTTGCTCAAGTGAAACTTGGCTTGAAACATTGTTAGTGGAATCAAGAGAATTACTAGAAGTAACAACATTTGATTTAGCATGATTATTGTTACTACTAGATGAAGAATTTTTCTTATGCTTGTCATGCTTAGTTTTAATAGGTGGCAAGAATTTAGACAAGAGAAGTCGCTTGGCAAGATATGAAGAACTCTTCTTTCAAGATCGTCATTGATAGCTTTTAGAAACTCATGTTCTTGCTCTAGATTGAGCTTCTCGAGCGTAGCTTCTCATGAGATCTTAGGAGCTCTCTATGATCTTCTTGAGTTGTTTCATGAGCTAACTTAAGAGTGTTTAGTTCTTTAGTTAGACGCTCAATCTCCTTCATAGCATTGTCATTCGACTCTTCTCGACTATAAAGACTACTAGCATGTTCATCATTACTAAGCTCACTAGATTTATCATGTAAAAGCTCATCTTCACCAAGCAAGTCATCCTCATCACTATCAAAGTCAATAAATTCTGGGTGTGATACCTTGGGGCCTTTTGCCATGAAGCATCTTCCAATTCCCTCATTTGGTGAATCAAATATGTCATAGGAGTTGGAGTTGGAGGACACGAGAGCAAGACCGCAACACCTTCATCTTGATCAGATTCGAGTTGGAGTGATAGCTTCTTTCGAGTGATTGTCGGAGTCGGAGCCGAAACCCATTCACCAACATGAGCTTGATGTTTTCTTCTTGTGTAGCTCCTTGATGACTTGTCTTTCCTTTCCGAATCCTTGCTTCTCCGAGAGGATCTTCGCTCATAACGATCATCTCTACTCCTTCTCTCTTTTGAGGCGACTCTTCTCTTGAGCTTCTTCTTCTTGGAGATTCTTCTCTTCTCTTGTGGGAGTCGAACACTCATTTGAGTAGTGTCCGGTCTTCCACAATTGTAGCAGCTTCGATCACGACTAGAAGATCTCTTTTCATCATATGATCTAGACTTTGAGCTTCTTTCCTTGCTTCTACTCTTGTAGAATTTGTTGAAGTTCTTCACCATTAGGCTTATCTCTTCATTGGAAACTAGCTTGTCACTTGAGGTTGTGGGAGCTTCAACTGCAGCTTTGTAAGCACCACTTGACTTGTTGTGAAGCTCTTCCTTATCTTTAAGTGTCATCTCATGAGCAACAATCCTTCCAATGACTTCGTAGGCTTGAGATCTTTGTAGTTTGGCATCATTTGGATCAAAGTGCACACGGTGTCATACTTTCCATCCAAAGCTCGAGAATCTTCTTGATGATGAATCGGTCGGTCATTTCTTCGCTTCCTAAGCCTGCCATCTCATTGGTGATGAGAGCAAGCCTAGAGTACATTTCAGCGACTCCTTCACCTTCCTTCATCTTGAACTTGTCAAGTCGACCTTGAAGAACATCTAGCTTTGATTCCTTCACGGACTCGGTACCTTCGTGCATTTCGACCAAAGTATCCCAAATCTCTTTTGCATTCTCAAGACGGCTGATCTTGTTGAACTCCTCGACACAAAGCATTGAAGAGAATGTCACAAGCTTGAGCATTGTTCAGAACATCCGCAACTCATCCGCAGTAACCCGCGATCCGAACTTTTCCTTCCTCAAGAACTCACCTTGCAAGCCAACACAAATAATGCCCCATGCGCGGGGTTATGTCCAAGAATATGCATTTTCATTTTATGCTTCCAACTAGCAAAGTTTGAACCATCAAAGTAAGGACCTCTCTGAAAATTACCCTCACTAGACGCCATACTCTCCTAGGTTGTGAAACCAAGCTTATGGAGTCCAATGCAATGGAAACCAATCCAATGGAGACCAAAGCTCGATACCACTTGTAGGATCGGAAGTATGTCTAGAGGGGGTGATTAGACTACTTGACAACTTAAAAGTTTAGCCTTTTGATTAGGGCAAGTTTTAGCAAGTTCACAATGATGACCAAGTCAAGTATCACCCTACACATGCAATTCTAGAGTAGTGGCAGCGAAAGTAAATTGCACATGTAGTAAATAAGAGGTGGAGAAGAGCAAACGCAATTTGGAGACACGGAGATTTTTCTCGTGGTTCCGATAGGTGGTGCTATCGTCAATCCACGTTGATGGAGACTTCAACCCACGGAGGGTAACGGCTGCGAGAGTCCACGGAGGGCTCCACCCACGAAGGGTCCACGAAGAAGCAACCTTGTCTATGCCATCATGGCCTACGCCCACGGAGGACTAGCCTTACTCGGGTAGATCTTCACGAAGTAGGCGATCTCCTTGCCCTTACAAACTTCTTGGTTCAACTCCACATCTTGACGGAGGCTCCCAAGCGACACCTAACCAATCTAGGAGGCACCACCTCCAAAAGGTAATAGATGGTGTTGGTGATGATGAACTCCTTGCTCTTGTGCTTCAAATGATAATCTCCCCAACACTCAACTCTCCTCACTGATTTGGCTGTGGTGGAAGAAAGGATTGAGTGGAAAGCAACTTGGGAAGGCTAGAAATCAAGTTTCATATGGTGGGAGTGGAGCAACTTGATCTCAACACAAGGGTAGGTAGTTTTCTTCTCGTAAATGTAAGATAGGAGTGGTAGTTCTTTCTCGATGGCTCTCTCCACGAATGAAGAGGAGGTGGAGGGTATTTATAGCCTCCACACAAAATCCAACTGTTACACACATTTGACCAATCTCGGTCGGACCGAAGTTGACAACTCGGTGAGACCGAAAGTTCAAATCTTGTGAACGTTGGGATTTTCGTGGGACCGAAAATACAATCTCGGTGAGTCCGATTCTTCCAAAGACTAGGGTTTGCCAATCTCGGTGGGACCGACTTTCTCATCTCGGTGACACCGATTTGAGTACGAATGTTACTGAAGCTTGGCAACACCAATTTCGTATGACCGAGTTTGGAATCGGAAAATCCAAATTCTAGGGTTTGGGTGTATGGTGAGGTGGTTCATCTCGGTGTGGTGAGTTTATGGAATCGGTGGGACCGAGATTACTTATGGGTTTATGTTGGAATGAAAGATTGCCGATAGTTTGAGAGATAAATCACTAAGCACTTAGAGCAACCAGATCATCATCATAACCTCATCCCTTTTAATAGTATTGGCTTTCCTATGGACTCAATGTGATCTTGGATCACTAAACCAAAAATAGAGTCTTGAGCTTTTGCCAATGTTTTCCTTAGCATTTTGAGGGTCCACATCATCACCATTGCCATACCCATATCAATGAACTTTCTGAAATATTCTCAAGAAATAATTAGTTCAATGATATATATGTTGTTATTAATTACCAAAACCACCCGGGGATTAGTTGCACTTTCAATCTCCCCCTTTTTGGTAATTGATGACAACATATAGATCAAAGCTTCGACAAATGATATAATCAATGAATAACATCGTCGCTTTGAGAAGTATGTGATAAGCAAGAGCTCCCCCTAAATTTGTGCATTATTTAAGATTTGCGTTTGAATGCAAATGCACAATCGATTAGGATCATGGGTCACTCTTCCATGTCACATACATCTTGGTGGAGCGCACAAAATGATAAGAATGAATACCATGCACCCAATCACCAAGACATGAGTAAGTGATCATACAAGATATGAATAGAATATGATAAGCATTAAGCACACATTAAGCATAGTATGATCAAGCACTCATCAAGATAGAGCAAACGTAGTATCAAACACACGAAATGTATCTCAAGGAAAACCGCAAACGAAAGAGCAAAAACGAGCACTCTCTCTCTCGAAGTCCTATGATCTATACAATTTCTCCCCCTTTGGCAACAAGTTACCAAAAAGTTCGAAAGGTATAGAGCTAATCGTCACTAGGGACTCTGTGGGCGGCTCTGCTCTGCGTCGATGGAGTGGAGATAGCTGCATCGCAAAAGCTTCATGAAGTCTGTGGAGCTGGAGGAGTGGATACTTGGAGCCGGTGCCGAACCGATGGAGCTGTAGGAGGTGCTTGATGTAGTAGCCCCAGGGTCATCCTTTCGAATAGCAGCTGATCTGGGCTTTGTGGGCACTACAAAGAGGCTGCTCATAGTCATCCCGACTAGATCATCTTCCATCTCCTTCATGAGCTCTGCCTTCTCCTCTTCGCTTCCTCGATGTCCGCCTCAAGCTTGTTGGCGGTGACTGCGCACTTCATCGACTTGACATCCAGAGCATGGAACTTGTCTTCAACTATCCTCTCGAGACTCTCCCGAGACTGCACTATGCTGGCAAAGCGAGCTCAATTCTCCGAGTGGCTTCAAGAAGTTGTTCTCCAACGCTCTTGGGCTTTGTTCTTTGCTTCCTTCTCAGCTTTAGCTTGTTTGGCAGCTTCGGACTTAGCGTGTCCTTCAACAGATGTGGGAGCATCCTCACCATCACAACTTCATTATCTTCATGTTCAGGCTGCGGTGGCAAGTGGGGTCTATCCAATGTAGATGTCCGTGCCAAACTTGGCATTAATGAGCATCTGAATATGCGGAGCAAACCCACACGACCTCTTACAGTCTCTGGGCATTGTCCTCTTGATAGTTTCTACTATCGTGTCCATCACCTTAAAAGGTGCCTTCGATCTAGAATGTGCAGCATGTTGATAGAATAGCCTCTTATCATGCGGTGGTCTCGACTTGGGCATCAAAGTATGCCTCGTAATGGTGTTAGTGGTTGGGAGACCTGCACTCAAGATGATAAACTGATCCAAGCTTCCATATCTCAACATCCTTGTCAGGTACCTCATTGTACATGTTCTTCATAGACTCGTGATTCTTCTTTGGAATGCCATAGACATCAACATCATCATCCCTTGATACTGGTGCATTCAGCAATGCTCTCCATTCCTCAACAGTTGAAGAGAATCTCTGTCCTTCTGTCATCCATACAATTCTGCCATCTGGATAGAAATGTGCGGTGGCATAGAACTGCATGATCATTTCATCATTCCAAGCAGTCAATTTCTGACCAACGAACTCTGCAACTCCACATGTGGTGAAACTCTCATGCACATGTGGGAAGTAGTCTCTGTGTTTTCACTGCCGATGTATTCCCGGTCTACATATCTCGTGTCAAGAATAATTGGTTTCTTGTCCATGAGCACTGCCTCATAGAAATCTTGTTGCTCTCGGTGTGGAACCTAGAGTCAACAAATGTCCTTCTCCGGTGGCATATGGATCAACTTGCCTCCATAGCCCGAGACCTTTGTCCTTCCTTTCCTTCATATTTTCAGCTCGAGGATGAGCATCATTATGAATTGGCGCTTTACATCGAGCTTCAAAGAAAACATGTGCCTCTTCATCGATTCAGCAGTGGCACGTTGTCCTTCTTCTTCTCTAAAGCGGTATATTTCTCACAGTTCTCTTTGGCTTGGCAGCAGTTTGGCTTGGGCTGCCTTTGCTTTGAGCCGATGGCTTAGATTTTGTGGGTTCTCCGCCTCGATGGCATCTCCCATCAACTTTTGCTTCGAGGAGGCCGGGTGCTTCCTCATCGAAATTCCTCTTCTTCCTGCCCCGTGGCGGCAGCAGTAAATCCACTTGGGGTGCTCTCTCTCCATCATCTAAAAACTGCTTGCTTGGGACTTGTCACCGCCTCGAATCTCAACCGGTGATTCAGACTGTTCGGCTGTCACTTGCATCGATATGACCGACAACCTATGAATAGAATAGGTATAGGCGTAATAGAAGAGTTATCACAAACTACGCAGAGGATTTTGCAAAAGAATGAGTTCAAACTTGAGTTTTAGGTTTTCACTGAATGCATTTCGGTCCGACCGAGTCTAAAATTCGGTGAATCCGAAGTGTCTAAACCTAACCGTACACACCACTTTCGGTTGGACCGAAATGGGTTTCGGTCTAGCCGAGAGCACTAGGGTTTCACTAAATCCTCACTTCGGTCTTACCGATTTGCACAACTCGGTTTAACCGAAAAGTGCAGTGCAATGGCCAGAGGCCAAATCGGTCAGTCATTTCTTCGCTTCCTAAGCCTGCCATCTCATTGGTGATGAGAGCAAGCCTAGAGTACATTTCAGCGACTCCTTCACCTTCCTTCATCTTGAACTTGTCAAGCTGACCTTGAAGAACATCTAGCTTTGATTCCTTCACGGACTCGGTACCTTCGTGCATTTCGACCAAAGTATCCCAAATCTCTTTTGCATTCTCAAGACGGCTGATCTTGTTGAACTCCTCGACACAAAGCATTGAAGAGAATGTCACAAGCTTGAGCATTGTTCTCAGAACATCCGCAACTCATCCGCTGTAGCCCGCGATCCGAACTTTTCCTTCCTCAAGAACTCACCTTGCAAGCCAACACAAATAATGCCCCATGCGGCAGGGTTATGTCCAAGAGTATGCATTTTCATTTTATGCTTCCAACTAGCAAAGTTTGAACCATCAAAGTAAGGACCTCTATGAAAATTACCCTCACTAGACGCCATACTCTCCTAGGTTGTGAAACCAAGCTTGTGGAGTCCAATGCAATGGAAACCAATCCAATGGAGACCAAAGCTCTGATACCACTTGTAGGATCGGAAGTATGTCTAGAGGGGGGTGATTAGACTACTTGACAACTTAAAAGTTTAGCCTTTTGATTAGGGCAAGTTTTTAGCAAGTTCACAATGATGACCAAGTCAAGTATCACCCTACACATGCAATTCTAGAGTAGTGGCAGCGGAAAGTAAATTGCACATGTAGTAAATAAGAGGTGGAGAAGAGCAAACGCAATTTGGAGACACGGAGATTTTTCTCGTGGTTCCGATAGGTGGTGCTATCGTCAATCCACGTTGATGGAGACTTCAACCCACGGAGGGTAACGGCTGCGAGAGTCCACGGAGGGCTCCACCCATGAAGGGTCCACGAAGAAGCAACCTTGTCTATGCCATCATGGCCTCACGCCCACGGAGGACTAGCCTTACTCGGGGTAGATCTTCACGAAGTAGGCGATCTCCTTGCCCTTACAAACTTCTTGGTTCAACTCCACATCTTGACGGAGGCTCCCAAGCGACACCTAACCAATCTAGGAGGCACCACCTCCAAAAGGTAATAGATGGTGTTGGTGATGATGAACTCCTTGCTCTTGTGCTTCAAATGATAATCTCCCCAACACTCAACTCTCCTCACCGATTTGGCTGTGGTGGAAGAAAGGATTGAGTGGAAAGCAACTTGGGAAGGCTAGAAATCAAGTTTCATATGGTGGGAGTGGAGCAACTTGATCTCAACACAAGGGTAGGTAGTTTTCTTCTCGAAAATGTAAGATAGGAGTGGTAGTTCTTTCGATGGCTCTCTCCACGAATGAAGAGGAGGTGGAGGGTATTTATAGCCTCCACACAAAATCCAACTGCTACACACATTTGACCAATCTCGCTCAGACCGAAGTTGACAACTCGGTGAGACCGAAAGTTCAAATCTTGTGAACGTTGGGATTTTCAGTGGGACCGAAAATACAATCTCGGTGAGTCCGATTCTTCCAAAGACTAGGGTTTGCCAATCTCGGTGGGACCGACTTTCTCATCTCGGTGACACCGATTTGAGTACAGAAGGTTACAGAAGCTTGGCAACACCAATTTCGTATGACCGAGTTTGGAATCGGAAAATCCGAAATTCTAGGGTTTGGGTGTATGGCGAGGTGGTTCATCTCGGTGTGGTGAGTTTATGGAATCGGTGGGACCGAGATTACTTATGGGTTTATGTTGGAATGAAAGATTGCTGATAGTTTGAGAGATAAATCACTAAGCACTTAGAGCAACCAGATCATCATCATAACCTCATCCCCTTTTAATAGTATTGGCTTTCCTATGGACTCAATGTGATCTTGGATCACTAAACCAAAAATAGAGCCTTGAGCTTTTGCCAATGTTTTCCTTAGCATTTTGAGGGGTCCACATCATCAGTCATTGCCATACCCATATCACTGAACTTTCTGAAATATTCTCAAGAAATAATTAGTTCAATGATATATATGTTGTTATTAATTACCAAAACCACCCGGGGATTAGTTGCACTTTCAGTCTTCTATATTCTAAATGGCATCAGCTTCAACACTCAGGAATTCTTCATCAGGTAACTTGCTGCTTCCAGTTCTGACCTATTTGGTCTGAAGTTTTATGCTCCCTGGGTCATGCGCCTCATCAAGCGACACTCATCTGTCGACTATCAGCCCTCTGCTTGCAATCACATCATATTTTTGCCTGAGGTTGATATGTCAGTTGATGATGTGTACTCTGACCCTGCCAAGACGCCACTTTGTCTTCAGAACATTGAGCACCAAAGCTTCACTCAGCCTATTGAAGGTGTTCGTGCAGCAATAAAATTCTATCCACTCGCTGGTAACACCCGTCTGCCTCACAGAGCACCAACTGAAGCTACTGAGAGTACCATCGTGTAAAGGCCTCGGAAGCGTTCGTGTTCTTAATGACCGAGAGCTTCTTGTGGCTCTTCATCAGAAGCAGGATAAGCATCATTTCTGGCTCAAGCACCAAATGCAAAGCCTCTTGGTGGATGTCAATCGCATTCGCAACCTTGCCACCAAGAATGCCTTTGTTGCTCATGAAACTTGCCGAAGATCATGGAAGAGTTTGACTCTGCTCAGTGCTGAAGCTGATCTTCAAGATGATGGCTTCCATGAACGATTCCAGTTCGACTCCACTCCTGCAAGGACTGCTACCCTACGTCGAACTCCATCTCTTGAAGACTCAGAATATTCCTCTTCTGCGGCAACATTTAATGCCAGAGTGATTGATGATGAAGATGACGCTACTTCACCACCTCCAACTACTATAGCGCGCATCGACACTGCACCAAGCTCATCTGCACCGCCAACCAATGACGACAACCCTGCTGCTTCACCTACTCATGATGACGAGTAGATGCTCTATGTCTTCAAACCTTTTTGGTCATTACTGACAAAAGGGGGAGAAGCGTATGAGTTGATAGTCTTCAAGCGGGTTCATATGGGCGGTTGCATTATATTTTGCTGTGTGCTTACAACTCTTGCGTTTTGAAACATTTGGTTCTTTGAGTTGTAACACCTAAACTTGATGGTCGTCTGCTACTTCTGCTACTTATTTGCTTTGCGATGATAAATTCCGCATGTGCGATGATAACTTCCGCACTTATATCATTCCGCAGACGTCCATTTTTCATTCTGCATGTCATTCTTATTACTATATCATTTCATGCATGATGAATTATCTTCATAAGTTGAAGTGGATCTCCACAAGTACAACCTGCCATGTGCATTTGCATTCCAAAAGCAAATTACTTATATGCACATCTTCAGGGGGAGCCCTTGCAACTTATGAAGACAAATTACCTATCCTTACAATTTCACATACTTTATCCCCGTTGAAAACTTCAACCAGTTTATCATGAATCACCAAAAAGGGGGAGATTGTAAGTGCATCTAGTGCCACCCCTAGTTGGTTTTGGAGTATTGACGACAAAGTTGGTTGAGGGACTAATGCGTTTGTGAGAATTGCAGGATAACGCAGGTAGTGTCCCTCATTGATTCGGTTTACCTACCGGAGATGACCCCTAAAAATGTATGAAGACATTGAAGACAATGGTGGTATGAGAAGATATTCATATTGAAGACTATGACATGAGAAGACATTGAGTGAAGACTTTGGAGCGCGAAGACTATGTGGATTCGCTGTTTCATTTTCTTCTTTGTTGAGTCATAGGAACCACCGTACTGTTAAGTGGGGTCCCAGTGAACTAAGTTAGAGTGACTAAAGTGATGCTCAACCCAAATCCTATGTCGTCGAGCGAAGACAATGAGAGCAAATCTTATCCAGAGCTGGATGAGTCAGCTTTGCTTGTAGCCCAAGTAAAGTTGTCGCGTGTGTTTGAAATCTGACCATTGGAACACGTGTCAGTTCCTTAGTGACCCAGGGTCATTTTGGACAAATCAGGTCGGGTTGCCTAGTGGCTATAAATAGCCCACCCCCTACACCATAAGTTGGTGGCTGCTCATAGTTTGTGCACGGTTTTTGTCGCTTGAGAGCAACCCACCTCAAGCATTTGAGAGAGAAAATCCTTGCGAGGACAAAGCCCAAACACCCGAGCCAAAGAGTGTTAGGCATCATCAAGTCTTTACGTCTGTGTGACCAAGACTTATTACACTTATGGATCGTGAATCTTCCAAACAGGTTAGGCGCCACGCTCGAGCATCCAAGAGTCAATGTGGATTGCGGTGAACGAAGTTTGTGAAGGTTTGGAAGTCTCCTTGAAGACTTACCAGAGTGATTGGGCGAGGACCGGTGTCCTTAGCTCAAGGGGAATAAGGTGAAGACACGGTCTTCGAAAGTTAAATCTCAGCCCCCTAACTGCACGATAGTTGTCACAACAACTGGAACTGGTCCAAAAAATCCTGTGTCTTCAACAAGCAACTGGTTCTATCTCTTCCAACCTTACTTAAGTTTATCTTCATGAAGTCATTGCCTGTTTGTGTATCTGTTTGACTTCATTGCTTGACTACTATTGTTGATTGGCTTCATACTATCTTCCAACTTGATCCTTACTACCTGACTGCTATTAGTCCTGTACTTTCACATCATGACATGCGTGACTATGGCCTGTTCAGGGTAGTTTATCTTCCGCTGCATATTAATTAGGTTGTTTCTGTTGTCTGTCTTCGAAACTTCCAAGTTTTGAAGACTTTCATAAAAATCGCCTATTCACCCCCCCCCCCTCTAGTCGATACTAGCACTTTCGAGTACATCACTTTTGGGCCAGATTCCTCCTTGTAATGGGCAAGGTCAAGGACTGTCGCAAGGAAGACGCAATCTCATTCTTTTGCAAAAATTGCATGGACAAGGGAATCCTCAACGCCACAAGTCGCTCTGACATGTCACACTTCGCCAACTTGGCGGCCATAGTATAGAAGTACTATGCAATGGAAAGCGCCTGGAAAACCCAGGCTAAATTCTGGGATCCTCCGGCTCTCACCAAACCCCTCGTCCGAACTAAAAGGGAGCACTCTCGCAGGTCACCCGATCCAACTACAAAGAAACCGAAGCCCAGTATAGGGAGTGGAACTGTATTAGAGGGATAGCTCAATGGGCCATGCAAAATTCACACCACACCAGATACCATACCAACACACAGCCTTAGAGCATGTTGGATACTTCGGCAGGTGGCCAAGAGCGGCGAGGATCTTCTCATTAACAATGCCCCAAAGCATCATCCCGCAAAAAACAACAATACAGTATTGACAGTCTTCAAGACTTTCACCTCAAATAACAGGCGCAAGAGAGCACTCCGCGGCCTCGCCGAAGTCTGCCACGTTGTAGCAATAAATCCATGGAACGACATGGCCATAACCTTCAATGCCAGTGACGAACCTCAATTCCGAACTGTCCGAGCACCAGCCGCCTTGGTCCTTAGTCCAATTGTGGACGGGTTACGGCTTACTAAAGTGGTCATGGACGGTGGCAGCGGATTGAATCTCATCTACGAGGAAACTCTCAACAAAATGGAAATACACAAGAGCGCATTGAGCAAAGCAGCACGACTTGTAGAGGAATCATCCCTAGTCGGGAGGCACGATGTGCGGGAAAAATCACACTCGATGTGGTATTCGGCACGCCGGAGAATTATAGGTCCGAAGAGATAACGTTCCAAGTGGCCCCGTTCAGTAGTGGATACCACACCCTTTTAGGTAGGGACGCATTCGCGAGCTTCCAAGCTATACCCCATTACGGGTACATGAAGCTCACGATGCCCAGGCCCAACGGAATCATCACTCTAGCCAGTGATCTGGACGTAGCACTCCGCACCGAAAACAAAACCGCTGCCCTGGCCCTTGAGGCATTATCCGAAGCCCTCGCGGCCGAAGAACTAACTGCGCTGCGCTCCACAGACATGGACGACATGATACTCGACAAATGATCCAAGTCCACCTCTTTCAAACCAGCGGACGAAATAGTCAAGTTCCAAGTCCACCCAACAGACTCTTCAAAAACAACATCCATCGGGGCACAGCTGAACCCCACAATAGACGCCGCACTGCGGGCGTTCTTACATGAGAATTGGGACATCTTTGCCTGGCACCCTTCAGACATGCCAGGGATCCCACGTAGGCTGGCCGAGCATAGCCTAAACATATTGAAGGGATACAAGCCGGTCAAGAAGACTCTACGGTGCTTTTCAGAGCCCAAATGACAAGCTATGGGTGAGGAGCTAGCCAAGTTACTCAAAGCTGGATTCATCAGAGAAATAAAAGACCCGGATTGGCTAGCAAACCTGGTGATGGTACCAAACAAGGATACATCCTGGCGCCTCAGTGTCGATTTCATGGACCTCAATAAGGCTTGCCCCAAGGATCCCTTCCCTCTCCCCCACATCGATCAGATCATCAACGCTACAGTAGGACACGACTCATTGTGCTTCCTCGACGCATACTCCGGATACCATCAAATCAAGATGGCGGAGTCCGACTGAGGGAGTCCTGGACTAGGGGGTGTCCGGACAGCCGGACTATCATTATCCGCCGGACTCCAAGACTACGAAGATACAAGATTGAAGACTCCGTCCCGTGTCCGGATGGGACTTTCCTTGGCGTGGAAGGCAAGCTTGGCAATACGGATATGTAGATCTCCCACCATTGTAACCGACTCTGTAACCCTAGCCTCCTCCGGTGTCTATATAAACCGGAGGGCTTTAGTCCGTGAGGACAACATACATTACAACAATCATACCATAGGCTAGCTTCTAGGGTTTAGCCTCCTTGATCTCGTGGTAGATCCACTCTTGTACTACCCATATCATCAATATTAATCAAGCAGGGCGTAGGGTTTTACCTCCGCCGAGAGGGCCCGAACACAGGTAAAAACATCGTGTCCTCGTCTCCTGTTACCATCCGCCTAGATGCACAGCCGGGACCCCCTACCCGAGATCCGCCGGTTTTGACACCGACATTGGTGCTTTCATTGAGAGTTCCTCGTAGTCGCCACCGATAGGCTTGATGGCATCTTCAACCAACGACGCTGTCCAGGGTGAGACTTTTCTCCCGGACAGATCTTCATACTCGGCGGCCGCCTTCAGGCCAATTCACTTGGCCATCCGAGCAGATCGAAGCTACGCCCGCCATCGTGTCAGATTTGAAGCTTGAACTTCACGGCCGATGTCCGCGGAGACTTGATCTTCGACGGACTCGAGCCACACCGAGCGCGCCAGACTGCGTGATTTATGGGCATGATCTAGCTCGCCGCTGAACAAAGGCCTTAGTGGCGCTGCGGATCTGCTTCGCCATTAGCCCGAGCCGATCGCCTGTGTCGAGGGCCGGTGGATAGACACCGCCTGGGGCTTCAACATCCACGGCGATGGAGCCGAACACCGATCTTGTCCCTCGCGAACTCGTGATTCCGAGGCGCCGACTCTCGCCGACTCCAAACCTCCCGCCCTACCAATCGGTCCGGATTGGGCGCCGTTATGGAATTCACCGCCATGACATCTTTCAATACTCGCTTTTGGCGATATCCTGAATTCACTAAAGCACCTCTCGTTATCGGGAGAGTCTGGCGGACTATGGCGGGATGGCTGGGGTACGCACGACGAAGAAATTCAGAGCCCTCCCACCACCCACTTTGTAGCCACTGTCGATGATCTAACCGACATGCTAGACTACGACTCCGACAACATCGACACTATGGACGCATTTATGCCGGAGGCGAACAGAACCAGCGCCTACAGGCACTGGAAGACCACCTCGTCATCGACATATATATGGTGGACACCCCAAAAGACGGGATGGCGAAGAAGCAGCGGAGGCGCACTCTCTAAAGAAGCAGCCCAAACGCCGCGTCGGTGGCGCCGCTCTAAATCCCGCCACAAAGAATGGAGATTCCGCACAGAGACAATAATACTCCGAGAGTGCCGAAGACAATCCCTCCAAAGAAGACTCAGCAGCAGAGGATGCGAAGCAAGCCCTCACGAGAGGGCGGCGAAAGAGGTTGAGGATCATAACTATATGCCTCCCTCCAAGACGGCGTAAGCCTCAACGATGACGAATTCGCTGCACTCGAGGATCCCGTCGAACAAGAGCGCTTCAAGCGCAGGCTTATCGCCACGGCAAACAGCCTAAAGAAAAGCAGCAACAGCTCCAAGCTGATTAGGACCTGCTGGCCGATCGATGGACCGAGGTCCTCGCGTCAAGAGTATAAACTCAAACGCCTCCAAAGTTACCTAAGACGCAAGCTGCTCCCCGATTAGAGGAGGAAGCATACATACCTCCATCACCAACAAGACGATATGGTCGACCGACCACCCGTGGTCATGACAGAGAGCATCCAGGCCCCGGCCAAGACCGTACCCGGCATTGCTCCAAAAGTACGGCCAAGAGGGAACGCGCCGACTTGCGAGACGATTGAGGACAAAGCAAGGCAATCCAGATCCATCTACGGATCACGTGGGCCCCCTACGACCCACGACGAATACCGTCGCGCCGGATACAACAACCCCGGCCGGGCCGAGCACGGCAGGCAGCGCTCTCTTGAGCTGTGTCGCGATATTGCTCAATACAGAGGCGCCGCACACCCACTATGCTTCACTGACGAAGTAATGGATCATCAGATCCCCGAAGGGTTTAAACACGTAAACATCGAATCTTACGATGGCACAACAGACCCCACGGTTTGGATCGAAGACTATCTTCTCCACATCCATATGGCCCGCGGCGATGATCTCCACGCCATCAAGTACCTCCCACTCAAGCTTAAAGGACCAGCTCGGCATTGGCTTAACAGCTTGCCCGCAGAGTCAATTGGGTGTTGGGAAGACCTGGAGGCCGCATTCCTTGACAACTTCCAAGGCACATATGTGCGACCACCAGACACCGATGACCTAAGCCACATCATTCAGCAGCCAGATTTAATCGCCGGACAATTACGACACGGTTCTTGACAAAGAAAAACCAAATCGCCGACCGTCCGGATGCAGAGGCCCTTGCAGCCTTCAAACACAACATCCGAGACGAATGGCTAGCCCGCACAGGGCAGGAAAAGCCAAATCCATGGCAGCCCTCACATCGTTAATGACCCGCTTTTGCGGGAGAGGACAGCTGGCTAGCCCGCAGCAACAATCTCCGTAAAAATTCGGCAGTCCGGATACTAAGGACAACAACGGCAGGTCACGCCGAAACAAAACAAGCGCCGCATTAACGGCGATTTATAAGGAGGATACGGCGGTCAACATCGGATTCGAGGCTCTAAACCCGGTCGTGGAAGAAGCCATTCAAAAGAACCACTCGGGTCCGTCCAATCTGGACCGAATACTCGACCGCTTATGCGGATACATGGCACCCCGAAAAGCCAGCTAACCACACTAATAGAGACTGCTGGGTGTTCAAGCAGGCCGCAAGTTAATTGCCGAAAACAATGACAAGGCTAAACAGCGACGACGAGGAAGAGACCCGACCGCCCGAACAACAGAGGATGTAAGGGTTTTCCCCACAAGTGCGGACGGTGAATATGATATACGCGACCCACATACCCAAGAGGGAGAGGAAACGCGCACTAAGGGGCGCCTATGCGATGGAACCATCGCCTAAAGTTCAACTCATGGTCCTCTTGTCCGATCACTTTCGATCGAAGAGACCATCGACCAGCATACGCCATGGCGGATTCGCCGCATTGGTTTTAGACCCAATCGCCGATGGATTTCACCTCACGAGAGTCCCGATGGACGGCGGCAGAGCTGAACCTAATTTATCGGGATACATGCAGCAAAATGGGCATAGACCCATCAAGGATTAAACCTACAAAGACAACCTTTAAGGGTGTCATACCAGGAGTGGAAGCTAATCGCATGCAGCTCACCACACCGAAGTGGTCTTCGGATCCCGGATAATTTCTGGAGCGAAGAGTTAATCTTCGACATAGTCCCGTTTCGCAGCGGCTATCACGCTCTGCTCGGACGAACCGCGTTTGCAAAATTCAATGCGGTGCCGCATTATGCATACCTAAAGCTCAAAATGCCAGGCCCTCGCGGAGTCATCACGGTAAATGGGAATACGGAACGCTCCCTCTGAACGGAGGAACATACAGTGGCTCTCGCGGCAGAAGTACAGAGCAGCCTTCTAAGGCAATTCTCGAGTCCGGCCGTTAAAAGGCCGGATACACCAAAGCGCGCCCGGAGCAATGCTAACCAAGACCACCTGCCGCGATCGAGCATCGCAGAGTAATGCGGACCCAACCTCGCCACAAGATGATCGCAAGAATAACACTCGCGTACATCATTACACTTTGGAGATACCATGGGCACGGGGGGGGGCACGATCGAACGGACCCAGAGTGCGGTTCGACCACACCGGGGCTCGCAAGTGTGCCCCCTTTTTATTAATTTTCTTCTTTATGTACATAGGACTCATTAACTGAAGCCTGCTCGTCGCGAACATGCCAACTCATGATGCAACAGATCGGGGACTAAAGAAGGCCGCGATTTAACACTCGTGTGGTCTCAATTACGAGCATTAAATTCGATTATATACACCAAGTCCGCAGCTTATCCCGGAGGGGGACATGTTTACTTAGTCCAAATCCTCGCCATCAAGACTATTTGGATCAGTCCGCTCTACTAGCAGACTTTCTTTCATAAACAATGCACCACCTTGTTGATCGCAATTGCATTACCTTATATATATATATGCTCATTATATGACATCTTGCGCCCGTATATTTTGGTACGGTCTAATACACCGAGGGCTTACGTTCCCCACTCTATGGTGTGATAAGTCCGAACACTTTCACAAGTGCGGCACCCCGAACTTATAGCATTATATGAATCAGCTCCGAATCATGTCTTGGGTCAATAGTTGGGTTTGCCTGGCCCCATGTTTTGGTGCCTTACGCCCGCTCCGTCGGCTAAGGTGGCATTGGAAGAACCATCGCGATTGCGCCCGGTGAGCCGGCGGCGCCTCGATGGAGAAAGATAAAACTAATCGGCATGATATGGCGAGAGACTGGTCGCTGTTCGAGAGGTTTTTTCGGTCCTTAAAGACTCACGCCGCTTGAAGAAGTTCCGGACAATGTCCGATGAAGGCGTGGATAGCGCCCGGATTCGGTCTTCCAATACCGTGGGCTTCACCAAATTTAAAATTATAGAATTCTATGGCTAAGGAGAGTGTTCAAGCATTATAAGTCCGGTTGCCTTGTTCGTTGTGTTGAGTGCCTCCTCGATGGACCCAACAATGGGAACAAGAGTGCTCAAGTTTATCCCAACACCACAAAGACTTTCGTGGCTTGGGGGCTGAAGCCAACGACTTGCCATCTCTCGATTTTATAAACGGCTGCATGAAGGTAATATTTTAAATTAAACAAGCATTGTTTAAACGCCAAGACATGAACAAAGTTTCAGCAGCGAGGATAATACATAGAAAATTCACTCAAAGATTACATTTCGGGGGCACTCATCCGCAATATTGCGGGCTCCCTTCAGGACAGTTTTATAATACATCTCGGGCGTGCGATACTCCTTGCCTGGCGGCGGTGGGTCCGTGAGAAGCTTCTTCGCATCCAACCTGCCCCATTGCACCTTTGTGCGGGTAAGAGCCCGGCGAGCGCCTTCAATACAGGCGGAGCGCTTGATGACATCCACCCAGGGGCATGCATCCACCAGCCACCGCACGAGGCCAAAGTAGCTCCTGGCATGGCCTGTCCAGCCACACCGGACTATAAGGCCCTTCATGGCCTCTTCACTACCTTGTGGAGTTCGACCACCGCTGCTTTAGCTGGTCGCTTGGGGGCATTGGTGTCCGCCTCAAAGATACCGAGACCGAAGACTTTTTCCGTCGAGCTCCCTCCTCGCCACGATAGAATGCGGGCGACATCGGACGACTACGCGGCAGATCCGCAAACGCCTCGAGAGCTCGAATGCGGTAAGTATCACGTAATTTACATTAACATGCTTGCTCGCATGAAAAATGCCTTACCCGCCGCTATTTTCTTCATATCTTCAACCTCTGAAGGGCCTTATGGGCCTCGGCCTTGGCGGACTTGGCACTTTCGAGAGCCGAGGCAAGCTCGACTCTCGAGTCTTGAGTCACGCTCCAAACTCTCATGCTTTTCCATGAGAGCCCGGAGATCTTGCCGAACTTCCGCCACCCGTGCCTCTTGCTTTTCTCGCTCAGCCCGCTCAGCGGCCGCATTGCGTTATGCTCGTCATGACACAAGATCCTTCGTGGCTGCCACCTCGTTAGTGGCCCCTGCAATACACATATTATCCTTGTTAAATTTTATTGCAACCAAAATCCTTTTACAGAAGGTACCTATTCAAAGTGGTGTTACTCACCTTCTTTGTCCTTGAGCTGCTTCTTCAAGATGGCGAGCTCTCGCCGGACCGCCGAGATCCTGCTTCAGACATCGACCTCCACCATTAATGCGGCAGAGGCCAGCAGCGCAGCCTGCAAACCCATATTGACATATTTTTTAGCAACCTCAAGATATCTTGTTAGATCCTCGGTCCGCTTTTCTTTACAACACCAAACCGAGCATCGGGCTACCGTCTATGTGGTATTACATTACATGATTTTAGCTTCTTACCTCAAAGCTCGTTAAAAGGCTGCTGCGAGCTTCGGTCACCCGCTTTTGGCGAAGCTGAACCTTGAATCACCGCACTAATGATAGTGCGGTGTTCTTCCTCGATGGAAGCGCCTTTAAGCGCCTCCAATAAGTTATCCGCGCCTCGGTTGGGCGGAGGCCGCCGGGCGTCACGGTCTTGCCCTTCTTTGAAGGGCTGCTTGCCGACTCGAACCACTGCGGGTTCCAATGTAGAGTCCGCACAAAGTCCGGACGCTGCTGCGGCGCCTCCCGAGCCTCCTCCTCGATGGGTCCTCTCGGGATCCCACCTCGGCGTCCTCGTCGGCGCGTGGGGTAGAGGCGTCGATGGAATTCACATCCGACGAGGCCAACGACCCGCTCGATGAGTCGGGGAGATCGTCATCGGCCGGACTACGGGCAGAATGCGGCGTTAGAAGGATACTACGTGACATAAAAGATGCGGCATATAAATGATCCGGATACCTACGATCTTGCTGGACGCCTGGCCCTTGGAGGCCACTCATCCTCGCCAACGCTGGTGTTGGCGAAATAGTCCGGGGGGATAGTTCTCCCCCTCTTGGACCCTTCGGCCTCCCCTGTTGGGGAAGCCTTCCTTTTCTTCTCTCCCTCCTCCGGGAGAGAGTACTCCTCCTCCTCCTCGTCTTCAGGGGAGGAGTCCACGTCGTCGTCAGACACCTGATAACGGGAACTCTTTCGAGTCCCCGCGGCCACCTTCTTGGCCTTCTTCTCCGGCACCACGTGCGGTGCCGGAACCAGCAGCCCTGCTAAGCGGGCGTCCACTGGGTCTTCTGGCATGGGAGCCGGGCTGATAAGCATCTTGGCCTTCTCCATCCATTCCTGTCAAAGGAAGAGGCAGAATGAAATCCCACTAAGATTCAATTTAATTATCACAAGTGTCCCGTAATGGGGTTGGATCACTTACCTTGTCAGTTGGATACTGCGAGCTAAATCCGCAATCTTCCATCGCGGATGCGGGGGCTTCGACGCCCTTGAACAGCACCCTCCAGGCGCCTTCGTATGTTGTATCGAAGAGCCCGCTTAGCGCCTGGTGCTGTTCCGGATTGAACTCCCACAAATTGAATGCCCGTTCTTGGCATGGGAGAATCCGCCGGATGAGCATGACCTGGACCACGTCGACGAGCCTGAGCCTATTTCTCACCATCTTCTGGATACAGGCTCGGAGTCCCGTCACCTCCACCGGATTACCCCACTGCAAGCCCTTCTCTTTCCAGGAGGTGAGCTGCATGGGGATGCCAGATCTAAACTCGGGGGCCGCCGCCCATGTGGGCTTGCGCGGCTCGGTGATGTAGAACCACCCGATTGCCACCCCTTGACAGAGTCCACAAAGGCCCCTTCGAGCCAAAGGACGTTGGGCAATTTGCCCAACATGGCGCCTCCGCATTCCGCTTGCGTGCCCTTCACAACCTTCGGCTTGACGTTGAAGGTCTTGAGCCACAGGCCGAAGTGGGGCCGGATGCAGAGGAAGGCCTCGCACATGACGAAAGACGCCGAGATGTTGAGGATGAAGTTCGGCGCCAGATCGTGGAAATCCAGGCCGTAGTAAAACATGAGCCCCCGGACGAATGGATGGAGCGGAAAGCCCAGTCCGCGGAGGAAGTGGGGGAGGAAGACGACCCTCTCATGAGGCCTAGGGGTAGGGATGAGCTGCCCCTCGTCGGGCAGCCGATGCGCGATATCGCTGGAAAGATATCCGGCGCTGCACAGCTTGGTGATGTCCTCCTCCTTAGCGGTGGAGGCTAACCATTTGCCTCCTGCTCCGGACATATTCGGAGAAGGTCGAGGCGAGATGCGCGAGCTTGGGCGTTGGAGCTTGAGTGCGCGGAGATGGATAAGCAAAGGAGGAAGAAGGCATAGGTGAGAAGGTGAATCCTTATCCCTTATATATAGGCGACGAAAACTATCGTCCCCCACCGCCCGGTAAAACTCGCTTATCTCCCAAGCGCCACCATCAATGGCGCGGTTGGGTTACCCACGTCCGTATTGATGAGAATCTGGAATAAGGGAACACGATCTCGCTCGACAAGATGTGCCAAGAAACCGCTTAGCTAAACGTCTTTGAGGTGGTATAGTAAAACACGATTCAAACAAAGGCTTGGTGGCGGTGTGATGTCATGCCGCATAATACGCCGGCAGATTGAACTAAGTGTACATTTTATTCTCCCTACGGTGGAATGTGGAATTTATTTTGCGAGCGGACACTATCCTGGTGTTCATGATCTTCTCTGGATTATTCAAGGAGGAACCCGCCTTGCAATGCCGAACATTATCTTGCGGACTTATCGTCATTGAAGCCTGGTTCGAGGCTACCGAGGAGTCCTGGACTAGGGGTGTCCGGACAGCCGGACTATCATTATCCGCTGGACTCCAACACTACGAAGATACAAGATTGAAGACTCCGTCCGTGTCCGGATGGGACTTTCCTTGGCGTGGAAGGCAAGCTTGGCAATCTGGATATGTAGATCTCCTACCATTGTAACCGACTGTAACCCAAGCCTCCTCCGGTGTCTATATAAACCGGAGGGCTTTAGTCCGTGGGACAACATACATTACAACAATCATACCATAGGCTAGCTTCTAGGGTTTAGCCTCCTTGATCTCGTGGTAGATCCACTCTTGTACTACCCATATCATCAATATTAATCAAGCAGGACGTAGGGTTTTACCTCCGTTGAGAGGGCCCGAACCTAGGTAAAAACATCGTGTCCCTCGTCTCCTGTTACCATCCGCCTAGACGCACAGTTCGGGACCCCCTACCCGAGATCCGCCGGTTTTGACACCGACACCGACCAAGCCGCAACGGCATTCATCACTCCATACGGCCCTTTCTGTTTCAACACCATGCCTTTCAGGCTCAAAAACGACGGTGCAACTTACCAACGCATGATTCAGACATGCCTGGAAAAATAAATCAGCAAAACAGTTGAGGCATACGTAGACGACGTGGTCATCAAGACCAGACACGTCGAATTTTTAATAGCCGACCTGAGGCTCACGTTCGACAATCTCCAAACATATGACATCAAGCTCAATCCAGAAAAATGCGTTTTCGGCGTCCCCACCGGAAAGCTCCTGGGCTTCATCGTTTCCAATAGAGGAATTGAAGCAAACCCGGCTAAAATCCGAGCTCTATCATAGTTGGCTCCCCCAACAGACCTCAAGCAAATCAGGAAATTAACTGGATGCGTGGCTGCCTTAAGTCGCTTTATCTCCCGATTGGGAGGAAAGGCACTACCTCTTTATCGCCTTCTTCGACGCACCGAACACTTTGAGTGGACGGATGCGGCTACGGCCGGACTAGAAGAAATAAAGGCCCTCTTGGCCAGCAACCCAATCCTGGCCGCGCCGAACATTGGCGAACCCATGCTGTTATACATAGCGGCAACACACCAAGTTGTAAGCGCAGTGCTCGTCGTCGAGCGAGAGGAGGACAGACATAAGTTCCCGCTTCAAAAGCCGGTATACTACGTATCCACCGTACTCACACCATGCAAGTCACGGTACCCACATTACCAAAAGATAGCATACGCGGTCTTCATGGCATCCCGGAAGCTACGACACTACTTTCAAGAGTGTTCAATCATGGTGGCCTCCAAATTACCACTCAACGATATAATAAATAACCGCGATGCCACGGGCCGGATTGCTAAGTGGGCCATCGAGCTCCTCCCGTTCGACATCATATATAAACCACGTCAAGCCATTAAGTCGCAAGTACAGGCTGACTTCGTCGCCAAATGGACAGAAGCCGAACTCCCTAAAGAGTACGTCGCATACTCCAATTGGATCACGCACTTTGGCGACTCTAAGATGCTGGTTGTCTGGGAGCGGGAGTTGTCCTGACATCCCCCACTAGAGATACAGTCCAATACGTACTTCAAATACTATACATAGACTCCAACAATGCGATCGAATCACGAGGCTCACAGACGGGTCTTGGATGGCGGTCTCCATGGGCATCCAACGCCTAGAAGTGCGTGGGGATTCGAACCTCGCAATATCACAAATAAATGGAGACTTCGACGCCAAGGACCCAAAAATGGCGGCTTACCACAATGCCGTCCTCAAGATGTCAGCTCAGTTCGAGGGGCTCGAATTTCACCATGTGGTCCGAGAAAACAATCAAGCGGCGGATATCCTTGCCTGCATTGGTGCTAAGCGCGACCCCGTCCCACCTAACATCTTCTTGGAAAGGCTGTTCAAGCCATCTGTGGTGTAGCAAGGGGAGACCGGCAATACCAGTCCGGATCCGACCACAACCCCAGAACCCGAACACACTGACATAATCGGAGGCTCCATCACCAAAATAACACCTTCGGCCCACGTAATCATGGCTGTCATTGCCCCCTGGACCGAACCCTTCTTAGCCTACCTAAATAGGCAAGAACTCTCCGAAGACAAAAATGAGGCACGTTGCATTGTGCGGCGCTCTAAAGCCTACAAGGTCCACGAGGGAGAGCTTTATAAGAAAAGCGCTACCGGAGTACTTCAAAGATGTATCTCTGAAGAGGAGGGGCGGCAGCTCTTGGCCAAAATTCATGTTGGACTCGGCGGCCACCATGCCACAGCCCGGGCCCTTGTAAGCAAGGCCTTCCGTACAGGTATCTACTGGCTGACAGCCCGAGCAGACGCATAGGACCTCGTCCAACATTGCATCGGTTGACAGCTTTTCGCCAACCAAAGCCATATGCCACCTACCGCTCTCCAAACAATCCCCATAACTTGGCCCTTTGCAGTCTGGGGGCTTGATATGGTTGGCCCCTTAAAGGAGGAAGCCATAAGAAAAAATACTTATTGGTCATGGTGGATAAATTCACCAAATGGATAGAGGTCAAACCAGTTAAAACGACCGAATCTGGACCAGTGATAGACTTCATATCAGGGGTCGTACACCGTTATGGTGTCCCCCACAGCTTCATCACCGATAATGGCTCCAACTTCACAGCCGACGAGGTGAGAACTTGGTGCGGCAACATGGGCATTAAGCTCGATTACGCCTCTGTCTATCACCCCCAAACAAACAGTCAAGTCGAACGGGCAAATGGTCTAATTATGAACGGCATCAAACCCAGACTAGTGCAATCCTTGAAGGAATCAGACACGCACTGGGTCAAGGAGCTCGACTCCGTACTATGGGGGATGCGGACCACGCCGAATCGCACTACCGGATACACACCATTTTTCATGGTGTACGGCGCAGAGGCGGTATTGCCTATGACATCATTCATGACTCACCTCGAGTGCGTATGTATGAAAAGAGAGAAGCTGAGCTTGATCGGCAGGACAGTTTAGATGCCCTAGAGGAGGAGCGCGATGTCGCAAAAGCCCGTTCCGCATTCTATCAGCAACAAGCTCGAAGGTATCAAAGCAGAGAAGTACGGGCCAAAACTTATAACTTTGGGAAACTCGTTCTACGCCTACCGGAGAAGAAAAAGGACAAGCTCAAGCCCAAGTGGGAGGGTCCCTTCATCATTAATAAAGTACTCACCAGAGGAGCGTACCGTCTGCGTGATGCATCGGATAATCGACTCGAGCCGAACCCAAGGAACGCGGCCAGACTCCGAAGATTCTACGCCTAGTGCCGAACTCTGTGTTCGTCTCCTAACCTACGCCTTTTTTAAGTCATATCCTCTCTTTTTTATGGCCTTAAAGGCTTCAAGTGTGACTCGACTACATACTCTTGCCACGCTATGCATGCTCAATATACCCGGGGGCTTCTTAGATAGAAGCTTAATATAATTACCTTCCGGGCATCATGCCCACTGCATATGAGTCACTTTTCCATATGTAACTTTTCTTCACCATTATATGCATCGATATGACTTAAGTTTTGGCCAAGCTGGGTTGCCTGGCTCCTGTGTTTATGCCCTACGTTCCCGTTAGTTCGTCTAGGGCATAAGGGGAGCACCTCTATGATTGTTACTACCGGGTCCGCCGGACGTGTACCTCAGACTGGGTGAAGCCGAAAGCTAGCGTTCTTAAGGGAATATTCGGTCGGTGAACTAAAGATGTTTCTTACCTATTACAACACAAACCCCTGATGTTTTATATACTGTGTCTCTGTTCGCAGTTTGGACATGCACATTAATGCATGCGTACCCAGGGAAAGGAACCCTTAACAGAACTATTCTCGTTGGAAGATGTTTCTTACGATCCATGTAATATAACATAGCTAATTGGGTACTTGTCTGTTCAAGCACTTATGAGCCCTACGCCTGGTTTCCACACGTACCCCGGTTTACATAACTGAGCGGGTATTCGGAAACACTCTGGGCTGTCGGGCCCGGAGGCTGAAGCGAAAAGGTCCGCCAAGACAAATGATTTATAATCCGGCTAGGGACAAAATATGTCAATTGAAGTACACAGTCACTTAGACCCACATACTTCTTCTTCTATGCCATCCAACATGCTGTCTATCCTACAATCCTGTTGGGAATACTTTGCGGCTAATTCTACCTGGTTATATACCAGACTAATGGGAATCTCTTTCCCATCTGACCCTACAGGTCCAACTAGGGCCATGTGATTCGGATCGACCTTGGTGTATCGTGTTTTCACCATGGCCCATGCTTCCCTCGCACCTTGTCGGCAAGCCGATATCTTCCACAATTGGAAGCGTCGTCGCGCTCCCTTGAGCAGCTGTACAAGATCCCCCATTCTTCCTGGCAGGGAGGCCGTTGGCAACAAGGCCGCGGCAATACCCTGCATCACCTGTCGAACTTGTTCGTGCAGTTGCGAAAGCTCTTGCAGAAGATCGCCCGAAGATCCGGGCATCTCCTCTTCAGGACGACCAGTCAGTATACCTACAGACATAACTCTATTAGCATGTTTCTTCGCCGAACTATATAAAGGTTCAATTTCGGCAGTTGCGGCCCTTAGCCGGGCTTTGCACTCCTCTAGCTCTTGAGACAAATGGGTGTTCTTCTCTGTAAGAACCTATTCATACAATGATCCTTAAATCAGTTGTTCCAACTGTTTCAAGTCTCAGGGGCTACTAATATACATAATTATCAGATTTTGCTTACCCGTATATCTTTTAAATACTAGTCTATGGCTCTAGCAAGCCCTTTTTGAGCAGCTCGGATGTACGCGTCTCCCGAGTTGAAGGCATTGAATGCCTCTTTGGAGAAATTAGGGTCGCGGAGTGCGGCCCGCCGACGCCGATGATTCATGGCGCTCTCCACTTCAGAATTTGTAGCGGATATTCTATCCGCATCCTCTGTAGGAGGACCGTCCGGTGTTGTCTCCACATTAGCCTCCACCCTGGAGGCCGGTTCTGGAGTCCAGCTGGTAGAGGCATGGCTGGTAGGATCTCTGGACACAGTCCGGTGAGCACTCTTTCTGCCGGGGAACAATGGATATGGTTATATTTCAAAGGCAATAATCACGGAGCAGGTTTTAAATCATACCTCTGCGACGGCGTCTCGGTCTTGACCGCTTTCCTTTTATGCCTGCCCGGCTTGGGCGCCCCTCGTTGGTGAGTCGCCGTGGGTTTGGCACGGCGCCCCGATGGCCTTCCCTATAAAGCGCAATACATGTGTGATGGGTAAGGCATATAGAAGGGATCCTTCTCGGAAGTTAAGATGCCGGTTTTACTTACATATGATGCGGGGAGTAGGCCAGGATAGTCGGCAATGATGGCCACCAGGGTGCCGTCACAGCTTGCCTGGTAAAACATCCTGTCAACGAGCTCCACAAATACATCTGAATCTTCTTCAAGTCCAGGGTCGAGGGCCCGTTTGTGGTCCTCGGGCTGTGGAGGCGGGCTGTCCCTCACAGCTTTTCGCAGTTCCTGCTATGGACTAACAACGTAAATATTTGTGATGAAAGACTATGGGAATGAATAGAGTTGAGTAAAAGGTAGCAGCTTACCCAGTTAGGTGGGTTGTACATGGAAAACTCATCCTGTGGCTTAATGCGGATGAACTCCTCTTCTTCTCGTTTATACAAATCGGACAATATTTTCGCCAGGGCGGTGGCGGAGTCCGGACCTTTCCGACCGCAGTGGGTGGCATCGTCTTCTCCATTGAAGTGCCACATGGGATGCCCCCGATACTGGAGTGGCTGCACCCCCCGCATTATGCATATTGACATAACCTCAATTATTGTCAATCCAGATTTGGCCAGCGTTTTTATCCTGCCCATCAGATAAAGGACCTCTCTGCTATCTTCCTCCTGGGGGCTCCGGGGATGCCAGCTACAGCGTTTCTTCAACGGGGCATTGGTGAACTCAGGAAGGCCCATCCGGATAGGGTCTGGAAGGGAGACGTCCTCTATATAAAACCACTCCGAAGGCAAGTCTTCGGACATCTTCTTTGGAGTGCCGGACAGGTATCCGGTCCAGGTGATGCGCCATATTTTGGCTCCGCCCACTTGGTATATTGATCCCTCCTGATTACGAGGGACGAGGCAGAACAGCCTCTTCCATAGCTCGAAATGAGCTTCGCAGCCCAGAAATAGCTCACAAAGGGCGACATAACATGTGATATGCAGGATGGAGGCAGGAGTGAAGTTGTGCAGTTGGAGGCAGTAATACTCTAGGAGTCCACAGAGGAACGGATGGATTGGAAATCTGAGGCCCTTTAGCAAGTAAGGGACAAGGAATACTCGCTCCCCTGGATGGGTTGGGGAAACTCTCTGCTTGCTCCCCGCCATCGTAACTGGCTAATCTGGCTCGAACAGGGACAAGATATGCAGGCAAGAGAAACCCATGGGTCTGCAACTCCACCAACCAGCCGTCAGGTACGGTACACTTCTCCTAATCACCTGTCTTGGCGCTATGGGGGCGAGAGGAGGAGCTGGGGTGGCCGGCCATGATGGGATGGTTTTTTCGGGTGTGCTCTGATGGATCCTCGCTTGCGGAAGAATGGTGTGATTTGGATCTGAGGATCCCCGTCTCTTTAATAGATGATTTATTTACGTAGTCAGGGTGGCAAGTGTAAAAATGCCTCGGCTTCTCGCATTTGCTCGACACGAGGAGACTAACATTATTAAGGCATAGAATCCGATGAATGCAATGTTAAATGGGAAGCCAGACATTGCTCGTTACAACAGGTACTTTGTAAAATTTGGAGAGGAACCCGCCTTGCAATACTGAAGACAATCTGCGTGCCGGACTCGTTGTCATTGAAGCCTGGTTCAGGGGCTACTAAGGGAGTCCTGGATTAGGGGGTCCTTGGACAGCCGGACTATATGCTTATGTCGGACTATTGGACTATGAAGATACAAGACTGAAGACTTCGCTTCGTGTCCGGGTGGGACTCTCCTTTGCATGTCTGGGTGGGACTCTCCTTTGCATGAAAGGCAAGCTTGGCAATTTGGATATGTAGATTTTCTTCTCTGTAACTGACTCTGTTGTCAACCTAGCCCCCTCCGGTGTCTATATAAACCGAAGGGTTTAGTCCGTAGGACAAGAACAATCATAATCATAGGCTAGCTTCTAGGGTTTAGCCTCTACGATCCCGTGGTAGATCAACTCTAGTAATACTCATATCATCAAGATCAATCAAGCACGAAGTAGGGTATTACCTCCGTAGAGAGGGCCCGAACTTGGGTAAACATTGTGTCCCCCGCCTCCTGTTACCATTAGCCTTAGATGCACATTTCGGGACCCCCTACCCGAGATCCGCCGGTTTTGACACCGATAGCAAGCTTACTCATAACAGAAGGAGAATCAAGTGCAGAGCTAGATGGCAGTTCCTTATAAGGCATCAGCCACGGCGGACGGCAAAGGCATGGATGGCGGACGGAAAAGGTCTTTGCCGTCCGCCGCGGACGGCAAAAGTGGACGGCAATGTAAGGGACGGCAAAGAGCTACATTGCCGTCCGCTTAGGGTGGCTGACGGCAAAGGGTCCTTTGCCATCAGCTGCCGACGGCAAAGAATGCTGACGGCACTAATTGCGCTGTTACTCCGTTAGGTGGTTAACGGCAAGCCTTTGCCGTCGGCCGCTGACGGGAAACATCGGAAGTCCTTTGCCGTCCGCCGCTGTAGGCAAAGTTTTTTTCCTCTTTGTTGTCAGCCACTATTGGCAAACTGACCAAATAGGTCAGCCTCCCAGGAAGCACAGTTGCCTGCCACATGCCCTCTTTGCCGTCCGCTGCGATGGCAAAGAGCCCTTCTTGTCGGTGGCGAGAATGCAAAGAGCCTGCATAATGGCTTTTTTCCTATTTTTTTAAATCCAACAATTTTCACAAAGAAATATATATGACATATATAGATATGTTTCACAGGGCTATTTAACAGCACATAAGTTTCATCGTACATACATACATAGTTCCATCCACTCATACATAGCAAGTTGCACATACACATAAGTTGCAACCATTAGGAAGTTGCACATACATATTACAATGCAAAGTTTCATCAAGATAGCAAGTTCCATCGTAGCAAGCTAGAAGAATACTAGAAGAGAATGAAATAAAAAACAAGCACTCCATAGCAAGCTAGCTTCCGAGAAGTGAATGAAATCTGCAAAATGGCAAATAAGAAAGTTAGGAAAAGGTGACTAGAAGAAGAAGACTAGAAGAAGAAGCACGCCATCATTTGTGAGGTAACTTAGGTGAAATGGATCGTTTATGAGCTAACTAGGTAAAATGCATCATTTTAGAGCTAATGTAGGTAAAATGGATCGTTTATGAGCTAACTAAGCTAATTATGTCGTTTTGTACATAAGTAAGGTAAGTACATGTCATTATTGAGCAAACCTAGTTAACTAAGCATATTATAACTAACTTAGGTCATTTTGGAGGAAACAAAGCTAAGTATAGATCGTTTTAGAGCTAACTTAGGTAAAATGGCTGGTTTTGGAGGTCAGTAAGCTTATTAAGTCATTTTGCAGGAAAAGAAGCTAACTCTAGGTCATTAAGGTAAGCATATAGGATGAAATAAAGCTAAGTCTAGGTATTTATGCATTTGTTAAGCAAAAAACTAGAGAAACTTACCTTGATCTTGGAGGTGTGGGAGCGGGCTGGCTCATGCTAGTAGCTGGAGAAGGATCGTGTGATGCTTGTGTGGAGTAACGCTGCACCAAAGATCATTTCCAATGTTTCGTTAGCATGATGACACTCAAATGTTAAGACTAGCAAGTAACATCCATTCAAATTAAACTCACCGTGGTCTCAAGAGAAATCTCTGGATCAATGGCTATGGAGCCACGGGACCTCCCGCCACTAGATATCATCACCTGCTCTGGATTGTAGGGGATCTGGCTCGGGTTAAACTCCTCCTCTTTCCTCGCCTTCCCCTTGACATGCTTGTAAGAGGCAGTGTGGGCCCTGGCATATAGGTCGTACCTCTCTGGCACCTTATCCGTCTTATTGTAGCATGCCTGAAAGAGAGAAACAAAGTAAATTAGTAATTAAAGGGCTCAAGCTAGCATGATGAATGAATTTCATTAATAATGAAGCAAACCACATTACCCAATTTCGCCCGAACTGATATAAGCTGGAGCTACCTTGATGGTGTGGCACACCTTCAATTTGGGCACGTTTGTCCTTGGCCTCAGTCGGCTCCCCTTCCATCTTTCAACACCTGCCATGACAAAGAGCAAACGAAATTAGTGCAACATAAAAACAATACCGACATGAATAATAATATGTATATCACTTAAGTGTATCATCATCAAGTACAACATAAAAAAATGAATACCTGACACTACTAATAATCTCGATCAGTATCATCAATAAATGCATAATCATCATCATCACTATAATCAATGACGGGCTCATAGGGTTCAGTGGCATCAACATGTGGAAGGCCACCTTTATGTAATCGGTCAAGCATTGAGAGGTCGTCCGCAGCAGTAACCTCTTCTTGTTCCAGCTCTTCTTGTTCCTCCTCTGGGGTGATGTGGGATTCACTGTCGTTGTCTACTTCAATGTTTTGGGGTGAAGTGGAAAGACAAATACGGGGGGAGATTGAGTGGAAAGACAAATACGGGCCAACAACTGTATTGGGCTGCCGTCATACCAAACACACTGAACCCATCGGTGCTGATGCCGACTCGAGGATGCCTCGGATTTGCCGCTTTGTCAGCATGTAATTCATCAAACTTTTTCCACGCAACACCATCCGATGTGTGTACCATCATCAGTTTCCCATCTGCATCTAGTTCGGTTCTTTTGACTGTTTTGTGCCATGTCATCTTTCTGGCCGTCTCTTCGACCATGAAAAGACGTTGAAGTCTTGGTATGATTGGCATATACTGAAGAACACTAACAGGGATTTTGGTCTGTGTCTTCTCACCCATACCGTTGTCTACCACAATATACCTGGAACACTTGCAAATGGGACAATAGTTCAAGTCTGCATAGTCAAGCCTAAATAAGGCACATCCTTTCTCACGTGCATGTATCTTCTCATAGGGCATCTTGATTGCGGAGGATTTTATCCGACCGGTACAGTTTGCGAGCATTACATGGCCTTTGGGTAGAAAGCGTCCAAATACTGTCATAATTGCGTCATAGCATTCTCTGCCCAAGTTGAACTGAGCCTTCAAAGCCATTACTTGTGAGATGGCATCTAACTGACAAAGCTCAATGTGCTCATGGAGCGGACGTTTTGAAGACTCCAACATTTCATTGAAGGCCTTTGCAGATTTCTCCATCTCCTCTCGAGCATCATCATAGTCTTGCACCATGTTTTCCATCCCGGTACCATGCTCGTCGGTGCGACGATGATCCACCTCAGCTCGGTCACGTTGGGCAGACTCACCATGAAATGTCCACACCGTATAATCGGGCGTAAAACCATTCTTCTGCGGTGTTTACACATTTCAGCCTCTGTCCTCTTTTCCCAATTGCGCGATCGTAAACAGGGCACCAAGTTTTCCTCGGCCATTTGCAAATGCGGCTTGCACAAACCCCTTGGTTTTTGTGAACCATTCAGCGCTCCATTTGTTACGACCGGTGTGACCGTATACATCCACGCATCGATCACTCATCTTGACTTTCAGAGCTACTGGACACACAACAATTATATATATAATTCACCATGTATATATTCATCAGCTGATCTACTTTGTCAATTTTATTACGTCCATGCAACCTACACTCTAATAGGTAATGATAGGTCCTAATGACACCCGAGTATGTGTAGATTGGGTTCATTTTCCCAAGCTATGCTCCGGATCTGACACAAAATTTCGGCAGCACCTCCCTGCTGTTCTCCTGATACACGTCTCTGCAATAAACAGAGAGGATGTGTACCCGGAGAACAACAGGGGAGGCACTGAGGAAATTTATGCGTCGGATCCGGAGCAAAGCATATGGGAAAACGAACCCAATCTACACATACTCGGGCTGTCCATGAATAGCGTTGGACAATTCAAAAGAATCAAGGTTATAAATATGCAAATGCATGCATATTTATAACTATGACGCTTTCGAATGGGAGATACATATTGGTTACGCATACTGATGATTCAAGACACAGATATAGCTAGCTACCAAATTTCATGTCATTTGTGCAAATAATTAATGGGGGAGAAGGACATGTCATTTGTGCTCACCCACGAACGAAGGGGCAGAGCTCGTCAAACGCACGGCGAGGTCGTCGAACACCAAACCTCGCAGCGATGAAACAACTGCACATTTAAATCTACCCGATCAACACAATTATATATGATGTTTTTCATAACAAAATCGAAAAATATATGACCTAACTAATAATTCACAAATATATAACCCGTCGGCCTCTGGAAGGCCAAAGAGCACCTTTTCGAGGTTTAGGGGTCGGGCGTCATGTCGGTGTCGGGTGCTGTTTCGGGTCGAGGTGTTGTGTCGGGTCGGGGTGTCGGGGTGTGGTGTCGTGGTCTGTATGTCGGGTGTGGTGTCGGGTCGGGTGTCGGGGTCAGGTGTCGGGTCGTGTGTCGGGTGTGGTGTCGGGGTCGGGGTGTCGGGGTGAGTGGTCGGGGTGTTTCCTTCTATCCTTCTTCTTCTGTCCTTCTCTTCTTCTTCTTTTTTCTTCTTCTTTCCTTTCTTCTTCTTCTTCTATCCTTCTTCTTCTTTTCTTTCTTCTTCTTCTTCTTCTTTCCTTTCTTCTTCTTCTTCTTTTTTCATCCTTTTTCTACTTCTTTTCTTTTCTTCTATTCTTCTTCTTCTACTTCTTCTACTTCTTTTCTTCTTCTTCTTTTCATCTTTTTCTACTTCTTTTCTTTTCTTCTTTTCATCTTTTTCCACTTCTTCTTCTTTTCTTCTACATATTCTTTTTCTAACACTAACACTAAATTTTCTTCTTTTCTAACACTAAATCTAACACTAACACTAACACTAACAATTAAACAAGAATTAAACTGCAAAAACAGAAAAACAGAACAAAAACTCACCGGCAGGGGTGGTGGGTGGGTGGGGCGGCGGGGCTCGGGCAGTGGGATGGCCAAGCGGGGGGGGGGGCGGCGGGCGAGGCGGGGGCGGGGCGGGAGGGAGGGGGCAGGCGCCATGGATGGTGGGGGTGGGGCGGGCGGCGCTGCGGCGGGGCGTGGGCGTCGGCGGGTGGGGGAGGGTGTAACACCCTCGATGCGGCTATATCTCCCACGTGTCGAAGCACGACTTAGAGGCATAACCGCATTGAAAGCAATGTCGCAAGTGAGGTAATCTTCGCACAATCCATGTAATACATAAGGGAAAGAGATACATAGTTGGCTTACAGTCGCCACTTCACACAATACATAAATAAACATCCATCATTCAGATTACACTCAAGGTCCGACTACGGAACCAAAATAAAAGAAGAATACCCCAAATGCAACACAGATCCCCGATCGCCCCAACTGGGCTCCACTACTAGTCGTCTGGAAATGAAACATAGTATCGACCAAGGGCCTCATCAAATTCCACTTCAGCTCGGTTCGCCATCTGCTACCGGCATCACCGGTACTGATCTGCTTTTGGTAGAATCTATGAGCCACGGGGACTCAGCAATCTCACACCCGCGAGATCAAGACTATTTAAGCAAGGAAGGCTGGTGTCAAAAGGTGGAGCTGCAGACAGCGACTAGCATATATGGTGTCTACATACGCAAAAGAGAGCGAGAAGAGAAGCAAGGCACGGTCGTGAAGCTAATAGCGATCAAGAAGTGATCCCAACTACTTACGTCAAACATAACTCCAACACCGTGTTCACTTCCGGACTCACGAGAAGAGACCATCACGGTTACATACACGGTTGATGTATTTTAATTAAGGTCAACTTCGTTTTCTACAACCGACATTAACAAATTCCCATCTGCCTCATAACGCAGGCACGGCTTTGAAAGATAATACCTGCAGGGTGTCCCAACTTAGCCCATCACAAGCTCTCACGGTCAACGAAGAATAAACCTTCTCCGGGAAGATCCGATCGATCTCGGAATCCGGTACATCAAGACATTTCGACAATGGTAAAACAAGACCAGCAAAGCCGCCCGATTGTGCCGACAAATCCCGATAGGAGCTGCACATATCTCATTATCAGGGCACATCCGGATAAGTCAAGCTACGAGTAAAACCAGGCCTCGAGTTTCCCCGTGGTGGCCCCAAGAAGTTGCTCGGTTCGACCAACACTCGAAGGAGCACCGCCCGGGGGCTAAAATAAAGATGACCCTCGGGCTCGCGAAAACCCAAGGGAAAAAGGGGTATAGGTGGCAAATGGTAAAACCAAAGTTGGGCCTTGCTGGAGGAGTTTTATTCAAAGCGAACTGTCAAGGGGGTCCCATAAATCACCCGACCGCGTAAGGAACGCAAAATCAAGGAACATAACACCGGTATGACGGAAACTAGGGTGGCAAGAGTGGAACAAAACACCAGGCATAAGGCCGAGCCTTCCACCCTTTACCAAGTATATAGATGCATTAATTAAAACAATAGATATTGTGATATCCCAAAATATCCGTGTTCCAACAAGGAACAAACTTCATCTTCACCTGCAACTAGCAACGCTATAAGAGGGGCTGAGCAAAGCGGTAACATAGCCAAACAACGGTTTGCTAGGACATGGATGGTTACAGGTTGACATGGCAATATGGGTGACATGATATAGCAAGTGGTAGGTATCACAGCATAGGCATAGCAAAAGAGCGAGCATCTAGCAAGCAAAGATAGAAGTGATTTCGAAGGTATGGTCATCTTGCCTGCAAGGTTCTCAGAGTTGTCGAAGGCTTGATACTCGTAGGCGTTCTCAACAGGTTCCTCGTACATGTACTCGTCTCCCGGCTCTACCCAAGGCAAGAACACAAGCAATGGAACCACAATCAAACAAGGAACAATGCACAAGCAATATGATGCAAAACATGACATGCGATGCGAGATGTGATATGCAATGCATATGTGTGCTCCGGAAGGAAAATGATGAACCGGGCATCAACTTGGCAAACCAAGTATGCCGCTGGAAAGATGAGATGATTTCGGTTGAAATCGATATAAAGATTACCGGAATCGGATGTACGGTTTGCAAATGACAAGCAAAACAAAAATGACGCAAATCTGCGTTTAACAGCCCGATGCTACTTAGCACACAACAAGAAACTATGCTACAACACCCCAACATAAAAACAAAGCATATGGAAGCGATCTACAGGAGATGCTTAACAAAAGAGGAACACTGAGCTACGGCTAAATCACATCATAACATGTTCAAACAAGCATGGTGAAAGTGCTAAAAATATCAGGTTCACAGACTTAGTGAAAATACTAACATGCCAGGAATTAACATCAGGAAGGCATGTTTAGAGCAAGCAAACAACATGCTACAGGAACTTATAATAGCAAAGCAAGGCATGACATGATTCTACTCAAATCATAGTTCAATAGTCCCTTACTGACCATAAGCCAAAAAGGAACTTAAGAAATGATGGCACCCATGTAAACATTGCAAGTTTTATTACAGATTTCAGACTTAGCAGAAAAACTGGGCAAGGCAAAAACAGATAACAACTAGGCATGTTCGTGAGCTCGATGCACTCACTACAGAGCATCTCATGATAAACTAAGCATACACCCATCGAGAAGACATGGCATAGAAGCTATACATGGCAAGAACAACATCATAGCATACACGGATCAAGTACAACGACCTCGTGAAAATTGAATCTCATGCAAACAATCTGCCAGGAAACATTTTCAAGCAAAAGTAGAGCACGAAAATGACATGCTAGACTACTCCATAAATGCCAACAAAGGAATGGATGGATAGAGCACATCCATATGTCCAAAACACCCTTACTGATCAAGCTCAAAAAGGGCATGGATCTCTCTGTAACAACATGAACATATGGCATAAAAATAACAGCAGGACAAGACTTAGTGAAAACACTAAGTCCCTGAAATCAGCAACATCATCATCCCTACTTTGCATGCTTGTTCTAGTCAACACATAACTCACAAAAATACATGGCATACACCCCTGGAAAGATGGCATGGCATAGTTCAACTCACATGTAGGGCTCAAGTTCATAAGGTGCACACATAAATCATGGCAAAAATGACAAAAGAGCTCATGCTGATAAGATTCTGGAACTAACGATCTGAAGCCCTCTTCCAACAGCATTTCGGGCATCAAGATGAGCTCAAATGCAAATTATTCAATGGAATGAAATGATGTACTCTTCGGGACGAACAATTTGACATATTATAATCTCAAAACGGAGCCACGGGTGCAGAAATGTGATGCGTTGAAAATGCCACAAAATTAACACAGAAATGGGACTTAGTGGAATCGGGGGGTCGGGGAAAAGTCAACCGCGGGTTGTTTCCAGATCGGGTCTCGCCGGAGTCGAGGTCGGCCGGCGGCGTTGAAGCTCGGGGCCGGGGAGGAGGTCGCCGGCGGCGGCGGGTGACGGATCCGCGGTGGCTGCATCGCGGAGAGCGCAGCGCGGCGGCGTCGGGCGGCGCTGGCGGAGGCGGCCGAGGCCAGGCCGCCGAAAGCGGCAGCGGCGCAGGCGCGGCCGGGAGGCGCGAGCAGCGGCCTGCGCGGCGGCGGCGGGCGAAGCAGCGGCGGCGGCGGCGCGCTGGCGGCGGCGGCGAAGGACGGACGGCGGCGCGGCGCTGGCGCGCGAGAAGGCGGCGGCGGCGGCGGCGCGTGGCGGAAGACGGCGGCGGCGCGACGGCGGCGGGCTGGCGGCAGTGGTGCGCAGGCGGCGGCGCGAGAGCGGGTTTGCGGGGCCGGGCGGCGGCCTGGCGGGCTCTTGGCGGCGCGCGGCGATGGCGGCGCCACGTGTCGCTTCGATTCGTCTGGCGGCGGCGGGCGACGTCCGGCATGTGGAGGAAGAGGGGGCTAGGGTTTCATCCGGATTCGGGGAGGGTCTTTAAATAGGCATAGAGGGAGCTAGGAGAGTCCAAATGGGGTGTAGTTTTCGCCCACACGATCGTGATCGAACGACCGAGAGCATGGAGGTGACTTAGATGGGTTATTGGGCTGTTTTGGAGGGATGTTGGGCTGCAACTTAAAAGAGGCCTTTGCGAGAGTGCGGTTAACCGTTGGAGTACCAAACGAACTCCAAATGACCCGAAACTTGACAGGTGGTCTACCGGTGCTATACCAGGTCCACTTGGCAAGGCTCGGTCCATTCCGAGAATGTTCAACACCCGCACACGGAAAAAGAGCAAGAGGGGACGCCGGGGAACATAGGAGTACCGGATTGCAAAACGGACAACGGGGAAAAAGCTCGGAATCATGAGACGAACACGTATGCAAATGAGATGCACATAATGACATGATATGAGATGCATGACATGGACAAAATGCAAAACGAAAACAAAACCCAACCACGGAGGGAATATCATAGCACATATCCGAAAATGGCAAGAGTTGGAGTTACAAATATGGAAAGATACATCCGGGGTGTTACAACACTCCACCACTACAAGAGGATCTTGTCCCGAGATCTAGGACTGAAAGAACTCCGGATATTCGGAACAGAGGTGATCCTCATGCTCCCAGGTGGCTTCTCGGTCGGAATGGTGTGACCACTTTACTTTCAGGAATTTGATTGACTTGTTGCGAGTCTTGCGCTCGGTTTCTTCAAGAATAGCAACGGGGTGCTCATGATAAGAGAGATCTTGTTGGAGGTCAATTTCTTCAAAGTTGATAGTGCGCTCAGGAATCTTGAAGCACTTGCGGAGCTGTGACACGTGAAACACATCGTGCACGTTTGCAAAGTTGGATGGAAGCTCAAGTTGATAGGCGAGATCGCCTCTTTTGCCAATGATCTTGAAAGGACCCACGTATCTAGGGGCAAGCTTTCCTTTGATACCGAAGCGATGAGTGCCTTTTGTTGGAGAGACGCGGAGGTAGACATGGTCTCCGATTTCAAAAGCGACATCACGGTGCTTGTCATCATAATAGCCCTTCTGGCGCGATTGCGCGGCTTTAAGATTCTCACGAATGACTTTGCACATTTCTTCGGCTTCTGTGATCAAGTCATTGCCAAGAAGTTGGCGTTCACCTGTCTCGGACCAATTGAGAGGAGTACGGCACTTTCCGCCATAGAGAATTTCGAATGGGGCCTTGCCCGAACTCGCTTGGAAGCTGTTGTTGTAGGAGAACTCGGCATATGGAAGACACTCTTCCCACTTCATGCCAAAGGAAATGACACAAGCCCTGAGCATATCTTCAAGGATTTGATTGACTCGCTCGACTTGGCCACTTGTTTGAGGATGGAAAGCTGTCTTTGAAACGAATGTTGGTGCCCATGGCCTTCGAAAGGAGTCCCGAACTTAGAAGTGAAGATGCTTCCACGGTCGGAAGAGATCAATTGCGGAATACCATGCAAGGAGACAATTCTTGAGGTGTATAGCTCTGCCAATGAGCTGCTGTGATAGATTCTTTGACAGAAGAAAATGAGCCACTTTAGTAAGCTTGTCAATGACAACGAAGATAGCATCATTTCCACGCTTGGACTTAGGAAATCCAGATCACGAAGTCCATCTCAATGTGATCAAACTTCCATTCGGAATAGCAAGAGGTTGGAGGAGACCAGCTGGTCTTTGGTGTTCCTTTCACCCTTCTGCAGACATCACATTCGCTCACGAATTGAGCAATTTCTCGCTTCATTCGAGTCCACCAATACGATTGCTTGAGGTCATGGTACATCTTCGTACTTCGGGATGAATGGATAGGAGGGAATTGTGTGCCTCATTCATGATGACTTTTCTCAGATCGCCTTTAGGAACCACAATACGATCCTCGAAGAAAAGAGTATCTTTGTCATCCAAGGGATAGCACTTGTATTTGGAAATGCCCCTGTAAATACCACGTTTCACTTTCTTCACCATTGTATCCAGGAGTTGTGCCTCACGAATTTGATCTTCCAAAGTAGGAGAGACTAAGAGATTGGCAAGAAAGCCTTGAGGAACAACTTGAAGATTCAGCTTGCGGAAAGCTTCACAAAGATCCGGTTGGAAGGGCTTAAGAATTAAGCTGTTGCAATAAGCCTTTCTACTCAAAGCATCTGCAATCACATTCGCCTTGCCAGGAGTATATTCAATACTTGGATTGTACTCTTGAATCATTTCGACCCATCGAGTTTGCCTGAGGTTGAGGTTTGGCTGAGTGAAGATATACTTGAGACTCTTGTGATCGGTGAAAATGTCCACTTTCCTTCCCAACAAGAGATGTCTCCATGTTATCAATGCATGGACAACTGCCGCCAACTCAAGATCGCGAGTGGGGTAGTTCTTTTCGTTGGGCTTCAACTGACGAGAGGTATAGGCCACAACTTTCTTCTCTTGCATTAACACAAAGACCGAGACCTTGCAAGGAAGCATCACGAAAAACTTGAATGGTTTGGATTCATCAGAGGAGTCAAGACAGAGTCAGAAACTAGCTTTTCTTTGAGGGTGTTGAAAGCGACGCCACACTCAAAGTCCCGACATACTTGACATGCTTCTAGAGGAGGTTGGAAAGAGGCTTTGCAATCTTAGAGAAATTCTCAACGAATCTTCGCAATAGCTTGCAAGACCGAGAAAATCATGGAGTGCTTGACATTCCGAGGAGGTTCCCAATTCAGAATGAAGACACCTTCTCGGATTAACAGAATTCCTTGGCGGAGATGATATGACCAAGATAAAGAACTTCATCAAGCCGTAACTCACATTTGGAAAACTTAGATAGAATTGATGCTCTCTGAGCTTGTCGAGCACCAATCGCAAATGTTTTGCATGATCCCGCTTGTTCTTGGAGAAGACCAAAATATCATCGAGATACACCAAGACGAAATCATTGGTGTAGGGGTTGAAGATAAAGTTCATCATGCGAGAGAAAGTTGGAGGAGCATTGACAAGGCCGAAAGACATGACAAGATATTCATAAGACCCATAGCTTGTTCTCTTTGTCTTGGGAATATCTTGTTCACGAATGCTAATCGATGATAACCCATATGAAGGTCAAGCTTGGAGAATACTTTAGCACCTTTGAGTTGCTCGAATAGCTCATTGATGTTGGGAAGTGGATACTTGTTCTTGATTGTCTTCTTGTTCAATGGACGGTAATCAACACAAAGTCGGTCCGTGCCATCCTTCTTCTGGACAAAAAGAACTCCACATCCCCATGGAGATGAACTCGGTCTGATCAAACCCAGACGCTCTTGTTCATCGAGCTGCTTCTTCAATTCTTTCAGCTCCTTGGGTCCAAGCTTGTAAGGACGCTTGCAAACGGGTTCGATGCGGGCTCAAGATCGATAACGAATTCGACCGCCGATGAGGAGGCATACCCTAAGCTCTTCGGAAAGACATCTTGGTACTCACAAACGATCGAATTTGAGAGATAGCATCCAATTCGCCCTTCTCATTGAGAGAAAACAACCAATGGTTTCATCACGAGCGGCATAGATGATAACATCCTCAGAAGGGTGTGTCAATTGAATTTGCCTGGCAGCACAATCAAGCTGAGCCTTGTGCTGAGAAAGCCAATCCATCCCAAGAATTAGATCAATATCCGAGTCACCAAGAACAATTGGTTTAGCCAGAAATCTATAGTCGCCCATCTTGATTGTGGTATCCAGAACCACCAAACTGGATCTCAACCGTTTACCCGGAGAAATGACAGCCATGGGTTTATCCAAATGAGAAGAAGTGAAATCATGCTTGGCAAAAAACGGTCTAGACATGAAACAATGCGATGCACCAGTATCGAATAAGACTTTTGCAGGAATAGAGTTAACTTGAAGGTTACCCATGATCACATCTGAAGAATCCTCTGCCTGAGCTGCATTCATCAAGTTCACCTTTGCATGCTTTGGATTATGCTTGACCACTGCATTGCTTGAAGATCTCACAGGAGGAGGAGGCGGAAGGCGCCTTTGGTTATGGCATTTGTTCGCATAGTGACCCTTCTGCTGGCACTTGTTGCAGGTCACCTCTGAGAGCGGACGGTGATAAGGAGCATTTGACTTTGGAGCTTGAGGCTGAGACTTGTTACGTAGCTTGGGTTGGGTGGGTGGGAAGATCCACGACCACCGAGTTCTTCTGCGATAAGGCCGACGGAACGGAAGAGGAGGAAGGTAGAACTTTTGCTGCTTTGTGCCACTTGAGAGGAAGAAGAAGACCGAATCGCATCCTGCTTCTCTTCTTTGATGCCTCACACTTGAGCTGAGCACCTTCTTGCTTGAGTGCCATATTGTAGAATTGATCAAACCGAGTAGGCTCAAAAGAACAAGAGCTAACTGCAGATCCTCTCTAAGGCCACCTCTGAATCGATAGATCATACTTTTCTCATCAGAACGCCTTGTCTAGCGAAGCGAGCAAGTTTCTGAAACTGTATGTTGTATTCGTACATCGACATGTTTCCTTGCTTGAGATTGCGGAACTCCTCACGCTTGCTCTCAACAACACTGGTAGGAATGTGGTGAGCTTTAAAGTCCCGACAGAAATCAGTCCAAGGAATCACTCGACCACCTCTGGAATCCTTGTATTGCTGGAACCAATCAGCAGCTTGATCCTTGAGCTGAAAAGACGCGAACTTGACGTAGTCCTCAGGTCTGACATTGCTGCATTCAAAATGCTTGTTGATATCCACGAGCCAATCGTCGGCATCTGTGGCCTCGGCACAGTAGCTGAAAGACTTTGGCTTGTTTGCAAGGAACTGGTTGAGGGTAGGAAACTGTGGCTGATGGAAGAACTGCCCTTGACCTTGATTCCCTTGATTGCCTTGGCCTTGGTTACGCTCTTGCATCAGCTGGATCAACAACTGAGCGTTGGCGTTAGTGGTTGCCATCAAAGTTTGCCATGCCTCCGGAGGTGGAGGTGGAGGTGGAGGGTTCGCCTGACTCCCATCACTGCGTTCCGGATTCTGACGCGTTGGTGGAGCCATCCTGAAGAGGGTGACATCCGTTAGCATCTTGATTGACAGATAGACAAGTTGAATCAACGGATAGAATTGCAACATATAGTCTTCACAATAAACATTCGAACAGGGATGAACGAATGAATTCCAAAGTAAACATCACGTCCATTAAGGTGAGAAGCCACTTGATAAGAGATTGATGAATGAAAATAAAAACAAGTATGAATGGAACAAATAAGTGGTAAGGATTACCCAATCACAAACCAAATATCTGCGGAAGAAATGCTAGAGCTACTTGAATCCCACCTATAAACTCCCGAAACTTTCCGGTTATGCAATCAGGTGTTGGGGATACAGGGGAAGCAATATATCTCACCCAAACTAACAATCCCTACATCCAGCTGTATCCATCCTTCAACACATAACCAAGAAACCTTCAGAAATTGTGTACCTCAACCTTCGAAAAGCATCGGTTATGCGAGTCATGGCAATACTCCCGTACTCACCACAATACTGGGTTAGCGGGGTTATCTCACCAACAACTGCATAAAAGAGATTTTCGATGTCCGCGTACTAAACTCAGGTATTCCAGAACTGCAACGATAAGATTACGACAACACCTCGGAGCTCAACTCCCCGGGACACCTCCACTAAAAAAACCCCTGCTGACGGGAGGCACCAAGACAATGTTGTCATCATAAAACCATCGGAACGATTCTAAGATACCCGTGTGATCCTAAAAAAAATTTTAGTGAAATTTGAGAAGAGAAGAGTCAAAAACTCTACGTCAGGAGACCTCACCAGAGCGACGAAGGGACTGAGGAGTAAAAAGATTTCCTAACTCTCCGATATATATAATCCTAAATGACTCAAAACATTTTTCTAGACACAACTCGGCCGCTAAAAACGATCAAGCAGTGGGGGCTCCTAAGGTCAGGGATGGCTCTGATTACCAACTTGTAACACCCTCGATGCGGCTATATCTCCCACGTGTCGGAGCACGACTTAGAGGCATAACCGCATTGAAAGCAATGTCGCAAGTGAGGTAATCTTCGCACAATCCATGTAATACATAAGGAAAGAGATACATAGTTGGCTTACGATGCCACTTCACACAATACATAAATAAACATCCATCATTCAGATACACTCAAGGTCCGACTACGGAACCAAAATAAAAGAAGAATACCCCAAATGCAACACAGATCCCCGATCGCTAACTGGCTCCACTACTAATCGTCTGGAAATGAAACATAGTATCGACCAAGGGCCTCATCAAATTCCACTTCAGCTCGGCTCGCCATCTGCTTTGGCATCACCGTACTGCATCTATTTTGGTAGAATCATGAGCCACGGGACTCAGCAATCTCACACCCGCGAGATCAAGACTATTTAAGCTTAAGGAAGGCTGGTGTAAAAGGTGGAGCTGCAGCAAGCGACTAGCACATATGGTGTCTACGCACGCAAAAGAGAGCGAGAAGAGAAGCAAGGCACGGTCGTGAAGCTAATAGCGATCAAGAAGCGATCCCAACTACTTACGCCAAACATAACTCCAACACGTGTTCACTTCCGGACTCCGAGAAGAGACCATCACGGTTACATACACGGTTGATGTATTTTAATTAAGGTCAACTTTGGGTTTTCTACAACCGGACATTAACAAATTCGCATCTGCCTCATAACCGCGGGCACGGCTTTCGAAAGATAATACCCTGCAGGGGTGTCCCAACTTAGCCCATCACAAGCTCTCACGGTCAACGAAGGAATAAACCTTCTCCCGGGAAGACCCGATCAGTCTCGGAATCCCGGTACATCAAGACATTTCAACAATGGTAAAACAAGACCAGCAAAGCCGCCCGATTGTGCCGACAAATCCCGATAGGAGCTGCACATATCTCGTTCTCAGGGCACATCCGGATAAGTCAAGCTACGAGTAAAACCAGGCCTCGAGTTTCCCCGTGGTGGCCCCGCAGGTTGCTCGGTTCGGACCAACACTCGAAGGAGCACTGGCCGGGGGCTAAAATAAAGATGACCCTCGGGCTCGCGAAAACCCAAGGGAAAAAGGGTATAGGTGGCAAATGGTAAAACCAAAGTTGGGCCTTGCTGGAGGAGTTTTATTCAAAGCGAACTGTCAAGGGGGTCCCATAAATCACCCGACCGCGTAAGGAACGCAAAATCAAGGAACATAACACCGGTATGACGGAAACTAGGGTGGCAAGAGTGGAACAAAACACCAGGAATAAGGCCGAGCCTTCCACCCTTTACCAAGTATATAGATGCATTAATTAAAACAATAGATATTGTGATATCCCAAAATATCCGTGTTCCAACAAGGAACAAACTTCATCTTCACCTGCAACTAGCAACGCTATAAGAGGGGCTGAGCAAAGCGGTAACATAGCCAAACAACGGTTTGCTAGGACATGGATGGTTAGAGGTTGACATGGAAATATGGGTGACATGATATAGCAAGTGGTAGGTATCGCAGCATAGGCATAGCAAAAGAGCGAGCATCTAGCAAGCAAAGATAGAAGTGATTTCGAAGGTATGGTCATCTTGCCTGCAAGGTTCTCAAAGTTGTCGAAGGCTTGATCCTCGTAGGCGTTCTCAACAGGTTCCTCGTACACGTACTCGTCTCCCGGCTCTACCCAAGGCAAGAACACAAGCAATGGAACCACAATCAAACAAGGAACAATGCACAAGCAATATGATGCAAAACATGACATGCGATGCGAGATGTGATATGCAATGCATATGTGTGCTCCGGAAGGAAAATGATGAACCGGGCATCAACTTGGCAAACCAAGTATGCCGCTGGAAAGATGAGATGATTTTGGTTGAAATCGATATAAAGATTACCGGAATCGGATGTACGGTTTGCAAATGACAAGCAAAACAAGAATGACGCAAATCTGCGTTTAACAGCCCGATGCTACTTAGCACGCAATAAGAAACTATGCTACAGCACCCCAACATAAAAAAAAGCATATGACAGCGATCTACAGGAGATGCTTAACAAAAGAGGAGCACTGAGCTACGGCTAAATCACATCATAACATGTTCAAACAAGCATGGTGAAAGTGCTAAAAATATCAGGTTCATAGACTTAGTGAAAATACTAACATGCCAGGAATTAACATCAGGAAGGCATGTTTAGAGCAAGCAAACAACATGCTACAGGAACTTATAATAGCAAAGCAAGGCATGACATGATTCTACTCAAAGCATAGTTCAATAGTCCCTTACTGACCATAAGCCAAAAAGGACCTTAAGAAATGATGGCACCCATGTAAACATTGCAAGTTTTATTACAGATTTCAGACTTAGCAGAAAAACTGGGCATGGCAAAAACAGATAACAAGTAGGCATGTTCGTGAGCTCGATGCACTCACTACAGAGCATCTCATGATAAACTAAGTATACACCCATCAAGAAGACATGGCATAGAAGCTATACATGGCAAGAACAACATCATAGCATACACGGATCAACTACAACGACCTCGTGAAAATTGAATCTCATGCAAACAATCTGCCAGGAAACATTTTCAAGCAAACGTAGAGCACAAAAATGACATGCTAGACTACTCCATAAATGCCAACAAAGGAATGGATGGATAGAGCACATCCATATGTTCAAAACACCCTTACTGATCAAGCTCAAAAAGGGCATGGATCTCTCTGTAACAACATGAACATATGGCATAAAAATAACAACGAGGACAAGACTTAGTGAAAACACTAAGTCCACGAAATCAACAACATCATCATCCCTACTTTGCATGCTTGTTCTAGTCAACACATAACTCAAAAAAATACATGGCATACACCCCTGGAAAGATGGCATGGCATAGTTCAACTCACATGTAGGGCTCAAGTTCATAAGGTGCACATAAATCATGGCAAAAATGACAAAAGAGCTCGTGCTGATAAGATTCTGGAACTAACGATCTGAAGCCCTCTTCCAACAGCATTTCTGGCATCAAGATGAGCTCAAATGCAAATGATGCAATGGAATGAAATGATGTACTCTTCGAGACGAACAATTTGACATATTATACGCTCAAAACGGAGCCATGGGTGCAGATATGTGATGCGTTGAAAATGCCACAAAATTAACACAGAAATGGGACTTGGTGGAATCGGGGGGTCGGGGAAAAGTCAACCGCGGGTTGTTTCCAGATCGGATCTCGCCGGAGTCGAGGTCGGCCGGTGGCGTTGAAGCTCGGGGCCGGGGAGGAGGTCGCCGGCGGCGGCCGGGCGACCGGATCCGCGGTGGCAGCACGGGCGAGAGCGCCTTGCCGGCCGGGCGGCAACAGGGAGGAGGCCGGCGGCCGGAAGCTGCGGAGGCGGCGAGGCGCTGGCCGGCAGGCGCGACCGCAGCGGCGGCGGCGCTGCGCGGCGGCGGCGAAGCGGCGCGGCGGCGGCTCTGCCAGCGGCGAAGGCGGGCGGCAGCCTGGCGGGCGAAAGCATGGGCGGCGGCGCGCGGTCCGCGCGAGGACGGCGGCGGCGCGACGAGGCGGGCCGGCCGGCGGCGGTGTGTGCGGGCGGCGGCGCGGAGGGCGGCCTGCGGGGTCGGCGCGGCGGCTGGCGGGCTGGCGGCGGCGCTGGCTGGCGGGCGCCACGTGTCGCTCTGCGATTCGTCTGGCGGCACGGGCGGACGTGTCCGGCGCCGGGCGGACGTGTCCGGCGCGCGGAGGAAGAGGGGGCTAGGGTTTCATCCGGATTTCGGGGGAGGGGTCTTTAAATAGGCATAGAGGGAGCTAGGAGAGTCCAAATGGGGTGTAGTTTTCGCCCACACGATCGTGATCGAACGACCGAGAGCATGGAGGTGACTTAGATGGGTTATTGGGATGTTTTGGAGGGATGTTGGGCTGCAACTTAAAAGAGGCCTTTGCGAGAGTGCGGTTAACCGTTGGAGTACCAAACGAACTCCAAATGACCCGAAATTTGACAGGTGGTCTACCGGTGCTATACCAGGGCCACTTGGCAAGGCTAGGTCCATTCCAAGAATGTTCAACACCCGCACACGGAAAAAGAGCAAGAGGGGACGCCGGGGAGCATAGGAGTACCGGATTGCAAAACGGACAACGGTGAAAAAGCTCGGAATCATGAGACGAACACGTATGCAAATGAGATGCACATGATGACATGATATGAGATGCATGACATGGACAAAATGCAAAACGAAAACAAAACCCAACCACGGAGGGAATATCATAGCACATATCCGAAAATGGCAAGAGTTGGAGTTACAAATATGGAAAGATACATCCGGTGTTTCTGAGGGGGTGGTGGCGGGGCGGCGCCCGGGCGGGGCGGTGGCGGCGCCTGGTGGCGGGGCGGTGGCGGGAGGGGTGGGGGGGCTGCGCGCCGGGCAGGGGCGGCGGGCGGGCGGCGAGGGCGGGGCGACGCGAGCGCGCGGCGGCGGGCGGCGCGGTGGGTGGACGATGTGGGAGGCGGCGCGGTGGTGGGCGTCGGGGAGGAGGTCGAGGGAGAGAGTAACGGGCGGGCGGAGGGGGCTCGGCCGCTAGTTAGGTTAGTTAGGGTAGCCTTTGCAGTCCGCCCTCCTTTGTCGTCCGCTTTTGTTCATATTTGTCGTCTGCTGCGGACGCAAAGCGGAGGGACGTTAAGTATTTTTTAACCAGCTCCTCAGTGGGGCCCCCTTAGGGAGTCCTAGACTAGGGGGTGTCCGGATAGCCGGACTATCATCATCGGCCGGACTCCAAGACTATGAAGATACAAGATTGAAGACTTCGTCCCGTGTCCGGATGGGACTTTCCTTGGTGTGGAAGGCAAGCTTGGCAATACGGATATGTAGATCTCCTACCATTGTAACCGACTCTGTGTAACCCTAGCCCTCTCCGATGTCTATATAAACCGGAGGGTTTTAGTCCGTAGGACGAACAACCATTATAACAATCATACCATAGGCTAGCTTCTAAGGTTTAGCCTCCTTGATCTCGTGGTAGATCCACTCTTGTACTACCCATATCATCAATATTAATCAAGCTGGAGTAGGGTTTTACCTCCATCGAGAGGGCCCGAACCTGGGTAAAAACATCGTGTCCCTTGTCTCCTGTTACCATCCGTTTAGACGGACAGTTCGGGACCCCCTACCCGAGATCCGCCGGTTTTGACACCGACATTGGTGCTTTCATTGAGAGTACCTCTGCCGCCACGATCGGAAGGATGCCTCTTCCGCCTTTAAAGACGGTACCATCGCCAAAGGAGCCTTGGCCGCCGGCCAAACTATCCGGCTAGGTGGTTTTCTCATGACCGCCTGTTCGGCCACCGCTTCGACGATGACCTCTCGGGTCATCAAAAGCAATCTTCACGTCAACTCGGAATTTGCCGAGCAGCTGGATCCAATGGATCTCTCGTCCGTAAACGAGCTCTTGGATCGCATCGCCGCCCTGGGAGTCGCTACAGACTACAATCAAATTGGGCTTAAAACCGATCTGAGCGAGATTAACTCTCCCCAGGTTACCCACCACGTTGCGGTGGTAGAGGAACAACGCGGCGACTCTTCTTATGTATTAAAAACTAGTTATGTCCAGACTCCCGAACCCTCCATGCCGGATTCTCGCAGAGGGACGGACGTCAATCAAGCACTGAACCTAAAGTCAGGCAGCGGACCAAACCCGTTCGACAACGTCCAGCAATCCAAGCTTCCAAATTCGGAAACTTTTCGGCCCTTGAGCCTCGAGATGGGCAGGGTTCCAGACTCAATTCCACCCACCCACCCAAACATATGCGATCTATCTCAAATTCGGCAAGAGCTCGCTAAAATAGTACATCATTACTGGGCCAAATTCCTCCTGGTTATGGACAGGATAAAAGACTGTCGTGAGGAAAACGCAATTTCAATTTTCTGCAATAATTGCACGGACAAGGGAATCTTGAACGCCGTAAGTCGTCGTGAAATTACACGCTTCGCCGACCTGGCGTCCATAGTACGTAGGTACTGTGCGATGGAGAGTTTCCGGAAAACCGAAACTAAGTTTTGGGACAATCTGGCTCCGAATACAACCCTAGTCCGAAACAAAAGGGTGCATCATGCTCAGCCACCCGGTACAAAAACCAAAAAGCAAAAACCCCATAAAGGGCACGGAACCATACTGGAGGGATGGCTCGGCGGACCCTGTAAAATTCACAGTACAGAGGGCGCCACTCCAACACATAGCCTTCGAGCATGTTGGATACTGCGGCAAGTGGCCAAAAGTGGTGAAGAGCTTCTAGCCCCGAAGAAACACTCCAATAGTACCAGTACGGTATCAACAGTCTTCGAGACTTTCGCATCAAATAATATGCGGAAACGAACAATCCGCAGCCTCACCGAAGTCTACCAAGCAGCAACAACAAATCCATGGAGCGAAACGGCTATCACCTTCAACGCCAGCGACGAACCTAAATTCCGAACTGCCCGAGCACCAGCCGCATTGGTCCTCAGCCCAATAGTGGATGACTTTCGTCTTACAAAAGTGCTCATGGACGGCGGCAGCGGATTAAACCTCATCTACGAGGAAACCCTTCGAAAAATGGAAATAGACTAGAGCCGTATTGAGCGAAGCAAAGACAACCTCAGTAGAGGATAATCCCTAGCCGGGAAGCACGCTGCAGTGAAAAATCACACTTGATGTGGTGTTCGCTCGCCGGACAATTACAGTCCGAGGAGGTCACGCCCAAGTGGCCCGCTCAGCAGCGGATATCACGCTTTATTAGGACGAGAGGCATTCACAATTTTCCAAGCCATACCCCATTACGGGTACATGAAGCTTAAAATGCCCGGGCCCAAGGGAACCATCACCCTTGTCAGTGATCCGGACATAGCACTCCGCGCCGAAAACAAGACAGCCGCATTAGCCCTAGAGGCACTATCCGAAGCCCTAGCGACGGAGGAACTCACTGCGCTGCGCTCTACCGTGAACAGGGATGATGTGATACTCGATAAGAGATCCAAGTCCACCTGTTTTAAACCAGCGGACGAAATAGTAAAATTCCAGGTCCATCCAATGGACCCAACAAAGACGGCCTCCATTGGGGCACAGTTAAACCCCGATGTAGACGCCGCACTACGAGAATTCCTTCGGGAGAATTGGGACATCTTTGCCTGGCACCCTTCAGATATGCCAGGAATCCCACGTAGATTGGCAGAGCACAGCCTAAACATCCTAAAAGGATTCAAGCCAGTCAAACAGGCTCTTCGGCAATTTTCCGAACCCAAAAGACAGGCAATGGGAGAGGAGCTAGCCACATTACTGGAAGCCGGATTCATCAGAGACATCAAACATCCGGACTGGCTAGCAAACCTGGTGATGGTACCAAAGAAGTACAAATCCTGGCGCCTATGTGTTGATTTTAAAGATCTCAACAAGGCTTGCCCAAAGGATCCTTTCCCCCTTCCCCGCATCGACCAAATAATCGATGCTACTGCAGGGCACGTTGTGCTTCCTCGACGCATACTCCGGCTACCATCAAATCAAGATGGTGGAGGCGGACCAAGCCGCAACGGCATTCATTACTCCATACGGACCATTCTGCTTCAACACGATGCCCTTCGGACTCAAAAACACCGGCGCAACATATCAGCGCATGATTCAGACATCTCTGGCTACCCAGATTGGCAAAACAGTAGAGGCATACGTAGACGACGTGGTCGTCAAAACCAAACACGTCGAAACTCTAGTAGACGATTTGAGGCTCACATTCGACAACCTCCAAGCATATGACATTAAGATGAACCGGGAAAAATGCGTTTTCGGCGTACCAGCCGGAAAGCTCCTGGGCTTCATTGTATCCGGTAGAGGAATTGAAGCAAACCCAGCCATGATCTGAGCTTTGTCACAGCTGGATATTCCAAAAGACCTCAAACAAATACAAAATTGATCGATGCGTGGCGGCTCTAAGCCGCTTCATCTCCGCTTGGGAGAAAAGGCATTGCCCTCTATCGCCTCCTCAGGCACTCAACACTTCGAGTGGACGGATGCTGCCACGCCGGACTCAAGAAATAAAGGCCATATTGGCAACAACCGTCTGGCAGCGCCCTAACTGGGCGAACCAATGTTGTTATATATCGCGCAACACATCAAGTTGTAAGCGCGGTACTGCCGTCGTCGAGAAATGAAGGGCATAAATTCCCTCTTCAAAACCAGTAAGTACTACATATCCACCGCCTTAACTCCTGCAAGTCCCGTACCGCATTATCAAAAGATAGCATACGCGGTGTTCATGGCATCCCGAAGCTACTTACACTACTTTCAAGAGTGTTCAATAACAGTGGCCCCCGAAGTACCCTCAACGACATCATAAACAACATGACGAACGGGCAGGATTGCAAAATGGGCCATTGAGCTCTTACCATTTGACATAACCTACAAACCACGGCGAGCTATAAAGTCGCAAGCCTTGGCTGACTTCGTCGCGGAATGGACTGAAGCCGAACTCCCTAAAGAGTACGGCGCATACTCCAATTGGATCATGCATTTTGACGGCTCTAAAATGTTGGCTGGCTTGGGGGCTGGCATCGTTTTGACGTCCCCAACCGGAGACACGGTCCAATACGTACTTCAAATGATGTACACAGACTCCAACAACGCAGCCGAATACGAGGCCCTTCTGCACGGTCTCCGGATAGCAATCTCCATGGGCATTCAACGCCTCGAGGTACGCGGGGATTCAAACCTCGCAATATCACAAGTAAACGGAGACTTCGATGCCAAAGATCCGAAAATGGAAGCCTACCGTAACGCCATCTTAAAAATGTCAGCTCGATTCGAAGGACTCGAATTGCACCATGTAGCCCGGGATAATAACCAGATGGCCGACGTGTTGGCACGCATCGGCGCAAAACACGACGCCGTCCCTCCAAACATCTTCCTGGAGCGGCCCTTTAAGCCATCCGTAGTATGGGAAGAGGAGTCCGGAAATGACAATCCGGAACCAACCGCACCGCCCAACACCGAACATTCTGACACAACCGGTGGCTTAGCCAAGGACATAACACCTTCCGCACATGAAATAATGGCAGTCATTGCCCCATGGATGGAACCATTCTTAGCCTACTTAATTAGGCAGGAACTTCCCGAAGACCATAATGAGGCCCGCTGCATAGTTCGGCGATCTAAAGCCTACAAGGTCCATGAGGGGGAACTTTATAAGAAAAGCACAACCAGAGTCCTTCAAAGGTGTATCTCCGAAGAGGAAGGGCGAAATCTTCTGGCTGAAATTCACGCCGGACTAGGCGGACACCACGCTGCAGCCCGGGCCCTTGTAGGTAAGGCCTTCCGTACAGGATTTTATTGGCCGACGGCCCGGGCAGATGCTCAGGACTTAGTCCAACGATGCGTCGGTTGTCAGCTCTTTGCTAATCAGAGCCACATGCCACCCACCGCCCTCAAAACTATACCCATCACCTGGCCGTTTGCGGTCTGGGGGCTTGACATGGTTGGACCCCTTAAAGGGGGAACCCACAAGCAAAAATACCTATTGGTCATGGTGGACAAATTCACCAAATGGATAGAGGCCAAGCCAGTTAAAACGGTTGAATCCGGACCTGTGATAGACTTCATATCCGGGGTAGTACACCGTTACGGTGTCCCCCACAGCATCATCACCGATACCGGCATGAACTTCACGGCCGACGAGGTTAAACTCTGGTGCAAAAATATGGGCATTAAGATCGACTACGCTTCAGTCTATCACCCTCAAACCAACGGTCAAGTTAAACAACCAAATGGTCTAATCATGAGCGGCATCAAACCCAGATTAGTGCGGTCCCTTACGGAATCTAACACGCACTGGGTAGAGGAGCTCGACCAGACTGGGGCTGCGGACCACGCCAAACCGTACTACCGGGTTCACACCATTCTTTATGGTATACAGCGCAGAGGCAGTTTTGCCCTGCGACATAATTCATGACTCACCTCGAGTGCGCATGTACGAAGAAAGAGAAGCCGACTTGGATCGGCAGGATAGCTTGGACACATTGGAGGAGGAATGCGACGTGGCAAAGGCTCGTTCCGCATTCTATCAGCACCAGGCTCGAAGATATCAAAGCAGAGAAGTACGGGCTAAAACTTACAATGTTAGCGAACTAGTTCTACGCCTGTCGGACAAGAAAAAGGACAAACTCAAGCCCAAATGGGAAGGTCCCTTCATCATCGACCAAGTTCTGACCGGCGGAGCATACCGTCTGCGAAATGCATCAGACAATCGACTCGAGCCAAACCCATGGAACGCAGCCCGCGTCCGAAGATTCTACGCCTAGCGCCGGACTCAGAGTTCGTCTCCTTCCTCCGTCCACATTTTTACACTTCAGCTATCTTTTGTTTCTCTCTTTTCTCCCACCTTTTTCATAAAAGCCCTTGAGGGCCTATTTGCGCATTGTTCACACACACTTGATGTGCTACCCACACTCATTATACCTGGGGGTTTCTTTAATAGAAGCTTACTTACACGAGCTTTATGCCCAACACATGTGTCAAACTTCCGCATGTACCTTTTATTCACCATTATATGCATCGATATGACTTAAGTTTTGGCCAAGCTGGGTTGCCTGGCTTCTGTGCTTACCCCTACGTTCCCGATTGTTCGGCTAGGAGGTAAAAGGAGCACCTCTGTGATTGCTACTGCCGGGTCAGCCGGATGTGTACCTCAGACTGGGTGAAGCCGAAAGCTAGCGTTCTTAAGGGAATATTCGGTCGGTGACTTGAAAGATTATTTTTTAGCTATTTATTTATCTGCCCCCAGATTTTTTCCTGCTCTTTTCGCAGTCTGGACATGCACTTTAGGGCATGCCTCCCAGGGAAAGGAACCCTTAATGGAACTATTCTCCCTGGAAGATGTTTCTTACTAACCATGTAATATAACATAACTAGTTGGGCACTTGTCTGGTAAAGCACTAATGACCCCTACGCCTGGTCTCCATGCATGCCCGGTTTTTTTCATAACGAGAAGGTATTCGAAACACCTGCACTCTAGGGTCCCGAGGTTGAAGCGAAAAGGTCGGCAAAGACAAACGATCTACAATCCGCTAGAAGGCATTTTACATGTCATTTTAAATACATCACAAATCGATTGACCGCTCCTCCTCAATCCCGCCTAACAGGCTGTCTAATTTACATCTGTTAGGAATACTTAGCGCCAACTCCACTTGGCCGTACACTAAACTCACAGGGATCTCCTTCCCATCGGGCCCCACAGGTCCGACCTCGGCCATGTGGTTTGGATCTGCCTTCTTGTACCGCGTCTTCACCATGGCCCAAGCCTCCCTGGCACCTTGACGGCAGGCCGATATCTTCCATAAAGGGAAGCGCTGCCGTGCTCCCTGAAGCTTCTCCGCAAGCTCTCCAAGGCCTTCGGGTAGGGAGACAGATGGCCATAAGGCCTGGACGACGCCACTCATCGCCTGCCGAACACGTTCGAGCAGTTGCACCAGCTTGGGAAGTTGGTCACCCATTGAACCGGGCATTTCCTCCGCAGGGCGACCTGTGAGCACACCTACATACTTCTGTCAATCGACTTCCTCGCCGAACTCTTCTTTTCAAAAGAGTTTTCTCAAGCACTTACTATAGATGCCGCGACGGTCACGATTCTCCTTCACGGAGCTGCATAGTGGGCCCAACACCTTTAGCTCTTCTCCAAGCTGGGTGTGGGCATCTTGGAGCTTGTTCCTCTCCTGCTGCACCTTCATAAGCACCCTCTCGCCGGCCTTCAGCTGGTGCAGTAGCTGTTGCTTGTCCAGATCAAGTCCATCAACATCTGCAATATTATTGTCAGACTTATACGCACGCCGCACACTGCTTATCTTCTTGAAATATGTGTTACCGGAGGGGGTCTCGGTGTCTCCTCCTGCGGTGGCTAGTGTGGCCTCAAGTTGGGCCTTGCACCCTTGTAGCTCCTGAGACAATTGGGCATTCTTCTCCATGAGATCCTTCATATCAAACGATCCTTAAATCAGTTATTTTAACTACTTTAAGTCTCGGGGGCTACTGGCATATACAACTATTAAAATCCTTTACCCGTATGTCTTTTACATACTGCTTCGTGGCTCTGGTTAAACTATCTTGAGTGGCACGGAGGTGCGCGTCTCCGCGTTAAAGGCATTCAACGCCTCTGGGGAGAAACACGCGTCACGAAGAACTGTCGTGGCGCCTTATGATTCATGGCGCTCTCCACGCCGCACTGGTGGCGGACAGCTCGTCGGCATCCTCCGTTGGAGGAGTATCCGCTCACGCCTTGCGCCGCCTCCCCTCCGCACCAGGTGTTGGAGCACGGCTAGCGGAGGCTTGGTTGGCAACCTCTCCGGGCACAGTCCGGCGAGCGCTCTTTCTCCTGGAAAAGTCATGAGCATTAATACGCCTCCCAGGAATCTTTTCCCTAAATAATGGTCGCGAGCTATACCGTTGCGGTGACGTTTCGACTCGCACCGCACCCCTCTTCCGCCTACTGGGCCGGACTGACCCTTGTTGGTCAGCCGCCGCGGGTTCGGCTTCCCGCCTTGAAGGCACCTCCTGCGAGACACCGTTGTATACGGTGGTCAGAAACATGCAAGGACGTAATAATGGTGTGAGGACTTCGGTCATAATTACCTGGGAAGCCGGAGATAAGCCGGGGTAGTCAGCCGTAATGGCGACTAGAGCATTGTCCATGCTGAGTTGGTGGAACACCCCGTCAATTAGCTGCACCTTTATGTATGGATCCTCTTCGGAAGCCGGATCTAGGGATCTTCCCGGATCCTTGGGTTGTGGAGCCGGACTGTGTATGTCCTCCACATCCCGACGCAGTTCCTGCGTCACAATCATAAAGTAAGGTACTTAACTTTGAAAGCATGGGTAGGATAAATAAATGTCCGCTTACCCAGCTCCGAGGGTTATTCATGGAGAACCCATTCAATGGGCTCGTCTGTAGGAAGTCCTTCTTCTCCCCCTTGTACAGGCCGAACAGGATCTTCACCAGATCTGCGGCCGATCCCGGCCCCTTACGGCCATGACGGGTGGCATCATTCTCCCCGTTGAAGTCCCACATGGGGTGGCCCCTATATTGGAGCAGCTGCACCCCTCGCATAATGCACGTGGCCATGACTCCAATCATGGTCAATCCGGAATGGGCCAGTAACCTAATCTGGCCCATCAAATAATGGACGCTCCTGTCTTCCTCCTGTTGAGGGCTCCGCGGGCGCCAACTTAGGTGCTTCTTCAGAGGAGCCTTGGTGAACTCCGGGAGGCCGATCCGAACTGGGTCCGGCAGTGGAGCATCTTCCACATAAAACCATTCCGAGGGCCAGTCTTCGGACGCCTTCTTTGGGGTTCCGGATAGATATCCGGTCCCGGCGATGTGCCATATTTCGGCTCCGCCCACTTGATATATTGACCCTTCGTGAGAACGGGGTATGAGGCAAAATATTCTCTTCCACGGTGCAAAATGGGGCTCGATGCCCAGGAACATCTCGCAAAGAGCTACGAAACCCGCGATGTGCAGAATAGAGGCGTGCGTGAGGTGATGAAGCTGGAGTCCGTAGAACTCCAGAAGCCCCCGGAGAAACGGGTGTATGGGAAATCCAATCCCCCTTATTAGATAAGGGATGAAGCACACCCGCTCTCCTTTGGAGGGACTAGGGGTGGCCTCTGCTTGCTTTCCACCTTTGTAGGTGGCCAGCCCGGCTCGAACCGGGACCATAAAGGCCGAAGGAAGGTATCCCTCTGCTTGGAGCGTCACTAGTTCGTTGTGCGGAACTGAACATCTCCTCCAATCTCCTGGCTGAGGGCTAGGAGCGCGAGAGGAGGAGCCGCGTCGACGGTCCATGATAGAATGGATTTTTGGTCAGAAGCGCTCCGATGAGTACTCATGAAGGAAGATGGTGTGATTTGGATCTGATTCTTGCCTCTTATAGGAAGATTATTTGCGCAGCTAGGGGTAAAATATAAAGATACCTGGCCTTCGCATTAAATGCGACACGTGGAAGAGGGCCATTATTGGGCGTGGAAGCCAAGGAGCGCAACATCTGTAAGGAAGCCGGACACTATTCGGCAAGCACATGGAATTTAGAGGAGAACCCGCCTTGCAACGCTGAAGACAATAAACGCGCGGACTCGTCGTCATTGAAGCCTGGTTCGGGGGCTATTGAGGGAGTCCTGGACTAGGGGGTGTCCGGATAGCCGGAATATCATCATCGGCCGGACTCCAAGACTATGAAGATACAAGATTGAAGACTTCGTCCCGTGTCCAGATGGGACTTTCCTTGGCGTGGAAGGCAAGCTTGGCAATATGGATATGTAGTTCTCCTACCATTGTAACCAACTTTGTGTAACCCTAGCCCTCTCCGGTGTCTATATAAATCGGAGGGTTTTAGTCCGTAGGACGAACAACCATTACAACAATCATACCATAGGCTAGCTTCTAAGGTTTAGCCTCCTTGATCTCGTGGTAGATCCACTCTTGTACTACCCATATCATCAATATTAATCAAGCAGGAGTAGGGTTTTACCTCCATCGAGAGGGCCCGAACCTAGGTAAAAACAACGTGTCCCTTGTCTCCTGTTACCATCCGCCTAGACGCACAGTTTGGGACTCCCTACCCGAGATCCGCCGGTTTTGACACCGACACCCCCCTCCCTCTTTGCCGTCCGCTATGACGGCAAAAAAACAAGCCGATGGCAAGGCTTTTTTGCCATCAGCCATTCTTTGTCGCCTGCTTTTGGGTAGTCGATGGCAAGAGTTTTTTCCGCCTGCTAGCGCACGGCAAAGAGCTGGCAGATGGCAAAGTAGCTGATTCCAGTAGTGAATTACCTCCCCTCGTAGTTGAGGGATAAATCTTAGTTCTTTCGTCTTTCAAGTTCCTCAAAGTGACCAGCAGATATAAATCCCAAATGACTCAAAGAATAGAGCTATGCTCCCTGGCAATGGCGCTAGAAAATAGTCTTGATAACCGACAGGTATAGGGGATCGCAACAGTTTTCGAGGGTATAGTATTCAACCCAAATTTATTGATTCGACACAAGGGGAGCCAAAGAATATTCTCAAGTATTAGCAGTTGAGTTGTCAATTCAACCACAGTGGCAAAGAATATAAATCCCAAAGAATATTCTTAGTATCTGCAGCAAAGTATTTAGTAGCAAAGTAGTATGGAAGTAACCATAACAATGGCAAAAGTAACAGTAGCAGTTTTGTAGTAATTGTAACAGTGGCAACAGCAAAGTAACTAAGCAGAGAGCAATATGTGAAAAGCTCATAGGCATTGGATCAGTGATGGATAATAATGTCGGATGCGATTCCTCATGTAATAGTTATAACATAGGGTGACATAGAACTAGCTCCAGTGCATCAATGTAATGTAGGCATGTATTCCGTATATAGTCATACGTGCTTATGGAAAAGAACGTGCATGACATATTTTGTCCTACCCTCCCGTGGCAGCGGGGTCCTAATGGAAACTAAGGGATATTAAGGCCTCCTTTTAATAGAGTACCGAACCAAAGCATTAGCACTTAATGAATACATGAACTCCTCAAAATACGGTCATCACCAGTAAGTATACCGATTATTGTCACTTCGGGGTTAACAGATCATAACACATAATAGGTGACTATAGACTTGCAAGATAGGATCAAGAACTCACATATATTCATGGAAACATAATAGGTTCAGATATTAAATCATGGCACTCGGGACCTAGTGACAAGCATTAAGCATAACAAAGTCATAGCAACATCAATCTCAGAACATAGTGGATACTAGGGATCAAACCCTAACAAAACTAACTTGATTACATGGTAAATCTCATCCAACCCATCACCGTCCAGCAAGCCTATGATGGAATTACTCACGCACAGCGGTGAGCATCATGAAATTGGTGATGGAGGATGGTTGATGATGACAACGGCGATGAATCCCCCTCTCTGGAGCCCCGAAAGGACTCCAGATCAGCCCTCCCGAGAGAGTTTAGGGCTTGGAGGCGGCTCCGTATCGTAAAACGTGATGAATCTTTCTCTCTGATTTTTTTCTCCGTGAACGTGAATATATGGAGTTGGAGTTGAGGTCGGTGGAGCTTCAGGGGGCCCGTGAGGCAGGGGGCGCGCCCTGCGGGGGGCGCCCCCACCCTCGTGGACAGGGTGTGGGCCCCCTGACGTTGATTCTTTTGCCAATATTTTTTATTAATTCCAAAAAGTTTCTCCGTGGATTTTCATGTCATTCCGAGAACCTTTATTTCTGCACAAAAATAACACCATGATAGTTCTGCTGAAAACAACGTCAGTCTGGGTTAGTTCCATTCAAATCATGCAAATTAGAGTCCAAAACAAGGGCAAAAGTGTTTGGAAAAGTAGATACGACGGAGACGTATCAACCATTTCGAGACTTCTCGTCATGTCTGTGATCTCATCCAGGACTCCGAACAACCTTTGGTACATCAAATCACATAAACTCATAATACCAATCGTCATCGAACGTTAAGCGTGCGGACCCTACGGGTTCGAGAACTATGTAGACATGACCGAGACACGTCTCCGGTCAATAACCAATAGCGGAACCTGGATGCTCATATTGGTTCCTACATATTCTACGGACATCTTTATCGGTCAAACCGCATAACAACATACATTGTTCCCTTTGTCATCGATATGTTACTTGCCCAAGATTCGATCGTTGGTATTATCATACCTAGTTCAATCTCATTACCGACAAGTCTCTTTACTCGTTCCGTAATACTTCATCCTGCAACTAACTCATTAGTCACAATGCTTGCAAGGCTTATAGTGATGAGTATTACCGAGAGGGCCCAGAGATACCTCTCCGAAACACGGAGTGACAAATCCTAATCTCGATCTATGCCAACCCAACAAACACCTTCGGAGACACCTGTAGAGAACCTTTATAATCACCCAATTATGTTGTGATGTTTGGTAGCACAAAAAGTTTTCCTCCAATATTTGGGAGTTGCATAATCTCAGTCTGAGGAACATGTATAAGTCATGAAGAAACCAGTAGCAATGAAATTGTAACAATCATAATGCTTAGCTAACGGATGGGTCATGTCCATCACATCATTCTCCTAATGATGTGATCCTATTTCATCAAATGACAACACATGTCTATGGTTAGGAAACATAACCATCTTTGATTAACGAGCTAGTCAAGTAGAGGCATACTAGGGACAATATGTTTTGTCTATGTATTCACACATGTACTAAGTTTCCGGTTAATACAATTCTAGCATGAATAATAAACATTTATCATGAAATAAGGAAATAAATAATAACTTTATTATTGCCTCTAGGGCATATTTCCTTCAGTATCCCACTTGCACTAGAGTCAATAATCTAGATTACATAGTAATGATTCTAACACTCATGGAGCTTTGGTGTTGATCATGTTTTGCTCGTGGAAGAGGCTTAGTCAATGGGTTTGCAACATTCAGATCCTTGTGTATCTTGCAAATCTCTATGTCCCCTTCTGACACTTGATGACGGATGGAATTGAAGCGTCTCTTGATGTGCTTGGTTCTCTTGTGAAATCTGGATTCCTTTGCCAAGGCAATTGCACCAGTATTGTCCACAAAAGATTTTCATTGGACCCGATGCACTAGGTGTGACACCTAGATTGGATATGAACTCCTTCATCCAAACTCCTTCATTTGCTACTTCCGAAGCAGCAATGTACTCTGCTTCACACATAGATCCCGCCACAACACTTTTCTTGGAACTGCACCAACTAACAGCTCCTCCATTCAATAAAAATACGCATCCGGTTTGCGACTTAGATTCATCCGGATCAATGTCAAAGCTTGCATCGACGTAACCGTTTACAACGAGCTCTTTTTCACCTCCATAAACAAGAAACATATCCTTAGTCCTTTTCAGGTATTTCAGGATGTTCTTGACCGCTGTCCAGTGTTCCACTCCGGGATTACTTTGGTACCTCCCTGCTATGCTTATAGCAAGGCACACATCAGGTCTGGTACACAACATTGCATACATGATAGAACCTATGGATGAAGCATAGGGAATGACCTTCATTTTCTCTCTATCTTCTGTACTGGTCGGGCATTGAGTCTGACTCAACTTCACACCCTGTAACACAGGCAAGAACCCTTTCTTTGACTGATCCATTTTGAACTTTTTCAAAACTTTATCAAGGTATCTGCTTTCTGAAAGTCCAATTAAGCATCTTGTTCTATCTCTATAGATCTTGATGCCCAATATGTAAGCAGCTTCTCCGAGGTCTTTCATAGAAAAAACTCTTATTCAGGCATCCCTTTATGCTATCCAGAAATTCTATATCATTTCCAATCAACAATATGTCATCCACATATAACATTAGAAATGCTACAGAGCTCACACTCACTTTCTTGTAAATACAGGCTTCTCCAAAAGTCTGTATAAAACCATATGCTTTGATCACACTATCAAAGCGTTTATTCCAACTCCGAGAGGCTTGCACTTGTCCATAAATGGATCGCTGGAGGTTGCACACTTTGTTAGCACCCTTTGGATCGACAAAACCTTCTGGTTACATCATATACAATTCTTCTTCTAGAAATCCATTCAGGTATGCAGTTTTGACATCCATCTGCCAAATTTCATAATCATAAAATGCGACAATCGCTAACATGATTCGGATAGACTTAAGCATCTTTACGGGTGAGGAAGTCTCATCGTAGTCAACTCCTTGAACTTGTCGAAAACCTTTCGCAGCAAGTCGAGCTTTGTAAACAGTAACATTACCGTCTGCGTCGGTCTTCTTCTTAAAGATCCATTTATTTTCTATGGCTTGCCGATCATCGGGCAAGTCCACCAAAGTCCACACTTTGTTCTCATACATGGATCCCATCTCAGATTTCATGGCCTCAAGCCTTTTCCGGAATCTGGGCTCATCATCGCTTCCTCATAGTTCGTAGGTTCATCATGGTCTAGTAACATGACTTCCAGAACAGGATTAACGTACCACTCTGGTGCGGAGCTTACTCTGGAAGACCTACGAGGTTTGGTAGTAACTTGATCTGAAGTTTCATGATCATCAACATTAACTTCCTCACTAATTGGTGTAGGAATCACTAGAACTGATTTCTGTGATGAACTACTCTCCAATAAGGGAGAAGATACAATTACCTCATCAAGTTCTACTTTCCTCCCACTCAATTCTTTTGACAGAAACTCCTTCTCTAGAAAGGATCCGTTCTTAGCAACAAAGATTTTGCCTTCGGATCTGTGATAGAAGGTGTACCCAATAGTTTCCTTTGGGTATCCTATGAAGACGCACTTCTCCGATTTGGGTTCGAGCTTATCAGGTTGAATCTTTTTCACATAAGCATCGCAGCCCCAAACTTCAAGAAATGACAACTTTGGTTTCTTGCCAAACCATAGTTCACAAGGCGTCGTCTCACGGATTTTGATGGTGCCCTATTTAAAGTGAATGCAGCCGTCTCTAAAGCATAACCCCAAAATGATAGCGGTAAATCAGTAAGAGACATCATAGATCGCACCATATATATCTTATAAAGTACGGTTACGACGTTCGGACACACCATTTTGTTGCGGTGTTCCAGGTGGCGTTAGTTGTGAAACTATCCCATGTTGTTTCAATGAAGACCAAACTCGTAACTCAAATATTCTCCTCCACGATCAGATCGTAGAAACTTTATTTTCTTGTTACGATGATTTTCCACTTCACTCTGAAATTCTTTGAACTTTTCAAATGTTTCAGATTTATGTTTCATCAAGTAGATATAACCATATCAGCTCAAATCATCTGTGAAGGTAAGAAAATAATAGTAGCCACCACGAACTTCAACACTCATTGGACCGCATACATCGGTATGTATTATTTCCAACAAGTCCGTAGCTCGTTCCATTGTTCCGGGGAACGGAGTTTTAGTCATCTTGCCATGAGGCACTGTTCGCAGGCACCAAGTGATTCATAATCAAGTGATTCCGAAAGTCCATTAGCTTGGAGTTTCTTCATGTGTTTTACATCGATATGACCCAAAGGGCAGTGCCACAAATAAGTTGCACTATCATTATCAACTTTGCATCTTTTGGCTTCAATATTATGAATATGTGTATCATCACTATCGAGATTCAACAAAAATAGACCACTCATCAGGGGCGCATGACCATAAAAGATATTACTCATATAAATAGAACTACCATTATTCTCTGATTTAAATGAATAACCGTCTCACATTAAACAAGATCCACATATAATGTTCATGCTCAATGCTGGCACCAAACAAGAATTATTCAGGTCTAAAACTAATCCCGATGGTAGATGTAGAGGTAGCATGCCGACGGCGATCACATCGACCTTGGAACCATTTCCCACACGCATCGTCACCTCGTCCTTAGCCAATCTTCATTTAATCCGTAGCCCCTGTTTCGAGTTGCAAATATGAGCAACAAAACTAGTATCAAATACCCAGGCGCTACTACGAGCATTAGTAAGGTACACATCAATAACATGTATATCAAATATACCTTTCACTTTGCCATCCTTCTTATCCGCCAAATACTTGGGGCGTTCCGCTTCCAAAGGACTCCCTTTGCAAGAGAAGCACTCGGCCAGTGCTTAGGTCTAGACTTGGGTTTCTTCTCTTGAGCAGCAACTTTCTTGCCGCTTCTTCTTGAAGTTCCCCTTCTTCCCCTTGCCCTTTTTCTTGAAACTAGTGGTCTTGTTGACCATCAACACTTGATGCTCCTTTTTTATTTCTACCTCCACAGCCTTTAGCATTGCGAAGAGCTCGGGAATAGTCTTGTTCATCCCTTGCATATTATAGTTCATCACGAAGCCTTTATAGCTTGGTGGCAGTGATTGAAGAACTCGGTCAATGACACTATCATCAGGAAGATTAACTCCCAGCAGAGTGAAGTGGTTATGGTACCCAGACATTCTGAGTATGTGTTCACTGACAGAACTATTCTCGTCTATTTTGCAGCTGTAGAACTTGTTGGAGACTTCATATCTCTCAACTTGAGCATTTGCTTGAAATATTAAATTCAACTCTTGGAACATCTCATATGCTCCATGGTGTTCAAAACGTCTTTGAAGTCCCGATTCTAAGCCGTAAAACATGGCACATTGAACTATCGAGTAGTCATCAGCTTTGCTCTGCCAGACGTTCTTAACGTCATCAGTAGCATCTGCAGCAGGCTGATAACCCACAAGTATAGGGGATCGCAACAGTTTTCGAGGGTAAAGTATTCAACCCAAATTTATTGATTCGACACAAGGGGAGCCAAAGAATATTCACAAGTATTAGCAGCTGAGTTGTCAATTCAACCACACCTGGAAATTTAGTATCTGCAGCAAAGTGTTTAGTAGCAAAGTAATATGATAGTGGTGGTAACGGTAACAAAAGTAAAGACAGCAAAAGTAATGTTTTTGGTATTTTGTAGTGATTGTAACAGTAGCAATGGAAAAGTAAATAAGCGGGAACCAGTATATGGAAAACTCGTAGGCACCGGATTAGTGATGGATAATTATGCCGGATGCGGTTCGTCATGTAATAGTCATAACATAGGGTGACACAGAACTATCTCCAATTCATCAATGTAATGTAGGCATGTATTCCGAATATAGTCATACGTGCTTATGGAAAAGAACTTGCATGACATCTTTTGTCCTACCCTCCCGTGGCAGCGGGGTCCTATTGGAAACTAAGGGATATTAAGGCCTCCTTTTAATAGAGAACCGGAAAGCATTAGCACATAGTGAATACATGAACTCCTCAAACTATGGTCATCACCGGCAGTGGTCTCGATTATTATCACTTCGGGGTTGCCCGATCATAACACATAGTAGATGACTATAGACTTGCAAGATAGGATCAAGAACTCACATATATTCATGAAAACATAATAGGTTCAGATCTGAAATCATGGCACTCGGGCCCTACTGACAAGCATTAAGCATAGCAAAGTCATAGCAACATCAATCTCAGAACATAGTGGATACTAAGGATCAAACCCTAACAAAACTAACTCGATTACATGATAAATCTCATCCAACCCATCACCGTCCAGCAAGCCTACGATGGACTTACTCACGCACGGCGGTGAGCATCATGAAATTGGTGATGGAGGATGGTTGATGATGACGACGGCGATGAATCCCCTCTCGAGCCCCGAACGGACTCTAGATCAGCCTCCCGAGGGAGATTAGGGCTTGGCAGCGCTCCGCTTTAAAACGCGATGATTTCTTCTCTCTATTTTTTTCTCCCGAAAGCCAATATATGGAGTTGGAGTTGGCGCCGGAGGGTTTCAGGCCCACGAGGTAGGGCGCTGCCAAGAGGGGGGCGCGCCCACCCTTGTCGATGTGGTGTGGGCCCCTGGTCTTCATCTTTGGTGAGGATTTTTATTATTTATTCTAAGATATTCCATGGAGTTTCAGTCATTCCGAGAACTTTTGTTTTCTGCACATAAAACAACATCATGGCAATTCTGCTGAAAACAGCGTCACTCCGGGTTAGTTCCATTCAAATCATACAAGTTAAAGTCCAAAACAATGGCAAAAGTGTTTGGAAAAGTAGATACGACGGAGACGTATCAACTCCCCCAAGCTTAAACCCTTACTTGTCCTCAAGCAATTCAGTTGACAAACTGAAAGAGAAAAAGAAAAACTTTTACCAACTCTGTTGCTCTTGCTGTTGTAAACATGAAAAGCCAGCATTCAAGTTTCAGCAAATATTATGAACTAACCATACTCACAATAACACATAGGTCTCAGAATTACTCATATCAATAACATAATCAGCTAGCGAGCCATAATAATAAAACTCGGATGACAACACTTTCTCAAAATAATCATAACATGATATAACAAAATGGTATCTCGCTAGCCCTTTCTGAGACCGCAAAACATAAATGCAAAGCACCTTTAAAGATCAAGGAGTGACTAAACATTGTAATTCATGGTAAAAGAGATCCAGTCAAGTCATACCCGATATAAACCAATAATAATGAATGCAAATGACAGTGTGCTCTCCAGCGGGTGCTTTTTAATAAGAAGGGTGATGACTCAACATGAAAGTAAATAGATAGGCCCTTCGCAGAGGGAAGCAGGGATTTGTAGAGGTGCCAGAGCTCGATTTTAAAATAGAGATTGAATAACATTTTGAGCGGCATACTTTTGCTGTCAACGCTACAACTATGAGATGGTTGTATCTTCCATACTACATGCATTATAGGCAGTTCCCAAACAGAATGGTAAAGGTTATACTCCCCCAACCACCAACAAGCATCAATCCATGGCTTGCTCGAAACAACGAGTGCCTCCAACATACAACAGCCCTGGGGGAGTTTTGTTTAATTATTTTGATTTGTTTTGATCTTTTTGGATCTTGGGACTGGGCATCCTGTTATCGCCCTTTCTCGTGAATGAGGAGCGGAGTCCACTCCTCTTGAGAATAACCCACCTAGCATGGAAGATATAGGCAGCCCTAGTTGAAACATGAGCTGCTCGAGCATACAAAACATAATTTCATTTGAAGGTTTGGAGTTTGGCACATACAAATTTACTTGGAACGGCAGGTAAATACCGCATATAGGTAGGTATAGTGGACTCATATGGAACAACTTTGGGCTTTAAGGAGTTTGGATGCACAAGCAGTATTCCCTCTTAGTACAGGTGAAGGCTAGCAAAAGACTAGGAAGCGACTGAGGGAGTCCTGGACTAGGGGGTGTCCGGATAGCCGAACTATCATCATCGGTTGGACTCCAAGACTATGAAGATACAAGATTGAAGACTTCGTCCCATGTCCGGATGGGACTTTCCTTGGCGTGGAAGGCAAGTTTGGCGATACGGATATGTATATCTCCTACCATTGTAACCGACTCTGTGTAACCCTAGCCCGCTCCGGTGTCTATATAAACCGGAGGGTTTTAGTCCGTAGGACACAACCATTACAACAATCATACCATAGGCTAGCTTCTAGGGTTTAGCCTCCTTGATCTCGTGGTAGATCCACTCTTGTACTACCCATATCATCAATATCAATCAAGCAGGAGTAGGGTTTTACCTCCATCGAGAGGGCCCAACCCGGGTAAAAACATCGTGTCCCTTGTCTCGTGTTACCATCCGCCTAGACGCACAGCCGGGGACCCCTACCCGAGATCCGCCGGTTTTGACACCGACATTGGTGCTTTCATTGAGAGTTCCTCTGTGTCGTCACTGATAGGCTTGATGGCTTCTTCAATCAACAACAACGTCGTCCAGGGTGAGCCTTTTCTCCCCGGACAGTTCTTCGTGTTGGCGACTTTGCACTACGGGCCAATTCACTTGGCCATCTGGAGCAGATTGAAAGCTACGTCCCTGGCCATCAGGTCAGATTTGGAAGCCTAAACTTCACGGCTGACATCCGCGGAGACTTGATCTTCGAGGGATTTGAGCCACAGCCGAGTGTACCGCACTGTCACGATGGGCATGATCTAGCTCTGCCGCCGGACAGTACCTTGGAGGCTGCACACGAATCCGCTCCGACCCATAGTTCGGAGCCGGCCGCGCAGATCGAGGACCGGTGGCTGGACACCGCCTCGGGGGCTGCAACGGCTACGGCGATAGAGCCAAATACCGACCTTGTCCTTTGCAAAGCTCGTGACTCCGAGGTGCCGGACTCCGAACCTCCTGCGCCCCTGCCGATCGAATCCGATTGGGCGCCGATCATGGAGTTCACTGCTACGGACAATTTTCAGCACTCACCCTTTGGCGACATCCTGAATTCGCTAAAGTATCTCTCGTTATCGAGAGCCTGGCGGATCGGTCGGGATGGTTGGGATGCGACGACGAAGAAATTCAAAACCCACCCACCACCCACTTTGTAGCCACTGTCGACGATCTAACCGACATGCTAGACTACGACTCCGAAGACATTGACGGTATGGACGACGACGCCGGAGACAATCAAGAACCAGCACCTACCGAGCACTGGAAACCCACCTCAACTCATGATGTATATATGGTGGACACCCCAAAAGGGAGCGATAACGAGAAACAACGGGACGCGTCGAAGGATAATTCCCCCAAAAAACAACCAAAACGGCGACGCAAGCGCCGCCCCAAGTCCCGCCTCGATAACAACTGCACCCATAATGACCCAGCCATAGAGCAGGGCAAGCCAGTGGGCGACGAATATACAACCAAGAAACCATCCGAACAGGTTGAATCGGATAATCAACTCATCCTTGGCGGAAACAACAGTCCAGACGGTCTCACACCGGACACACCACCGGAGCATAAGAACCTTCAAAAAAGGCTTGTCGCCACTGCAAGAAGTTTGAAGAAGGAGAAACGGGAGCTCAAAACAGCGGAAGACATACTCAGAATGAGATGGAGCAAAGTATTCAAGACCGCGGACAAATATGGCAATAGCCACCAAACAAAGAGCTACCCGAAGCGCAAGCTGCTGCCAGAATTCGATGAGGAGGCCGTAGAGCCCCCACAATCAAAAAGCAAAGAGGCCGCCTGGCCGGATAGACGACCAGACGATAGGCCAAGAGCGGCAAGTGGCGCCGCACATAAGCCGGCACATGACACGCATAAAGATCCTCGCAAAACGGATGGCCCGGTAAGGTCCATTTATGGGCCAAAAAAGAGGGGCCTAGGAAGGAACACAACACGCCGAGTGTTCGAAGACAACGGCACACCTAAATACAGGGGCGCCGCACACCCACTATGTTTCACCGATGAGGTGCTGGATCATGAATTCCCAGCGGGGTTCAAGCCCGTAAACATAGAGGCTTACGACGGAACAACAGACCCCGGAGTCTGGATTGAGGATTACATCCTGCACATACATATGGCTAGAGGAGATGATCTCCACGCCATAAAATATCTACCCCTCAAGCTCAAAGGACCAGCTCGGCGTTGGCTCAAAAGCCTCCCAGAAAACACCATTGGAAGTTGGGAAGAGCTTCGTTTAGAGCAAATTTTCAGGGGACTTATGTCCGCCCTCCGGATGCAGACGATTTAAGTCACATAACACAACAGCCCGGAGAGTTAGCACGCAAATTCTGGAACAGGTTCCTTACCAAAAAGAACCAAATAGTCGACTGTCCGGACGCCGAAGCCTTAGCAGCTTTTAAACATAATGTCCAAGATGAATGGCTCGCCAGACAACTTGGCCAAGAGAAGCCGAGAACAATGGCCGCGCTAACAAGCCTCATGACCCGCTTTTGCGCGGGGGAAGATGGCTGGCTAGCAAGATGCAGCACTAGCGACCCGAGTACATCCGAGATAAGAGATGGAAACGGAAAATCACGGCGCAGAAAGGACCAGCGCCGAAATAAAGAAAAAATCCCAAAGAACACGTCGGACAATGCCGGATTCAAAAGCTCGCGGCCAAACAATAGAACACTGCCTCTCAAGGACAACAGTGACGAGCTATCCAACCTCAACAAAATTTTGGATCAGATATGTCAAATCCACAGCACTTCCGGGAAGCCTGCAAACCACACCCACCGAGATTGTTGGGTTTTCAAAAAGTCTGGCCGACTCATCGCTGAACACAAGGGGCACGACGCGCCAAGCGAAGATGACGACAAACCACATCAACAGAGCGCCGGAAAACAAAAGACTTTCCCACAAGAAGTCAAAACAGTAAACTCACTCCATGTGATAATACGGAAAAATAGTGCGGCACCCGCCAAAGTAGGCGTCGCACGGTCCCCCCCAGCGGAACCTCGAGATTGGATGTCAAAACCAATTACTTTCAATCACTTGGACTATTCCAGAAGTATTGGAAACGCAGGATGGACTGCTCTGATATTGGATCCTATAATCGACGGACTACAGTTTACACAAGTCCTAATGGATGGCGGCAGCGATTTAAACCTGCTATATCCGGACACAATCCGCAAGTTGGGGATAGACCTTACTAAAATTCGACATAGCCGCACTTCCTTTAAAGGAGCGACGCCAGGCCCTTACGCCAAGTGCACGGGCTCCTTACTACTAGAAGTTGTGTTCGGGTCACTCGACAACTTCCGACGCGAAAAGCTAATCTTTCATGTCGCCCCATTCAAAAGTAGCCATCAAGCACTATTGGGACGTGAAGCTTTTGTCCGCTTTAACGCAATACCACACTACGCGTCTCTTACACTTAAAATGCCCGGTCCACGCGGCATCATCTCATTAAAAGGTCATTCAAGACCCGGACACGGCTAGACGAGTCCGCATAAATAAGCTAGGGGTTCCTAGCCACACACCCTTTACAAGGGCTGTGCGATGAGCAATAAGGAGCAAATAAAAGCTCAACTTTATTCATTTATTCATGCTTTATTTTAAATACATTTTTGACACGATTACTTTTCAAACTAAGTTCCTCTCTTTACAGATGAACAGCGTGTTACACCCGGCCCGTGATACAAAGACAACGGAGACACAGCGCAGACGCAAGAGGGACCCGCCGCAAGGATTCTTTTCAGATTAAGACCTGCGTAAACCTTTTTTATCGCTCTTGTTGCTATACATCCCCGGTTTCTCATCATAACCAGAGAGGAGGCCGACGTTTTGGCATCGTCCGCGCCGAGGACCTTGCGCTGCACTCGACACTAGGGGCTTAGGGCATTGATCCGCCCATCATCATAAAGACCGAACACCTTAGGGAGTGTTCGGCGCCTCGAGATTAGGCCTTATATGCATCAGCTCGAATCATGTCTTTGGTCAAATGTTGGGTTTGCCAGGCTCCTGTGTTTTGCTGCCTTACGCTCAGATCATCGGCTAACGCGGCACCAGGAGAACTATCGCGATTGTGCCCGGTTCGCCGGTGAGCACCTCAAGAGAGAAAGCCGAAAACCGATCATCATGATGTAGCGAGAGACTGGTCAACCACTCGATCGACCTCTGGAATGTTTAGAATTCCTCTGCTTTGACGAAGGACCGCTTCCCAGTCAGGCACATACGCGCCCCAAATACGGAGAGCGTGGTGCCCCTAGGGGCAATATCGTAGCCCCACCTTCGAACTCCTATGGCTAAGTGAAAGTGATAAAGCATTATAGTCCAGTTGCCTGGTTTGCTATGCTACCACCTCCTTCACAGGACCAAGACGTTGGATTAAGTGTGAAAATGCGCTATTTCGCAAACACTCCCACACTATGAGCGTGGGGGCTGAAGCCGAAGCCTGCCATCTTTTAGGTTATACACAAGTATACATTAACGGCCGCACACGAGATATTTCAATACTTGAATGCACAAGTACAAAAAGCGCTTATATTATAAACATCGTTTTATAAACCATAAAGTTCATTTGAACATGACATTTTTTTAGCACTGCGACTCTATTACACGAGCACCACGCAGAACTTCCCTGAAATAGTGCTCGACGGGTAACCAGCTCTCGTCCGAACCCTGGGTCGCAATAGCGGTGGCATCCATCTCCGTCCAGTATGTCTTCACACGGGCGAGGGCCATCCGGGCACCCTCTATGCAGGCCGACCGCTTCATCGCCTTGATATGCGGCACCGCCCCAAGGAATTACTGCAATAAGACAAACTAACTATTCGGCTTGGGCCTATCCGGCCAGACATGAGCCACGATATCCGTCATGGCAAGTCCGGACAGTCTATTAAGCTCAGCCCACTCGGCCAACCGATCGGTCAGCGAAAGTGAACGCTCCGGACTATGGAATTGAGACCAAAAAAGCTCATCCGTCTTGTGATCCTTTTGACTTCGGAAGTGCACAATAGCATCTGCCGCACTCGCCGCTAAATCCATATAAGGATCCTCCGCACCCCACACCGCCAAGCTGAGCGTGCCGGATCTCAGAACCTCTGCGCAGCGAAAGGGCTTGCCACCACAATATCTCCGCCCGGCGCAGCTCCTCCTTTATAGCCCTCATTGCGAACGGGCATCCTTGGCTTCGGCAAAGGCCTTCCTCAGCCTTCTTGTTCGCTTAGGCGTTCTTTTCAAGAACCTCATTCCGGTCGGTAGCATCTTTCAACTTCACGGCCATTTCGCCATCTCCTCCATGCTTGCACCGAGCAGCCCTTTCGCTTCTAGCTCTTCGCCGCCTCGAGGCAACCGTGATCACTCCTTCCGCCTGCTCCTTGGCTCGATCAAGTTCTCCTCAAGACTCTCCACAAAGAACGGCACCATCTCGCATTAAAGCACACATGTTGTATGGAGTGGGCTTCGGCTCCCTTACTAGGTGACCACGGAGAAAAAACTTACCTTGTGACTTGTCAAGTCGCTTATTGACCAGCGTGATGTTCGTATCCACAACATGGAGTTGCCGCTTTAGTTCGGCAACCCCATCAGTCCGGCTGGCCACCGGACTATCCGCCACCTGTATAGGAAAGGCGACAGTCAAGACCTGCGATTTTGATCCTCGGCACGCTGTCGCTCTCGACAACGTACCGAGTCCTAGGGGCTACTATCTACACAGGGCGCACTTTATGTGTAAAACTATCAAACAGGTATGTCATTGTTACGTACCTCAAACCCCGCCACCAAGCTTCTGACGGCATCATGCAACCCGCCTTCGGCGGACGAAATTCTTCCAATCACCATACTCATCAATGTACGGTGACCTTCTGAGATAGACGCCCTCTCAAGCAGATCCTTCAGCTCCCCAGGCCGCACACCCGCCGGTGCCGAACTCTCCGGCCCCACCGGACTCGGGGATACCCTCCGCGATGACACCTCAGGTTCGTCCTCCCCGCCTGATGGTGTGGCGGATGGAGGCGTCTTGCTCTCCACCATCTCCGGACGAAGGTCCCCCGAAGACGAACTCATTTGAGAAGGGCGGAGATCCGAACTACAAGGTAAAAACTTCGGTTATCCTCATAAGTAAACATAGGGATGTCTCTTATTATAGAACCCCCCTTTTTCTACTTACGGCTCGCTGGAGGGCTGATTCCTTAGGGGAGATAGTGCGGCCGGGGCCTCCCCGGACGCAGGACCCTCTGGTGAAGATCTATTCCCCCGCTTCGAGGCCTTGGCCTCTGGGTCTTCGGAGGCGGTCCTCTTCTCCCCTTGGAAGGAGGGATTCTCGATTCCCCCTTCCTCCAAAGCCTCCTTGGTAGAGGCGGTGGTGTCCCTGTTCGCCCCTTCGCCTTCCTTTGAAGGCGCAACCTTCAAAGATCCCGACCAAAGACGGATCGGGCACGGTCTCCGGGAGGGGGGCCGAACACCGTATCAGTTTCGCTTGTGCTATCCACTCCTATTCAAGAGACGATGGGTTAAAAGGCAAATTCAAGAAGGCGTAAACGAACGGTGTGTTCAGACGCAGGGCCACTTACCTGAGTATCCGGGCGATTGCAGCTTAGGCCGGAATCTTCGGTCAATTTCGGACACATCTCTTGTGACCCGAAGAACAATTTATACATCTCCACGGGTGTCGTACCCATGAAGTGTTGGAGAGCCCGCGGCCCCTCGGGATTGAACTCCCATAGACGGAGGGGGTGACGCTTGCAGGGCAGGAGGCGCCGAATCAGCATAACCTGCATCACTACGACCAGAGTGATCTCCCTCTCCTGGAGGCCTCTAATCCAGCCCTGCAATAGGGGTACGTCCTTTGACGGCCCCCAGTTAAGCCCTTGGATGACCCATGACATCAGCCGCGGTGGAGGGCCCTAGCGGAAGATGGGCGGCGGCTTCTGCCTGCTGCCCCTGGGAGCGGTTATGTAGAACCACCTCCTGCTGCCACAAGCCGAGATCCTCTGAAAGAGCCTCGGCCATGGAGCGCCGGCCCTTCTTCGCTATAACCGCCCGCCACACTCGCTTGACGCCTCGATCATCTTCGCCCACGTCAAGGTCTTAAGCCACAAGTCAAGTGAGGGGTAATGCGGAGGAAGGCTTCAGACGACAATGAATGAAGAGATATGGAGGATGGACTCCGGAGCCAAGTCATGGAATTCCAACCCATAGTAAAACATGAGCCCTCTCACAAAAGGATCCATCGGGAAGCCTAAACCCCGACGGAGGTGGGACACAAACACGACGTTTTTGCCGGGCTCGGGGCTGGGAATGACCTACCTGTTGGTGGGCAACCTACGCAGCTTTAGCACGTCCTCTTCCGTGACGGAGGAGGGCATCCATCGACCCTGTAGGTCAGAGCCGGACATTGTTGAAGGTCCGAAGCGCTCGAATCTGGGGCTCTGGGTGTTGGAAATCGAGGCAAGGAGTAGATTCGATTGAGGATTGAAGAAAAGAAACGAGCCTTGGTCCCATTATAAAGAGGGAGAATGCAAAGAGCCGTCCCCGTGACCGTTCGGGACTCGCCTCCAATAGAGGGGGTGTGGCAACGGGCACGGTTGGGTTACCCACGTCCGTATTGATGGGAATCCCGGAATAAGGGGAACACGATCTCTGCTTCGACAAGGCGTGCCAAGGAAACCGCTTCGCTAAACGTGCTGAGGTGGTATAATAAAAAACGAATCAAGTAAAGGCTTGGTGGTGGTATGACATCATGCCACAAAATACGTCAGCAGATTGAATCTGTGTACATATTATTCTCTCTACGGTGGAATGTGGAATTTATTTTACAGAGCCGGACACTATCCTGGTGTTCACGATCTTCTATGAATTATTCGGAGGAGGAACCCTCCTTGCAATGCAAAACAATATGCGCGCCGGACTCATCGTCATTGAAGCCTGGTTTAGGGGCTACTGAGGGAGTCCTGGACTAGGGGGTGTCCGGATAGCCGGACTATCATCATCGGCCGGACTCCAAGATTATGAAGATACAAGATTGAAGACTTCGTCCCGTGTCCGGATGGGACTTTCCTTGGCGTAGAAGGCAAGTTTGGCGATACGGATATGTAGATCTCCTACCATCAGAATCGACTCTGTAACCCTAGCCCTCTCCGGTGTCTATATAAACCGGAGGGTTTTAGGTCGAGGACACAACCATTACAACAATCATACCATAGGCTAGCTTCTAGGGTTTAGCCTCCTTGATCTCGTGGTAGATCCACTCTTGTACTACCCATATCATCAATATCAATCAAGCAGGAGTAGGGTTTTACCTCCATCGAGAGGGCCCGAACCTGGTTAAAAACATCGTGTCCCTTGTCTCCTGTTACCATCTGCCTAGATGCACAGTTCGGGACCCCCTACCCGAGATCCGCCGGTTTTGACACCGACAGCGACCAACTGAGAGAGCGACAACAGTCGTAAACATGCATTAAAATTAATTCACATCAAGTACAAGCATGAGTAGGATATAATCTACCATGAACATAAATATCATGAAGGCTATGTTGATTTGATTCAACTACATGCGTGAACATGTGCCAAGTCGAGTCACTTAATACATTCAACAGAGGATACCATCCCATCATACCACATAATAATCATTCTAATAGCATGTTGGCATGCAAGGTAAACCATTATAACTCATAGCTAATCAAGCATGGCACAAGCAACTATAATCTCTTAATGTCATTACAAATATGTTTACTTCATAATAGCTGTCTCAGGAACGATGAAATCATCTTATTTACAAAAACAAGAGAGGTCGAGTTCATACCAGCTTTTCCCATCTCAGTCAGTCCATCATATATCATCATAATTGCCTTTCACTTGAACGACCGAACGATGTGAATAATAATAAGGGTGCACGTGCATTGGACTAAGATGGAATCTGCGAGCATTCAATAAACAGGAGAAGACAAGGCAATATGGGCTCTTGGTTAAATCAACAATGATGCATATAAGAGCCACTTCAACAATTTAATCATAGTCTTCTCCTATTGACCCCTAAAGAAAAGAAAAGAAATAAAAACTATTTACACGGGAAAGCTCCCAACAAGCAAAAGAAGAACGGGAAATATTTTTGGGTTTTCTTTTTAATTACTACAGCAAAGAAATAAACTACTACTAACAATTTTTTGGTTTTTTTCTTAAGGTTTATTAAACACACAAGAAGAAAGCAAGAAAAAGAAAATAAACTAGCATGGATATTAAAGTGAAAGAGTATGAGCACCGACATCTAGCAATGAGTGTGTGTGAACATGAATGTAACGTTGGTGGGAAATACGTACTCCCCCAAGCTTAGGCTTTTGGCCTAAGTTGGTCTATTGCCAGGGATAGCCTGGCGGATACTCGTAGGTGAAGCTAGGGTCATACTGCGATGAAGAAGACTCTGACTGTCACTGGCTGGCAACCACCTCTGGATCCCAAGAATAAACAGACTGTCGTGGAGGCTCATCTTGTGGCTCCGGTTCCGGGGCTGGTGTAGGATTCCGATAGGCTTGAACAGCCGCCCACGGAACGATGTGAGGACCTGCAGACAAGTTAAACAAAGAGGGAGCAGGCAAAGTAATAGTCTTAGGGTGATGTTTATCAAAGTATAATTTATATTTGAGCTCCCCTTCACGACTCTTAACAAGAAAGTCATGCGCTCGCATACTCTTATAATCTAAATAAGCACGGGGCAACGATGTTTCTTCTTTCTCCTCATGCCTAATAGGTATTTCAAAATATTCAGCTAGGCGCGAAGCATAAATGCCTCCAAAGATATGGCCCTTAGTACGGTTCAGACTTAACCGTCTAGCAACCATTCTACCCATACTAAAAGAGTTATTGCGGTATAAACCATGGAACAAAATAATAGTATCAGGAACACTAAGGTTTCCATAGTTCCCGCGTCGAGTCAAGCAACGACTAGCAAATAAAAGCTTCCTGATTTCTCCCATAGTGATAGTGTTAATAAAAGCTTCTACTTCGTTACGGTGTGGTTCATCCAAGGTGCCCTCAAAGGGTATTTTGCAAACCTCACAAAACTCAGCTAATGGCATCTCCTTAACAATGTCATATAAATGAAACTCTACTGATGGAGGTGATATCTTAGGGAAAAAGTAGAAGTTTTGCACAAAAGTATTTGTGAGTAAGAGATACTGATGACGTTGGTCGCGGAGGAAGTCGGCGAGGCCAGCATTCTCAATCAATAAATAGAAATTCTCATAAATCCCGGCTCTCCTCAAGAAGTCATCGAAAGGCCATTCACACGGCCAGACCTCCGCGGTGCGAGGCAAATTAAATTTGGGCTTCTGCTCTTCTTCCTTTTTTTCCTTCGAGCTTCGGCTCGACGAGCCCCTCAAAAGTCTCTCCATTATTTTCTGAAATAATCCGAAATTTTTATTAACTTCAAATAAAAGTGAACCAACTTCAATAAAATTGATAGCAACAACTCCCACACGTGCCTAGAGCCTATATCAAGCATTAGAACTACTTGGAACCATATATATTTGACAGGCAAGCTCAAGAACATGGTCACCTATGCAGCATAAGTTTGCAATGAATAAAGCACTAGAACAAAAACTAATTGGACCAATGGAGGAGTCATATACCAAGGAACAATCTCCCCAAGCAGTTTTGCGAAAGGTGCTTTGAGCAAGGAGATCGAAAATCATAGCAACAGGGGCTGGAACTCGTGTATGAGTTGGTTTTTCGTGTTTGTGTGAGGCAGAGGAAGAAGATGGGTGCAGGGATAAGTGGAGGAGGGCCACCGTGGGCCCACGAGGTAGGGGGCGCGCCCAGGGGGTAGGGCGCGCCCTCCACCCTCATGGCCAGGTGGCAGCTCCCCCCGCGGTAATTTTTGCACAGTAAATCCTCAAATATTCCCGAAAAAATCATATTAAATTGGCATGGCATTCTGAGGACTTTTATTTTCGGGATATTTTTATATTGCACGGATAAGTCAGGAAACAGCAGAAAAAATACTATTTTACTTTATTTCTACTAAATAACAGAAAATATAAAGAGGGTATAGAAGGTTGTGCTTCTAGTTTCGTCCATCTCTTGCTCATCAAGAAGAATCTACTAACAAGGTTGATCAAGTCTTGTTAACAAACTCATTCCGAATAACATGGAACCGGAGAAATTTCGAATAACACTAAGTTACCTCAACGGGGATATGAAAATCCCCAACAATAAGAATATCAATTTTTTTTTCTTGACAGTAGGGAGAGGAAATTCAAAACCTCCAAATATAATCGATGGAATTTTTCCAATAGAGTTGATACTATAAACTTGAGGTTGTTTCCTCGGAAAGTGTACCGTGTGCTCATTACCATTAACATGAAAAGTGACATTGCCTTTGTTGCAATCAATAACAGCCCCTGCAGTATTAAGGAAACATCTTCCAAGAATAATAGACATACTATCATCCTCGGGAATATCAAGAATAACAAAGTTCGTTAAAATAGTAACGTTCACAACTACAACAGGCACATCCTCACAAATAACGACAGGTATAGTAGTTGATTTATCAGCCATTTGCAAGGATATTTCAGTAGGTGTCAACTTATTCAAGTCAAGTCTATGATATAAAGAGAGAGGCATAACACTAACACTGGCTCCAAGATCACATAAAGCAGTTTTGACATAATTTCTCTTAATGGAGCACGGTATAGTAGGTACTCCTGGATCTCCAAGTTTCTTTGGTATTCCACCCTTAAAAGTATAATTAGCAAGCATGGTGGAAACTTCAGCTTCCGGTATCTTTCTTTTATTGGTAATGATATCTTCATATACTTAGCATAAGGATTTGTTTGGAGCACATCAGTTAATCGCATACGCAAAAAGATGGGTCTAATCATTTCAGCAAAGCGCTCGAAACCCTCATCATCCTTTTTCTTGGATGGTTTCGGAGGAAAAGGCATGGGTTTCAAAACCCATGGTTCCCTTTATTTACCATGTTTCCTAGCAACGAAGTCTCTTTTATCATAACGTTGATTCCTTGATTGTGGGTTATCAAGATCAACAGCATGTTGAACTTCTACATCATTATCATTACTAGGTTGAGCATCATCGTGAACATCATCATTAATATTTTTGCTAGGTTCATGTTCATCACCTGATTGTGTTTCAGCATCAGACATAGAGATGTCATTTGGATTCTCAGGTGGTTCAGCAATAGGTTCACTAGAAGATTGCAAAGTCCTATCATTTTTCTTTTTCTTCCTTTTAGAAGAACTAGGTACATCAATATTATTTCTCTGAGAATCTTGCTCGATTCTCTTAGGGGGCCTTCAGATACAGTGGTTCCTGAGTCATTCTACCAGTTCTAGTAGCCACTCTAACAGCATAATCATTTTTCTTACTATTCATTTCATCAAGCACCTCTTTCTGAGCTTTAAGTACTTGTTCTACTTGAGTGGTAACCATAGAAGCATGTTTGCTAACAAGTTTAAGTTCACCTCTAATATTAGCCATAAAATCACCCAAGTGTTTAATCATAAAGGTATTCTGTTTTAATTGTCTACCAAAATAAGAATTAAAGTCATCTTGCTTAAACATAAAGTCATCAAACTCATCCAAGCACTGACTAGCAATTTTAGTAAGAGGGACTTTAGCTTTATCATATCTATAGAGAGAATTTACCTTTACTACCTGTGTCGGGATATCGGGATCAGGAGGTTCTTCAGTGAATAAGGAATTGAGATCATATACTTCTTCAACAGGCGGTAAATTAAGACCGTGTATTTCTTCAATAGGAGGTAAATTCTTAACATCTTCAGCTTTAATACCTTTTTCTTTCATAGATTCTTTGCCTCTTGCATATCTTCGATCGAGAAATAGAACACCTCTTCTTCTTGGAGTTGGTTTAGGAATAGGCTCAAGAATTGGCTCTGAGCTGGCTCAGAGGTGGCTCGGGAGGTGCCCAATTATTTTCATTCACAACATATTATTCAATAGAATTTCAGCTTCATCCGGTGTTCTTTCCCTGAAAAGAGAACCAGCACAACTATCCAGGTAATCTCTAGAAGTATCAGTTAGTCCATTATAAAAGATATCAAGTATTTCATGTTTCTTTAGAGGATGATCAGGCAAAGCACTAAGTAACTCGAGAAGCCTCCCACAAGCTTGTGGGAGACTCTCTTCTTTAATTTGCACGAAGTTGTATATTTCCCTCAAAGCAGGTTGTTTCTTATGAGCAGGGAAATATTTAGCAGAGAAGTAATAAATCATATCCTGGGGACTACGCACACAACCAGGATCAAGAAAATTAAACCATATCTTAGCATGAAAGTGCAACTATCCCTAGGTGGTTTTGGTAATTCATAACAACATATAGCTCATTGAGCTAATGCTATTCCAAGACTATTATTTCAGGAAAGCTCAATTGTGGGATCGAAGAAGGTGAGAGTGTCTAGAGGGGGGTGATTAGACTACTCGACAAGATAAAAATTGTGCCTTTTGACAAAGACAAGTTTTTGGCAGATTTTGCATCACACACAAGTCAAGTAGCATACTACACATGCAATTCTAGAGTATGGGCAGCGGAAAGTAAATTGCACAAGTAGTAAAGAGAAGTGGAGAAGATCAAACGCAATTTGGAGACACGGAGATTTTTCTCGTGGTTCCGATAGGTGGTGCTATCGTCAATCCACGTTGATGGAGACTTCAACCCACGGAGGGTAACGGCTGCGAGAGTCCACGGAGGGCTCCACCCACGAAGGGTCCACGAAGAAGCAACCTTGTCTATGCCATCATGGCCTCACGCCCACAGAGGGCTAGCCTTACTCGGGGTAGATCTTCACGAGTAGGCGATCTCCTTGCCCTTACAAACTTCTTGGTTCAACTCCACATCTTGACGGAGGCTCCCAAGCGACACCTAACCAATCTAGGAGGCACCACCTCCAAAAGGTAATAGACGGTGTTGGTAATGATGAACTCCTTGCTCTTGTGCTTCAAATGATAATCTCCCCAACACTCAACTCTCCTCACCGATTTGGCTGTGGTGGAAGAAAGGATTGAGTGGAAAGCAACTTGGGAAGGCTAGAAATCAAGTTTCATATGGTGGGCGTGGAGCAACTTGATCTCAACACAAGGGTAGGTAGTTTTCTTCTCGAAATGTAAGGTAGGAGTGGTAGTTCTTTCGATGGCTCTCTCCACGAATGAAGAGGGGTGGAGGGTATTTATAGCCTCCACACAAAATCCAACTGTTACACACATTTGACCAATCTCGGTCGGACCGAAGTTGACAACTCGGTGAGACCGAAAGTTCAAATCATGTGAACGTTGGGATTTTCGGTGGGACCGAAAATACAGTCTCGGTTAGTCCGATTCGTCCAAAGACTAGAGCTTGCCAATCTCGGTGGGACCGACTTCATCATCTCGGTGACACCGATTTGATGATGTAGGTTCTGAAGCTTGGCAACTCAAGTTTCGTGAGACCGAGTTCAGAATCGGAAAATCCGAAATTTCTAGGGTTTGGCTTTGTGGCTGAGGTGGTTCATCTCGGTGTGACTGGGTTTAGGAAATCGGTGGGACCGAGATTACTTATGAGTGTATATTGTAGTGAGAGTTGCTGATAGTTTAGGAGATGTATCACTAAGCACTTTGAGCAACCAGGTCATCAACATAACCTCATCCCCTTTTAATAGTATTGGCTTTCCTATGGACTCAATGTGATCTTGGATCACTAAACCAAAAAAGGAGTCTTGAGCTTTTGCCAATGCTTGCCTTAGCATCTTGAGGGGTCCACCTCTCCAGTCCTTTTGCCATGCCAATGTGATTGACCTTCCTGAAACATACTTGATAAAAGTATTAGTCCAACCACAAAGTATGTTGTCATTAATTACCAAAACCACCCAGGGAGCAAATGTGCTTTCAATCTCCCCCTTTTTGGTAATTGATGGCAACACACAAAACAAGACATCAAAGCTTACTGAAAGAAAGACAGAATTATCACTAAAGCTTTGACAAACATGTAGTACACAGGCTCCCCCTACAAGTGTGCAAGATTTTCATAAATTATGGTTTTCGACTACCACAAGCACACAAGAGAGAAAAGCAAGATGTGCTACATGCAGCTTGGCTATATGCATTAGAGCAGATGAAAAGAAGTGAGTGATAATACATATGTGCATGGTGATTTCTTGCAAACAAGTATTCATCAGCAAGTCACCATCATGCACATTCTGCAAGGTGCATATACTTACCTTGAGGTTCCTTGGCATTGTACCTGAAGAAATAAACTTGGGAAAACAAGGTTAGATAACACAAGAATATTTCTTCAACCAACAGCAAGAACATCAAAAGTACCAAGCCAGGGATGACATGTATAAAGAGTGTCTCATATTGAGCACAAGCTTGAATTAGCAAACATGTCTCCCAACACTAAAAAGATTTTCAATGAACTCTGAGAGATTTTGCTTTCCATAAGATATCAATTGTGAAAGCAAAATCAAAAGAATGATGCCAAATGTAGTATCCAATGTGGAACACGGCAAAGCTTTGATGTGATTCTCTCCCCCTTAAGGTAAGACTGCTCTTCTTCTCCCCCTAAATCTTCTCTTCTCCCCTTATCTCCCCCTAAATCTTCTCCCCCTTTGACATCAAGTGCCGAAAAGGACAGCAGACTAGGAAGGTCAGGGAAGATGGAAGGAAAGAAGTGGGATCCTTAAGAATCACAACTGGGCAATAAGAAATATGCAAAGAAAATCATTGAGTGGAGCTGCAGAAGATGATATCCTGAAAGAAAATCGGTGACACCGAATTAGATGGATCGGTGGGTCCGAAAGTCTGGGACTTAGGGCAGATCCTTTTTCGGTCAGACCGAAAATTTTAAATCGGTGACGCCGAGTTTAATTCCAAGGAAATACAGAAATAAGTCAGCTCACTTTGCAAGGAATGTTTCAAAGGATTTGCAATGAATTTGTAAAGGATTTTCAAGGAATTGATCAGAGCCCAAAGGATATTCACAAAGACAGAAGAATAGAAATGAAAACGATTGCTAGATGAAGTTTTTTTTAATAAGGAAACTCAATGAGAGAACATAAGAGAAAACAAAAACAAAACACTCCAAAACATATGTACTTCATCTAGATAGGGTCGGCGACTAGGTCACCTATGTTTGAGTATTTTGACTTAGGAGTCAAATGAGAACATTTGATCATAGGTCATACTCATCATTTAAGCTCAAAATGGGGTTGCCATTTTTCGATTAAGTATTTGATGTGATCACATCTTATGAAGCTGCTTGTACTCATGACTTTGAGCAAAGCTCCTTAAAGATGTGAAGAACATACCTTGGGCTTGTTGTTGCTTTGCTCATGTAGGTGAACTTGATGTAAGTGCTCATAGAATGTGAAATTAGAGCGCCATTTCCACTTGTGCAGTTCATCTTCCTACATGGGTTAGGCAAGCAAGGAAATACTCAAGAATATCCAAGATGACAAGAGTGAAATGCTAGACGTATAAGGTGTCAAAAAGGATATGTGGAATTTTGTTCCTTGAACTCAACATCCCAAAGGGCTAGATACTTGGTCAATGACAAGATTACTCAAGATTTGAGTGTGTGGTAATCTTGTGGAATGTAGATCATCCAAGTACCTTCAAGGAGTTAGATGCAATACAAGGAGGCAAATGTGTCCAAGACATATGATCATCATCATAAGAGAAATATCAAGGATTAGTCAAGTAGGCTCATGCCTTGCATGCATCAATGGAGTTTTCACTCCAAGTTTGAAGCATCAATGATGTTCAACTCACTCCTTAAGCGACAAAACACTTTCTCATCAAGAGGTTTTGTAAAGATATCAGCAAGTTGTTTGTCAGTTCGAACATGCTTAAGATTGATGTCACCCTTGGCAATGTGATCACGAATAAAGTGGTGATTTAACTTCAATATGTTTCGCTCGAGAGTGTTGCACGGATTGTGTCCAATCTTAATCGCACTCTCATTGTCACAAAGCAAGGGAACATGTCTCACATGTATCCCATAATCCTTAAGCGCTTGTGTCATCCATAGCAACCGAGCACAACATGATCCAAAGAGCAATATATTCTGCTTGGCGGGGATAATGATATCAATTTTGTTTCTTGGAGGACCAAGATACAAGGGATCGACCAAGGAATTGACACGCACCGAAGTTGACTTTCTATCAACCTGTCTCCGCATAGTCCGAGTCGGAATAGCCAACAAGATCGAAAGAGGCCCTCTTAGGATACCAAATGCCAAAGTTTGGTGTGTGTATCAAATATCTCACAATTCTTTTAACAGCTTTAAGATGACATTCTTTAGGGGCTGCTTGATATTGAGCACACATGCATACACTCAACATTATGTTAGGACGAGAAGCACAGAGATATAGTAGAGAACCAAACATAGATCGGTAAACCTTTTGATCAACAGGTTCTCCATCTTTTGTCAAGTCATTATGTCCACTTGCAGGCATGGGGGTTCTCATACCTTTGCTTTCTTGCATGTTGAACTTCTTGAAGAGATCCTTGGTGTACTTTGTTTGTGAGACAAAGGTACCCTCCTTAGATTGCTTGATTTGCAACCAAGGAAGAATTTGAGTTCACTCATCATGGACATCTCATACTTCTCCGACATGAGCTTTCCAAACTTCTCGCTAAAATGAGGGTTAGTTGAACCAAAGATAATATCATCAACATATATTTGGCACACAAATAGTTCACCATCAACCCTTTTCGTGAATAGCGTTGAGTCTATTTTTCCAATCTCAAATCCTTTTTCAAGAAGAAAGCTAGTCAAGATTTGTACCAAGCTCTAGGAGCTTGTTTAAGACCATAAAGAGCTTTGTGCAACTTGTAAACATGATTAGGATTTTAGGATTCACAAATCCGGAGGTTGTTTCACAAATACTTCCTCCTCAATTTCACCATTTAGGAAAGCACTTTCGATATCCATTTGATAGAGAGTAATATCATGGTGATTGGCATAAGCAAGAAGAATGCGAATAGACTCAAGTCTAGCAACGGGGGCATAGGTCTCACCATAGTCCATACCTTCGACTTGTGTGTAACCTTGAGCTACGAGACGAGCCTTGTTGCGGATGACTTGTCCATCTTCATCTTGCTTGTTCCGAAACACCCATTTAGTTCCAATGACGTTTTGATCATCCTTGGGCTTCTCTACCAAAGTCCATACATTGTTCCTCTCGGTTGTGTAGCTCTTCGTGCATAGCGCTCACCCAATCCGGTCTTCAAGTGCTTCTTCTACCTTCATAGGTTCAAGACTAGAGATAAATGAGTAATGCTCACAAAAGTTAGCTAAGCGAGTTTTAGAGCGAGTAATTCTCCGAGTCGATGTCGCTCATCATTTGTTCCACGGGATGATTTTTCTTGACTCTTGCTCGGACTCGGGATAGCTTTTGTTGTGGTTGTGGCTGAGCTTCCTCATCATCCTCATCTTCCTCTTCTTCTTCATTGTTGTTGGTGTTGTCTTGAGGCGGTGGAGAAGGAGGTTGTGGTGGATCTTCTTGTTGCACTTCCTCATCTTGGTGAGTTCCACTTGTGGAGGCCTCCATGTTGCCTTGAGGTTCATCTTGCCGTGAGGTAGGGGCTCCACATAAGTAGATGAGGTACTCTCCTTCACTTCCATGGGACGGATCTTTCCAATAGATAAATCTTGAATGGCTTCCGATGGGTCCTTGTCTCCTACATCAATAGGCATTTTCTCTACTTGCGAGCCATTAGATTCATCAAACTTCACATCTACCGCTCTTCAACCTTTCGGTGAAATTATTGTAGACACGGTAGGTGTGGGAGTTTGATCCATAACCGAGGAAAAAGCCTTCATGAGTTTTAGGAGCAAATTTAGACCGACGATGCTTATCAAGGATATAGCATTTTGAACCAAAGACACGAAAGTATCCCACTTGGGGTTTGTTACCGATGAGGAGCTCGTATGAAGTCTTGCCGAGAAGCTTATGAAGATAAAGCCTGTTGATAGCATGACAAGCTGTTTCGACGGCTTCTCCCCAAAAGTGCTTCGTGTCTTGTATTCATCAAGCATCGTTCTCGCCATCTCTATGAGCTGCTCGGTTCTTCCTCTCAACAACTCCATTTTGTTGAGGAGTGTACGAGTCGAGAACTCATGTAGAATTCCTTCATCATCGAGAAAAGAGTCTACATGGGCGTTCTTGAACTCCGCTCCATTGTCACTCCGAACTTTCTTGATCTTCACCTCAAATTGATTTTGGGCCTTTCGCAAAAGGTTTGAAGATTCTCCAACTCGCGATTTGTCATCAAGGAAAAATACCCACGAAATCTGAATAATCATCAACTATAACTAGACCAAAGGAGTTACCACCAAGGCTTTTGTAAGCATTTGGACCGAAGAGATCCATATGGAGAAGCTCAAGCGGTCTCCTTGTGGTCATGATGTTCTTCACGATATGACTTCCACCTACTTGTTTTCCTGCCTGACAAGCACTACAAAGTCTATCTTTGTCAAAGAGAACATCTTTAACACCAAGAATATGATCACCTTTGATTAGCTTGTCTAGATTACGCATACCAACATGTCCAAGCCTTCTATGCCATAACCAACCTTTAGCGGATTTAGCAATGAAGCAAGTTCTAGGTTGAGCTTTCTTAGTGAAATCAACAATATATAGATCACCTCTACGGATACCGGTAAATACGATGTTATGATTGTCACGATGAAAGACTTGGCAATCTACTTTGGTGAATAGCACATTGAATCCAAAGTCAGCTAATCTAGACACGGAAAGTAAATTGTATCCAAGTGATTCAACAAGCATGACATTTTGAATAGAGCTATCATGAGATATGGCCACCTTACCAAGGCCAAGTACCTTACCCTTGGAGTTGTCTCCAAAAGTCACATACTTGCGTGGACCATCGCTCTTTGCAAGCTCTCAAAACATGTCTTCGCCTCCGGTCATGTGATCGGTGCATCCACTATCAAGAATCCACTCTTTTCCACCGGATATGTAGTCTCTCGATTTGCCATAAGATTGAGACTCTTCATGATCTTGTCTAGCTCGGTGTCCGAATCGGAGTAATCATCATCATGCTCATGCTCATCATCATATTGACCCATAGATTGTTCATCATCAACACCTAGGTCAATTTGACAATGACTTGCATTAGTTTTGTCAATGTGACAATAATCATCGGAATGCAATACAAGAGCATTTCTAATTAGGTCATTGATAAGACAAGGATCACCCTTCTTTTTCATAAGATCACGAAGCTCAAAGAAGCATTTATCAAAGTTGGGATCATTGGGGCGCATCATATCAAATTCAATAGTCTTGTATAGAATTTCATCAAGACCTCTCAAAGAGTAGTCCGGATAAAGTTCTTCCAAGAACTTCCACATGGCATAGGCGCACTCAAAGTTTGTGACAAGCTTAAGCAAGTTATCGGGCAAACCTCTAATGATAAGATTTACAGTTCTAAGGTTACGAAGCAAATCAAGCTCTTCATCCATGGTAGGGTGCAAGGGGTCAAATGGAGGCACATATGGGGTTTCAACATATTTGCGCAAGTTATACATCTTAAAGATAATAAGCATTTCAATCCTCCACGAGTTATAGGACACTCCATCAAGAATAGGCACTCTATGGCTAACACTCCCAAACGTAGACACGTCCATCTTCCTCCAATGGTGTGTAAACCAAAGCAATGGAGACCAAAGCTCTGATACCAATTGTGGGATCGAAGAAGGTGAGAGTGTCTAGAGGGGGGGTGATTAGACTACTCGACAAGATAAAAATTGTGCCTTTTGACAAAGACAAGTTTTTGGCAGATTTTGCATCACACACAAGTCAAGTAGAATACTACACATGCAATTCTAGAGTATGGGCAGCGGAAAGTAAATTGCACAAGTAGTAAAGAGAAGTGGAGAAGATCAAACGCAATTTGGAGACACGGAGATTTTTCTCGTGGTTCCGATAGGTGGTGCTATCGTCAATCCACGTTGATGGAGACTTCAACCCACGGAGGGTAACGGCTGCGAGAGTCCACGGAGGGCTCCACCCACGAAGGGTCCACGAAGAAGCAACCTTGTCTATGCCATCATGGCCTCACGCCCACAGAGGGCTAGCCTTACTCGGGTAGATCTTCACGAGTAGGCGATCTCCTTGCCCTTACAAACTTCTTGGTTCAACTCCACATCTTGACGGAGGCTCCCAAGCGACACCTAACCAATCTAGGAGGCACCACCTCCAAAAGGTAATAGATGGTGTTGGTAATGATGAACTCCTTGCTCTTGTGCTTCAAATGATAATCTCCCCAACACTCAACTCTCCTCACCGATTTGGCTGTGGTGGAAGAAAGGATTGAGTGGAAAGCAACTTGGGAAGGCTAGAAATCAAGTTTCATATGGTGGGAGTGGAGCAACTTGATCTCAACACAAGGGTAGGTAGTTTTCTTCTCGAAATGTAAGGTAGGAGTGGTAGTTCTTTCGATGGCTCTCTCCACGAATGAAGAGGGGTGGAGGGGTATTTATAGCCTCCACACAAAATCCAACTGTTACACACATTTGACCAATCTCGGTCGGACCGAAGTTGACAACTCGGTGAGACCGAAAGTTCAAATCATGTGAACATTGGGATTTTTGGTGGGACCGAAAATACAATCTCGGTTAGTCCGATTCGTCCAAAGACTAGAGCTTGCCAATCTCGGTGGGACCGACTTCATCATCTCGGTGACACCGATTTGATGATGTATGTTCTGTAAGCTTGGCAACTCAAGTTTCGTGAGACCGAGTTCGAATCGGAAAATCCAAAATTTCTAGGGTTTGGCTTTGTGGTGAGGTGGTTCATCTCGGTGTGGTGGTTTAGGAAATCGGTGGGACCGAGATTACTTATGAGTGTATATTGTAGTGAGAGTTGCTGATAGTTTAGGAGATGTATCACTAAGCACTTTGAGCAACCAGGTCATCAACATAACCTCATCCCCTTTTAATAGTATTGGCTTTCCTATGGACTCAATGTGATCTTGGATCACTAAACCAAAAAAGGAGTCTTGAGCTTTTGCCAATGCTTGCCTTAGCATCTTGAGGGGTCCACCTCTCGAGTCCTTTTGCCATGCCAATGTGATTGACCTTCCTGAAACATACTTGATAAAAGTATTAGTCCAACCACAAAGTATGTTGTCATTAATTACCAAAACCACCCAGGGAGCAAATGTGCTTTCATCAATGAATGGCATAGCATGGATGATGAAAGTGGATCCCTCAAAATACTAAGGACAAAGGATTGGCTCAAGCTCAAAAGCTCAAGACTCTTCATTTTATATTTTAGTGATCCAAGATCACATTGAGTCTATAGGAAAAGCCAATACTATCAAGGAGGGATGAGGTGTTGCTTAATGTGCCTCTTGCTTCATGTGCTTAGTGATATGCTCCAAAGCCATCAACTACTTACTCATTTCCACAAATGACCTAAACCTAAAGCCAAAATCTGTCACACCGTTTCTTCCTATCCGGCGCCACCGATTCCAAAAGTCATAGCCACTGCCACAAACCCTAAGCAAATTGGTCTCACCGATAGGGATCTCGGTCTCACCGAGATGGGATTGTAATCTCTCTGTTTCCCTTCGTAACGTTTCGGTCTAACCGAAGTGAGCGATTGGTCCCACCGAGATTGCAATGTAAACTCACTGTTTCCCTTTTCTAACATTTTGGTCTCACCGAAAAGAGCAAATTGGTCCCATCGAGTTTACCTGACCAACTCTCTAGAAAGCTTATTACCGAACCAGCCTTACCGAGTTTGTGTAATCGGTCTTACCGAGATTACGTTATGCCCTAACCCTAACCGAATCGGTCTCACCGAGATGCATGTCAGTCCCACGGAAAATCAATAACGGTCACTAGGTTTACTAAATCGGTCCGGCCGAGTCTATTGAATCGGTCCCACCGAGTTTGGTAAATTGTGTGTAACGGTTAGATTTTGTGTGGAGGCTATATATACCCATCCACCTCCTCTTCATTCATGGAGAGAGCCATCAGAACAAACCTACACTTCCAACTTACCATTTTTGAGAGAGAACCACCTACTCATGTGTTGAGGCCAAGATATTCCATTCCTACCATATGAATCTTGATCTCTAGCCTTCCCCAAGTTGCTTTCCACTCAAACCTTCTTTCCACCAGATCCAAAACCTATGAGAGAGATTTGAGTGTTGGGGAGACTATCATTTGAAGGACAAGAGCAAGGAGTTCATCATCAACGCACCATTTGTTACTTCTTGGAGAGTGGTGTCTCCTAGATTGGCTAGGTGTCACTTGGGAGCCTCCGACAAGATTGTGGACTTGAACCAAGGAGTTTGTAAGGGCAAGGAGATCGCCTACTTCGTGAAGATCTACCGCTAGTGAGGCAAGTCCTTCGTGGGAGATGGCCATGGTCGGATAGACAAGGTTGCTTCTTCGTGGACCCTTCATGGGTGGAGCCCTCCGTGGACTCGCGCAACCGTTACCCTTTGTGGGTTGAAGTCTCCAGCAACGTGGATGTATGATAGCACCACCTATCGGAACCACGCCAAAAACATCCGTGTCTCCAATTGCGTTTGAATCCTCCAAACCCTTCCCTTTACTTTCTTGCAAGTTGCATGCTTTATTTTCCGCTGCCTATATACTCTTTGCATGCTTGCTTGAATAGTGTGATGATTGCTTGACTTGTCCTAAAGTAGCTAAAATCTGCCAAACTCTAAAATTGGGAAAAGGTTAAGTTTTTAATTGGTGAAGTAGTCTAATCACCCCCCTCCATACATACTTCAAGGTCCTACAAGTGGTATCAGAGCTTTGGTCTCCATTTGCTTTGATTTCCATAGCTTTTGGTGGTCATAGCCTTGGTTTCACAACCTAGGAGAGTATGGCGTCTAGCGAGGGAAATTATCACCGTAGAGGTCCTTACTTTGATGGTACTAATTTTGCTAGTTGGAAGCATAAGATGAAAATGCATATTCTTGGACATAACCCCGCCGTTTGGGCAATTATTTGTATTGGCTTGCAAGGTGAATTCTTTGATGGGAGAGAACCGAACCGTGAAGCTAATGCGGAAGAATTGAAGATGCTGCAATACAACGCTCAAGCTTGTGATATCATCTTCAACGGATTGTGCCCCAAAGAATTCAACAAAATCAGCCGTCTTGAGAATGCAAAGGAAATTTGGGATACTTTGATTGATATGCATGAAGGTACCGAATCCGTCAAGGAATCCAAGTTGGATGTGCTCCAAAGTCAGCTTGACAAGTTCAAAATGAAGGATGGTAAAGGTGTCGCTGAAATGTACTCTAGGCTTGCACTTATCACAAATGAGATTGCCGACTTAGCGAGTGAAGAGATGACCGACAAATTCATCATCAAGAAGATCCTAAGAGCATTGGATGGAAAGTATGATACCGTGTGCACATTGATCCAGATGATGCCAAACTACAAAGATCTCAAGCCGTCGGAAGTCATTGGAAAAATTGTTGCTCATGAGATGTCACTCAAGGATAAGGAGGAACTTCACAACAAGTCAAGTGGTGCTTACAAAGCCTCAAGTGAAGCCCCCACATCATCAAGTGAGAAACAAACCTTCAATGAAGAATTGAGCTTAATGGTGAAGAACTTCAACAAATTCTACAAGTGTAGAAGCAAAGAAAGAAGCTCTAAGTCAAGGTCTTACAATGAAAAAAGATCTTCTAGTCGAGAGCGCAATTGCTACAATTGTGGGAGACTCGGACAGTATTCCAATGAGTGTACGGCACCCTACAAAAGAAGAGAAGATTCTCCAAGAAGAAGAAGAAGCAAAAGAGAAGAATCACCACCAAGAGAGAGGAGGAGTAGAGATGATCGTTATGAACGAAGACCCTCACGGAGAAGCAAGGATTCGGAAAGGAAGGACAAGTCATCAAAGAGCTACACAAAACGAAGACATCAAGCTCATGTTGGCGAATGGGTATCCGGCTCCGACTCCGACAATCACTCCGAGAGAAGCTATCACTCCGACTCCGAATATACTCAAGATGAAGGTGTTGCCGGTCTAGCACTTGTGTCAACCAACTCCTACGACATATTTGATTCACCAAATGAAGGAATTGGAAGATGCTTCATGGCCAAAGGTCCAAAGGTAACACATCCTGAGTATGTTGATTTCAATAGTGATGAAGATGACTTGCTTGTGGATGATGATTTACTTGTTGACAACTCTAGTGATGAATACTATGATGAAACGTCAATTAATCATGCTAATCAAGATAAAACGAATGACAATGATAAGTAGAAGATTAAGCTTCTAACTAAAGAACTAAACACTCTTAAGTTGGCTCATGAAACTATCTTCGAAGATCATCGAGAACTTTTAAGGGCTCATGAGAAGTTACGCTTTGAAAAGCTCAATCTTGAGCAAGAGAGTGAGTTCTTAAAAGCAATCAATGATGATCTCCGCAAGAAAAGTTCTTCTTACATTGCCAAGCATTTACTCTTATCTACTTACATGCCTCAAGTCAAGTCTAGTAACAAGTACAAGAAAGATACTTCTTCTAGTAGTAACAATAATAATGTCAAATCCAATGTTGCTTCTAATAGTTCTCTTGATTCCACTAATGATTCTCTTAGCCAAGTTACACTTGAGCAAGAAAATAGCTTATTGAGGGGAATTATAGAGAAAGGTGTTTACAAGAGCCTTGCCGGGAGTAAGCAATTCGAGGAAATTGTACGCAAGCAAGGAAGGCACCGAAAGAATCAAGGTGTTGGTTTTGAACGAAAGTTCAATGCCAATGGAGTTGAGTGGGAAGAAGATCAATACCCCAAGACGAAGTTTGTTCCTCAACAAGAGAAGTATGATCCTACTTCTTTCAAGGGAACACAAGCTCAAGATGATCTTCCACCACAAGACCACAAGAACAAAGGCAAGGACAAGCTTCAAGAAGAGATTGATGCATTTGAAGAAGCACCTAAAGCCTCGTTCAAGTGGGTTCCCAAGACTACATCAAGTTCTACTTCATCAAGTACAACTACAACTCCAAGGATTCCCATCAAGATGATGTGGATCCCGAAGAAGAAGAACTAGAGAGTTCTTGAAGGTGACTCCGCCAACATTCTTCACTCATATCATTATGGCAAGAACAAGTGCAATCAACTTCCACATCTTGCACTGGTTCAAGGAGTCACAAACCCTCATGTTGGTAAGGCAAGGGACAAGGTAACCTAATAATTTCATGGACATCATCTTGTGTGTGCATCACTCTATGTCTATGGATATTCTTGTTTGTTCCTTGTGGGACTAACCCATGTAGGTAAGTTGAAAGTGTAACTCACTCCAAAGGATTGCTCCAAATGATCTACATCAACATTGAGAATCCACATCTTCAACACCTACATGAAGTCATCATCGACAAAACCCAAGGTTAGTTCATCCCTCTAAGGGGGATCTCACATCTAGGGGGAGCTTAACTCTAAGAATTGAGTCAACGCAACTCTAATGGTGTGAACACATCAATGCATTATGTAAAAGTGGTAACCCCACTTGAGCTTAAACGATGAGTATGACCTATGATCAAATGTTTTCATTTCACTCCTAAGTCAATATACTCATATATAGATGACCTAGTCATCGCCAATTGCTTGATAGATGCTAGAATTGGTTGTGCATGCTTTGCCACATATTTCATTTGCCATTTTATTGTGTGAGCATGTTGGTGCATATTTTACTCATTCAAGGACATCCACTTGTTCTTTTGATTGTTTGGTTTCTTTTCTTTTTGCCAAGTGGATGGACAAGAATGCCTAAGAACCTTCTTTAGCTATCTATGCTTTTCTCGTCTCAAACTCTATCATGCTACATCACAAAATTTGATCAAGTCAGATTCGAACCACTCTGTGTGAGGAGCACTCGGAGTCCCCGATTCGTCATAGACTTAAACTTCCAAAACCTCTTCGTGACACTCAGTCTGACCGATTCCTCCATTTCGTTCCTACCGAGATCATTAAGTTGATCTGAGTTTTCAATCTCGGTGCAACCGATTTGAACTTTTCGGTCACACCGATTTGTCAGAATCGCATACGCTTATGCATCTCGATGCCACCGAGTTGTTCCACTCGGTCACACCAACAGGTTGGGCTATATATAGTCACAGCAAAATTTTGAAATTTCTCCAAACCCTTCGCCTGCAATAGCTCGCTCGCCATCGAAGGTCTCCGGATCGTCTCCTTGTCGCCACAGCCTCCTGTCATTGGTCTCCGCCATTAACGGATTTCGCTTCGCGAGGATATACCCATGTGTAAACCGGACGGAAGTTAACCCGCCGGACTTGGCGGTTTATCCAAGACCTCACGACACTTGGCGAAGTTATCGGCGACCACTACGACCGGGCGGTTTACGAGCAACCCACCTGGTCAGTATGACTCACTGGTGATCCGGCGTGCGGGACAGACGGATGACAAGGCCTAAGGCCCAGAAGGCCGGTTCACGTTTAATGGTGGGCCGGTTTAAGAGGAAAGGCTTAAGGAATATTTACCTTACAAGGAGTTAAGACCAACACTTGTATCCGGTTTGTATTAGAGATAGACTAGTCCTAATCCTAATAGGACTCCACATGTAAACCGCCCCTTCAACATATATAAGGAGGGGCAGGGCTCCCCAAAGAGGGACAAGTTACAAGCGACAAGCTACAAGCAGTAATCTCTAGGGCTAGACACAATTAGAGGAGAGCCGGTTTACGGCGACACCCTCGTGATGATAATGAGATCTAGCCTCAAACAGCATGTAGGGTTTTTACCGGATGATGTTTCCCGGGGCCCGAAGCTGTCTAAATCCTCGTCCTGTGTGTTGCGTCTCTCGATTCCGCTCAACCCCTCTCAAGCTACCACATAGATGCGTGGCCTCGCGACTAAGTCCTTACATTAGGACATCTGACGTGACAATTCCACGACAGTTGGCGCCCACCGTGGGGCCTGCGCACGGTGGTGTTGAGTTCTTGAAGGGATCTCTTTAGGATTCGAGAAGCTACGACCCGCCGGATCCACAAGAGCCGGTGTGGAAGAATTCACGTCAATGATGAAGTTCATTAGTCAAGGATCGAAAAAAGTTTTTCAGCGACGGCATATACAAGCTTGAGACGAGAGAAGCTAGGGTTCAGCGTCTTGTGGACCACCTCCGACGCAACTTGGCGAGCCAAAGCCAGATTGATAAAGGAAGCCGACAAGATTTTCTGCTGAGCCGACCGTACGCCGCGTCATATCAATCCGCAAGTTGTCGCTGTTGTGTATATACGCTTGAAGCCCCGAGTACGCAGATGTCTTGTTTGTCGCTCGAGAGAATCAACCGATGCCGCCGCTTCGAGTCTCAAGGGCCTTCATGTGAAGCTAAGCTGAATTGTTTTGTGCTTTTATTACCGATCAAGAACTAGTATTTTGATCAGCTGGCTACTAGTACTAGTGCTTGTCACATCAAGCTACGCCTTTTGGTTCCACACAAAGACGCCAAATTACGTAAATCGAGGATTATGTGCACGCTGCGTCAGGCGTTCCAACGGATCAGGTTGGAGTTTATGCTTCATTCTGCACCACCTATGAAGCCGAAGTCGGACAGTGTTTCCGCTCTCAAAGAAAGATCAAGACCTAAGGCTGTGGTATGCTGTTGTCCGATCCGCCGAGTCGATTTACAAAAAAAAGAGGATGCGCCGTGAGTCGCCGAGACCGACAAGTTTTTATTGCCGAAAGTCCGATTCAACGATAAACAGCAATGGATATCGATTCTTATACGGGCAGTCCGCCGAGGTAGACACAAAGTTGCCACTACGCCGCTGTCCAAAACACAAGTCATCTTTGGCCGAGCAACAGCCCATGACCGGAAGGCGATACAACTACGACCAAATTGAGTCGGCGTTTGACCCGGTCTCATTGAGCTCCTTTCCTTCGCCGCATCGCCATCGAGCCACCTCGTCAACCTCCCCACTGCAAATCGCCGCCTTAGACCGGCTCGAAACACCCTCCCAGCCGCCTTAGTCATCGGGTCAGAGCTGCGCTGCCATAATTTCTACTTCAATCCGTCACGGGTGTCAACCGGACTGCTGCCTTTAATCTGCCGTCTTTGGGCACCGCCCGCCTCAAGACTGCGAGTGCCACCCTCGTGGCTACTGGTCTCCGCTCGAGCCGCCACGCCACAGTGTGGCCTGCCTCATGGTTGTCACCAAGTCGCTCATGCGACCTTGTCAAAACTTCCAACAGTACACGGAGCTGCCGCTACTGATGAGAGCATGGTGGATGATAAACATACGATGGGCGAGCCACGCTGTCTGCAAGTGTTCCAAATTCTTTCTTAAGTTCAGCAGCTCTTCTTGCAGAGAAAAAGCTGTTGTCAGATAGATATCTAAAGATGAAGCAGATCCGCTGCTATAAGTTAAAGCAGCGAAAAGGATTGAAAGAAATCCACAATCGTCTGTATGCGTCATAGTATGATGGATGATGGGCATGCACCTCCAAGCTTGATGGATAATGGGTACTGTTTGGACGTGGGGTCACACTTCAATAAAATTGGAGCTTTCCTCAGATCACTACTTCCAAAGTGAATCAAAGTTGATGTTTGGCGATATCGTGCTGCAGATCATCTATAGTCAAAGTGAATCAGGTGCTATTTATCTTATTTATTTTAAGTACATATTAATTCATCCAAGCAAAATTACTTTGCCCTGCTGTATTTTATATGCAGGAGAATTATTCATTATAAAATGCCATTATACCACGGAGATGGAGGCGTGCCAGCATCAATGGGCACAGGTGGTCGTCCTTACTCAACGGACTCCCGCACCGGCTTACAATGTTGAGGCCGACTCACCCGTCCGCACCGCCTTACAACGCCACGGACGACTCACCCGTCCGCACTCGCGGCCGGTTCACGCGTCCGCACCGGCTTACAACAAGGAGGACGATTCGCCCGTCCGCACCGGTTTACAAACGGTGCGGTTGACTCATCTGTCTGCTCCCGCGGCCGACTCACCCGTGAGTGATTTCAACTTAACCTAATGATCATCAACTTCATGGCGGATTATTTCTGGCCTGACACATCAGGTGATATCTATTTTAAATATATTTCATGGGCACATATTATTTTTGTCAAAGAGCAGTTTATCTTTGCCTTGGTATGCAATATTGTTGATGCAGGACAATTGTTCACTACATCAAAACGACGTGGTTGACTCGCCTGCGCCGGTTTACAACACCGCGGCCGGTTCATCTGTTTGAGCCACTTCTGAAGTCACGGTCGTCTTTACCGTCCGTCTATCGCGGCCTGGTCAACATCAACACACCAGGGCCGCACCTGTCTGCATGAGCTGTTTATTGGGTATGAGCAAGTCACAGCTTGGGTAGCCCGGTTTTCTTTCAAATTGGAAGCAAATTATCATCAACCGCCGTCTGCACTTGATGCCTCAATGAGCAGGCGCACTAGTCGCTGCCACTACAGTTTGGTGAATTTCAATAGCCAGTTGGAAGGAACCATTGGCCGAGTTGCTGACACGGCTCATACGGGATCATTTATAACCGCCGCAGTCACCTCAACCTTATGTGGATTCACATCATGCTATCAACACCAATGATATACAAGTTATGCCGGTTTATATGACGATCAAATATGGAGAATCTCAAGCCAGCTCTTCGAGTCACCTTGAGACTCGGGGGCTACGATGATATGACGCAACAAGTCTTGCCGGCCAAGCAAATTTTAGAACCCGTGACGATGGAGGGAAAGATAACCCGTCCAGAGGCTATCATTATTTGAAGGCCGTCGAGAAAATTTCCGCTTAGAAAGTATATGACAATTACAAAATCCCGAATCAATGAAGAAGTTCTGGGTCATCAGAAAAGATTCCGGTTTAAAATCTGGCTCAAGGGAAGCCGCCTCATCAAGCTCTCAAATCCGGTTTACGAAGTTTCCGGTTCAAAAAGGAATTAACTTCTTGCAAGTCCGAGTTTAAAGGCCGTCAGAAAATTTCCGGCTGAAAATGAAGATTCCGGTTTAAAATCCGGTTCAAGGGAAAGATGTCTCCCACAAAACTTTGAAGCTCTCCATATCCAGTTCAAGAAGAATTTATCTCTTGCAAAAAAGTTAAAAATTACCGAAGAGGACCTGCTGCCATGATGCGCGGTTCAAACATGGGTATCATGCCTTATTGGCCTAACATATTATTGATCACATGGGGGCTTCTGCTTCATAAAGCGGGGTCTCTGTTCTTTTTTACATCATGCGTGGTTACATGGAGTGGCTCTGTTTTTAAAGCGGCCTCCGGTTTACCCCTTGAGTTAGCTTTTCAAAAGCTCCATATGATATCACTTGGGGGCTTTTGGTCGTGTCCGAACCATAGCAACACCTTTTGATAGGCGAAAAGCCACAGCATCACTTGGGGACTTGTGGTCACGTCTGAACCATAGTCACGCCTCTTGATCGGCCTAAGGCCACAGAGTCACTTGGGGGATTGGTCGAACCCGAACCATTGCCACGCCACTTGACCGGCATATATGCCACGAATCATTTGGGGACCTGGCTGACTTGAACCATAGCTACACCTATTGGGGGCTTGGTCCTGTCCGACCATGGTAATACCATCTGATCAGCTCAGTATAGCATATTTTTGCAAACGGTTTTATCATTGCCTTTGTTTCCATATCTTTTTCATAACTGTTATTCGATTTTTGTTGCGTTTTTAAACCGACAACGTTTTAATCCGTTCGATCACAATTGACGGAACACGCCAATTCTTAAACCGAGACTATCTGCCGGTTTGATTTTCTCGTTACCATCCTATTATGGAGTAAACCGGTGTTTATCAACCCGGGTTGGCTTTCAATTACAAGTTATCAGTACACGATCAAGTTATAATCCGGAGACTGTCAGCCCGGTCTGGTTTGACTACAAGTCGCCAGTGTTATATATGGATAATCCGGTGTTCATCGCAACCCGGTACGGTTTTATCATAAACCGACACAGTATGAAAGGAGTCATCATTACTCAAGATTGGGGTTATCACTCTTACTACAAAAGTTGGTAAACCAACGATGTATGTCACAGTATGATATATTTCATATTTGATTATTCTTAAGTGCAGCCTTGGTTATAAACACGGGGTATATGTTGGGCATTATGATCCGTCCGTGATAAACCGCCAGGACACTTTAAACTTGTTGTATGCAGAAACAGGTTGAATAAAGCATGATTATAAATCACCGGCGTTTATTATACCGGCCCGGCTTTAAGACGATAAATCGCCAGTCTATGATGAGAAATTGTCCGGTGTTTATTAAACCGGCCTGGCTTTGGACTATAAGTCGCCAGTATATATTTGGATTGCGCCATTGGAATCATGCGCTTATAAATCATTGGATTATATTATTCAAATAGCCAACATGGCTGGATTTTTATTATGGTTATTAATATCATGATTGAGGTTTTCAAAGTCGCTTTAGCGCAATGGATATGAATATGATTTATTCTGCAATAGAAGGAATAGTCCCAAGTCGCTGCAGGCTCACGACCCGGCACTTGGGGGCTACATTATTCAAAATTGAGATTATATCAAATATGCAAGTCTCATGTCGCTGCGAGCATGCACCATGACACTTGGGGGCTAATGCAAAGTCATTTTTTGCTCATCTTATTGAAGTCCCGACTCATCATATCATAATGAGCCGGCCCTCGGGGGCTACCAATTGCTCCTGTCAACAATTCAAGTCTACATGATCATATCTATATAGTCCCTGCTCATTATTACGTAATGACCCGGCCCTTGGGGGCTACACGTTGCTGTTCAAATCTATATGATCATATTTACAAAAGTCCCTGCTCATTATTGCATAATGACCCGGCCCTTGGGGGCTACACTGGTTGAAGTTTTTATGAGCATCAGGAAATTACAAGTCCCAGGTTACTGCAAGCATGACAACCCGGCACTTGGGGGCTACATATGGGGAATACTCAATTCTGACTAGTGATTGAGATGAACAACCTGGATTTCTTCAAGAGTGTGATATTTATATTGAAGCAAGTCTTAAGCCATCACTTTGTTCTACTCAAGACTTGGGGGCTACAGGTATTATATTATTATCCAGGAAATATTTTCAAATTCTCTGTTTGAGCAAACTAGATTGACCGGCGTCACCAATCATTATGACCACGTGGCTGCAACCCGTGTCATCAATAATCATAAACCGGTGTTGGCAACAATCATGAACCGTGTCTCGCAATAATCATGACCTGGAATTATCAGTTTTATAACCCGACGGTCTTGCAATGATAAAACTGGCAAGTTCTGCATCTTCAAACCGGTTGAATATCAGATGAGTATTTCAAGACCAATATTTCTTAAGCCGGCGCTTTGGAAGCCGACTCAAGTGGATTATTCTACGCAATATTTTTTCTATAAGAAGCCAACATCAGCAATTTGAGTATGAAGCTGGTTGTTGACCCGGATTTTCTAGATGGAGGAAATGACAAGGACTTAAGGACGATCAGGTGACGGTCTACAAGAATTCTTAACCCGGAGCACAACCTGTCAAATTTGTTCTGGTGTTTATTTGCAGCATAAGTTTACCATGGATAAATCCAAGCTAAACTTGGGGGCTAATGTCGGGGATATACCCCGCGGTGTAAACCGGACGGAAGTTAACCCGGCCGGACTTGGCGGTTTATCTGAAGACCCCGCTGACACTTGGTGAGTTATCGGCGACCATACGACCGGCGGTTTACTGAGCAACCCACCGTCAAGATGACTCATCGGGTGATCCGGCGTGCGGGACAGACGGATGACAAGGCCTAAGGCCCAGAAGGCCGGTTCACGTTTAATGGTGGGCCGGTTTAAGAGGAAAGGCTTAAGGAATATTTACCTTACAAGGAGTTAAGACCAACACTTGTATCCGGTTTGTATTAGAGATAGACTAGTCCTAATCCTAATAGGACTCCACATGTAAACCGCCCCTTCAACATATATAAGGAGGGGCAAGGCTCCCCAAAGAGGGACAAGTTACAAGCGACAAGCTACAAGCAATAATCTCTAGGGCTAGACACAATTAGAGGAGAGCCGGTTTACGGCGACACCCTCGTGATGATAATGAGATCTAGCCTCAAACAGCATGTAGGGTTTTTACCGGATGATGTTTCCCGGGGCCCGAAGCTGTCTAAATCCTCGTCCTGTGTGTTGCGTCTCTCGATTCCGCTCAACCCCTCTCAAGCTACCACATAGATGCGTGGCCTCGCGACTAAGTCCTTACATTAGGACATCTGACGTGACAATTCCACGACACCCCCACCATTGCCGTCGTAGCGAGTCCACCGCCAAGCTAGGGTATGGACTCAATCTTTATGCTATCCTCGTCTGATTCCTAGCACATTGTATTCTTATTGAATCTTTCCACGATTGAAACACTTCTATCCATCCAAAGTAGTCCGTAGATTAGATGAGATTCAAATTTTTAGGGTTAGGTTTCTGCCGAAACCATCTCGGACCCACCGAGTTGAAAAACTCGCTCTCACCGATTTGGCTTATGCCATTGCACTAGTGACTCTCGGTCTGACCGAGAATTGCTAATCGGTGCGATCGATTTTAGGATTCTGTGAAACCCTAGCAGTCTCGGTGCCACCGAACTATGACTCGGTCCAACCGAGATCATCAGTTTAGGTTCCAAAACTGCTTCGGTATCACCGAGTTTGAAAATCGGTTGATCCCAAATGCTTTCTGTGGAAAACTAAACTGAATTTTTGAATCATTCTTTTGCAAAAATCTCTGCATTTTGTGATGCTCATCCATTCTATCTCATCTATAACTCTTCACAAGGTCAGCAGACAGCTTTTTGCAGCATGTCGCACGGAGTGACAAATGAGCAGTCAAGAGCAGATTGACATGAGCAAGGGCACTAGTCCCTCAAGCTCTACAGATGATGGGAGCAGAAGCACTCCTAGCAACCTACCCAAGGCTGCTACCAGCAAAGGAGGAAGAGAACCTCAGACTCGGAGGATGAGGACTGTAAAGCTGAAGAAGATGAGGCTACTTCCAAGAAAGTGGTGCTCAAGAAGGAATTTGGCTCTGCACATAGCACAAAGCCTGGACTGAAAAAGAAAGTTCCTGCCAAGAGGACACCAATGCCCAAAGCCAGAAGGTCCACTAAGTGCCAGAGCAGACTGAACCCAAAGAGGCACCTGCAAAGAAAGTCACAACTTCCAAATCTCAGAAAGTTTCCACTGGAGAGACAATGAAGTTTACAATTGAATCAGAGGATGAAGGTGCTCAGGATAAGAAGAAGAAGAGAGCAAGAACCACAACTGCCCAGGTTCTTGGAAAGCCCTCAATGAGAAGAGATTCTGAAGAAGAGGAAGAGGTTGTTGCACCAGCACCTAAGGCACCCAAGCTTATGGGTGATGCTATAAGATCAGGGGCTGCAACATCTAAGCCCAAGGAAGCACCCAAAGCTGCCTCCAAGGCCAAGCAAATACCAAAGAGGAATACTAGGAGTATTCCAGCTGCTAAGAAGAACAAGGCCCCAGTGCCAAATGTTGCTGAAGAAGAAGATGAAGAAGGTCAAGTCCTAAGGAAGCTGAAACCCAAGATACCAGACCACAGTGATGCCCATCCTGTGGCTGAGGACATGAGGATAAGGAAGGACTCAGGGTTGAGGCTGTGGAGGATGGAAGATCCATATGCCTCAAGGAGAAGAATTGTTGTTGACTACAGGTTCCATACAAAGGAACAGCAGGACTTCTATGAGACAATTCTGTTGGATAAGAAGCCCATAGCTTGTGACATGAGGTGGGTCGACTGGACTTACATCAAGGACAATGAAGAGCACTATCCTGGAGTGCAAGAAAGCTTTGTTCCTTGTGGAGTTGCTGATTTTGTTGGGCAAAAGTTCACCCACTAGAATGATGAACTTATCATGCAATTCTACTCCACAGCACATTTTTATCCAGATGGAAGAATTGTATGGATGTCTGAAGGTACAAGGTACCAGTCAACTGTTGAAGAATGGGCAAGTCTGATAAATGCCCCAAAGGAAAATGAGGATGACCTGGATATCTATGCAAAGAAGAAGACGGATCACAATTCATGGCTCACGTGTACAAGGAGATCCCAGACAAGGCAGTTGAGACACACAAGTTTGGATCCGTACATTTTCTGCTGTCAGGGCTGCCAACAATCAATTGGATTCTGAGGCACACTCTGTTGCCCAAGTCTGGTGACCATAACATGATCAGAGGGCATGCCATCAACATGTTGCATGTGTTTGATGTGCCACAAAAGTTCAAAGTCATGAGCCTTATGATTGAAACCATTAAGAGGACTGCAGCAGATCAGAAGAGGAGCTGTGGATATGCACCTCAGATTCAGGAATTGATCAACTCAAAGATGGGCACAGGGAAATATCAATTGGATAAGGAACATTTTCCACTTTATCAAGACTTTGAGGACAATGAGGTTGTCATGAATGAGAATGCCCATCATCAGTTCAAGCTCAAGAGAAGAAGGAGGAGGCAAAGAAGGAGAAGGCTACCAAGATGCCAACTCAAGAGGAGGCATCTGAATATTTCTTGAAGAACAAGCAGGAGCAGCTTGGTTACTTAATAGCATCTACACTGAGGATTGAGAAGGGACCGCCACCTCACTCGTAATCGGAGAGCTTGGAGAGAATCATGGAACTCAAATTCCATGACCTTGATATCAAAGTAACTGAGATTCAGTCAGTTGTGGAGCAGCTGCAGGATGATATGCAGGAGAGGCAGGGCAAGACTACCACAAATGTGTTTGCCAGAGTGCCTAGAGCCTAGAGGTCGATTGCGATTGCTCGTGATGACACTAGAGCAACATCTTCAGCACCAGCTACAGCCCCTTCAGCTCCAGTGCAACTAGCTCCAGCATCCACTCCAGCACCCTCTACTTCAACTAAGCCTTCGTCCAAGGAGTTATCCGGACACCACCACCTGAAGATCAATCCAGAGAGTCGATCTAGCACTATGCATTTTCTATGAACTTTTTGGTAACTTGTTGCCAAAGGGGGGGAATGTATAGATCATAGGCTTCGAGAGAGAGAGAGTTGCTTTTGTTCTCTCTTGCTTTATTTGGTGGTTAAACTTGTTTGCTTTTGATTGTTTGAGATACTATGATTGTGAGACATTGATGATCATGTGTTTGATCATAAGCTACACTTATGCATGTTTGATGATATTATCCTATCTATCTTATGTGATCATTCACTTTGCTTGGTGATGAGTGCATGTATTCAATGTTTATTATTTTGAGTGCTCCACCAAGATGTATGTGACATGGAAGAGTAACCCATGAGCATAATTCATTGTGCATTTGCAGTCCAAAGCAAATCTTAAACTATGCACAAATTTAGGGGGAGCTCTTGCTTATCACATACTTCTCAAAGCTTATTTATGTTATTCAATCTTATTATCATTTGTCGAAGCTTTGATCTATATGTTGTCATCAATTACCAAAAGGGGGGAGATTGAAAGTGCAACTATCCCTAGGTGGTTTTGGTAATTCATAACAACATATAGCTCATTGAGCTAATGCTATTCCAAGACTATTATTTCAGGAAAGCTCAATGAATGGCATGGCATGGATGATGAAAGTTGATCCCTCAAAATACTAAGGACAAAGGATTGGCTCAAGCTCAAAAGCTCAAGACTCTTCATTTTATATTTTAGTGATCCAAGATCACATTGAGTCTATAGGAAAAGCCAATACTATAAAGGAGGGATGAGGTGTTGCTTAATGAGCCTCTTGCTTCATGTGCTTAGTGATATGCTCCAAAACCCTCAACTACTTACTCATTTCCACAAATGACCTAAACCTAAAGCCAAAATCGGTCACACCAATTCTTCCTATCCGGCGCCACCGATTCCAAAAGCCATAGCCACTGCCACAAACCCTAAGCAAATCGGTCTTACCGATAGGGATCTCGGTCTCACTGAGATGGGATAGTAATCTCTCTGTTTCCCTCCGTAATGTTTCGGTCTAACCGAAGTGAGCGATCGGTTCCACCGAGATTGCAATGTAAACTCACAGTTTCCCTTTTGTAACATTTCGGTCTCACCGAAAAGAGCAAATCGGTCCCACCGAGTTTACCTGACCAACTCTCTGGAAAGATTATTACCGAATCGGTCTTACCGAGTTTGTGTAATCGGTCTTACCGAGATTACGTTATGCCCTAACCCTAACCGAATCGGTCTCACCGAGATGCATGTCAGTCCCACCGAAAATCACTAACGGTCACTAGGTTTACTAAATCGGTCCGACCGAATCTATTGAATCGGTCCCACCGAGTTTGGTAAATTGTGTGTAACGTTTAGATTTTGTGTGGAGGCTATATATACCCCCTCCACCTCCTCTTCATTCGTGGAGAGAGCCATCAGAACAAACCTACACTTCCAACTTACCATTTCTGAGAGAGAACCACCTACTCATGTGTTGAGGCCACGATATTCCATTCCTACCATATGAATCTTGATCTCTAGCCTTCCCCAAGTTGCTTTCCACTCAAACCTTCTTTCCACCAGATCCAAAACCTATGAGAGAGAGAACTGAGTGTTGGGAAGACTATCACATGAAGCACAAGAGCAAGGAGTTCATCATCAATGCACCATTTGTTACTTCTTGGAGAGTGGTGTCTCCTAGATTGGCTAGGTGTCACTTGGGAGCCTCCGACAAGATTGTGGAGTTGAACCAAGGAGTTTGTAAGGGCAAGGAGATTGCCTACTTCGTGAAGATCTACCGCTAGTGAGGCAAGTCCTTCGTGGGCGACGGCCATGGTGGGATAGACAAGGTTGCTTCTTCATGGACCCTTCGTGGGTGGAGCCCTCCGTGGACTCGCACAACCGTTACCCTTCGTGGGTTGAAGTCTCCATCAACGTGGATGTACGATAGCGCCACCTATCGGAACCACGCCAAAAACATCTGTGTCACCAATTGCATTTGAATCCTCCAAACCCTTCCCTTTACTTTCTTGCAGGTTGCATGCTTTATTTTCCGCTGCCTATAAACTCTTTGCATGCTTGCTTGAATAGTGTGATGATTGCTTGACTTGTCCTAAAGTAGCTAAAATCTGCCAAACTCTAAATTTGGGAAAAGGTTAAGTTTTTAATTGGTCAAGTAGTCTAATCACCCCCCTCTAGACATACTTCAAGGTCCTACATAGCATCACCCTTTAATGAGAACGGAAATATTTTGAGTATATAAAGGTAGCGCGATCTCTCATCATTAGTAAACAGGGCGGCTATATCATTTAACTTAGTAAGATGTGCCACAACAGTTTCAGATTCATAGCCATAGAAAGGATCAGATTCAACCAAAGTAATTATATCTAGATCAAAAGAAAATTCATAATAATCCTTATCGGGAACACAAATAGGTGAAGTAGCAAAAGTAGGGTCGGGTTTCATTCTATCTCTAAGAGATTCTTTACTCCGTTTAATTAGCAGCCTCTTAAGTTCGTATCTATCCTTGCAGGCAAAAATAGCTGCATAAGTTTCCGCATCAAAAAGATAACCCTCAGGAATAGCAGGCATATTATCATCATCTGTCACACCCTAGCTAGTTCTTGCATTAGAGTGTTGCATCATGTCTATTTTTTTTTCAACAGAAACCTGAAATGGGATTGCCAGAACACCCAGCCCCCTCTCAAACAACTAGGGTTTACTAAAAATATTTTCGATGAACCCGAATGCCCTTCTAAAATGTCCATCATTTTGTCTTGGTCCGAAGCTTTGCCAAAAGTGATGCACAATTTCCTAGGTCATCCTGTGGTCTTTGAATTAAATCATAGCTATTTGAATTTGGGCATTTAAAATTTATAAAATATTTCAAATGTCCAAATATCTCCAAACTAAATGTTTCATGTTGGAAATATTCCAACAATGGACCAGGAGTAGTTTGGTGAATTTTAAAATCTATTTGGTATTTTAAATAAATCAACAAAGTTGCAGGAAAATAGAAAAAGAAAATGAAGCGTAAAGGACTTACTCGGCGCCTCGGCCATCGCCAGCCCACTGGCCGCCCAGCCAAAGACTGCCCAATGAAGCTGCTTGCCGCCAGTGCAGCAGGTGCTCGACGGCGAAGCACCGCATGGGTGCCACGCACCTACTCGCCGTCTCGCTGCTTCCCTCGCCTTGCCACGCTGGGATCGCCCCTTGCTCTCTCCGCACACCCCAGACGCCCGTGCCTCTCCGGGGCCTCCTCGCTCCCCACGCCATGGCCGACGCCACTGCCGCCACACCACCGTCAGAGCCGCGCCCCGTTGACCCCACGCCGTGCCACCGTGTCTGTGAGCTCCGCCGCCGTCTGCTTCTTGAGCTAGCCGAGCCCGAAGCTTCCACGTGCCCAGCCGCCGCACTAAGCTTCGCCAAGCGCCACCGCGGAGATCCCTTCGCCGTCACCGCCGCAGCTCGTCCCGACCACGCCGTCGCACCGTCGCGTCCGCTGTGAGCTTAGCTACCTTCCCGACCCTCTCTCTCCTCCGTGCACCACAGCGGCGCGACGAGATCGCCGCCGCACCGCCGCGGACCTCGTCGCCGACGTGCTCCCGCCACACTCCGCCTTCTCACTATGTCCAACACGTTCACCACATCGCTACCGAGCTAACCACGCACTCCACGCACCTCACCGCACACCCCAAAGACGAAGTTCGTTTCACCCGAGCTCGGTGGCGCCAAAGTCGCCGCCGCGCCAACTCCGCCACCCCGAGCCCAACGGACTCCGCCAAGAGCTGCGGCTCGTCCTCGGCTCCACTCCGTGGTCGCCAGCACTTTTGGTGGCCAAACGGCTAAAACACTATCGCCGCCCGCGTCGCTCGCCGGCGGCTAAACGCCGTGGGTTTGACCACGGCTTTGACCACGGGTGGGCCTGGTTGACCCCACGGTCTATGACATGTGGGCCCAGCCTCATTAATTAACCTAGTTTAGTTTAATTAAATTCTAACTAAACTAACCCCATCGACATGCGGGACCCATCGGTCAGTTTGACCTGACCAGCCCGTTGACCCCTGACGTCATCATGACGCAGTGTTGACGCAGTATTTAAATTACTGGAATTATTTTTACACAGGAAATTCCAGAAATTGTTTCAAACTTCAAAAATTCATATAAAATCAACCATAGCTCCAAATGAGACAAATTATATATGAAAAATGATCAGAAAAATCCAATCTTTCCATCTGTACTGGTTTCATGCATGTTTACAGAAGCTAACCCACTGTTTATGGCAGAACAAGTTTAAGCACTTTAAATGATCATAATGGGTTTGGAAATTGCATCCATAGTTCAAAATGCTTCAAACTCATTTGGTCCTAGTTGCATTAGCCCAAAGCACTCATTTTGCCATGTCTCATTGCATGCATCATATTGTTGCATCTTGTTTGGTAATGCCTGTATCGGTGTTCTGCGGCGTTCTTACGCCCCGAGGAGTACCGTGATAACCCCGACGAAGAACAATATCCGTAACGACCCGTCGAACAAGCAACCAACCATTTGATCATATCGATAAAATCCCATGTTCTTGCTCCTGCTCTCGTTCGCATTAAGACAACGCGATTCAATGCTGTGTGTCTGCGGTAGTTGAACCCATTTCCTCTGCATGACCCGTCATTGCCACAAGAATTAGATGAAACCCACTAGCATGTGTAGGAGTTGATTGAGCCATATGATTGTGTTGTTCCTACCTTGCTATGCCTGCTATGCTTAGAGTCGTGTCGTCCGGTTCATCGGGATGATGGCTAGAGTGAAATGATCGAGTCGGTATGAGAGTAAGGTGTTGAACACGATTTGGTAAAGGTATCGATGAGAGGCCATGTAGGAGTACATGGTGGGTTGTTTCATTGAGGCCGCCCTTAATCGAGATCTGTATGTGTGATTTAAGATTCAGCTACTACCATGCATTGGGCCCAAACCAATGGACCCTCTCGACTTCTTATTCACCCTAGTCTTGGTCTAGGAGTTGCAAGTAGTTTCGTGTTTGTAGCCTCTCGAGGCCGTGGACAGCGCCGACCGTAGGGGTGGGCTGTGATGCGGTAGGTACGTGGCGGGTGTACCGGATGCCCGCTTGGTATCTCGGGAACCTTGTTCACATCGCTTGGGGCTGTGGCGAGACTTGGCCGAACTCCTCATAGATGGAACCCAAATAGGCGATAAACCTGGACTAGAGACTTAGGTGTCTAGGTAGGTCGTGGCCGACACCCACGTTGGGCTTCCGCTTGAAGGTTGCCGAGTACATGTCGTGTAAACGGCGATAAGTGGTGAAAGCGTGTATGAAGAAGTACACCCCTGCAGGGTTAACATCATCTATTCGAATAGCCGCGTCCGCGGTAAAGGACTACTTGGTTGCCTATACAGTTCATAGACAAGTAAATGGATACTACTAAAAGCCTCAAGATAAGCGTGAGTGCCGAGGATGGCTTCTCCGTAGGAAGACGGGGTTGGATCCTCGGTGGTGTATTGAAATGATGAGTAGTGGACTCGAGTGCGCAAAACTATTTCAAGTTGGTGTCTCGTAAGATAGCTTAGCCATGAGTCAAAGCTGGCTTGCTGCAATAACCCCACCAACCCTTCTTGATAATATGCATGTATGTAGGGTCCGATGTAAGTCTTCTTTGAGTACCTTTGTACTCATGTTGCTTTAATTTACATTTTTCAAAGATGCCACAAACCCTTCCGACGGGTTCTTCGTGAGACGTTGACATCGATGAGTAGACTAAGGCCTGTGGTGATCCCGAGCAAGAGAAGGACCTTGTAGTATAGCTAGGCTTACCCAAGCCTCTTTTATTTTACTAGTTATGCGTACTCGGACAAGACACTTCCACCGCTGGCTTGTATGCTTGTATGACTTGTATGTGGGTCGTGTGACCCGTACTTGTGTGTATGTTATGAATGGCTCTCGAGCCTTTAAATAAAGTACTTGTGTCGAGAGTCATGTTGTGATGCCTTGTTGTATTTGCACATATCGAGCATATTGTGTGTATGATTGAAATGCTTGGTATGTGTGGGATCCGACTATCTAGTTGTTTATCCTTAGTAGCCTCTCTTACGGAAATGTCTCCTAGTGTCTCCACCGAGCCATGGTAGCTTGCTACTGCTCCTAACACTTAGGCTGGCCGGCATGTGTCCTTCTTCGCTCTCGTGTCATCCCTTCGGGAAATGTCACGCATTGAGTACCGGAGTCCCGTTAGCCCGCCATGCCCGGTTTATCGGAGTCTGCTAGCCCAGCCGCTACAGCCGGAACTTATTTGCTGTTTGACCGACACGCTCGATCTTTGGGTCATGGATGCTGTCCTCGTAAGTCTGTGCCACTTTGGGTTTACGACTAGTCATGTCACCCGGGCTCCTTTTCATATGGATGCTAGCGACACTATCATATACGTGTGCCAAAAGGCTAAACGGTCCCGGCCAAGGTAAGGCGACACCGTTGGGATACCGTGCGTGAGGCCGCAAAGTGATATGATGTGTTACTGAGCTAGATCGATGTGACATTGAGTCGGGTCCCGACAGCGTTGGCATCGAGCCGGACTGCTGTAGGTTCTCCAAGCCAAACCGGTCGATGTTGAGTCTAGAAATGCTTTAGTTATATGTAGGGAATTGATTGTGGGATGGTACGTAAGGCTCTTTTTACTCCTTTATCTCATGATATTCGATCTGAGTCACCCATTCTTCCATCGGGGTTAAGGATTAGGATCTCTTCTCTCTATTAGGCTCACGTGTTACTATTCAGTAGTACCTTGTAGGTTTGGTGGTTACAAGCCTGGTTCAGTTTTACTATCCTGTTATGCTACTATTGGACCCAGAACCTTGATATGAAATTGTTGAGTGGTTATGCAATTCCTTGTGAAATGTCTCAAACCCTTTTGAGCGTTTACAGTCGTTATGCTGTCCAAATTCCGCTAGAAATACTAATGTCTTTGCATTGTGGTTGTGCTTCCAGATGGCCACTCGTGATCAAAATCAAGTGGTTCGTCTGACCAGATGCATTGGTGTGACCGGTCATACAACCATGCTAGTTCGGGTTATGATCGAAGCGGGATACCGTTGGTACCCCGAATACACAGTTGAAGAGCAGTATCGAGATTTTAATCAAAGTCAGTATCTTTGCACTGTCCGGGTGTTTCCCTCTTATCCTGGTTCCACCGAGGCCCTTCACAGCTCCTATGGGCTTGGTGTTACCATTGATATGGCGGTGCAAGACGCTGCATATTCTATGATGACCATTATACGAGCCAGATCGGGCTGCTCCGCAACACCGACTTCGGTATATGCCGAGTTCACTTCTGGGCGCTTGGTTATCTTCGAGCCATCTATGCTGATTCTAGTCGGAGGACTCCCTAACCCGCACTACCGCTGAGTTGCTCGAGGACAAGGACCGAGAGAGTCGGGCCTTGAGGATGGAGCTCTTCAATGCCCGTGCCGATCACCGGGCTACCTTGACTCGCTTTGCACCGATTGCTCAAGCTGGTTATATGGATATGAGAGACTTGTATCCTGTCGGGGCTGCTCTGCCGACATGATGGATGGCGTGATGTGGGGGCATCACCCCACCTCGTGGTCCTCGCTTGCCACCGTTCAGAGGTCCAAGACCTCACCCTTGTCCTTACGGTCCACAGGCTCCTCAGACCGCCTGCTCCCTGACGATCACGTTGAACTCCTGTGTTACGGAGGAGACTTCTATGAGAACTACTACGGAGACGTCCGAGTTAGTAGTAGTCCCACTAGTATTGTAATAGCTTGTATTTCCACCGTCTGCGTGACTCGTGGAATATGACTTAGTGTGTACTAATCCCGGAGGTGTAACAAAAATAATGTATAGGAGCTTGGTGTGCCTCCGATGAGATGTAATCTTCCTTTCACCGTGGTAGTACTTTGTTTGGTCTTGTACTAAACCTTGTATGGTGTGTATGACGATGGAATAAAGAAGCAGTTTCTGTATCTACCATGTCATACGGATGATCATCTCGCACTCCGAGTTATCCATTACATTCTACACTTCTATGTCGGAATCTTGCCATCCTAGACTAAATCCTTGTCTTGTTTTCCTAGGATGGTTAACACCCGCAACAACCCCGCTCCGCCAGAGCAGTCAAGGCGATGGAGTTGGAGAAGCAAACCTGCCTCACCCTCCTTCTCCGGCGGGTTATGCTAGAGGCGAGAGAAACAAACGGAGACCAACCGCTTGTCGGAGCGTATCGAATGTAACACAGCCCATCATCGAGAAACAACTTGGTGTCGCTCGGTGACTTCATCAAGTTACACCTCCTACCTTCCACCACTCCGCCGAGCCTCTCGACGCCGATGATCGGCCCGCAAATTACTCACAAGCTGCGTTACAGACTTTGGTAGCCGAGGTCGACAAGGTCACCTTTGCTGCATATCATCTTGAAGGCCCCGCTAGTCTCGTGGGAGAATTATATGGCTATCGCCCATTGGCCATGTCACTACTTGGGCAGAATTCAGCGAGGCTTTCCGTGAACATCACATTCGGAGGGTCTCATGGATCGTAAACGTGAGGAGTTCTGCAGCCACCCAAGGTCGCTCTCCGTGGACGCCTATAGTAGAGAGTTCGTAATCTCGCACGCTATGCAATCAAGAGGTCTCCATCGACGCCAAGAAATGTGCAAGGTTCCGCAAGGGACTTAGCCCGAACTCGCCGAGATCTCCGTCGCATGAGTGCACCTCTTTCCGAAGCTTGTTAACAAAGCCATCAGCACCAAACTGGTCGACCGATTTCGAGGCAACACGCAAGCATGGTCGTGATATGGGTTCCTCATCCGTGCTTTGGACCACGAAGCGCCGTGTGGGTGCCTAATACTGCCCTGCCACCCAGATTCACACCGAGGCCATCCTTTCAGGCGCCTCGCCCAGTTCAGCAGTATGCACCAGCTAAGCCCTATGGTGGGCCAACCAACAACGCTCCTCTACGCGCCAGCCCCGTGACGTGCTTCAAATGTGGTGAATCAGGCCACTACATGCGCGATTGTCCCTAGACCAACCCCAACCAGCCTGCAAAAGCTGTTGGCCGTGGCAAGCCAACAGAAAGGTGTTCTATGCTGCCGCCACCACCGCACGTGGCCATGTTAATTGTGTCTCACCGAGGAGGCCCAAGAGGATCCCAACGTCGTGCTCGGTACGCTTCTTGTTAATTGCCACCCGGCATCCGTTCTTTTCGATACTGGAGCATCTCATTCATTCATATCCGAAAATTATGCTCGTTTGCATAACACTACATCCTGTGACATGCCTTCCACCATGGAAATTTCTACCCCGGGTTCTAGATGGCAAACCTCTAGAGTAAGCCATGGAAATGAAATTCAGGTCGACAGACTTGTTTTCCTTGCATCGTTGATAGCTCTCAAATCTTCGGATATAAATATCATCTTGGGTATGGACTGGATGTCAGCCCATCATGCCAAGATTGATTGTTTCTCTAGGACTGTTCAACTTACGCACCCATCGGGAAAGATAGTCAATGTCTTGACCCGAATATCCAAGCGTCAATTATATTCTCTCAATGCCGGTCCATTGTCAGACCTCGAAGACGTTCCGGTAGTCCGTGACTTTCCGGATGTCTTTCCAGAAGAATTGCCAGGTGTTCCACCTGACAGAGATGTTGAATTCGTGATAGACCTCATTCCAGGAACTGTCCCAATTTCTAGAAGACCCTATAAGATGGCACCCCTAGAACTAGCCGAACTTAAGAAACAACTCGATGAGGCCTTGCAAAAGGGTTTCATCCGTCCTAGTTCATCTCCTTGGGCTTGCCCCGTCCTCTTCGTCAAGAAGAAGGATGGTACGGATCAGATGGTTGTAGATTATCGACCCGTCAACCTGGTCACAATTAAGAACAAGTATCCGCTCCCCAGGATCAACGATCTGTATGATCAGCTCGCAGGATCCTCAGTCTTCTCTAAGATGGATTTGAGGTTAGGCTACCATCAAATCAAAATCCGAAACGGGGACATTCCTAAAACGACTTTTGTTACTCGTTATGGCCAATACGAGTACACCGTCATGTCCTTCGGTCTAACCAACGCCCCAGCCACTTTCTCCCGGTTAATGAACTCAATCTTCATGGAATATTTGGATAAATTAAGTCGTGGTTTACCTCGATGACATACTCATCTATTCCAAGAACGAGGAAGAACATGCCAACATCTAAGGCTAGTGTTGATGAAACTTGAGAGCATCGCCTTTATGCCAAGTTCTCTAAATGCGAATTTTGGCTGCCGAAGTGACCTATCTAGGACATGTAATTTCGGTAAAGGTATTGCTGTAAACCCGAGCGAGTTCAAGCCGTCCTTAATTGGACTCCACCGAATCGGTCAAGCAAGTTCGAGTTTCCTTGGCTTAGCGAGCTATTGCCGCCGCTTCGCGAGAACTTCTCCAAAGTTGCTAAACCTCTAATCGAACTCCTCAAGAAAGATAAAAGTTCGAGTGGACTCCACAATGTGAGCACAGCTTCGTGAACCGAAAAGACGTTTAACCTCTGCTCCCGTGCCGGTACCACCAGATTTCTAAGGACTTTGTTATCTATTGCGACGATCGCGACAAGGACTAGGCTGTATTCTCATGCAAGATCGACATGTAATTGCTTATGGCTCACGGCAATTACACCCACATGAGGAAAACTACCCTACTATGATCTAGAGCTTGCAAATGTAGTCTATGCACTCAAAACCTGGCGACATTACCTTCTTGGTAATCGCTATGAAATCTACACCGATCACCAAAGTCTGAAATATATATTCACCCAACCAGATTTGAATCTCGTGCAAAGACGTTGGGTTGAGTTGATCTCAGATTTCGACTTAGGGATAACTTATACCCCAGAAAAAGCCAACGTCATGGCTGATGCGCTAAGTCAGAATCTTATTGCAACAACCTGATGTTGCAACAAAGTCAACCACTTCTCCACAAGGAATTTCGAAGCTCAACCTTCACATTGTTCCTCGAGGGTTCCTTTCCACCTTGGTGGCGAAACCTTCCCTTACGGATCAGATCATCAAAGCCCAAAAGGTAGATCCGGGAATCTCCCGCATCAAAAGAAACATCAAGAAAGGAGTTGCGGATTGTTTCTCCATTGATGATCAAGGAGTCGTATACTTCGGAAACCGTTTAGTGGTTCCTAAAGTACGAAACCTGCGGCGATTGATCCTTAAGGAAGCTCATGAATCTCCTCTCACCATTCATCCCGGTGGCACTAAAATGTATCAGGACCTACGCCAGAGGTTCTGGTGGACTAGGATGAAGAGAGACATTGCTCAATATGTTGCTAACTGCGACGTCGTAAATCCGTGTAAAAGCAGAGCATCAACGGCCTGCTGGCACCCTTCAACCCTTAGCTATTCCTGAATGGAAATGGGATAAAATTAGTATGGATTTCATCACTGGTTTTCCCAGGACCAAGAGAGGGAATAATGCTATCTTTGTCGTTATCGACCGCCTTTCCAAAGTAGCCCATTTCTTACCTGTTTGCGAGAGTATAACCGCTAGTCACTAGCAGACTTGTACATCTCCCGAATAGTGTCTCTTCATGGTGTTCCATTGAAATAAACTTCGGATCGAGGAAGTCTCTTCACCTCTCGATTTTGGGAAAGTTTCCAAAACGCTATGGGAACCCATCTTTCCTTTAGCAATCGCTTTTCACCCTCAATCAAGTGGTCAAGTAGAACGTGTCAACCAAATCCTAGAAGACATGCTTGAGCTTCATTATCTCATTCGAATGGATTGGGAGAAATGCCTTCCATTTGCCGAATTTGCTTATAACAACAGCTATCAATCTAGCTTGGGCAAAGCACCTTTTGAAGTTCTCTATGGACGAAGGTGTCGAACACCTCTTAACTGGTCAGAAACCGGGGAAAGACAATTCTTTGGCCCGGATATGATCCAGGAGGCAGAAGAGCAAGTTCGCATCGTTCGTGAAAAGTTGAAAACAGCCCAATCTCGTCAAAAGAGTCAATATGACCGAAAACATAAGGCTATGACTTACGAGGTTGACGAGAAGGCTTACCTTCGGGTTACTCCTCTGAAGGGAACCCATCGTTTCGGTATCAAAGGCAAATTGGCTCCTCGCTACATTGGACCCTTTCGCATTCTTGCCAAACGAGGGAAGTTGCCTACCAATTGAACTACCTCCGCATCTCTCCAAAGTCCACGACGCCTTCCACGCTTTCTCAACTCAGCGTTGCTTCTCGGATCCTATCCGTGGAGTGGACCACGCAACGCTTGATCTTCAAGATAATCTCACATATCGAGAATATCCCGTTCAGATTCTCGATCAAGCCGAGCGCACCACTCGACGGCATAATATCAAGTTTCTCAAGGTTCAATGGTCGCACCATTACGAGAAGGAAGCTACTTGGGAAAGGGAGGATCGTCTTCGACTTGAGTACCCCGCCTCTTTCCGAGGAACCTAAATCTCGGGACGAGATTCTTTTGAGTCGGGGTGAGTTGTCACACCCTAGCTAGTTCTTGCATTAGAGTGTTGCATCATGTCTATTTTTTTCAACAGAAACCTGAAATGGGATTGCCAGAACACCCAGCCCCCTCTGAAACAACTAGGGTTTACTAAAAATATTTTCGATGAACCTGAAATGCCCTTCTAAAATGTCCATCATTTTGTCTTGGTCCGAAGCTTTGCCAAAAGTGATGCACAATTTCCTAGGTCATCCTGTGGTCTTTGAATTAAATCATAGCTATTTGAATTTGGGCATTTAAAATTTATAAAATATTTCAAATGTCCAAATATCTCCAAACTAAATGTTTCATGTTGGAAATATTCCAACAATGGACCAGGAGTAGTTTGGTGAATTTTAAAACCTATTTGGTATTTTAAATAAATCAACAAAGTTGCAGGAAAATAGAAAAAAAAATGAAGCGTAAAAGGACTTACTCGGCGCCTCGGCCCATCGCCAGCCCACTGCCGCCCAGCCAAAGACCGCGCCAATGAGCTGCTTGTCGGCCAGCGGTGCAGTGCTCGACGGCGAGCACCGCATGGGTGCCACGCACCTGCTTCGCCGTCTCGCTGCTTCCCTCGCCTTGCCACGTCGGGATCGCCCCGCGCTCTCCCGCACCCCAGACGCCTGTTCCTCTCGATTCGCCTCCTCGCTCCCCACGCCATGGCCGACGCCACTGTCGCCGCACCACCGTCGTAGCCGCGCTCCCGTCGACCCCACGCCGCGCCACCGTGTCAGAGCTCCGCCGCCGTCCGCTACTTCGAAGCTAGCCGAGCCCGAAGCTTCGCGTGCCCAAGCCGCCGCACTAAGCTTCGCCCGGCGCCACCGCCGAGATCCCCTTCGTCACCGCCGCTGCAGCTCGTCCCGACCACGCCGTCGCACCGTCGCGTCCGCTGTGAGCTTAGCTACCTTCCCGACCCTCTCTCTCGCTCCGTGCACCACAATGAAGCGACGAGATCGCGACGACGCACCGCCGCGACCTCGCCGCCGACGTGCTCCGGCCACACTCCGCCTTCTCACCGTGTCCAACGCGTTCACCACATCGCGCTGGAGCTAACCACGCACTCCACGCACCTCACCGCACACCCCAGCACGAGTTCGTTTTCACCCGAGCTCCGGTGGCCGCCAAAGTCGCCGCCGGCGCCAACTCCGGCCACCCCGAGCCCAACGGACTCCGCCAAGAGCTGCGGCTCGTCCTCAGCTCCACTCCGGTGGTCGCCGCACCCCTTTTGGTGGCCGAAACGGCCAAAAACACTATCGCCGCCGCGTCGGGCTCGCCGGCGGCTAAACGCCGGTGGGTTTGACCCTGGCTTTGACCACGGGTGGGCCCAGGTTGACCCCCCTGGGTCTATGACATGTGGGCCCAGCCCTGTTAATTAACCTAGTTTAGTTTAATTAAATTCTAACTAAACTAACCCCACTGACATGCGGGACCCACTGGTCAGTTTGACCTGACCAGCCCGTTGACCCCTGACGTCATCATGACGCAAAGGTCGACTTGTGTGATATTTAAATTATCGGAATTATTTTTACACGGAGATTCCGAAATTGTTTCAAACTTCAAAAATTCATATAAAATCAACCATAGCTCCAAATGAGACAAATTATATATGAAAAATGATCAGAAAAATCCAATCTTTCCATCTGTACTGGTTTCATGCATGTTTACAGAAGCTAACCCACTGTTTATGGCAGAACAAGTTTAAGCACTTTAAATGATCATAATGGGTTTGGAAATTGCATCCATAGTTCAAAATGCTTCAAACTCATTTGGTCCTAGTTGCATTAGCCCAAAGCACTCATTTTGCCATGTCTCATTGCATGCATCATATTGTTGCATCTTGTTTGGTAATGCTTGTGTATCGGTGTTCTGCGGCGGGTTACGCCCCGAGGAGTACCGTGATAACCCCGACGAAGAACAATATCCGTAACGACCCGTCGAGCAAGCAACCAACCATTTGATCATATCGATAAAATCCCATGTTCTTGCTCCTGCTCTCGTTCTTGCATTAAGACAACGCGATTCAAATCTGCTGTGTGTTTGCGGTAGTTGAACCCATTTCCTCTGCATGACTGTCATTGCCACAAGAACTAGATGAAACCCACTAGCATGTGTAGGAGTTGATTGAGCCATATGATTGTGTTGTTCCTACCTTGCTATGCCTGCTATGCTTAGAGTCGTGTCAGTCCGGTTCATCGGGATGATGGCTAGAGTGAAATGATCGAGTCGGTATGAGAGTAAGGTGTTGAACACGATTTGGTAAAGGTATCGATGAGAGGCCATGTAGGAGTACATGGTGGGTTGTTTCATTGAGGCCGTCCTTAAGCACTGAGATCTGTATGTGTAATTTAAGATTCAGCTACTACCATGCATTGGGCCCGAAACCAATGGACCCTCTCGACTTCTTATTCACCCTAGTCTTCGGTCCAGGAGTTGCAAGTAGTTTCTGGTGTTTGTAGCCTACCGGAGGCCGTGGACAGCGCTGACCGTAGGGGTGGGCTGTGATGCGGTAGGTACGTGGCCGGGTGTACCGGATGCCCGTTTGGTATCTCGGGAACCTTGTTCATATCGTTTGGGGCTGTGAGCGAGACTTCGGCCGGAACTCCTCATAGATGGAACCCAAATAGGCGATAAACCCGACTAGAGACTTAGGTGTCTAGGTAGGTCGTGGCCGACACCCACGTTGGGCTTCCGCTTGAAGGTTGCCGAGTACATGTCGTAAACGCGATAAGTGGTGAAAGCGTGTATGAAGAAGTACACCCTGCAGGTTAACATCATCTATTCGAATAGCGCGTCATGATAAAGGACTACTTGGTTGCCTATACAGTTCATAGACAAGTAAATGGATACTACTAAAAGCCTCAAGATAAGCATGAGTGCCGAGGATGGCTTCTCCGTAGGAAGACGGGGTTGGATCCTCGGTGGTGTATTGAAATGATGAGTAGTGGACTCGAGTGCGCAAAACTATTTCAAGTTGGTGTCTCGTAAGATAGCTTAGCCATGAGTCAAAGCTGGCTTGCTGCAATAACCCCACCAACCCTTCTTGATAATATGCATGTATGTAGGGTCTGATGTAAGTCTTGCTGAGTACCTTTGTACTCATGTTGCTTTAATTTACATTTTTCAAAGATGCCACAAACCCTTCCGACGGGTTCTTCGTGAGCGTTGACATCGATGAGTAGACTAAGGCCTGTGGTGATCCCGAGCAAGAGAAGGACCTTGTAGTATAGCTAGGCTTACCCAAGCCTCTTTTATTTTACTAGTTATGCGTACTCGGACAAGACACTTCCACTTCTGGCTTGTATGCTTGTATGACTTGTATGTGGGTCGTGTGACCCGTACTTGTGTGTATGTTATGAATGGCTCTCTGAGCCTTTAAATAAAATACTTGTGTCGAGAGTCATGTTGTGATGCCTTGTTGTATTTGCACATATCGAGCATATTGTGTGTATGATTGAAATGCTTGGTATGTGTGGGATCGACTATCTAGTTGTTTATCCTTAGTAGCCTCTCTTACCGAAATGTCTCCTAGTGTCTCCATCGAGCCATGGTAGCTTGCTCTTGCTCCGAACACTTAGGCTGGCCGGCATGTGTCCTTCTTCGTTCTCGTGGTCATCCCTTCGGGAAATGTCACGCATTGAGTACCGAGTCTGTTAGCCCGCTTCTGACCGGTTTACGGAGTCTGCTAGCCCAGCGCTTCAGCCCGGAACTTATTTGCTGTTTGACCGACACGTTCGATCTTTGGGTCATGGATGCTGTCCTGTAAGTCTGTGCCACTTTGGGTTTACGACTAGTCATGTCAGCCGGGCTCCTTTTCATATGGATGCTAGCGACACTATCATATACGTGTGCCAAAAGGCGCAAACGGTCCCGGGCCAAGGTAAGGCGACACCCGTTGGGATACCGTGCGTGAGGCCGCAAAGTGATATGATGTGTTACAGGCTAGATCGATGTGACATTGAGTCGGGGTCCTGACATCATCACTCTCATCATCGTATTCAGATTCAATAATTTCTCTTTCTCTAGACCTAGAAATCTGTTCATCAAGAAATTTACCAAGGGGCACAGTAGTATCAAGCATAAAAGTAGTTTCATCATAATTATCATGCATCGCAGAAGTGGCATCATCAATAACATGCAACATATCGGAACGAATAGCAGAAGCAGGTTTAGGTGTCGCTAGCTTACTCATAACAGAATGTGAATCAAGTGCAGAGCTAGATGGCAGTTCCTTACCTCCCCTCGTAGTTGAGGGATAAATTTTTGTCTTAGCGTCTTTCAAGTTCTTCATAGTGTCCAGCAGATATAAATCCCAAGTGACTTAAAGAATAGAGCTATGCTCCCCGACAACGGCGCTAGAAAAAGGTCTTGATAACCCACAAGTATAGGGGATCGCAACAGTTTTTGAGGGTAGAGTATTCAACCCAAATTTATTGATTCGACACAAGGGGAGCCAAAGAATATTCTCAAGTATTAGCAGCTGAGTTGTCAATTCAACCACACCTGGAAACTTAGTATCTGCAGCAAAGTGTTTAGTAGCAAAGTAATATGATAGTGGTGGTAACGGTAACAAAAGTAAAGACAACAAAGTAATGTTTTTGGTATTTTGTAGTGATTATAACAAAGATGTAACGAGAAAAGTAAATAAGCGAGAACCAAATATGGAAAACTTCGTAGGCACCGGATTAGTGATGGATAATTATGTCGGATGTGGTTCGTCATGTAACAGTCATAACATAGGGTGACACAGAACTAGCTCCAATTCATCAATGTAATGTAGGCGTGTATTCTGAATATAGTCATACGTGCTTATGGAAAAGAACTTGCATGACATCTTTTGTCCTACCCTCCCGTGGCAGTGGGGTCCTATTGGAAACTAAGGGATATTAAGGCCTCCTTTTAATAGAGAACCAGAACAAAGCATTAGCACATAGTGAATACATGAACTCCTCAAACTATGGTCATCACCGGGAGTGATCCTGATTATTGTCACTTCAGGGTTGCCGGATCATAACACATAGTAGGTGAGTATAGACTTGCAAGATAGGATCAAGAACTCACATATATTCATGAAAACATAATAGGTTCAGATCTGAAATCATGGCAGTCGGGCCCTAGTGACAAGCATTAAGCATAGCAAAGTCATAGCAACATCAATCTCAGAACATAGTGGATACTAGGGATCAAACCCTAACAAAACTAACTCGATTACATGATAAATCCCATCCAACCCATCACCGTCCAGCAAGCCTATGATGGAATTACTCACGCACGGCGGTGAGCATCATGAAATTGGTGATGGAGGATGGTTGATGATGACGACGGCGACGAATCCCCCTCTTCGAAGCCCCGAACGGACTCTAGATCAGCCCTCCCGAGAGAGATTAGGGCTTGGCGGCGGCTCCGTATCGTAAAACGCGATGATTTCTTCTCTCTTATTTTTTTTCTCCCCAAAAGCCAACATATGGAGTTGGAGTTGGCGTCGGAGGGTTTCCAGGGGGCCCACGAGGTAGGGGGCGCGCCCAGGAGGGGGCGCGCCCCCACCTCGTGGGACAGAATGTGGGCCCCGGTCTTCATCTTTAGCGAGGATTTTTATTATTTATTCTAAGATATTCCGTGGAGTTTCGGTCATTCCGAGAACTTTTGTTTTCGCACATAAAACAACATCATGGCAATTCTGCTGAAAACAAAGATGAGTCCAAAGTTAGTTCCATTCAAATCATACAAGTTAGAGTCCAAAACAAGGGCAAAAGTGTTTGGAAAAGTAGATACGATGGAGACGTATCACAGGCCTGGCACCCAGTGGTGCTTCCAGGACGTAATTCTTCTATGCAGCAATGAGGATAATCCTCAAGTTACGGACCCAGTCCATGTAGTTGCTGCCATCATCTTTCAACTTAGCTTTCTCTAGGAACGCATTAAAATTCAAAGGAACGGTAGCACAGGCCATTGATCTACAATAACATAGACATGAAAAATAACTATCAGGACTAAGTTCATGATAAATTAAAGTTCAACTAATCATATTACTCAAGAACTCCCACTTAGATAGACACCCTCTAGTCATCGAAATGATCACGTGATCCAAATCAACTAAACCATGTCCGATCATCACGTGAGATGGAGTAGTTTTCAATGGTGAACATCACTATGTTGATCATATCTACTATATGATTCATGTTCGACCTTTCGGTCTCAGTGTTCCGAGGCCATATCTGCATATGCTAGGCTCGTCAAGTTTAACCCGAGTATTCTACATGTGCAAAACTGGCTTGCCCCCGTTGTATGTGAACGTAGAGCTTATCACACCCGATCATCAAGTGGTGTCTCGGCACGACGAAGGTGCATACTCAGGGAGAACACTTATACCTTGAAATTTAGTAACGGATCATCTTATAATGCTACCGCCGTACTAAGCAAAATAAGATGCATTAAAGATAAACATCACATCCAATTAAAATATGTGACATGATATTGCCATCATCATCTTGTGCTCATGATCTCAATCACCGAAGCATCGTCATGATCTCCATCTTCACTGGTGCGACACCTTGATCTTCATCATAGCATCATTGTAGTCTCGCCAACTATTGTTACTACGACTATTGCTACCGCTTAGTGATAAAGTAAAACAATTACATGGCGATTGCATTGCATACAATAAAGCGACAACCATATGGCTCCTGCTAGTTGCCGATAACTTTGTTACAAAACATGGTCATCTCATACAACAATTTATATCACATCATGCTTGACCATATCACATCACAGCAAGCCCTGCAAAAACAAGTTAGACGTCCTCTACTTTGTTGTTGCAAGTTTTACGTGGCTGCTATGGGCTTCTAGCAAGAACCGTTCTTACCTACGCATCAAAACCACAATGATTTTTCGTCAAGTGTGTTGTTTTAACATTCAGCAAGGACCGGTCGCAGTCAAACTCGATTCAACTAAAGTTGGAGAAACAAACACCCGCCAGCCACCTATGTGCATAAGAACGTCGGTAGAACCAGTCTCATGAACATGGTCATGTAATGTCGGTCCAGACCGCTTCATCCAACAATACCGCCAAATCAAAGTAAGACGTTGGTGGTAAGCAGTATGACTATTATCACACACAACTCTTTGTGTTCTACTCGTGCATGTAACATCTATGCATAGACCTGGCTCTGATATCACTATTGGAGAACGCAGTAATTTCAAAAAAATTCCTACGATCACGCAAGATCTATCTAGGTGATGCATAGCAATGAGAGGGGAGAGTGTTTCCACGTACCCTCATAGACCGAAAGTGGAAGCGTTAAGTAACGCGGTTGATGTAGTCGAACGTCTTCGCGATCCAACCGATCAAGTACCGAACGCACGACACCTCCGTGATCTGCACACATTCAACTCGGTGACGTCCCTCAAAATCTAGATCCGGCTGAGGCCGAGGGAGAGTTCCGTTAGCACGACGGCGTGGTGACGGTGATGATGAAGCTACCGGCGCAGGGCTTCACCTAAGCACTATGACGATATGACCGAGGTGGAAAACTGTGGAGGGGGGCACCGCACACGGCTAAAGATCAACTTGTGTGTCTTTGGGGTGCCCCCTCCCCCGTATATAAAGGAGGGAGGGAGGAGGAGGCCGGCAAGGGGAGGAGGCGCGCCATGGGGGGGGCAATCCTACTCCAAGTAGGAATCGGCCCCCCTTTCCTATGCCAACAAGGAGAAGGGGGGAGGAGGGGGAGGAGAGAAGGAAAGGGGGGCCAGCCCCCCTAGTCCAGTTCGGTTTGGGCTAGGGGGGCTCATGCCACACCTTGGCCTGCCTCCTCTCTTCCACCACTTGGCCCATGAAGCCCATTAACCCCCCGGGGGGTTCCGGTAACCCCCTAGTACTTTGGAAAATACCCGATACACCTCGGAACTACTTCGGTGTCCGAATATAGTCTTCCAATATATCAATCTTTATGTCTCGACCATTTCGAGACTCCTCATCATGTCCGTGATCTCATCCGGGACTCCGAACAACCTTCGGTACATCAAATCACATAAACTCATAATACCAATCGTCATCAAACGTTAAGCATGCGGACCCTACGGGTTCGAGAACTATGTAGACATGACCGAGACACGTCTCCAGTCAATAACCAATAGCGGAACCTGGATGCTCATATTGGTTCCTACATATTCTATGAAGATCTTTATCGATCAAACCGCATAACAACATACGTTGTTCCCTTTGTCATCAGTATGTTACTTGCCCAAGATTTGATCGTTGGTATCATCATACCTAGTTCAATCTTGTTACCGGCAATTCTCTTTACTCGTTTCATAATACTTCATCCCACAACTAACTCATTAGTCACAATGCTTGCAAGGCTTATAGTGATGAGTATTACCGAGAGGGCCCAGAGATACCTCTCCGAAACACGGAGTGACAAATCCTAATCTCGATCTATGCCAACCCAACAAACACCTTCGGAGACACCTGTAGAGCACCTTTATAATCACCCAATTACTTTGTGATGTTTGGTAGCACACAAAATGTTCCTCCGGTATTCGGGAGTTGCATAATCTCATAGTCTGAGGAACATGTATAAGTCATGAAGAAAGCAGTAGCAATGAAACTGTAACGATCATCATGCTAAGCTAACGGATGGGTCATGTCCATCACATCATTCTCCTAATGATGTGATCCCGTTTCATCAAATGACAACACATGTCTATGGTTAGGAAACATAACCATCTTTGATTAACGAGCTAGTTAAAGTAGAGGCATACTAGGGACAATATGTTTTGTCTATGTATTCACACATGTACCAAGTTTCCGGTTAATACAATTCTAGCATGAATAATAAACATTTATCATGAAATAAGGAAACAAATAATAACTTTATTATTGCCTCTAGGGCATATTTCCTTCATGGTCTCCTCCGGTTCACAGAGGACGCAGAGATCGTTGTGCAGCAGGCCGTGCCGGGCAAGTCTAGCGGCGGTCCGGCATCGATCAAGGTCAGCGAGCCAGTTGAAAATCTTGACGCGCGGGGGAGCCCAGCATTTCCACGTCAGGCGCCAGAATGGTGCCGTAGTAGAACCAGCGTTCAAGGCATGATAACAAGACTTGGCCGAGTACTTGGCATTCGCGGTCCATCGCCAGAGCAGGTGGTCGGGGGAGTTGGAGAGGGCAATAGGCCAGAGCATTCTCCAAAGGTGCACGTAGTCGGCGAGTGCACCTGGGGTCAGGGCACCGCGAAGGTCTGTGATCTAGCTACGGTCGCCACCGTGCGCTTCCGCGGGCGCCGAGGAACAAGGGAGAGGAGGGAAGGGGGCAAGTATGAGATAGCCTGGCAATTGATCCAGTGAGCTGTCCAGAATCGGCAAGATCTGCCATCACCAATGTCCTAGGAGGTAGAAGCCTGGAAGATAGCGGAGGCGTCCGGGTCGCTTGGAAGGTGTAGGTGTGCCCAAGGCCTAGTGGGATCAGTGCGCTGAAGCCACAGCCAGCGTGCGCATAGCGCGATGCCTTGGTGATGGAGGTCTTGGATGCCGAGGCCGCCGAGCTCGAGAGGGCGGAAGACGCGCTGCCAGTTGATGGGGCCATGCTAGCTCCGGGTGTCCTTTCTACCGTGCCAGAGGAACTCTCGAATGATGCGGTTGACCTGCTTGAGCATCGGGGAACAGATGGCGATGGCAACCATGATGTGGGAAGGGATCGCACACAACACATGCCGGACCAGGGCGAGGCGTTCGCCACGGGAGAGGAGAGTCGCACACCAAATGGAGAGCTTCTTAGACAGCCTTTCGATGATGGGCAGCAAAGATGACGCCGATGGTTTCCGCAGCGACAGAGGGATGCCGAGGTAGACGATAGGGAAGCCAACCACAGCGCAAGCAAGCTCACTCTAGATCCAAGCAAGTTCGGCTTCCCCGCACTGGATGGGCGTGGCCGAGCACTTAGAGAAGTTAGTGCAAAGCCCAGACGCCATCCCGAAGACTCGCAGAAGCTCGTGGATGACGCGAAGGTCGCAGTAGGATGGGTGGCAGAACACGACGACATCGTTGGCGTAGAGGGAAATGCTCGAGGCAGCATGGCGGGCGGTGAGCCGCTGCAGAAGTCCACATCGATGGGCATGCACCATCAAGGAGTTGAGGGCATCAATGGCCATTGTGAAGAGCATCGGGGAGATGGGGTCTCCTTGCCGCAGGCCGCAGGCAAGGGCAATCGGGGGGGGGGGGGGGCGGGGGATCCGTTGATGAGGACACAAGTGTTGGAAGTGGAGAGGAGGATAGTGATCCACTCAATCCAACACCTTCCGAAACCCAAGTGTCATAAGACGTCGATGAGGAAGGGCCAGGAGACCGTGTCGAAAGCGCGCTCGATGTCGAGCTTGAGGAGCACCCGGGGTTCCCGCAAGTTGTGTAGCTGGCGAGCGGTCTACTGGACAAGCATGAAGTTGTCATGCACACAACGGCCGGCGATGAAGTGGACACGGCTGGCTCGGCCGAGGAGCGAGTCGGAGCGAGAGGACTTTGGCGATGAGCTTGGCAACAAGATGGATCAAGCTGATGGGCCGGTAGTCAGAGAGGGTGGAGGCGTCTTGCTTCTTCGGCAGGAGGGTGATGAGGGCCTCGTTGAGGCGCTGTAGGCTATGCCCGTTCATGGAGTAGAACTTTTTGAAAACCTCGCAGATGTCGGCCTTGATCGTGTCCCAACAGGCAATGAGGAACTCTGAGGTGAAGCCATCGGGGCCCGGAGCCTTGCCACGGGGGAGCGCCCTCACTGCACGGAGGATTTCGCCTTCCGTGAATGAATGCTCGAGATCGGAAAGGTCGAAGGACCGGTCGTCGATCTGGTCGAGGTCGAAGGAGAGTTCACAGGGTGAATATGATCCAAAGAGGGAGAACAAGTGGTGGAGACCATCTTTGATGAGATCCCACAGTTTGGTTTTCGGCATAGTTCAAAGCACTCGGCGTAGATGGTTTTCCCAATAATGGATAAACAAGTAATTATCGCGCCGAACAAAACCCAGGCACGTGAACAAGTCTCACGTTGCATCTACTTATTTTGTTTAGAATCGTCCTTATTTTTCCTTGACGACGAAAGTAAAGAATAACTACACCCAACGACCAGTACGTTCGCTAGGATTAAAGCAGCTATCACGCCTCTCGGAAGAGAGGACTGCCCGCTCCGAAAACCTTGCCGGTGGCCGTACCCAGTCGAACCCGGGGAGGTGGTGCCGCTTTGTCCGTGACGGTGCCCGTGGTCATTAGCAGACGACGACGAGGAGCTGGAGCCTGAGGTGCCACCGCGATGTCGGTTCCCGTGGTCACTTGAATACGACGAGGATCCTGAAGTGCCACCTCGGTGCCGGTTCCCGTCACTCCAAGAAGACGACGAGGAGGACGAGCTTGAGGTGCCATCTCGGTGCCGGTTCCCGTCACTCCAAGACGACGACGACGACGACGATGTGCCTGAGGTGGCACCTCGGTGCCGGTTCCCTTCACACCAAGACGACGAGGAGGAGGAGGAAGTGGCTGAGGTGCCACCTCGGTGCCGGTTCCCGTCACTCCAAGACGAGGATGAGCCTGAGTCGCCACCTCGGTGCCGGTTCCCGTCACTCCAAGACGAGGATGAACCTCCGTGCCTGTTCTCGGAAGACCACGAAGATGACCAGGGGCCTGAGCCTGACGATGACGACGAGGAAGAGTTCCCGCCTTGTCGGTGCCCGTAGCCACTCGACCCGAGGACGATCGCGAGGAGGATGAGCCTGAAGTACTACCACTACCACCTCCGTGCTGGTTTCCGTGTTTACTTGAAGACCACGATGATGACCAAGGGCCTGACGATGACGACGACGAGGAGGAGGAAGAGTGCCCGCCGTGTCCGTGTCCGTGGCCACTCGAACTCGAGGACGAGGAAGATTTGGGGCGGTAGGTCAAATCATAATCGAAGCGGCGGCGTTCGTCGGAGAGGACGTCATAGGCCTCTTTGACCTGGCGGAAGCGAGCCGCGGCTTCGCCGCTGGCGGCGGCGCCGGCCTCGGCGTGGTGGTCAGGGTGGTAGCGCTGGGCGAGGCGAAGGTAGGCGTTCTTGATATCAGTTTTGCTGGCGTCGCGCCCGAGCCCAAGCGTCCGGTAGTGGTCGGCCATCGATGCCCACGCCGAGCTCTCCGCCGTTTCTTGCTCTTCACGATTGGATCGCTCGGCGAAGACAGAGGATACAATGGATCGGAGAGACGGGGTTCTTTTGTAGGGTTTTGGGAGGCATACTCCTTTTTTTTTACTCAAAAAAGGAAAAAAAAAAAGAGGCATACTCCTTTTTTTTCACCAAATTGGGAGACAAACTGGTTGTACCCTAATTCTTTTTTCTTTTTCTTTTTTTGAAGCTGAACGCCATTTAGGCTCTTTATTCAACACAAGCGTAAGCATGTCTGACTTAACAAGATCAGTCAGCCAGCCAGGTATATATAACATCATAATATAAATTACAGGAGAAACATGAATATCTAGTGCTAATCTAGCTAACCGGTGTGCCGCCTAATTGGTCTGACGACTAGAGTGCCGTAGCTCGAGTCCCTGGAACAAGTTCTTCAACTCCTTCATCTCTGAGATGTGAAAAGCTATGGAATTCTGAGGTGTGTCCCACAGGCGCACGATGTCCTGACAATCAGTCTCGACAATCGCCTTAAGTACCGCTCCTTGGTGGTCACGGGCAATATTTTTTAGTTAATATGGAAAAAATAATCAATAGAAAATATTGCACACTCGCGGCTTATATTTAAATTATTAAAAATTAATATTAATATCAACAGTTTAAATATTATGAATAACTTTAATTATACAAACATGCGAATGATTAAAATGTTTGTATAACTAAAATAATTTTTTAATTGTAATTTTAATAATATTTGTTATTATTTTAAAATATATAATCTTTTTGTAACTCGCAAATATTATGTTAAATATATGATCATTTTCTAAATGATACATGAACAATTAGTAAAAATTAGTTATTTCATTCTTCTGTACATTTATCAACACAAATATCAAACTTTATTTTTGTACTGAGATTATAATTTATATTTTGTTTTGAGGGAAGAGATTATAATTTACATACTTTCTACAAATAGAATAGAAAAAGTGGAACTGGTGTAAAATGGGTTGTCTGCAGCCCAAATTCCACATGCTTTTTGTTTAAATACATGTAATTTTGTTACCCATTGCGTAAGGTCTCTGTTTTGTGTTCGAGACGCCAAGAGGGCTTTTTTTATGTGGAGAAATTATATTTCGGGGGTGTTTCTAGAAAAAAAAACAAGTCACACACCCCCTTTTCCTGGTCCAGTGGCTGACAGCGGCCCCAAGCGGCTAGTCAGCACCGGTTCCGTATGCAAAAATGAGATAAGCACTGTATTTGCACATCAAAGCCAAGTTTTTGCATCATTTTGATGTATGACACAACTTCTAGCATCAAAGTGACCGTTTGCGCCAAGTTCTAGCACCACCGATGTAATTGACTCAATTGATAAATGGCAAAACCGGTTTTCTTCCTATTTTTACACATAACTAATTATCAGAATATAAAAAATAGCCTAAATTCATATTATTATTTTCTTGGACAAAAATGGGCATTGATGCACCTGTAGGAGAAACAAAGAGGATTTGAGAAAATGACATTCAAACATTTTCAGTGCCAAAGCACCAATTTGAAAGAGTAATATCAAAACACCAGCCAATTATCAAAAATGCCACAAACATACTCACTCCATTTTTATTTAGTTCGCATATTAGCTTTGGTCAAAGTCAAGCTTTACAAACTTTGACCAAGATTATAAACAAAAATATTAAGACATACAACAACAAATCAACAACATTAGATTTATTATTGAATGTACTTTCACATCGTATAGATTTATTATGATAAATGTCTATATTGTTTTCTACAAACTTGGTCAAATTTTATGAAGTTTGACTTCAGTCAACTCTAATATGCAGAGTAAATAAAAACGGATGGAGTAAAAGGATGTGTATAACCAGGAAATGTTTGCTGGCTAGAGTCCCCAAGCGCACACACATAAAAAAGGCAGGCATTGCCATCCTTTCTCTCCGGCTCCCCAATAGGAACAAGCCGAAGTAATAGAGGATGGAATAAAAAGGCTTCGGCCCCGGTTAGATCCTGCTATTACAGTACAAGCTAGGGACAAAATAATCTTTCCAGCTAAGATAGATAGAGAACAACAAGCACAAAAATTTGGGGGCATATCCAGCAGAAATTTCAACCTGTCGTTGAACATAAGCTTCAGCAGTTCAGGCATGCATGCAAGTTTGTACCACTGATGTAGAGCAAAAAATCCATAAATTTTAATTACATCAGAAACAATGCCTCAAGTTGAAAGCCCACTATTCCCGTTAAACTGCATCAGCGCAAACAAAGATCCATGGTACAAACAATTTCCCAGTAGGTATTCACCTGGTCTGTCTGTACTCCTAGGAAACCCATAGGCGGGTAGATTCCCAACAGATAAATTGATAATCAGATCTTATACAGCATAACGTACAAAGGTTAGAGGACAACAGAATGTGTTTCACAGTGAACTTTGGGAGTAACTATGTAGATTCCTCTAAGGACCCACAAGTTTCCTGTGCACGTGTGCATGGAGAGAATGCTCGTCACCATCATGGTGATGGAACACATATGTCAGAACCCCAACAAGGCACAGCACTGAGCCAACTAGGACCTTGTCATAGCGTTCCACCCAGTGAAACTTGATCTGGCTAGCACCATAAAATGAGAGAGCCACCAGGGACGTCATCACCGTGATGGTACTGCAGGCATAAAAGAACACAAGTTAGGTTGTAATACAAAGGTAAAATAAATCAATAGTATGCATCTATAATACTCCATATGCGTAGCTGATTCAACACAAAGCGCCCCGGAGAATATTCAAAGTTCAAAACCATGCTCATGATTGACAGCCATATAAGTTAGTCTGCATCCCATTTAAGATGGAGCATTTGGTTCCATGCCTATGACAGCCAAAGCTTCAGAGCTACTATCTTTAAGTTTTAGACTACTGATCTTATTCAGCACATTGGTGGAGGCTTGAATTTAGGACAGTAAAACTGCACCTAATCGCTGCCCTTTCGAGCGCTCTCATTCGTGGCCATCCGTTTTGCTTATCTGGGCGTTTGTGACCGTCAGATCTGATCTATACAGCCACCTCCAATGCACATTTTAATTGTAGGTCCAGCTGCCCTAAACCCCTAATGGGCTATACTATAACTCTCCAACCACCACGTATAAGCATAAGAGCTGTAGTTTCTAGAAACATTTCACATCAACTAAATAAAGCTTCAGAACGGAATATGCTATGATCAGCTTATTTTGAATGTCCCTCAAATCCTAAACCACTGACGAGTGACGAGTAGAAGCCTTATCTAAGAACAAATTGGTTGATGAGCGCAAAGAGAAATGTCTCAAAAGGAAGGCTTGCATATGGAAATAATGAGGTTCTCCATTTCTACTTCAACACTACGTACAGCAATACTGAAATGACTATCCTTATATCTTCTTCCTTTTTGGCCCAACAAGCTCTCTGTATAACTAGGGGTTAGGTGACTAGTCCAACAAAAAATATCTTGAACTAAGCAACATTATTTTAGCTCAAGCATAAAATACCACATTTTAAATGCCTCGTGTTGACAAGCCAAAACAACTTAAAACAGTGCGGTTGGGGGGGCACCTGAAGAGAAGCACAATGATCGCAAGAATCATCATCGAGGATGAGTTGCCAACAGCAAGAAACACTGGAAGAGTAGTTGCACAGGGTGATAATGCTGGTACAAGTACAAGACCAGCGACTGCCATTTTCTCCATTGGATGATTATGAGCATGGCTATGACCACCTTTTCCTAACGCAAACAACAGAATGTAACCTGCTCCAAGAAATATTAGCAACAGCGAGGCAAGTTTATGCACTGTTTCCTCGCCTGCTATAGTATTTGCCATAGTAACTGCAGTTATCCCGAGAAGAGCGGTCGATACAACATGAAGGACTGCTCCAAATGCAGCTGCAAAAGTTGGGAATATTTTACTAATAATGATACATGTGGAAGAGAAGAAATCCTTGCCAAATGACAAGGTATCATACTACCATCGCTAATTTACACAGAAAACAAGGTATAACAATATATCAAAAAATACAGGTAAACTAATTAACAAGTATCCCTGCCCTGAGAAAAGTGAAGAACATAATTTTGAAGTCAAAAACAGGGAACTATCCAAGGAGCAAAAGTCCAATTTACAAGCATTTAGAACATTGGTAACCATAGTAATAGCCCATGCACTTACGATTTGCAGGCACAGACAACAACATACAGGATGATGATAATTACAAAAAAAGTGAAATAAATAGTCTAGTCCAGATATACAGAGGGAAAAAAGCTCAGGAGATTGTGTTTTGGTAGTTCATGACTACCTCTAATTTTATCCTAACTCATGACTGCAACATTCATGCAAGATAAATGAATGTAGGTTTTTACAATGCACATGCAAATAGGCAATAGCATAAAGTAAAAAAAAAAGGGTCAGTAAGAGAAACTCCCAGGCTAATTATCAATCAACTTGACTAATGTAAACAATAATGGAATCTATACGTGTAAATAGAATATATCTGTGTACTTCTGATAATGACCATATATCAGTACATAGTCAAATTGGAAATGCAAGATCAATTTTGAATGGATATTCTTTTGAAAAATATACCATTCATCAATATCCCAATCTACAACTATCATATGGCTCCAATAAAGATTAATCACACAGGTGTAGTGCCTACATCAAGTTTCATGCTGTCCAATATGGTCAAAATACTTATGCAAAATTCAATTCATTCGAAGCAGCTTGTAGACTGAGCCAAGCTCTGCCATGGTTTCTGGGTGCACTTCTATTGCCAAAAGAAAAAATGGCATTACTAGAATGTACACTAATCTCGTCATGTCTCTGTCGCTATCAGTATCAAACAGCCGTGAATGTGAAGGTGAGAAACTCTAAACCAACACACATGGCTAAAACACCTCCCATATGAAGGATTAAGGAAGTTATAACAGCCCACGCTGAACAAAAACATGACAAAACCTTCACTAAAATTCGGAATTTCCTGAATAACGTAAGGGGAACCCCGTTAATTAAATGGATAACAGTCCCAGCCTATGCCCTGCATCATATCAGAGTATGAGTAGATTATCCAACCTTTCCCCAATAACTCAGAATTTTGGGAGAACTAGATGGTGAATGGAAAGCGACATATCCAACAGTTATCATCAATACAGATGTCAATTACTATAGTGTTCTAATAAGACAAAATCGTTCACACAGCCATACCGAGGGACTGGCGGAAGCATGAAAATGCAACGTCGCCCGGAAGCCATCAGAATGCCCCAGAGTGTTCAGACAGTGCTCTCAGGTCTCAATGTTGCACGCATTGCTGCAGGTACCGCAACGGCACTACCACCGCAGCACAACTCAGGGGCGGACCCAGTTTTTTTTTTAGTGGAGGCAAATTATAAGAATGGGGGCACTTCTTGCATGAATTTGAAACTCTTACTATTTTTCCTATGATAATACGAATGAATTCTCTTGAGATTTTCAAAATTGGGGTCTGAGCCCACACTGCGCTCTACTTGGGTCCGCCCCTGCCACAACTCCACCATTTCATTATGCTAGAACGATCTAATCCAATACAGACACCGAGAGGTAATAGCCCCACTTTCCCTGCGATAAATAAACCCTAACCAGGTATCGCCCCTATGCTCTAGATCTTGGAGCGGTGATCAGTACACAGAAAGAGTGGCAACAGAAGAAAATGGGCGGGGTGGGTACTGACTGACGAGGAGGGTGCGGGAGAGCGGCCAGCGCTGGGCGCGCCCGACGATGGAGAAGGGGAGCCAGTGCGTGGGGATGAAGGAGTGCAGCAGCGACACCGTCGCGATGCCCCCGATCGTCGAAGCCTCCTCCGCGGTCCACTGGAAGCCGCCTAAGCCCCCGCCGCCAGCGTCCATCACCTGATACGCCGACGCGTGACGGACGCCGCCACCCACCCACCGCCGGTACGCGAGCTGCGGTGGCCTCTTCCCTTTTGCTGTTTTACCTCTCGCAGCCGTCTCGCTACGTTTCTCCGGTGCGCGCGGCCGTGTGGTGGCGAGATCTGGGAGGGGGGGAGGGGGCGTGGAGTGGGAAGCGGGCGAAAGGGGCTCGCTGCCGCGGTGTTGGTGCGGTGGGGCCGTGGGGGTCGGGTAGGGAGGGGGGCAATCTACCGTTGTTCGTTTTTTGCGCTTTTTTCCCAACTTCCTTTTCCACGTATCTGTCCACTCAACACTTTGACAATCCTCCGTGGGAATGGCTGCCACGAACGTTGTAAGCAAGATACCCGGTGCGCTCCCATGCAGAGGCTTTCGCTGTACGCCGATGATGTAGTTATGTTCATCAGGCCATGAAGATCGGATCTGTGGTTTGTTTAGGAGGCGCTCAGAATCTCTGGGGAGGCCTCGGGCCTCAGGGTAAACTTCACCAAGTCCTCAGCCATTATGATCAGATCGGACGAAGCCGACGAGGAGCTGGTGCGACAGGCGCTACCATGTAAGTTGGAGACGTTCCCCATCAAGTACCTAGGGTTGTAGCTGAGGATCAAACAACTCTCACGATCTGAATGGCAGCCCATTGTGGACAACGTGCTGAAGTTTATGCCAGGTTGGCAGAGAGGCCTTGTAACCAGGCCTGGGCGCCTTATTTTGGTTAACCAGGTAGTCCGAGCATGGCCCACTCATCATCTGATCGTGGCAGAAGCTCCAAAGTGGGCGCTGGAGAGGGTAAACAAGGGTTGTCGTACGTTCTTCCCAGGCGGGGACTAAGAGATACAGAAGGCAAATGTCTTGAGGCGTGGCGTGTATGCCACCCAAACAAATGGAGGTTTGATTGTGGTGGACTTGTACAAACAGGGTCTCGCTCTCAGACTAAGGTTGGAATGGTTGAAGCGTACAGACAACACGCGACCTTGGCAAGGTCTGAACTTCAACGCGGACAAGCAGGCTTTTGACAGCTTAGTCAAGTGGAAAGTTGGGGAAGGCTCTCGGGTGCTGTTTTGGAGAGATCGTTGGTCAACGGTTCATGCGTGAAGGAGATTGCTCCGTTACTTGTGAACAAGGCCCGACAACAGGTGGTGAATAGGAGGAAGGTCAATGAGGCTTTACATTTGCATGCCAGGACATAGGATATCGTTGGAGAGATGACTACGGAGGAGCTTTTGCAGTTCATACGATTGTGGGAAGTAATGGTGCAAACGGAGCTTGTCCCCGACACCGAGGATACCCTGATCTAGCAATGGGAAGCGAGTGGCAAGTATTCGGCAAAATCTGCATATAAAATGATGTGCGAAGGGGGCACCCGATTTCAATGTGCCTCGGCTGTCTAGTGAATTTGGGCCACGCTCACTTGCAAAATCTTCATGTGGCTTGCCCTCCAATACAGGATATGGACACCGGCAAAGACATGGACTGCAAGATCACAGATCATCTTGCTTCATGTGCGGCCAGGAGAAAGACACGGTGGATCATATACTCTTGGAATGTGTATACACGAGACATGTGTGGTTTCTGTGCTTCTGGAAGATTGGCATAGATCTTGCGTTGCTACCGTCTATGGAAGATACTTTGGGAGACTAGTGGGTGGCTGCCAGAAAGTGCATTGACAAGGGATACCGGAGAGGATTCGACTCGCTTTGCACGTTCGTCTGTTGGAGCTTATGGAAACAAAGGAATGACAGGGTATTCCACAATAACAACATCGTGAATGAATGGGGGGCGACCGATCTAATTCATCAAGAGATCATGGTATGGGCATCGGCGCGAGGAAGAGGAGAGCAATATGGTATGGAGTAGTAGCCTAGTGAGTGGAGTGGTGGGGTGGATGTGCCCGCCGTGTGTGGTGGTGCACATCGATTGTACTTCTTGTATATAACTGTTGGCGTTCTGGGAACCAGGGTACCCAGACTTGCCTGCCTGCGGCCCGCGGCGAGGATCCATAAGCGGCCTGGTACGGCCCATCTTCAGCATCAACAACACAAGACCCTCGCGAGGGGCCAAGCCTCACGAGGCGGATGACACCAAGACCTCCGGAAGGAGCGGCCTCCTAGGCTGGCTCCTGAGGAGCGGAGATTCCTATGCAAGCGCCCACCCCCATGAAGGTCAAGTGACGTAAGCCATGACGACCAAGGCCTGGCGGGCGCCAACGGGAGCAGTACAGCAGGTTTCCTCTTTGGTGCTAAAGAGGCAACCGCAGGCGTGGAGCCCCGATGAATCGGCCAAAGGTTTCCATTTCCGTGCTACAAGACCAAGACCGCCAGAACGGCAGGACGAAGGTCATCGCCGAGCCCATCACGACGTCACGACCAGGAACTTTGCAGGCGAAGACCACCTTTCGTCAGGATAAGATATACTATTTGTCTCCCTTCAAACTTGACCGTTGTGTGATCCCTTTCCGCCTTCATTTTGGGGGAAGAGGACCAAGGCCACTATAAAGGTAGCTAGGCCACCACCATAGAGGGGGATGGATCAATCAAGCCATCCGAACCCTCACCAGCTCACACCAACACAAGAGCAGTCCTCCTGAGGCTGTTCTTCCTCTGTACCAGTTCATCCTCAGCCCACCACGAGGCAAATACACCACAAAGCAGGAGTAGGGTTTTACATCGAAGGTGGCCCGAACCTGGGTAAACGGATGTGTCTCTTTCTCTTCCCGTTCATCGAGCTAGGTTGTAAGAGCGGCGAGCGAGTAGGCTGGAGGGCTTGAGTTCTTTGCACACGCCCCAGAGTTTGAACCTTTTCTTGGGTCTGCAGAGCCCTGAATCCGACATTTGGCGCGCCAGGTAGGGGCGTGTCGAAGTCTCTTCCCCGCTTTTCGATCCAACACCACCATGGCGGGAGATCCTCGGGCTCACGCCGAGCACTGGGCCGCTCGGCCTGCCCAGGTAGCGCCTCCCGCCCAAGAAGCTCTCCACTCCGCGCTCCTCGCAGCTCGCACGGCGGCCAGCACCGTCGGCCGTAGGTGGTACGGACCATCGCCGCCATCTCCCACGCTGCCGCAACCGCGCCACCATACAGTCTTCAGGCCACGCCGCGGCGATGATGCTACACACCCGCCAGGAGCAGGCGAACATGCAAGTGATACGTCTCCAACGTATCTATAATTTATGAAGTATTCATGCCATGTTTACAACAATTTTATATGGTTTTGGTATAATTTGCATGGAACTAACCCGGACTGGCGCTGTTTTCAGCAGAACTACCGTGATGTTGTTTTTTGTGCAAAAATGAAAGTTCTCCAAATGAGCTGAAACTTTTTTGTGGATTTTTTATGGACCAGAAGAGAACCATTGGGCCAGAGCAGCACCTTGGGGGTGCCCCGAGGAAGGCACAACCCACCAGGGCGTGCCTGGGCCCCCAGGCGTGCCTAGGTGGGTTGTGCCCAACTCGGTGGCCTCCCGTACCCCTTCTTCGCCCTATAAATTCCCAAATATTTCAAAAACCCTCGGAGAGACCCTAGATCAGAAGTTTCGCCATCGCAAGGCTCTCTAGCCACCAAAAACCAATATAGACCCCATTCTGGCACCCTGCTGGAGGGGGGAATCATCTCTGGTGGCCATCTTCATCATCCCGGCTGCCACCACAATAAGGAGGGTGTAGTCCACCCTCGGGGCTGAGGGTTTGTACCAGTAGCTATATGTTTAATCTCTCTCTCGCGTGATCTTGAGATGTCACGATCTTGATGTATCATGGGCTTTGTTAACATAGATGGATCATATGTTGTTTCTACCCTCTCTACTCTTGCTGTGATAAATTGAATCTTTACCCTTTGAAGTTTTATCTTGTTGGATTGAATGTTCAGATCTGAGAACACATGATATATGTCTTGCATATGAATACCCATGGTGAAAATGGGGTATTATTTTGATTCACTTGATATATGTTATGGCCCTCAACTTGCGGATTCCCGAGGTGACTTTGGGGTAATCTATACATAGGGGTTGATGCACGTTTTTATTATCTTTTCTCCAATAGAAACTTTGGGGTCTCCTTGTAGTTCTTTGTGTGGATTGAGTATTATGAATCAGAAATTGTTTGATACATATCGTATAATTAACTCATGGGTACTCGCGGTGATATTGGGGTATCTAGGTGACATTAGAGTTGGTTGATATCCATCATATGGTGTTATTTTAGTACGAACTCTTGATTAGATCGATCAGAAAGAATAGCTTGCTGTTATTTTAGTACAAACTCTAGGATAGATTGATCGGAAAGAATAGCTTTGAGGTGGTTTCGTACCCTACACTAGAAAAAAAGACACATCCGTGACATTTTGGGACGAACGAACAAAAATTCTGTCATACATATGACACTTCTATGACAATAATTGTGACAAAACTCGGTATCATCATAGATGTGGTGGGCTCCTACTTCTATGACAAAAAATCATGACAGAAAATGGGCTTTTCGTCCTGGGCAGGCCGGAGACGCAGTTGCATGACATTCTTTGGGCCGTCCATGACGGAAAAAACCATGGTAGAAGCGAGGGGGAGGAAAATTTCTGGGAGTTGCCGGTTACAATGGGAGAGCGATGTGCATTTCTCTTGTACAGGTACGCGCGTGTGTGCGAGGCGTTGGCTCTAACTGAACCCGAGCGAGACGTTGGGCTCTAATCAACCCGAAGACAGCCTTTGCGACGCTACGCTCTCGAACTGAGCGATCGATCGATGGCTGTTAACTGAACCCGATGGAGCGATTCCTTCGCTACTGCTACTAACTGAAGTTGATCGATTGGATGAACAGTGAGTGTTGTGGGGGCTTTGGATGAACAGTGAGCGGTGGCATTGCCTCTGGATGAACAGGAACCCGTGGTGTGGAGGGCTGGATGAACAATAGACGGTGGAGGGGTGGCCATGGAGGGGTGGTTGAACAGGACCCCGTGGTGTGCAGGGCTGGATGAACAGTAGACGGTGGAGGGGTGCCCGTGGAGGGGTGGTTGAACAAGAGCTGTGGAGTAGCGCGCGGTGGAGGCTGGATGAACAGGAGCCTGTGGAGGCCGGAGGAGGTCAAGGTAGCCTGGAGGCTAGAGGAGGTCGACGGTGGAGATGAACAGATCCGTGGAGTCCTGCTTTTGCGACGCCACACCCTCCCCGCTTCGACCGTGGCGCCCAACACAAGTCCGCTTGGCCCGCTTTTGCGACGCCACACCCTCCCGATCAACAGACCCCGTTTGACCGTAGGAGGTCCGTTTAAATCCGCTTTTGGCACGCCACGCCCCTCCCGATCAACAGGACCCCGGTTTCAACCGTAGGAGGTCCGTTTCCTCCGTTTTGCGGTACGCCACCACCCCTCCCAATCAACAGGACCCCGTTTCGAACGTGGCTGGTCGAACACAAGGCCGTTTCCTCCGTTATGCGGTACGCCAAGCCTCGTTTCCATCGCCTATTCCGTCCAAGCCTTCCCGATGAACACGACCACACATTCTGTTCCGACCCAGTCGGTTGGCTCCCCATGAACACGACGACGACGCTGTTTCTCCATTCCGACCCAGCCATGTACGTATGTGTGATAGGCATTAGAGACCCTGCCCGTATGTACGTACGTGGTCGTATTTTCTTTCTTGCATCCTCGCCGCTGTACGTACGTGTACATGCGACGTGCGCGCCTCTACTACGACACGTGCGCGCCTCTACTACGACACGTGCGCGCCTCTACATCCACCAGTATATATGTACGTACACGTTCGCGACCAGAATGACAACGCTACATATGCTTCGACCAGGTGGGTCCCGACTGTCAGGCACTTCCTTGCGTGCAAAGATGTAGCTGGTGGGTCCCAGCAGTCAGGGGGGTGAATCGTTTTTTTCGGACACACTTCCTTGCGTGCGAAGATGTAATTGGTGGGTCTCAGCAGACAGGGGGAAACGTTTTTTCGCTAAATACGGTGGCCCGTCCGGTGGGTCCCTTGCAGCGGCCGTGGACCCAGCTGTCAGCCTCTCCATGTACAGTCCACGTCCGATGGAAGCCATTCCTTGACCACGTTGACCACGCCGCGCCGAGAGCACCAGGGCGGTGGACGATGGCGAGGCCTAGGAAGGGGACGACGCGGAGCCGGGGAAGACGCGACAGTGGATGCCCACGAGTAGAGGAGTACGAGGGTTCACTGGTTCGCTGCGGTGTGAGGCTGCCGTCGCCACAGAATAACAGGGGGTGTGGGTGAGTAGAGGGATGGCCTAGCCAGCAGTGGGAGTAGTAGGGGGTGGTGAGGCCTCCGCCATCGCAGCCGGCCACGGGAGGCAGGAGCACGAGGCACGACCGGCGCTGGTTTTGGCGGCTGGAGCAAGAAGACCAGAGGTTGAAGAAGCACTACGGCTGTTGGATGGACATCGTACGGTCACTGGAGCTAGAATCGTGCATATTGACTAAGTTGACAAAGCCCTCCGTCCCCATCAACTTAGTAGGCCCACAAGTCAGCCTGCCACTATACTGGGTCCCAGCTAACACGGGGAGTATTCATTTTTTTGTGCGTAATAAGGAGGCACTTCCTTGCATGCGAAGATATAGCTGGTGGGTCCGAGCTGTCAGCGGCGGTAACATTTTCTTGCGAAATACTGAGGCCCTTTCGGTGGGTCCCTGATGTCAGGTGGACGAATCATTATTTTGCGTGTAATAAGGAGGCATTTCCTTGCATGCGGCCGTGGACCCAGCTGTCGGCCTCTCCACGTACAGTCCACTTCAGATGCATGTCGGTCATTGACCATATTGACCGACCAGGCCGCCGAGAGCACCAGTGGCGGTGGACGACGGCGAGGCCTAGGAAGGAACGACACGGAGGCGAGGAAGGCTCGGCGCTTGTTTCCCACGCGAGGGGAGTACGACCGAACGAGGGTTTATTAAATCTGCCGTCACGGAGAATAACGACAAGTGTGGGTGAGTAGAGGATGGCTAGGCCAATGATGGGAGTACGGTGGGGCGGTGAGGCTGTCTGGCGGCAAAGACAAATGCCGCCATGGGAGGAGGAGTAGGCAGTCCCTTGGCGCTTGTTTGAGCGGCCGGAGCAGAAGAGCAGATATTGAAGAAGACGACGGCCGTTGGATGGCCATCCAACGATCCTTGCTAAAGGCCAACCTTTTTAAGAAAGTCTCAAATCTGTGGAAAACATCATACAACCCATCTGCCATTATTTCTAATAATTTACAGCCCATTTGCTAATTCTTAAGGTTTTTTTGGAGCCCATACTCTTTTTGTTAGCATTACAGCCCATATTGTGGCCACGGTTAAAAAATTATACGAAATTTTGCATATTTCGGTGCGGTCTGAACTGTTTCTAATCCCGAAATTTGGACTCACATTCAAACTGATTTTAAAAATAAATGTATATCAATATAAAATCCAACAAATTCTGCATGCATAAAAATTAATGTAATTTAAAATCTCAAAATGAAAAAAAATATTTAAACTAATTGTCGCTTTGATGTGTTTTAAAAATGTACAACCCATTTCTCATTACTGATGGGCCATTTTCTCTGCCAGCCGAATGAAAGCTCTCCTCGTCTTGAAAGATTTGCAGCCCAATAGGCCTGACAAAGCGACTTACTTGGCAAATCACAAAAAAACTGGGCTATGGCTATGGACCCAAATATCGACCTCTCCACGTCTGATACTCTTCCGATGGAAGTCGTTCCTTGACCACGCTGACCACGCCACATGGAGAGCACCACGACGGTGGACGACGGTGAGGCCTAGGAAGGGATGACGCGAGCCGGGAAGACGCGTAGTGGAAGCCAGCGGAGAGGAGTACGAGGTTCACCGGTTCGGCTGCGGTGTGAGGCTGCCGTCGCCGCAGGGCCTGGCAAGTGGTGGGAATAGTAGGGGCGGTGAGTCCTCCACGGCAGCATAGCCGGCCACGGGAGGCAGGAGCATGAGGCACGACCGGCGCTGGTTTGGGCGGCTGGAGCAAGAAGACCAGAGGTTGAAGAAGCACTACAGCTGTTGGATGGACATCGTACGGTCACTGGAGCTAGAATCGTTCATATTAACTAAGTTGACAAAGCCCTTCGTCCCCGTCCACTTAGTAGGCCCACAAGTCAGCCTCCCACCAAGGTGGTTCCCAGCTAGCAGGGGGAGTATTCATTTTTTGTGCGTAATAAGGAGGCACTTCCGGTGGGTCCGAGTTGACAATGGGGCGTTTTTTGGAAATCGGTGGCCCGTCGGTGGGTCCCAGCAATGGGGCAAACGTTTTTTTGCAAAATACGGTGGCCCGTCCAGTGGGTCCCTGCTATCACTTGGAGGAATCATTATTTTCCGAGTAATAAGGAGGCACTTACTTGCTGCGGCCGTGGACCCAGCTAAGACTCTCCACGTACAGTATACTTCCGATGGAAGTCGTTCCTTGACCACGTTGACCTCGCCGTGTTCCGTTGCATGCATGCGTCCATGGGCGTGGTGCGTCCCCACTGTCAGCCTCTCACGTATAGTCATCTTCCGATGACTCTCGGTTGTTGACCACGTTGACCACACCGTGCCGGGCGCACCCAGACTGGAATGACCCAGAGATGGGGAAGACGGGGTAGTGGAGTCGCAGATGGAGAGGAGTGGGAAATTTCATCGGTTGGTCTTGGCGGCAAAGACAACAAGTGCCGCCCACGGGAGACAGGAGCAAGAACAGAGGTTGAAGAAGGAGCATGGCTGTTGGATTAACATCCAATGGTCCAGCTGCTAGAATCATTTGTTGATTAAGTTGACAAAGCCGTGCATACACGTCTGCTTAGCAGGCCCACAAGTCAGTCCCCAAATCTGACGGGTCCCAACTGTCAACGAGATGAATAATTTTTTTTGCAAAACAAGGAGGCACTTCCTTCCGTGCGAAGATACAGCCGGTGGGTCCCAGCTGTCGGGTGGAGCAAACATTTTTTCAGCTTAATAAGGAGGAACTTTCCTTGCGTGCGACCATGGACCTCGTGGGTCCCACCGTCGAGCTCTCCACATCTGATCCTCTTCCGATGACTCGTTTGTTGACCACGCCGCACGAACACAGCGAGGCGGTGGACGACGCGAGGCCCCTGGACAGAACGACTCGGAGATGGGAAAACGCGAAGTGGAGTCGCAGATTGAGAGGAGGAGAAGGGTTATAACTGGTTACATTGCAATTCATATCAAACTCAGTTCACAGGACACGTTCATATTCATAGCCAACATTCACTATCAACAACTCAAAAGATTCATATATACACAAGCTCAAAGATATCTATGCATCCAAATGATTGATAGATCACATGACAATATTCATACATAATTCACAAAAGATTCAGATATACACATGTTCAGTATGTTTATGCATCCAAATGATTGAGATCACAGCCAATATGATCCATGGACGAACTTTAATTACCTAGGGTACAGACTGGTAAATGGTGTTCAATCAAAGGTACTTCTTGCTAAAATTAGTTCTTGTACGAGTAAACTTTCGAGTACATACGAGGCAGCACGGACAATCTGAACTTTGCTTGTAGGTTTATCCTCAAATAGTGGCCTCGTGCCGACGGAGGTTTGAGCAACTTGGCCACTACTTTCATCCAACTAGTTTACTGGCTCATCTTGGTCATGTATCTCACCAAAATTCTACATTGCAGACGAGAAAGGAGGCGGTTGAGAAAATGAACCACCCAAATTTTTTGTGCAGTTCAACTGAAGTGGAGCATCCCTGGCGTGCATACTGATTAAGTCCCAGATGAATATACGGTCAACCAACTTGTCTGGAATCTTTAGACTCCATGCCATATAGTTCGCTACCATATGTGCCGATAACCAAAAGGCACAAGTTGGGACCAAAGATGGATCTGCGTTTTTTACGGGCTATGCACCAAGCAATATTTTTACGTTCACTCTCCTAATACTCGGAGTTTGACAATTGGTTGGCGCCGGTTGATACTCGAATGAATATAGGCACTTCTTGTCAACATCGATGCTTGTCTGAGTGAACTTTGGAGTACATAGCAGCAGCATAAGTACCTGTCCATCTAATCATTTTGTGCAGTTCTACTGAAATCACTCGATGTAATGATTTGCCTACGAGTTCAGGCTCCAAATTACTCCTTTATGAAATCGGCAAATAGTAGCACAATACCAAATTACCAATACATATGATAGGCACAATAATCAGGATAAAGACCAGTACCAACCTATGTGAGGTAGCATATCAATTACTATTTCCTTTGACTGGAAGCCGAGATAAGCCAAGCGACTGACAACAAAGGAAGAAAGCAAGCGGAGATTAGCGATCGACGGAAAGGACGGAAGTCATCGAGGCAATGAAGCACCCAAAGTTTTTGTGCAGTTCCACCAAAATCGAGCATCCCTGTTGGCACATATATTGAGAGAGTGAGATTACTGTAATAGTGGGACTACTTGATGAAACATACACTAACAAATAGAAGCACCCTCATTATCTTAATGGGTAAAGTTAGCAACATAGTAGTCTTGCTTAAAGAGAGGTATTAGTTTATTTAATCAGTGCCAATTAGCTCAACTCAACACTCAAAGCATTGCCATTTATCATAGGTTGCAAAACTTAAAAGTGCAAACATAAAGGGGTTTCTCATGACAGTAGCACGATACAAATAGAGATGACAACAAACTAATATGGATGAAGGCCTTAGGACCGTACCAACCTGAGAAAAAAAGCTTATTCATGTAGTCCCATAAGAGATGATAAAGCACTCACTGGAATCACACAATAGTATATATTTTGTGCACTTCAAATGTATGGTTGAAATCACTCTTGTTTACCAATCTTGAGATTATATCGAAGATTATCAAGAACTTCCAGTGAGTTAAAGCACCGGCTGGGATACAGCTTCATTGTGTTGTCTTGTGTAGTTCCACTAAAATGTATGATTGGCACAACATGATCCCTGTTTGCACAAGTAGGAACAAGGTGAAACCTTCATTATCTTAGTGAGAAAGGATAGGAAGACATTAGCATATTACTCAAACAGTAGCATCAAATTCATGATGGACAATACGCAAAACATTGCCTCATTGAACCAATGGCAATAAATTGACATGCAAAACAATAGCACTATTATGTCATGGCACTAATAATATTCCCTCCCTGCTCCACCACATGATTCACCTCCATAGACAAACATTCACATGTACATGATTCAGCATAGGGTCCTACTAAAGATTTGTTTAACTCCAATAGGAAAATTAGGCAGTAATAAATTAGTGGTACTTAAGTACTCCTAATTAATTAAGTGAGACAGCAGAAGTGGAAGGGCTTCCTGGAGGATCGTCTCACGTGTAAGGTAGTCGTTGCCGGAGCCCTCGACTAAGGCCTCTAGCTTCAGCAAGATCGCCTTGGCACTGTTTATTCTTCTTCCTCCTCTTCATGCTCTGTTTCTCTTTCTCCTCACCAGTTGGTGAAACCAAGTACATGATTGGCCTTCTAATTCAGGGTTTTGTCAGTGAGGGAGTACAAGTGTACTAGTAAAAAACAGCATTATTTTCTCATGGCAGTCGGAAAATAGAGATGAACACATGCATTAAATATCATTCTTACCTAAAGGAAGGTTATGGCGCCAATATGGATGATGAGGATTAGAACACGGATCTCCCTTTGTGCAGTTCCACCAAAATGAACCAACTGTTCCATCTGACATTCCAGTTAAACAACACAAAAGTCACTTCTTTTAAGAAGAGTTTTGTGCAATGCACCAAAAGGTCACAACAAAGAACTGTGTGAATTGGATATCCCTATTGGCACAAAAAGGCACAGAGGAAACAGTCAGAGTCTCAAACAATTACAGGCAAAAACATTTGGCTAAACTTGTCAGAGTCTCAAACAATTACAGGCAAAACAGTGGCATGGCTTCATTTTTACGAGGGACATTATATTAAGAACAACTAAGGCTGCGTTCGGTTCACAGGTTTGGTGCAGGATTTTCGTAGGAACACAATTCCTACGGTATTCTTTCCCTTCCAACCGTTCAGAACATGGGAAAGGTGAATAGTGTTTCATAGGAAAGCTGGTATGGTAGTACTGATTCCATCGGATTAGAAACATCCACGCGCTGCTCATTTTTTGGGCGGAAGCCCGAGGTAGACGCTCGCTGCCATGTGTTAGACAGGTTGCTGTGTTGTGTTTGCCGGAATAAAAAAATCAACCTATGTGTGGTACGTGAGGTGAGGACAAGAGTAGTCACTGTGCAACTGAATAAACAAATAGCATCTCATACTGCCAAGCATGCTACTCTAAAAAAACAAATCTGTACATTTCGTAGTCCACCCGAACACATTTTGTTGAGAGTTTCCTCCGGTTCGCTGTTCCATAGTTTTATACCTACATTCCTTTCCTATTCCTCTATTTTCATCAAGACCTATGTTTTCTGCCCCTTTATTCCGACCGGAGCCTAAATATTTGGTATAAGGGCATGGGACAGTGGGTGCACCAGAAGACAAACACCATGTACGTAAACAGGGGCATAAAGTGGTGATTCATAGTTTGTTGCCCCGAGAAACAAACATCCAAGAAACATATCTAGGTTGGTCCCATTTTTGTTCACTCTAGCCACCTACTCCTATGTGTGGACAGCAAATCTAGTCCTGGTCATACCACTGTCTACAACTTACCCCTATATTTCCCTTTTCGACCAAGAGACCGGTTGGATGACCAGTCTGTACTACTTTCATCCCCTTTCCTTCCTATTTGTACCAAGTCCGATGTACATAGTAAATTCCCTCACCCCTACTTTATTTCAATGACAAGTATTTTCGGCCGGAGGGAGTACAAGATTCGACTCCATGAAGTAGCTTTACCTCTAAGAATAGAAAAAAATAGGTAACATTGGACCATCCGATCGAGAGGGGCTGAGAGGTAGAAAATGATGCACATGCAGCGATGTAGCGACCTGGGGAAGTAGAGCTAAGGCGGTTTCGAACGAAGATATACCTGAAGGTCGTCGGGATGTGGATAGGTGGGCGGCGGGAGGCCGGATCCGCCCACAGGCAACGATGAAGGGATCGGAGGACCTCCCGCGTCGGCGCTCGGCCAGAGATAACGGTGCAGTCGGCAGTGGGTCTCCTCCCTCGCTGTCGAAGATGGCCTAAACGCTGCCCCTCCTCCCCTTCACCGGAGGAGGAGGATACATCCGGATCTGTAACAAGCGGTGAGGATAGAAAGCCAGTGTTTTTTGAAGGGAGAAAGACAGGGTTACTACCCCTATCTTGTTTAGATATGGAGAGGATGAGAGTGTGTGAAAAGAGCAGCCCTAGCAAGCAAGCGCGGAGGCTCCGGCCTATATATAAGTAGTGGGGTAGTTTTCCTTTGTCACTCCATCAAAACAATCGTTTAAAATTGTGTACTACTACATGCCAGGTCGCGACTTTTTTTTAGTTGTTGAATGTTTTTTGAGATAGCTACCCGCTTGTTCCAAGTGGTGTTACAGTGTGCGAGGTCGCACTTTGTATTGTTCAAGTCTGGTAGTACTACAAGTCCCTCCATTAAATGAACAACCACCCCATCGTAAAAATTGTGAACAAGCCCACGGCTAAAATTAGCGGAAATGTGGGTTGCCCCAACATGCATTATTATTTATATTTTCTACTCCCACCATTCCTAAATATAAGTCTTTTTTATTAGCCACACCTAAGACAAGAATTTTTTATTAGCAGTGAACCCCACATGTCATAGACACAAAAATTGTGGCAAGATTCCCTTAGGCAAGCCAAAGTGTGTCTAAAAATTTGAGCAACTCAGGTTAGGCAAGTGTGGCAAGTGTGGTAAAAATATTGTGGCAACATAAGACAAACATAGTCACAATCCAAGCAGCCCCGTGATTTTTTGTGACATGCATGAAAATTTGGTTAGTTAAATTTATAGTCAAAATTTGGCAAGGTGCATCAAATCAACACATGCAAGTATCAAAAGGAAAGTCACGACATGCATGCATGCATTGTACTCCCTCCGTTTCCAAATATAAGTCTTTTTAGAGATTGCAACAAGTGACTACTCCCTCCGTTCCTAAATGTAAGTCTTTTTAGGGATTCCACTACAAACTACATACGGATGTATATAGACATATTTTAGAGTGTAGATTCACTCATTTTGTTTCGTATTAGTTCATAGTGAAATCTCTAAAATGACTTATATTTTGGAATGGAGGGAGTACATACAAAGCAAAATATGTCTACTCCTACATACGGAGTAGCCCATTTGAAATGTGTAAAAAGACTTTTATCGAATGCAGTGCTTTTATGTGTCGCGTCAACTCGTACAAGACCGAGAAATTTGATTACTACGACGCCCTCTCCCTCGCGGACTGAGCTCCGGTGCCTTAACTGCACCTGCCTTTGGCTGCATGATAGGTGGGCCAACCGCCTCTTGGGCCCACCTGTCATGGATGCAAAGGCAGGAGCAGTAAGTAGAAGCTTTCGCTACACGCTATCCCTCCTGCACGAGGTGGACGGACATGCAGCAGTGGATTCGATACTGTAGAAGTAGGAGTAAAATCATTGTTCGTCTTCTCGAAGAGCCGAAGAGCCAAGTGCAAACCGAACGTGGCGATTCTGAACGCCGCGGTGCGGTTCCTTGGAGTACTAGGCAGGCTCTTGCATGAGACAAAATTGCTATTGTTTAACAATTAAACTCCATTATCCATTGGTTGATACTCATTCTGCATAAGTCCACGCGCTTAGCACCGTTTCCTCCTGGGGTCACCAATGTTTATTTGCTAATTAATATCATTCCATGCAATGAACTAGCCATTGCAAGTCATTAAAAGCATGCACACCTCTCATCTCTTATTGGTTGATACGTATGTCAAGAAACAAGAAACAAGGTAGAAGTTAATGCACCGCGCCTAAGTGTTTTGGGACTATTTGGTTTTCGTAAGATGACTTACACACCTAGATGGAGGGAGTAGTATAGACCTGTAAACCGGAAAGGAGTATTTGCCTTTCTAGAGATTTCAACAAGTGACTAGACTTCGGCTCAAAAAAAAACAAGTGACTAGACTACACCGTGTGCAGTACCCCCTCCTTCCGGTTTATAGGGCTCAAATCTCAAATCTCATGAACCAAGGCATTTTGCGATTGGAGGAATGTATCTCGTACTTTACAAAACTACCCTAATTAAACTCATGCATTAATTACGTAGTTCTCTCATTTTCCTCTCCACCTTGGTCGCAGTGCACAATATTGAGAGAGTGCTTGGATACGTTTTAGTCTCATGACTAAAAGTAGTGGGACTAAAACTTGTTAGCCTCATCCATGCTTGGATCCAAATACTAAAGAGACTAAAATCAAGTTAATGACATTTCAAAGCATCCGGGCCCGCGTGCCATCCACCCAATCACAGCGAGGTGCTACAGTCAAGACTCACATGTCACCCCGGTGTGGCCGTCATGACCCGTCATATCACAAAACCCACACCATTACCAGCAGTGGTAAGGTGGCCTCCAAGTTGGACTGGACGAAGCAACCATAATTTCATTAGAACGCTCATTCAAGCCCTTTCTTCCCTTTCTTGAAGAAAACCTCACTCCAGGCTACTCACTTCTGCCATTTTTCTTCCCTACCGACGAAGGAAAGGTGGGCGAATCAGTTATGCTGCTATATTTTCATTCCAATAATTTTCTTTTTGGCTAACCAACCGATTCTCACATCCTATTCTTTTCCCGTTTTCATTGCGATTGTGGTTTCCTTTCGATTGCTTTTTGTTTGTCAGTTCATTGATGGATCCTGGAGCACTAGGCAAAGAGTTGCCGGCGGACAACCCACTGGAGATAGCGATCTCCAGGAAGCGAGCACCGACCAACGAGTTGACCATGTTGGCGGGCCAACCCACGGATATGAAGAACTCCAAGAAACAAGCATTGGCCAAAGAGTTGAGGACGTTGGTGGACGAACTCCTCAAAGAAAGTTGGAAGAACAGCAAGGGCCCCACCGTGCCTACCCCAGGAGCTCTGATTGCCACCTATGTGAGGCTCAAGACCAAGTTTGAGGAGATAGTCGCCGTTGAGAAGCAGTATTCTCCTGGCAAGGTGATGGCCCCCATCGAGGACGAGGAGATGGCCCTCGGAGGGATGAGATCCCCCGGTGAGCTGCACAAGGTAAAAAATAATGGCTTATTACCATAGTTGTGGTTTTTGATTATTTGCAATGTGCTTGCTAATATGTTAGTGTTGTGCAGGTGCCGGTGGTTGTCCTTGATGATTCCGATGTCATGGCCCGTCCTGTTGGCATCGCCCCGGAGATCGATTCCGATGCCGCTGTCCATCCTATGGACATCGCCCCAGAGATCGATTCCGATGTCGCGGTGAGTCCTGCGGACATCGCCCCAGAAATCGATTCCCATGCCGCTGTTGTTGGGTAACGTAGTAATTTCAAAAAATTTCCTACGCACACGCAAGATCATGGTGATGAATAGCAACGAGAGGGGAGAGTGTTGTCTACATACCCTTGTAGACCCGGCGAAGCGATCACAACGTAGAGGAAGTAGTCGACGTTCTCCTCGCGATCCGACCGATCCCGCGCCGTTACTCGGCGCCCCGAGTTCTTGACACACGTACAGCTCGATGGCGTCCCTCGTACTCGATCCAGCCGAGTGTCGAGGAGAGTTCCGTCGGACGACGGCGTGGTGACGATCTTGATGTTTCACGGCAAGCAGGCTTCGCCTAAGCTTCGCGACGGTATGATCGAGGTGGAATATGGTGGAGGGGGCACCGACACGGCTAAGGAACGATCCGTAGATCAATACTTGTGTGTTCTAGGGTGCCCCCCGCCTGTATATAAAGGAGGGAGGGGGGAGGCCGGCCGGCCTAGAGGAGGCGCGCCGGTGGGAGTAGGACTCCCCTTTTCCTAGTTGGAATAGGATTGGGGGAGGGAAGAGGAAAGGGCGCCGCCTCCCTGTCCTATTCGGACTGGGGGGGGCGCGCCACCCCCCTGGCCGCCCTTCCTCTTCTCCCTCGAGGCCCATCGAGGCCCATTTACCCCGGGGGTTCCGTAACCTCCCTAAGACTCGGTAAATTCTGTTTTCACCCTAACCTTCCGAACTCCAAACATAGGCTTCAATATATCAATCTTTATGTCTCGACCATTTCGAGACTCCTCGTCATGTCCGTGATCTCATCCGGACTCGAACTTCTTCGTACATCAAAATACATAAACTCATAATAACCGCCATCGAAACCTTAAGCATGGACCCTACGGTTCGAGAACAATGTAGACATGACCTAGAACTATTCTCGGTCAATAACCAACAGCGGACCTGGATGCCCATATTGGTTCCTACATATTCTACGAAGATCTTTGTCGGTCAGACCGCATAACAACATACGTTGTTCCCTTTGTCATTGGTATGTTACTTGCCCGAGATTCGATCGTCGGTATCCAAAACCTAGTTCAATCTCGTTACGCAAGTCTCTTTACTCGTTCCGTAATACATCATCTCACAACTAACTTATTAGTTGTAGTGCTTGCAAGGCTTCATGATGTGTATTACCGAGAGGGCCCAGAGATACCTCTCCGACAATCGGAGTGACAAAACCTAATCTCGAATACGCCAACCCAACATCGCCTTTGGAGACACTGTAGTACTCCTTTATAATCACCCGATTCGTTGTGACGCTTGGTAGCACCAAAGTGTTCCTCCGTAAACGGAGTTGCATAATCTCATAATTACAGGAACATGTATATGTCATGGATAAAAGCAGAGCAACATACTAAACGATCGTGTGCTAAGCTAGTGGAATGGGTCATGTCAATCGATCATTCTACTAATGATGTGACCTTGTTAATCAAATAACAACTCCTTGTTCATGGTCGAAACATAACCATCTTTGATTAACAAGCTAGTCTAGTAGAGGCATACTAGTGACATGTTGTTTTGTCTATGCATTCACACATGTATCATGTTTCCGGTTAATACAATTCTAGCATGAATGATAAACATTTATCATGAAATAAGGAAATAAATAATAACTTTATTATTGCCTCTAGGGCATATTTCCTTGATCTCCCACTTGCACTAGAGTCAATAATCTAGATTACATAGTAATGATTCTAACACCCATGGAGTCTTGGTGCTGATCATGTTTTGCTCGTGGAAGAGGCTTAGTCAACGGTCTGCAACATTCAGATCCGTGTGTATCTTGCAAATCTCTATGTCTCCCACCGACTAAGTCCCGATGGAATTGAAGCGTCTCTTGATGTGCTTGGTCCTCTTGTGAAATCTGGATTCCTTCGCTAAGGCAATTGCTCCAAGATTGTCACGTAAGATTTTCATTGGACCCGATGCACTAAGTATGACACCTAGATCGGATATGAACTCCTTCATCCGCACTCCTTCATTAGCTGCTTCCGGCTGCTATGTACTCCGCTTCACATGTAGATCCCGCCACGACGCTTTGTTTAGAACTGCACCAACCGACAGCTCCTCCGTTTAGTGTAAATACGATCCGGTTTGCGATTTAGAATCGTCTCGGATCGTGTCAAAGCTTGCATCAACGTAACTGCCACGATGAGCTCTTTGTCACCTCCATATACGAGAAACATATCCTTAGTCCTTTTCGGTATTTCAGATGTTCTTGACCGCTGTCCATGATCCACTCTGGATTACTTTGGTACCTCCTGCTAGGCTTATAGCAAGGCACACATCAGGTCTGGTACACAGATTGCATACATGATAGAGCCTATGGTGAAGCATAGGAACATCTTTCATTTTCTCTCTATCTTCTGCGGTGGTCGGGCATTGAGTCTTACTCAACTTCACACCTTGTAACACAGCAAGAACCCTTTCTTTGCTTGATCCATTTTGAACTTCTTCAAAATTTTGTCAAGGTATGTGCTTTGTGAAAGTCCAATTAAGCGCCTTGATCTATCTCTATAGATCTTAATGCCCAATATGTAAGCAGCTTCACCGAGGTCTTTCATTGAAAAACTCTTATTCAAGTATCCCTTTATGCTATCCAGAATTCTATATCATTTCCGATTAGCAATATGTCATCTACATATAATATCGTAAATGCTACTGAGCTCCCACTCACTTTCTTGTAAATCTGAGCTTCTCCAAAAGTCTCAGATAAACCCAAATGCTTTGATCACACTATCAAAGCGCTTATTCCAACTCCGAGATGCTTGCACCAGTCCATAGATGGATCATTGGAGCTTGCACACTTTGTTAGCTCCTTTGGATCGATAGAACCTTCGGTTGCATCATATACAACTCTTCTTCCGTAAATCCATTCAGAATGTAGTCTTTACATCCATTTGCCAAATTTCATAATCATAAAATGCGGCAATTGCTAACATGATTCGGACAGACTTAAGCATCGCTCGGGTGAGAAGGTCTCATCGTAGTCAATCCCTTGAACTTGCCGAAACCTTTTGCGACAAGTCGAGCTTTGTAGACAAAATATTACCGTCGTCGTCGGTCTTCTTCTTGAAGATCCATTTGTTTTCTATTGCTTGCCTACCCTCGGCAAGTCAACCAAAGTCCATACTTTGTTTTCATACATGGATCCCATCTCGATTTCATGGCCTCAAGCCATTTTGCGAATCTGGGCTCACCATCGCTTCTTCATAGTTCGTAGGTTCATCATGATCTAGTAGCATGATTTCCGAACAGGATTACCGTACCACTCGTGCGGATCTTACTCTGGTTGATCTACGAGGTTCTCAGAGTAACTTGATCCAAGTTTCATGATCAACATCATCAACTTCCTCACTACTTGGTGTAGGTGTCTCGAAACCGGTTTCGCGATTTAACTACTTTCAAGTAAGGGAGAAGGTACTATTACCTCATCAAGTTCCACTTTCCTCCCACTCACTTCTTTCGAGAGAAACTCCTTCTCTAGAAAGGATCCATTCTTAACAACGAATGTCTTGCCTTCGGATCTGTGATAGAAGGTGTACCCAACTGTCTCCTTTGGGTATCCTATGAAGACACATTTCTCGATTTGGGTTCGAGCTTATCAGTTGAAGCTTTTTCACATAAGCATCGCATCCCCAAACTTTAAGAAACGACAACTTTGGTTTCTTGCTAAACCACAGTTCATAAGGTGTCGTCTCAACGGATTTCGACGGTGTTCTATTCAGGTGAATGCGGCCGTCTCTAGAGCATAACCCCAAAACGATAGCGGTAAATCAGAAGAGACATCATAGATCGCACCATATCTAGTAAAGTGCGATTCGACGTTCGGACACACCATTACGTTGTGGTGTTCCGGTGGCGTGAGTTGCAAAACTATTCGCATTGTTTCAAATGTAGACCAAACTCGTAACTCAAATATTCACCTCCACGATCGGATCGTAGAAATTTAATTTTCTTGTTACGATGATTTTCAACTTCACTCTGAAATTCTTTGAACTTTTCAAACGTTTCAGACTTATGTTTCATTAAGTAGATATACCCATATCTGCTTAAGTCATCTCTGAAGGTGAGAAAATAACGATATCCGCCACGAGCCTCAACATTCATCGGACCACATACATCCAGATGTATGATTTCCAACAAATCTGTTGCTCTCTCCATAGTACCGAGAACGGGTTCTAGTCATCTTGCCCATAAGGCACGGTTCGCAAGTGCCAAGTGATTCATAATCAAGTGACTCCAAAAGTCCATCAAGATGGAGTTTCTTCATGCGCTTTACACCGATATGACCTAAACGGCGATGCCACAAATAAGTTGCACTATCATTATCAACTCTGCATCTTTTGGTTTCAACATTATGAATATGTGTATAACTACTATCGAGATTCATAAGAAATAGACCACTCCTCAAGGGTGCATGACCATAAAAGATATTACTCATATAAATAGAACAACCATTATTCTCTCGATTTAAATGAATAACCGTCTCGCATCAAACAAGATCCAGATATAATGTTCATGCTCAACGCAGCACCAAATAACAATTATTTAGGTCTAAAACTAATCCCAAGGTAGATGTAGAGGTAGCGTGCCGACCGCGATCACATCGACTTTGGAACCATTTCCCACGCGCATCGTCACCTCGTCCTTTGCGGTGTTAAGCAATCCGTAGTCCCTGCTTTGAGTTGCAAATATTAGCAATGTAACCAAGATCAAATACCAGTGCTCTGCGAGCTCTAGTAAGGTACACATCAATAACATGTATATCACATATACCTTTGTTCACCTTGCCATCCTTCTTATCCGCCAAATACTTGGGGCAGTTCCGCTTCAAAGGACTACCGCTTGCGAGAAGCACTCGGCTTCAGCTTAGGTCTAGACTTGGGTTTCTTCTCCCGAGCAACAACTTGCTTGCTGTTCTTCTTGAAGTTCCTTCTTCTTCCCTTTGCCCTTCTTCTTGAAACTAGTGGTCTTATTGACCATCAACACTTGATGCTCCTTCTTGATTTCTACCTCCGCAGCCTTTAGCATTGCGAAGAGCTCGAGCATAGTCTTTACTAACCCTTGCATATTATAGTTTATCACGAAGCCTTTGTAGCTTGGTGGCGTGATTGAAGAATTCATCAATGACACAATCATCCGGAAGATTAACTCCCAATTGTGTCAAGTGATTGTAGTACCCGGACATTACGAGTATATGCTCACTTACGTAACTATTCTCCTCCATCTTGCAGCTATAGAACTTATTGGAGACTTCATATCTCTCAATCCGGGCATTCTGTTGGAATATCAACTTCAACTCTGGAACATCTCATATGCTCCATGACGCTCAAAACGTCGTTGAAGTCCCGGTTCTAAGCCGTAAAGCATGGCACATCGAACTATAGAGTAGTCATCGACTTTGCTCGCCAGACGTTCTTAACGCCGTCGGTTGCATCGGCGAAGCAGTTCGCACCCAGCGGTGCATCCAGACGTAACTCTTCTCGTGCAAAGAAATGAGGATAATCCTCGAGTTACGGACCCGAATCCGTGTAATTGCTACCATCATCTTTCAACTTTGCTTTCTCAAGGAACGATTAAAATTCAACGGAACAACAGCACGAGCCATCTATCTACAATCAAACATAAACAAGCAAGATACTATCAGGTACTAAGTTCATGATAAATTTAAGTTCAATTAATCATATTACTTAAGAACTCCCACTTAGAAAGACATCTCTCTAGTCATCCAAGTGATCACGTGATCCAAATCAACTAAACCATAACCGATCATCACGTGAAATGGAGTAGTTTTCAATGGTGAACATCTTATGTTGATCATATCTACTATATGATTCACGCCGACCTTTCGGTCTCCGTGTTCGAGGCCATATCTGCATATGCTAGGCTCGTCAAGTATAACCCGAGTATTCTCGTGTGCAAAACTGGCTTGCACCCGTTGTAGATGGACGTGAGCTTATCACACCCGATCATCACGTGGTGTCCGGGCACGACGAACTTTGGCAGCGGTGCATACTCGGGAGAACACTTCTTGATAATTTAGTGAGAGATCATCTTATAATGCTACCGTCAATCAAAGCAAGATAAGATGCATAAAAGGATAAACATCACATGCAAATCAATATAAGTGATATGATATGGTCATCATCATCTTGTGCTTCGTGATCTCCATTTCGTAGCACCACCATGATCACCATCGCCACCGTAGCGACACCTTGATCTCCATCGTAGCATCGTTGTCGTCTCGCCAAACTTATGCTTCTCGACTATCGCTACCGCTTAGTGATAAAGTAAAGCATTACGTGGCGATTGCATTGCATACAATAAGCGACAACCATATGGCTCCCGCCATTGCCGATAACCGGTTACAAAACATGATCATCTCATACAATAAAATATAGCATCACGTCTTGACCATATCACATCACAACATGCCCTGCAAAAACAAGTTAGACGTCCTCTACTTTGTTGTTGCAAATTTTACGTGGCTGCTACGGGCTTAAGCAAGAACCGGTCTCAAAACCACAACGATACTTCGTCAAATAGACTCGCGTTTAACCTTCTCAAGGACCGGGCGTAGCCACACTCGGTTCAACTAAAGTGAGAGAGCAGCACCCACCAGTCACCTTTAAGCAACGAGTGCTCGTGGCGGTGAAACCAGTCTTGCGTAAGCGTCTGCGTAATGTCGGTCCGGGCGCTTCATCTCACAATACCGCTGAACCAAAGTATGACATGCTGGTAGGCAGTATGACTTGTATCGCCCACAACTCACTTGTGTTCTACTCGTGCAAAACATCAAACCATAGAAAAAACCTAGGCTCGGATGCCACTGTTGGGTAACGTAGTAATTTCAAAAAATTTCCTACGCACACGCAAGATCATGGTGATGAATAGCAACGAGAGGGGAGAGTGTTGTCTACATACCCTTGTAGACCCGAAGCGGAAGCGATCACAACGTAGAGGAAGTAGTCGTACGTTCTCCTCGCGATCCGACCGATCCCGGCGCCGTTACTCCGGCGCCCCAAGTTCTTGACACACGTACAGCTCGATGACGTCCCTCGTACTCCGATCCAGCCGAGTGTCGAGGGAGAGTTCCGTCAGCACGACGGCGTGGTGACGATCTTGATGTTTCACCGGCGCAGGGCTTCGCCTAAGCTTCGCGACGGTATGACCGAGGTGGAATATGGTGGAGGGGGGCACCGCACACGGCTAAGGAACGATCCGTAGATCAATACTTGTGTGTTCTAGGGTGCCCCCCTGCCCCCGTATATAAAGGAGGGAGGGGGAGGCCGGCCGGCCTAGAGGAGGCGCTGCCGAGGAGTCCTACTCCCACCGAGTAGGACTCCCCCTTCCTAGTTGGAATAGGATTGGGGAGGGAAGAGGAAGGGCGCCCCCTCCTTGTCCTATTCGGACTGGGGGGGGCGCGCGCCACCCCCTGGCCGCCCCTTCCTCTTCTCCCTCGAGGCCCATCGAGGCCCATTTACCCCGGGGTTCCGTAACCTCCGGTACTCCGAGAAATTCTGTTTTCACCCTAACCTTCCAACTCCAAACATAGGCTTCCAATATATCAATCTTTATGTCTCGACCATTTCGAGACTCCTCGTCATGTCCGTGATCTCATCCGGGACTCGAACTTCTTCGTACATCAAAATACATAAACTCATAATAACCGCCATCGAAACCTTAAGCGTGCGGACCCTACGGTTCGAGAACAATGTAGACATGACCTAGAACTATTCTCGGTCAATAACCAACAGCGGACCTGGATGCCCATATTGGTTCCTACATATTCTACGAAGATCTTTGTCGGTCGGACCGCATAACAACATACGTTGTTCCCTTTGTCATCGGTATGTTACTTGCCCGAGATTCGATCGTCGGTATCCAATACCTAGTTCAATCTCGTTACGCAAGTCTCTTTACTCGTTCCGTAATACATCATCTCACAACTAACTTATTAGTTGTAGTGCTTGCAAGGCTTCGATGATGTGTATTACCGAGAGGGCCCAGAGATACCTCTCCGACAATCGGAGTGACAAAACCTAATCTCAAATACGCCAACCCAACATCTCGCCTTTGGAGACACCTGTAGTACTCCTTTATAATCACCCGATTCGCTGTGACGCTTTGGTAGCACCAAAGTGTTCCTCCGTAAACGGAGTTGCATAATCTCATAGTTACGAGAACATGTATATGTCATGGATAAAAGCAGTAGCAACATACTAAACGATCGTGTGCTAAGCTAGTGGAATGGGTCATGTCAATCAGATCATTCTACTAATGATGTGACCTTGTTAATCAAATAACAACTCCTTGTTCATGGTCAGGAAACATAACCATCTTTGATTAACAAGCTAGTCTAGTAGAGGCATACCAGTGACATGTTGTTTTGTCTATGCATTCACACATGTATCATGTTTCCGGTTAATACAATTCTAGCATGAATGATAAACATTTATCATGAAATAAGGAAATAAATAATAACTTTATTATTGCCTCTAGGGCATATTTCCTTCAGCTGTCCGTGCTGTTGTCATTGCCCGAGAGATCGATGACAAGAAATAGTTGGTCGCGCTAATCCTTCAGGGTAGTTTGCATTGCCCTGTGTTTAATTACCAGAACGATGCGTGTTATCAAACCATCTTAGGGCTAGTGCACTGTCTTGTGTGGGCGGATCTTGCTACTTTTGTTTGATAGTGAATCATGCGATGAATCATGCAAACTCTCTCCGAGTTATGGAAATGTATGTATCCTCACCAGCTTTTGGCGTAATATATGGCATGCTTAGATGTAAGTTTGAACTGTTTATCATATCAGCAAGGCTTGTTTGATGATTCTTGGTGTTAGTAGGCTAGCTACTTTATGCGAGCTATAGTACTTGCAAAACACTCACCGAAGAGAAACGTTGGGGCTGATGAGCTCGTGGTACGCTTATACTTATCCCTCGTCGATCGACCAATAGCCCTAGCTCCTAAAATTGTAGGCTTAGCGATCGATCAGACAATAGTCGACATACATTCAGGCCTCATTTGGTTTATAGGGTAGGAAAATCGTACTCCCTCCGTCTAGGTGTGTAAGTCATCTTATGAAAACCAAATAATCCCAAAACACTTAGGCGCGGTGCATTAACTTCTACCTCGTTTCTTGTTTCTTGACATATCAACCAATAAGAAATGAGGGATGTGCATGCTTTTAATGACTTGAGACTATCAAACACGACATGCAGTGGTTAGTTCATTGCATGCAATACTATTAATTAGCAAATAAACATTAATGTCTCTCGTTTTCCCCTCCTCCTTGGTCACGGTGCACAAGCTAAGGTGACACTCACCTAGACGGAGGGAGTAGCAAAAGTACAGAGAACGTGCAATACAAAATCATAGCAGTGTAGAGACGTACTCCCTCCGTTCCAAAATAGATGACCTAGGCGGGCTAGTTTGGCCTAGTGGGTTTCAGTGATATGACGTGGTATAGTGCCGTCCAGTCTTCGCGTGTGGTAGCAGTATTGCGGGTACAATATGTTTTCTTGAAGAAGCGGAATTAAACGAAGTCATGATGGTTCCTTTGTTTGAACAACTTATGGTGGGAAAGGTTGGGCCTGCGATACGACCGGGGTAGACCAGGATAATTTTGTGCTTGGCAGGTGGACCAGGATGGTCGACGTCCCACATGTCGGCGAATGAAAGTATTCTTTCCTATATAGAGGACGAGCAACGAGTATTCATTGTTTATTTTTGATGAAAGCTATTTTCTCCACTGTTACTCCTTGACTTTGGCAATGCCTCTCTCTCCTCCACATAAGCGGGGACTACTTGCTATGCATGCAGCGGGTAGCTGGCGTCTTGAGGGGCCAGGGTAGTGAGAGCAGACTCCGGAAGCGGTCCGGACTCCAGCATGGCCCACCTCACATTATCACCATATATTTCTTGGAGTCCGTGAGCGGCGGGCGGGCGATCTCTTCTCCCTCCCCTGTTTCTCTCTTCTCAGCCGACACCCGCCGAGCGATTAGATTTCGGCTATCGACGGTTGATTCAATTACGGTCCCACATGTCAGTGAAATTGCAAGACAACGCGTGTCCCCTCGTGGCGGCGTGCGAGCCGGACTGTCGGGGTTGCGCGACGTCTGAGTCGTAAGTGTGCAGCCTTTTCCTTTAGAACTTGCGAAGCATAACATTTTCGCGCGATCGATCGATAGAAATCCAGAACAAAATGACGAGGGCGGTGCTTTCCCGCTCGTTAGGTGGGCTAGTTCGAGTGATATTTCATGCTACAGTGCCATCCACTTGCTCCATTTTTATGTAAGCAAGAGTTTACACTCGTACGCGGGAGGAGTGCGAAACACCGTGGATCTGATTTTGATCGAGGGATAACTATTCCCTGCCAAATAATGGAGGATTGTTAGAGATTATACCATGATAGTTAGGGCATCTCCAGCGCTGGCCCACAAATTTACACCGGCATCTGTCCAAGGACACTGATGGATGCCATCCGATGCTGCCCGCATACCTTTTGACAACTATATGAACTGACCGGACGAAATTCGTGCAAACAAAGCAAATTTCAAATTAACGGATGAAATTAACCAGATGAAATTCATTACATTTCGAAAAGTTTTCCTACAAACTGGACGAAATTCATTACATATTTCGCACAAACCATACTAACCTACTGTAAACCTAATCTAAACGATCGTCGGCGCCCGACCACCATGTTCGGCCATGAACCCGAGAAAGCCGGCCATTGCCTTTGCCTCCTCCTCATCCGCCTCGATAACCTCCTCCTCCGACCAGAGCGCAAGGTTATGAAGATTTCCGCCTCCATGTCGCCGTCAAGTGGCTAATCGATCGCCGATGTTTACCCCACCAAGTTGGCGTCGACTGAGTGGAGTAGCGGTGGGCTTCCCGGGACCAGAGCGGCGGCGACCTACCATGTACTACTCTTCCTCACTACCGGCTGCGCCTGCGCACGCGTGCCGGCTTCGTGGTCGTGGCGGCGGAGGGCGGCCCAGGGGGTGCCGGCGATCTCCTTCGTTTGCTCCTGCAACAGTACGTCAAAGAGAGCTTTGGAGCGTGCCCGGAGCGGAGCCGCCGATGTCCCTCGTCTGCTTCTGCGACAGTACGTCCAAGAGAGCTTCGGATCGCCACGAGGCCATGGTTGAAGTGGTGCCGATAGAAGGAAGGGACCGGAGGAGAATAAGTGTGGGTCTTTGGCTATGGCTGGGAGTTGGGGCTCAAGTTAATATAGCGGGCGAATGGCAATGAGCTGCAGTAGACGGATGGACAACTGGCGCCGGAGTAGGTTCGTCGGGCGTGAATGCGGACGCTGCTTTAGTGACTTAACTGTAGATGCGTTTGGGTGTCTGACATGTGGGCCCAACGGGCGTCTGGCCCACATGTTAGTGACACACCAATTGCACCTGCAGCTAAGTCCATGTATCTTGACATTGACATTACGGAGAGACGGTGACCGTTTGAGCACATGCGGACTGTTTGATCGACAACCATACAAATCTTGAGCTATCTGCCGAGCCAGCGACCGTATAATCACCATATATTGTATACAATGATCAAAGTGAGCTATCAAGACAAGTTCGATGACCGCCAATGCATTTTACTCTGTAATAAATGACCAGGATTGAAGGGGAATCCTAATTTGCTTCGTCTTCTGTCCTTGAGCTCTTGACAAACCAATGCACTATACGGTTGTCGGTCACTCCACCCCAGAGCTCTCACTGGCGTCGCTCATGCCACCGCGCCCAAGACACTAATCGGTAAGGCAGCGATGGCATCCCGCCGCGCCGAGTTCCTCGCCGCCCACGAATGCACACAAAATGGTAGGGAAGCGATGGCATCCCGCCGTGCCGAGTTCATCGCCGCTCGCGACCTCACAACTATGTGGGAGGAATTTGAAGATGCCAAGGCCGAATGGGCGGTAGAGCAAGAGGCGGCCAAAGCCGCACAGAGGGAGCGGAGAAGTCATAATGCACCCAAGAAAAGAGAGGCCCGCCGCCGCAAGAAAGAAAAGGACGCACGCGCTGCCGCGGAGAGGTCGGTGGAGATCCAAGCACGGTGGGGTGTCGCTGACAAAGCCGGGAAGGAGAACGACGGCGTCTGGCCAGCATGTGAGAAGTAGTAGTACTAGTAGTTAGTGTGTGCGTCTGTGTCTGAGTAGTTTTTAGAGCAAATTACCAGTACATTAGCCTAGACTAAATGGAAAAATTCCTATCCTATGCATCAAATGGCATCTCTTTCTCTATAGGAATTGAGATGCATGTCATCTCACTTCCTATGATTTTCATATTCCTATCCTATGAACGAAAGGAGGCCTCTATTGGAGTAAATCAGAGCTAGCAAGATCTTCTTTGGTACAGTGAGTTTTCTTCAAGAAGCGAATTCAACGAAGTCATGATGGTTCCTTCGTCCGAGCAACTTCAAAGTGGGAAGTGGGCCTGTGATTTGACGGCTCATTAGTCATTGTTATCTGGCGCCGACGACTGGGTGACTCTCCTTGAGTTCTGCGTGCATGGCAAGTGGACCAGATGGTCGACGTCCCACATGTTGGCGAACGGAAGTATTCTTTCCGATATCGAGGAGCAAGGAAACTGCATGGTATAGTATCACTGCTGATTGGTTCACAAAAAAAAGTATCACTGCCGATTTATAATTATTTTTTATTTCTAATGAATGCTAGCGTTTCAACTCTTACGACGAAGGGTGCCAAACACGGCGCGTCTTTGGATGTCCCACACGTGAAAGGAGTGGGGACGAACAGCGTGCTAGAGCCCAAACAGAAAAACAGCATGGTAGAGCGTCTCCACTTCTTCCACTTCTGGGTCGGAGACCACACGCAGTAGTACTTAGTTTTATGAACGATACAAAGTGCAACCTGGAGAGAAAGACACGTCTAGTTGGAAGGTCTCGGGGCATACACGTAAACAAATATAAAAGTCAATATGTGCCTCCAACTAATATAGTAGTAGTAGAGTACTTGGGCACGTACTCCATAACATCACCGTGCATTGCACGTACAACATTTAGTGGTAGTACGTAGTAAGAGACAAATGCCGCCCAAGAGTTCCCTTCTCGACCTACTTTTGGGTGTTTGGTAGAGTGTATGGAGGGTGCATGAGTCCACACTAGTTTAGCACAAATACACTAGAAGCATGCATGAATAGAGCATGCATGAAGAGGGGTGTTGAGTTGAGCATGCATGAAGAGGGAACAACTATGCTGAGACGAGAACGCAACCTAACACACCCTGTATGCCACGCATGTTCATACCATTTGTGCCTTTCTACTTCACTTACCGCGCTACATTACTCAGGTTCGTACATCCACTCCTGGGTACATGTCCATCTCGTAGTTTCAGTGCCACGTGTTCTTCACATAGATGGAACGATCGTTGCATAACACGTGCGCCTTGATGCTAGATGTCTCGCGTGTTGGCAAAAGGATGAACAAAGCTCATGTAAAAAAATAGAGTGGAAGAACATAGATTCCGGACGACCGAGAAGGAGCAAGGAACCTCGTGGTGGAGCGTCTGCACTCATAATATTTAATATTATTCAGCGATATAAAATTAACCAATCATCTCCACAGTGGACTGGAAGAGTACGAAACACGTCAGCCCAGTGTCGTTACATCATACTAGTACATGGCTAACCCACGCTATCACCAAATTTCTTGTCTTCCGTGCAACACCTATCTCTAGTAATCCAGCAGCCTGCATCGCTTCTCCCTCCTCGTCTCTATCAAAGTGTGGCGGGCTGGCATTTCTGCCGTCTATTGAGGTCGGTTAACTATCACATGTTAGCGACATGCCAAGAGCATTCTAAAAAAATTCCATTCACGTTCCGTTTTCAAAAAGAAAAAAATCCTTTCACGTACGAATTTGCCTATATGCTTTGAGCAACTTGCATGTCCTATACTGCTCCTGTTTGATACTCTAACTTAGCTAGAGGTTAGACTAACTCATGACTAACCCTGAACTAACTATAGCCAAAGAGGTGTTTGGTGACAGGGTTAGATTGACAATAAATGCACTTCATGGAGAGAGAAAAGTGATTTTTCAGTGGTCCCAATGAGAACTATCTCCAGTTAGCACGTCTTGGGTGGGATAGTTTTTTTTGGTGGGTTCGGTGCAACTTGCTCCAATTTAAACCCTCATGCTTGGATACTTTAACGCTATTTGAGCCCCAACTAGCTCAAACTAACTCTAACCCATGGATCCAAACAGGGCCTATGGCCAGTCTCAACGCGGAGCAGTCGCGTGCACCGGGAAGCGGCGCTCTCTCGGCCGTTGATAACCCACAAGTATAGGGGATCGCAACAGTTTTTGAGGGTAGAGTATTCACCCCAAATTTGTTGATTCGACACAAGGGGAGCCAAAGAATATTCTCAAGTATTAGCAGCTGAGTTGTCAATTCAACCACACCTGGAAACTTAATATCTGCAGCAAAGTGTTTAGTAGCAAAGTAATATGATAGTGGTGGTAACGGTAACAAAGTAAAGACAACAAAAGTAATGTTTTTGGTATTTTTGTAGTGATTGTAACAGTAGCAACGGAAAAGTAAATAAGCGAGAACCAGTATATGGAAAACTCGTAGGCACCGGATTAGCGATGGATAATTATGCCGATGTGGTTCATCATGTAACACCATAACAAAGGGTGACATAGAACTAGCTCCAGTTCATCAATGTAATGTAGGCATGTATTCCATATATAGTCATACATGCTTATGGAAAAGAACTTGCATGACATCTTTTGTCCTACCCTCCCGTGGCAGCGGGGTCCTATTGGAAACTAAGGGATGTTAAGGCCTCCTTTTAATAGAGAACCAGAACAAAGCATTAGCACATAGTGAATACATGAACTCCTCAAACTACGGCCATCACCGGGAGTGGTCCCGATTATTGTCACTTCGGGGTTGCCGGATCGTAACACATAGTAGGTGATTATAGACTTGCAAGATAGGATCTAGAACACACATATATTCATGAAAACATAATAGGTTCAGATCTGAAATCATGGCACTCGGGCCCTAGTGACAAGCATTAAGCATAGGAAAGTCACAACAACATCAATCTCAGAACATAATGGATACTAGGGATCAAACCCTAACAAAACTAACTCGATTACATGATAAATCTCATCCAACCCATCACCGTTCAGCAAGCCTACGATGCAATTACTCACGCACGGCGGTGAGCATCATGAAATTGGTGATGCAGGATGGTTGATGATGACGACGGCGACGAATCCCCCTCTCCGGAGCCCCGAACGGACTCCAGATCAGCCCTCCCGAGAGAGATTAGGGCTTGGCGGCGCTCCTATCATAAAACCCGATGAAACTTTCTCTCTAATTTTTTCTCCCCAAAGCCAATATATGGAGTTGGAGTTGGCGTCGGAGGGCCACTGAGGGCCCACGAGGTGAGGGCGCACCTGTGGAGGCGCGCCCCACCTCGTGGACAGTGTGGGCCCCTGGTCTTCTTCTTTGGCGAGGATTTTATTATTATTTATTCTAAGATATTCCGTGGAGTTTCGGTCATTCCGAGAACTTTTGTTTTCTCGCACATAAAACAACACCATGGCAATTCTCACTTGAAAACAGCCAAATCCGGTTAGTTCCATTCAAATCATACAAGTTAGAGCCCAAAACAAGGGCAAAAGTGTTTGGAAAAGTAGATACGACGGAGACGTATCAACTCCACCAAGCTTAAACCCTTGCTTGTCCTCAAGCAATTCAGTTGACAAACCGAAGAGAAAATAAAAACTTTTACAAACTCGTTTGCTCTTGTTGTTGTAAACATGAAAAGCCAGCATTCAAGTTTCAGCAATTATTATGAACTAACCATACTCACAATAACACGTAGGTCTCACAATTACTCATATCAATAGCATAATCAGCTAGCGAGCCATAATAATAAAACTCGGATGACAACACTTTCTCAAAATAATCATAACATGATATAACAAAATGGTATCTCGCTAGCCCTTTCTGAGACTGCAAAACATAAATGCAGAGCACCTTTAAAGATCTAGGACTGACTAAACATTGTAATTCATGGTAAAAGAGATCCAGTCAAGTCATACCCAATATAAACCAATCATAATGGATGCAAACGACAGTGTGCTCTCCAACGGGTGCTTTTTAATAAGAAGGGTGATGATGTTGGGGAACGTAGTAATTTCAAAAATTTTCCTACGCACACGCAAGATCATGGTGATGTATAGCAACGAGAGGGGAGAGTGTTGTCTACATACCCTTGTAGACCCGAAGCGGAAGCGATCACAACGTAGAGGAAGTAGTCGTACGTTCTCCTCGCGATCCGACCGATCCGGCGCCGTTACTCCGGCGCCCCGAGTTCTTGACACACGTACAGCTCGATGGCGTCCCTCGTACTCGATCCAGCCGAGTGTCGAGGAGAGTTCCGAAGACGACGGCGTGGTGACGATCTTGATGTTTCACGGCGCAGGCTTCGCCTAAGCTTGCGACGGTATAACCGAGGTGGAATATGGTGGAGGGGGCACCGACACGGCTAAGCGATCTCACGATCAACTTGTGTGTTCAAAGGTGCCCCCTGCAGTATATAAAGGAGCAAGGGGGGGGCGGCCAGGCCAAGGGAGGCGCATACAGGGAGTCCTACTCCTCCGGGAGTAGGATTCCCCAATCCTAGTTGGACTAGGATTCCGGAGGGGAAAGAGAGAGAGGGGCCGCCCCTTCTCCTAGTCCTAGTAGGACTAGGGAAGGGGGAGGCGCGCCCCACCTAGGGCTGGCCCTTCTCCTTTCCACTAAGGCCCATCGAGGCCCATTTACCTCCGGGGTTCCGGTAACCTCCGGTACTCCCAGAAATTCCGTTTTACCGGAACCATTCGAACTCCAAACATAGGCTTCCAATATATCAATCTTTATGTCTCGACCATTCCGAGACTCCTCGTCATGTCCGTGATCACATCCGGACTCGAACTCCTTCGGTACATCAAAATACATAAACTCATAATAACATCGCCATCGAAACCTTAAGCGTGCACGGACCCTACGGTTCGAGAATAATGTAGACATGACCTAGAACTATTCACGGTCAATAACCAACAGCGGGACCTGGATGCCCATATTGGTTCCTACATATTCTACGAAGATCTTTATCGGTCGATCCGCATAACAACATCGTTGTTCCTTTGTCATCGGTATGTTACTTGCCCGAGATTCGATCGTCGGTATCCAATACCTAGTTCAATCTCGTTACCGCAAGTCTCTTTACTCGTTCCGTAATACATCATCTCACAACTAACTCATTAGTTGTAGTGCTTGCAAGGCTTAAGTGATGTGCATTACCGAGAGGGCCCAGAGATACCTCTCCAGGCAATCGGAGTGACAAAACCTAATCTCAAATCGCCAACCCAACATTTGCCTTTGGAGACACTGTAGTACTCCTTTATAATCACCCGATTCGTTGTGACGTTTGGTAGCACCAAAGTGTTCCTCCGTAAACAGGAGTTGCATAATCTCATAGTTACGAGAACATGTATATGTCATGGATAAAAGCAGAGCAACATACTAAACGATCGTGTGCTAAGCTAAGGGAATGGGTCATGTCAATCAGATCATTCTACTAATGATGTGACCTCATTAATCAAATAACAACTCCTTTGTTCATGGTTAGGAAACATAACCATCTTTGATTAACAAGCTAGTCTAGTAGAGGCATACTAGTGACATGTTGTTTTGTCTATGCATTCACACATGTATCATGTTTCCTTAATACAATTCTAGCATGAATGATAAACATTTATCATGAAATAAGGAAATAAATAATAACTTTATTATTGCCTCTAGGGCATATTTCCTTCAGCCTCCCACTTGCACTAGAGTCAATAATCTAGATTACATAGTAATGATTCTAACACCCATGGAGTCTTGGTGCTGATCATGTTTTGCTCGTGGAAGAGGCTTAGTCAACGGTCTGCAACATTCAGATCCGTATGTATCTTGCAAATCTCTATGTCTCCATCGGACTAAGTCCGGATGGAATTGAAGCGTCTCTTGATGTGCTTGGTCCTCTTGTGAAATCTGGATTCCTTTGCTAAGGCAATTGCTCGAAATTGTCACGAAGATTTTCATTGGACCCGATGCACTAGGTATGACACCTAGATCGGATATGAACTCCTTCATCCGACTCCTTCATTAGCTGCTTCGAAGCTGCTATGTATTCCGCTTCACATGTAGATCCCGCCACGACGCTTTGTTTAGAACTGCACCAACCGACAGCTCCTCCGTTTAGTGTAAATACGATCCGGTCTGCGATTTAGAATCGTCCGGATCGGTGTCAAAGCTTGCATCAACGTAACCGTTTACGATGAGCTCTTTGTCACCTCCATATCGAGAAACATATCCTTAGTCCTTTTCGTATTTCAGGATGTTCTTGACCGCTGTCCATGATCCACTCTGGATTACTTTGGTACCTCCTGCTAGGCTTATAGCAAGGCACACATCAGTCCGGTACACAGCATTGCATACATGATAGAGCCTATGGCTGAAGCATAGGGAACATCTTTCATTTTCTCTCTATCTTCTGCGGTGGTGGGCATTGAGTCCGACTCAACTTCACACCTTGTAACACGGCAAGAACCCTTTCTTTGCTTGATCCATTTTGAACTTCTTCAAAACTTTGTCAAGGTATGTGCTTTGTGAAAGTCAATTAAGCGTCTTGATCTATCTCTATAGATCTTGATGCCCAATATGTAAGCAGCTTCACCGAGGTCTTTCATTGAAAAACTCTTATTCAAGTATCCCTTTATGCTATCCAGAATTCTATATCATTTCCGATCAGCAATATGTCATCCACATATAAGATCGAAAATGCTCTGAGCTCCCACTCACTTTCTTGTAAATCTGAGGCTTCTCCAAAAGTCTCAGACAAACCCAAATGCTTTGATCACACTATCAAAACGTTTATTCCAACTCCGAGATGCTTGCACCAGTCCATATATGGATCGCTGGAGCTTGCACACTTTGTTAGCTCCTTTGGATCGATAAAACCTTCGGTTGCATCATATACAACTCTTCTTCCGTAAATCCATTCAGAATGCAGTCTTTACATCCATTTGCCAAATTTCATAATCATAAAATGCGGCAATTGCTAACATGATTCGGACGGACTTAAGCATCGCTACGGGTGAGAAGGTCTCATCATAGTCAATCCCTTGAACTTGTCGAAAACCTTTTGCGACAAGTCGAGCTTTATAGACAGTAACATTACCGTCAGCGTCAGTCTTCTTCTTGAAGATCCACTTGTTTTCTATTGCTTGCCTACCCTCGGGCAAGTCAACCAAAGTCCACACTTTGTTTTCATACATGGATCCCATCTCGATTTCATGGCCTCAAGCCATTTTGCGGAATCTGGGCTCACCATCGCTTCTTCATAGTTCGTGGGTTCATCATGATCTAGTAGCATGACTTCCGAACAGGATTACCGTACCACTCAGTGCGGATCTTACTCTGGTTGATCTACGAGGTTCTGCGGTAACTTGATCTGAAGTTTCATGATCAACATCATCAACTTCCTCACTACTTGGCGTAGGTGTCTCGTAAACTGGTTTCTGCGATTTAACTACTTTCAAGTAAGGGAGAAGGTACTATTACCTCATCAAGCTCCACTTTCCTCCCACTCACTTCTTTCGAGAGAAACTCCTTCTCTAGAAAGGATCCATTCTTAGCAACGAATGTCTTGCCTTCGGATCTGTGATAGAAGGTGTACCCAACTGTCTCCTTTGGGTATCCTATGAAGACACATTTCTCGATTTGGGTTCGAGCTTATCGGGTTGAAGCTTTTTCACATAAGCATCGCATCCCCAAACTTTAAGAAACGACAACTTTGGTTTCTTGCTAAACCACATTCATAAGGTGTCGTCTCAACGGATTTCGACGGTGTTCTATTCAAGGTGAATGCGGCCGTCTCTAGAGCATAACCCCAAAACGATAGCGGTAAATCAGTAAGAGACATCATAGATCGTACCATATCAAGTAAAGTACGATTCGACGTTCGGACACACCATTACGTTGTGGTGTTCGGGTGGCGTGAGTTGCGAAACTATTCCGCATTGTTTCAAATGTAGACCAAACTCGTAACTCAAATATTCACCTCCACGATCGGATCGTAGAAACTTAATTTTCTTGTTACGATGATTTTCAACTTCACTCTGAAATTCTTTGAACTTTTCAAATGTTTCAGACTTATGTTTCATTAAGTAGATATACCCATATCTGCTTAAGTCATCTGTGAAGGTGAGAAAATAACGATATCCGCCACGAGCCTCAATATTCATCGGACCACATACATCTCAGATGTATGATTTCCAACAAATCTGTTGCTCTCTCCATAGTACCGAGAACGGTGTTCTAGTCATCTTGCCCATGAGGCACGGTTCGCAAGTGCCAAGTGATTCATAATCAAGTGACTTCAAAAGTCCATCGAGATGGAGTTTCTTCATGCGCTTTACACCGATATGACCTAAACGGCAAGTACCACAAATAAGTTGCACTATCATTATCAACTCTGCATCTTTTGGTTTCAACATTATGAATATGTGTATCACTACTATCGAGATTCATAAGAAATAGACCACTCCTCAAGGGTGCATGACCATAAAAGATATTACTCATATAAATAGAACAACCATTATTCTCGATTTAAATGAATAACCGTCTCGCATCAAACAAGATCCAGATATAATGTTCATGCTCAACGCAGCACCAAATAACAATTATTTAGGTCTAAAACTAATCCGAAGGTAGATGTAGAGGTAGCGTGCCGATCGCGATCACATCGACTTTGGAACCATTTCCCACGCGATCGTCACCTCGTCCTTTGCCGAGTTAAGCAATCAGTAGTCCCTGCTTCGAGTTGCAAATATTAGCAATGTAACCAAGATCAAATACCAGTGCTACTACGAGCTCTAGTAAGGTACACATCAATAACATGTATATCACATATACCTTTGTTCACCTTGCCATCCTTCTTATCCGCCAAATACTTGGGGCAGTTCCGCTTCCAAAGGACCGATGCGCTTGCGGTAGAAACACTCGGTTTCAGGTTTAGGGCCAGACTTGGGTTTCTTCTCTGAGCAAAGAACTTGCTTGCTGTTCTTCTTGAATTCCCCTTCTTCTTCTCTTTGCCTTTCTTCTTGAAACTAGTGGTCTTATTGACCATCAACACTTGATGCTCCTTCTTGATTTCTACCTCCGCAGCCTTTAGCATTGCGAAGAGCTCGAGCATAGTCTTTACTAACCCTTGCATATTATAGTTCATCACGAAGCCTTTGTAGCTTGGTGGCGGTGATTGGAGAATTACATCAATGACACAATCATCCGGAAGATTAACTCCCAATTGTGTCAAGTGATTGTAGTACCCGACATTACGAGTATATGTTCACTAATGTAACTATTCTCCTCCATCTTGCAGCTATAGAACTTATTGGAGACTTCATATCTCTCAATCCGGGCATTACTTTGGAATATTAACTTCAACTCTGGAACATCTCATATGCTCCATGACGTTCAAAACGTCGTTGAAGTCCCGGTTCTAAGCCGTAAAGCATGGCACACTGAACTATAGAGTAGTCATCGCTTTGCTCGCCAGACGTTCATAACATCCGGTGTTGCTCCAAAGAAGAACTGTCACCTAGCGGTGCATCCAGACGTAGCTCTTACAGGCAGCAATGAGGATGATCCTCAAATTCGGACCCGATCCGTGTAATTGCTACCATCATCTTTCAACTTTGCTTTCTCAAGGAACGCATTAAAATTCAACGGAACAACAAAGACGAGCCATCTATCTACAATCAAACATAAACAAGCAAGATACTATCGGTACTAAGTTCATGATAAATTTAAGTTCAATTAATCATATTACTTAAGAACTCCCACTTAGAAAAACATCTCTCTAGTTATCTAAGTGATCACGTGATCCAAATCAACTAAACCATAACCGATCATCACGTGAAATGGAGTAGTTTTCAATGGTGAACATCTTATGTTGATCATATCTACTATATGATTCACGCCGACCTTTCGGTCTCCGTGTTCCGAGGCCATATCTGCATATGCTAGGCTCGTCAAGTATAACCCGAGTATTCTGCGTGTGCAAATCTGGCTTGCACCCGTTGTAGATGGACGTAGAGCTTATCACACCCGATCATCACGTGGTGTCCGGGCACGACGAACTTTGGCAACGGTGCATACCGGGAGAACACTTCTTGATAATTTTAGTGAGAGATCATCTTATAATGCTACCGTCAATCAAAGCAAGATAAGATGCATAAAAGGATAAACCTCACATGCAAATCAATATAAGTGATATGATATGGTCATCATCATCTTGTGCTTCACGATCTCCATCTTGCAAAGCACCACCATGATCACCATCGCCACCGGCGCGACACCTTGATCTCCATCGTAGCATCGTTGTCGTCTCGCCAAACTTATGCTTCTCGACTATCGCTACCGCTTAGTGATAAAGTAAAGCATTACAGAAGCGATTGCATTGCATACAATAAGCGACAACCATATGGCTCTGCCATTGCCGATAACCGGTTACAAAACATGATCATCTCATACAATAAAATATAGCATCACGTCTTGACCATATCACATCACAACATACCTGCAAAAACAAGTTAGGCGTCCTCTACTTTGTTGTTGCAAATTTTACGTGGCTGCTACGGGCTTAAGCAAGAACCAGTCTCACCTCGCATCAAAACCACAACGATACTTCGTCAAATAGACTCCGTTTAACCTTCTCAAGGACCGGGCGTAGCCACACTCAGTTCAACTAAAGTGAGAGAGAGGCACCCACCACCACCTTTAAGCAACGAGTGCTCGTGGCGGTGAAACCAGTCTCACGTAAGCGTCACGCGTAATGTCGGTCTGGGCGCTTCATCTCACAATACCGCTGAACCAAAGTATGACATGCTGGTAGGTAGTATGACTTGTATCGCCCACAACTCACTTGTGTTCTACTCGTGCAAAACATCAAACCATAGAAAAACCTAGGCTCGGATGCCATTGTTGGGGAACGTAGTAATTTCAAAAATTTCCTACGCACACGCAAGATCATGGTGATGTATAGTAACGAGAGGGGAGAGTGTTGTCTACATACCCTTGTAGACCCGGCGGAAGCGATCACAACGTAGAGGAAGTAGTCGACGTTCTCCTCGCGATCCGACCGATCCGGCGCCGTTACTCCGACGCCCCAAGTTCTTGACACACGTACAGCTCGATGGCGTCCCTCGTACTCGATCCAGCCGAGTGTCGAGGAGAGTTCCGACAAGACGACGGCGTGGTGACGATCTTGATGTTTCACGGCGCAGGGCTTCGCTAAGCTTGCGACAGGTATAACCGAGGTGGAATATGGTGGAGGGGGCACCGCACACAGCTAAGGAACGATCTCACGATCAACTTGTGTGTTCCAAGGTGCCCCCCGCCCAGTATATAAAGGAGCAGGGGGGGGGGGGGCGGCCAAGGGAGGCGCTACAGGAGTCCTACTCCTCAGGGAGTAGGATTCCCCAATCCTAGTTGGACTAGGATTCCTGAGGGGAAAGAGAGAGAGGGGGCGGCCCTTCTCCTAGTCCTAGTAGGACTAGGGAAGGGGAGGCGCGCCCCACCTAGGGCTGGCCCTTCTCCTTTCCACTAAGGCCCATCGAGGCCCATTTACCTCCGGGGTTCCGTAACCTCCGGTACTCCGATAAATTCCGTTTTAGCGGAACCATTCGAACTCCAAACATAGGCTTCCAATATATCAATCTTTATGTCTCGACCATTCCGAGACTCCTCGTCATGTCCGTGATCACATCCGGACTCGAACTCCTTCGTACATCAAAATACATAAACTCATAATAACATCCATCGAAACCTTAAGCGTGCGGACCCTACGGTTCGAGAATAATGTAGACATGACCTAGAACTATTCACGGTCAATAACCAACAGCGGGACCTGGATGCCCATATTGGTTCCTACATATTCTACGAAGATCTTTATCGGTCGATCGCATAACAACATCGTTGTTCCCTTTGTCATCGGTATGTTACTTGCCCGAGATTCGATCGTCGGTATCCAATACCTAGTTCAATCTCGTTACGCAAGTCTCTTTACTCGTTCCGTAATACATCATCTCACAACTAACTCATTAGTTGTAGTGCTTGCAAGGCTTAAGTGATGTGCATTACCGAGAGGGCCCAGAGATACCTCTCCGACAATCGGAGTGACAAAACCTAATCTCAAATCGCCAACCCAACATTTGCCTTTGGAGACACCTGTAGTACTCCTTTATAATCACCCGATTCGTTGTGACGTTTGGTAGCACCAAAGTGTTCCTCCGTAAACGGAGTTGCATAATCTCATAGTTACAGGAACATGTATATGTCATGGATAAAAGCAGAGCAACATACTAAACGATCGTGTGCTAAGCTAAGGAATGGGTCATGTCAATCAGATCATTCTACTAATGATGTGACCTCATTAATCAAATAACAACTCCTTTGTTCATGGTTAGGAAACATAACCATCTTTGATTAACAAGCTAGTCTAGTAGAGGCATACTAGTGACATGTTGTTTTGTCTATGCATTCACACATGTATCATGTTTCCGGTTAATACAATTCTAGCATGAATGATAAACATTTATCATGAAATAAGGAAATAAATAATAACTTTATTATTGCCTCTAGGGCATATTTCCTTCAGATGACTCAACATAAAAGTAAATAGATAGGCCCTTCGCAGAGGGAAGCAGGGATTTGTAGAGGTGCCAGAGCTCGATTTTGAAATAGAGATAAATTATATTTTGAGCGGCATACTTTCATTGTCAACATAACAACTAAAAGACGACGATATCTTCCATGCTAAACAGATTATAGGCGGTTCCCAAACAGAATGATAAAGTTCATACTCCCCTTCCTCCACAAGCATCAACCCATGGCTTGCTCGAAACAACGAGTGCCTCCAACATACAACAGCCCTGGGGGAGTTTTGTTTAATTATTTTGATTTGTTTTGATCTTTTTGGATCATGGGACTGGGCATCCCGGTTACCGGTCCTTTCTCGTGAATGAGGAGCGGAGTCCACTCCTCTTGAGAATAACCCACCAAGCATGGAAGATATAGGCAGCCCTAGTTGAAACATGAGCTGCTCGAGCATACAAAATAGAATTTCATTTGAAGGTTTGGAGTTAAGCACATACAAATTTACTTGGAACGGCAGGTAAATACTGCATATAGGTAGGTATAGTGGACTCATATGGAACAACTTTGGGGTTTAACGAGTTTGGATGCACAAGCAGTATTCCCTCTTAGTACAGGTGAATGCTAGCAAAAGACTAGGAAGCGACCAACTGGGAGAGCGACAACAGTCGTAAACATGCATTAAAATTAATTCACATCAAGTACAAGCATGAGTAGGATATAATCTACCATGAAAATAAATATCATGAAGGCCATGTTGATTTGATTCAACTACATGCGTGAACATGTGCCAAGTCGAGTCACTTAATACATTCAACAGAGGATACCATCCCATCATACCACATAATAATCATTCTAATAGCATGTTGGCACGCAAGGTAAACCATTATAACTCATAGCCAATCAAGCATGGCACAAGCAACTATAATCTCTAAATGTCATTGCCAATATGTTTACTTCATAATAGCTGACTCAGGAATGATGAACTCATCATATTTACAAAAACAAGAGAGGTCGAGTTCATACCAGCTTTTCCCATCTCAGTCAGTCCATCATATATCATCATAATTGCCTTTCACTTGCACGATCGAACAATGTGAATAATAATAAGGGTGCACATGCATTGGACTTTGCTGGAATCTGCGAGCATTCAATAAACAGGAGAAGACAAGGCAATATGGGCTCTTGGTTAAATCAACAATGATGCATATAAGAGCCACTTCAACAATTTAATCATAGTCTTCTCCTATTGACCCCCAAAGAAAAGAAAAGAAATAAAAACTATTTACACGGGAAAGCTCCCAACAAGCAAAAGAAGAACGGGAAATATTTTTGGGTTTTCTTTTTAATTACTACAGCAAAGAAATAAACTACTGCTAACAATTTTTTGGTTTTTTTCTTAAGGTTTATTAAACACACAAGAAGAAAGCAGGAAAAAGAAAATAAACTAGCATGGATATTACAGTGAAAGAGTATGAGCACCGACATCTAGCAATGAGTGTGTGTGAACATGAATGTAATGTTGGTGGGAAATACGTACTCCCCCAAGCTTAGGCTTTTGGCCTAAGTTGGTCTATTGCCAGGGATAGCCTGGCGGATACCCGTAGGTGAAGCTGGGGTCATACTGCGATGAAGAAGACTCTGACTGCCACTGGCTGGCAACCACCTCTGGATCCCAAGAATAAACAGACTGTCGTGGAGGCTCATCTTGTGGCTCCGGTTCCGGGGCTGGTGTAGGATTCCGATAGGCTTGAACAGCCCACCCGCGAACGATGTGAGGACTTGCGACAAGTTAAACAAAGAGGGAGCATGCAAAGTAATAGTCTCAGGGTGATGTTTATCAAAGTATAATTTATATTTGAGCTCCCCTTCACGACTCTTAACAAGAAAGTCATGCGCTAGCATAGTCTTATAATCTAAATAAGCACGGGGCAACGATGTTTCTTCTTTCTCCTCATGCCTAATAGGTATTTCAAAATATTCATCTAGGCGCGAAGCATAAATGCCTCCAAAGATATGGCCCTTAGTACGGTTCAGACTTAACCGTCTAGCAACAATTCCACCCATACTAAAATAGTTATTGCGGTATAGACCATGGAACAAAATAATAATATCAGGAACACTAAAGTTTCCACAGTTCCCGCTTCCAGTCAAGCAACGACTAGCAAATAAGGCAAAGTAGCGTAAAACAGGAAAATGTATGCTAGTAATTCTTGCATCAGAAAACTTCCTGGTTTCTCCCACAGTGATAGTGTTAATAAAAGCTTCTACTTCGTTACGGTGTGGTTCATCCAAGGTTCCCTCAAAGGGTATTTTGCAAACCTCGCAAAATTCAGCTAATGGCATCTCCTTAACAACGTCATATAAATGAAACTCTACTGATGGACGTGATTTCTTAGGGAAAAAGTAGAAGTTTTGCACAAAAGTATTTGTGAGTAAGAGATACTGATGACGTTGGTCGCGGAGGAAGTCGGTGAGGCCAGCATTCTCAATCAATAAATAGAAATTCTCATAAATCCCGGCTCTCCTCAAGAAGTCATCGAAGGCCATTCACACGGCCAGACCTCCGCGATGCGAGGCAAATTAAATTTGGGCTTCTGCTCTTCTTCCTTTTTTTCCTTCGAGCTTCGGCTCGACGAGCCCCTCAAAAGTCTCTCCATTATTTTCTGAAATAATCCAAAATTTTTAGTAACTTCAAATAAAAGTGAACCAACTTCAATAAAATTGATAGCAACAACTCCCACAAGTGCCTAGAGCCTATATCAAGCATTAGAACTACTTGGAACCATATAAATTTGACATGCAAGCTCAAGAACATGGTCACCTATGCAGCATAAATTTGCAATGAATAAAGCACTAGAACAAAAACTAATTGGACCAATGGAGGAGTCACATACCAAGGAACAATCTTCCCAAGCAGTTTTGCGAAAGGTGCTTTGAGCAAGGAGATCGAAAATCACAGCAACAGGGGCTGGAACTCGTGTTTGAGTTGGTTTTTCGTGTTTGTGTGAGGCAGAGGAAGAAGATGGGTGCAGGTTTAAGTGGAGGAGGGCCACCATGGGTCCACGAGGTAGGGGGTGCGCCCAGGGGGGTAGGGCGCGCCCTCCACCCTCGTGGCCAGGTGGCAGCTCCCCCCGCGGTAATTTTTGCACAGTAAATCCTCAAATATTCCCAAAAAAATCATATTAAATTGGCATGGCATTCTGAGGACTTTTATTTTCGGGATATTTTTATATTGCACGGATAAGTCAGGAAACAACCAGAAAAAAAATACTATTTTACTTTATTTCTACTAAATAACAAAAAATATAAAGAGGGTATAGAAGGTTGTGCTTCTAGTTTCGTCCATCTCATGCTCATCAAGAAGATATCTTCCATGCTAAACAGATTATAGGCGGTTCTCAAACAGAATGATAAAGTTTATACTCCCCTTCCTCCACAAGCATCAACCCATGGCTTGCTCGAAACAACGAGTGCCTCCAACATTCAACGCGTCCCAAGGGGAGTTTTGTTTGCAGTTATTTTGATTTAGTTTGCACGAAGCATGGGACTGGGCATCCCGGTTACCGACCCTTTCTCGTGAATGAGGAGCGGAGTCCACTCCTCTTGAGAATAACCCACCTAGCATGGAAGATATAGGCAGCCCTAGTTGAAACATGAGTTGCTCGAGCATACAAAACAGAATTTCATTTGAAGGTTTGGAGTTTGGCATATACAAATTTACTTGGAACGGCAGGTAAATACCGCATATAGGTAGGTATAGTGGACTCATATGGAACAACTTTGGGGTTTAAGGAGTTTGGATGCACAAGTAGTATTCCCTCTTAGTACAGGTGAAGGCTAGCAAAAGACTAGGAAGCGACCAACTGAGAGAGCGACAACAGTCGTAAACATGCATTAAAATTAATTCACATCAAGTACAAGCATGAGTAGGATATAATCTACCATGAACATAAATATCATGAAGCAATGTTGATTTGATTCAACTACGTGCGTGAACATGTGCCAAGTCGAGTCACTTAATACATTCAACAGAGGATACCATCCCATCATACCACATAATAATCATTCTAATAGCATGTTGGCACGCAAGGTAAACCATTATAACTCATAGCTACTCAAGCATGGCACAAGCAACTATAATCTCTAAATGTCATTGCAAATATGTTTACTTCATAATAGCTGAATCAGGAACGATGAATCATCATATTTACAAAAACAAAAGAGGTCGAGTTCATACCAGCTTTTCTCTTCCCAATAAGTCCATCATATATCATCATTATTGCCTTTCACTTGCGCGACCGAACGGTGTGTATAATAATAAGAGTGCACGTGCATTGGACTAAGCTAGAATATGCAAGCATTCAACTCAAGAGAGAACACAAGTAATATGGGCTCTAGGTATAAATAATCAATCATGCATATAAGATCCACTAAGCATTTTCAATATAGTCTTCTCGATCCCTAAAGAAAGAAAAAGAAATAAAAACTATTTACATGGGAAAGCTCCCAACAAGTAAAAGAAGAACGGGAAATATTTTTGGGTTTTCTTTTTAATTCTACTACAAGCACGAAAAGTAAACTAACTATTTTTTTGGTTTTTCTTAAGGTTCATCAAACACACAAGAAGAAAGCAGGAAAAAGAAGATAAACTAGCATGGATATTACAGTGAAAAAGTATGAGCACCGACATCTAGCAATGAGTGTGTGTGAACATGAATGTAATGTCGGTGGGAAATACATACTCCCCCAAGCTTAGGCTTTTGGCCTAAGTTGGTCTATTGCCAGGGATGGCCTGGTGGATATCCGTAGGTGAAGCTGGGGTCGTACTGCGACGCATAATAGTTGGGATCATAATGTGATGAAGAGGACTCTGATTGCCACTGACTGGCAACCGCCTCAGGATCCCAAGAATAAACAGACATCCGGGGAGGCTCATCTGTGGCTCCGGTTCCGGGGCTGGTGCAGGATTCCGATAGGTTTGAACAGCCACCCACGGAACAATGTAAGGCCCTGTAGACAAGTTAAACGAGCAGGCAAAGTAATAGTCTCAGGGTGATGTTTATCAAAGTACAATTTATATTTAAGCTCCCCTTCGCGACTCTTAACAAGAAAATCATGTGCTAGCATACTCTTATAATCTAAATAAGCATGGGGCAAAGCTATTTCTTCTTTCTCCTCATGCCTAATAGGTATTTCAAAATATTCAGCTAGACGGGAAGCATAGATGCCTCCAAAGACGGGGCCCTTAGTACGGTTCAGACTTAACCGTCTAGAAACAATTCCACCCATACTAACAGAGTTATTGTGGTATAAACCATGGAACAAAATGATAATATCAGGAATACTAAGGTTCCCATAGTTCCCGCGACCAATCAAGCAATGACTAGCAAATAAGGCAAAGTAGCGTAAAACAGGAAAATGTATGCTAGTAATTCTTGCATCAGAAAACTTCCTGGTTTCTCCCACAGTGATAGTGTTAATAAAAGCTTCCACTTCATTACGGTGTGGTTCATCTAAAGAACCCTCGAAAGGTATTTTACAAACCTCGCAAAATGCAGCTAATGTCATCTCCTTAACAACATCATATAAATGGAACTCTACTGTTGGAGGTGATTTCTTAGGGAAAAAGTAGAAGTTCTGCACAAAAGTATTTGTGAGTAAGAGATACTGATGACGTTGGTCACGGAGGAAGTTGGTGAGGCCGGCGTTCTCAATTAATAGATAGAAATCCTGATAAATCCCGGCACTCCTCAAGAAGTCATCGGAAGGCCATTCACACGGCCGGACCTCCGCAGTGCGAGGCAAATTAAATTTGGGCTTTTGCTCTTCTTCCTTTTGTTTTTCCTTAGAGCTTCGGCTGGACGAGCCCCTCAAAAGTCTCTTCATTATTTCTAAAACAATCTGAAATTTTTAGTAACTTCAAATAAAAGTGAACCAACTTCAATAAAGTTTATAGCAACAACTCCCACAAGTGCCTAGGGCCTATATCAAGCATTGGAACTACTTGGAACCATATAAATTTGACATGCAAGCTCAAGAACATGGTCACCTATGCAGCACAAATTTGCAATGAATAAAGCACTTGAACAAAAACTAATTGGACCAATGGAGGAGTCACATACCAAGGAACAATCTCCCCAAGCAGTTTTGCGAGAGGTGCTTTGAGCAAGGAGATCAAAAATCACAAAGAACGGGGCCGAACTCGTGCTTGAGTTGGTTTTTCGTGTTTGTGTGAGGCAGAGGAAGAAGATGGGTGCAGGAATAAGTGGAGGAGGGCCACCGTGGGCCCACGAGGCAGGGGGGCGCGCCCAGGGGGGTAGGGCGCACCCTCCACCCTCGTGGCCTGGTGGCAGCTCCCCCCACATTAATTATTGCACAGTAAATCCTCAAATATTCCCGAAAAAATCATATTAAATTGGCATGGCATTCTTAGGACTTTTATTTTCGGGATATTTTTATATTGCACGGATAAGTCAGGAGACAGACAGAAAAATATTATTTTACTTTATTTCTACTAAATAACAGAAAATATAAAGAGGGTACAGAAGGTTGTTCTTCTAGTTTCATCCATCTCGTGATCATCAAAATGAACCCACTAACAAGGTTGATCAAGTCTTGTTAACAAACTCATTCCAAATAATCACGGAACCGGAGAAATTTCGAATGACACTAAGTTACCTCAACGGGGATATGAAAATCCCCAACAATAAGAATATCATACATTTTCTTGACAGCAGGGAGAGGAAATTCAAAACCTCCAAATATAATCGATGGAATTTTTCCAATAGAGTTGATACTATAAACTTGAGGTTGTTTCTTCGGAAAGTGTACCATGTGCTCATTGCCATTAACATGAAAAGTGACATTGCCTTTGGTGCAATCAATAACAGCCCCTGCAGTATTAAGGAAAGGTCTTCCAAGAGTAATAGACATACTATCATCCTCGGGAATATCAAGAATAACAAAGTCCATTAAAATAGTAACGTTTGCAACCCCAACAGGCACATCCTCACAAATACCGACAGGTATAGCAGTTGATTTATCAGCCATTTGCAAAGATATTTTAGTAGGTGTCAACTTATTCAAGTCAAGTCTAGGATATAAAGAGAGAGGCATAACACTAACACCGGCTCCAAGATCACATAAAGCAGTTTTAACATAACTTCTTTTAATGGAGCATGGTATAGTAGGCACTTCGGGATCTCCAAGTTTCTTTGGTATTCCAACCTTAAAAGTGTAATTAGCAAGCATGGTGGAAATTTCATCTTCAGGTATCTTTCTTTTATTAGTAATAATATCCTTCACATACTTAGCATAAGGATTTGTTTTGAGCACATCAGTTAATCGCATACGCAAAAAGATGGGTCTAATCATTTCAGCAAAGCGCTCAAAATCCTCATCATCCTTTTTCTTGGATGGTTTCGGAGGAAAAGGCATGGGTTTCTAAACCCATGGCTCCCTTTCTTTACCATGTTTCCTAGCAACAAAATCTCTTTTATCATAACGTTGACTCCTTGATTGTGGGTTATCAAGATCAACAGCAGGTTCAACTTCTACATCATTATCATTACTAGGTTGAGCATCAACATGAACATTATCATTAACATTATCACTAGGTTCATTTTCATCACCTGATTGTGTTTCAAAGATCGTAAATGAGAGATATCATTTGGATTATCGTGGTTCAGCAATAGGTTCACTAGAAGTTTGCAAAGTCCTATCATTTTTCTTTTTCTTCCTCTTAAAAGAACTAGGCATATCAATATTATTTCTCCGAGAATCTTGCTCGATTCTCTTAGGGTGGCCTTCAGGATACAAAGGTTCCAGAGTCATTCTACCAGTTCTAGTAGCCACTCTAACAAAGATAATCATTTTTCTTACTATTCATTTCATCAAGCACTTCTTTCTGAGCTTTAAGTACTTGTTCTACTTGAGTGGTAACCATAGAAGCATGTTTGCTAACAAGTTTAAGTTCACCTCTAATATCAGCCATATAATCACTCAAGCGTTTAATCATAAAGGTATTCTGTTTTAATTGTCTACCAAAATAAGCATTAAAGTCATCTTGCTTAAACATAAAGTCATCAAACTCATCCAAGCACTGACTAGCAATTTTAGTAGGAGGGACTTCAGCTTTATCATATCTATAGAGAGAATTTACCTTTACTACCTCTGTCGGGATATCGGGAGGTTCTTCAGTAAATAAGTAATTGAGATCATATACTTCTTTAATAGGCGGTAAATTAAGACCATGTATTTCTTCAATAGGAGGTAAATTCTACCTTTTTCTTTCATAGATTTCTTTGCTTCTTGCATATCTTCAGGACTGAGAAATAGAACACCTCTCTTCTTCGGAGTTGGTTTAGGAATAGGCTCAGTAATTGGCTCAGGAGCTGGCTCAGGAGTTGGCTCAGGAGGTGCCCAATTATTTTCATTTGCCAACATATTATTCAATAGAATTTCAGCGTCATCCGGTGTTCTTTCCCTGAAAAGAGAACCAGCACAACTATCCAGGTAATCTCTGGAAGCATCGGTTAGTCCATTATAAAAGATATCAAGTATTTCCGGTTTATTAATAGGATGATCAGGCAAAGCATTGAGTAACTTTAGAAGCCTCCCCAAGCTTGTGGAAGACTTTCTTCTTCAATTTGCACAAAATTATATATATCCATCAAAGCAGCTTGTTTCTTATGAGCAGGGAAATATTTAGCAGAGAAGTAATAAATAATATCCTAGGGGCTTTGCACACAACCAAGATCAAGAGAATTAAACCATTTCTTAGCATCACCCTTTAATGAGAACGGAAATATTTTGAGTAAATAAAGGTAGCGCGATGTCTCATTATTAGTAAACAGGGCAGCTATATCGTCTAACTTATGAAGATGTGCCACAACAGTTTCAGATTCATTGCCATAAAAAGAATCAGATTCAACCAAAGTAATTATATCTGGATCAACAGAAAAATCATAATAATCCTAATCAGGAACACATATAGGTGAAGTAGCAAAAGCAGGGTCGGGTCTCATCCTATCTCTAAAAGATTCTTTACTCCACTTAACTAGTAACCTCTTACGTTCAAGACTATCCTGGCAAGCAAGAACAGCTTCAATAGATTCATTATTAAAAAGATAACCCTCAGGAATAGAAGGCATAGGTTCATCATCACTAACATCATCGTGTTCAGGTTCAATAATTTCTCTTTCTCTAGACCTAGCAATTTGCTCATCAAGATATTCACCAAGTGGCATAGTAGTATCAAGCCTAGAAGTAGTTTCATCATAAGTATCATGCATAGCGTATGGCATCATCAATAACATGCGCATATCGTAATCAATAGCAGTAGTAGGTTTAGGTGTCGCAAACTTACTCATAACAGAAGGAGAATCTAGTGCAAGGCTAGATGGCAATCCCTTACCTCCCGTCGTAGTTGAGGGCAGAATAGTAGTTCGATCATCTTTCAAGTTCTTCATAGTGTCCAGCAGATATAAATCCCAAGTGACTCAAAGCATAGAGCTATGCTCCCCAGCAACGGCGCCATAAAAAGGTCTTGATAACCCACAAGTATAGGGGATCACAACAGTTTTCGAGGGTAGAGTATTCAACCCAAATTTGTTGATTTGACACAAGGGGAGCCAAAGAATATTCTCAAGTATTAGCAGCTGAGTTGTCAATTCAACCACACCTGGAAACTTAATATCTGCAGAAAAGTGTTTAGTAGCAAAGTAATATGATAGTGGTGGTAACGGTAACAAAGTAAAGACAACAAAAGTAATGTTTTTGGTATTTTTGTAGTGATTGTAACAGTAGCAACGGAAAAGTAAATAAGCGAGAACCAGTATATGGAAAACTCGTAGGCACCGGATTAGCGATGGATAATTATGCCAGATGTGCTTCATCATGTAGCAGTCGTAACATAGGGTGACACAGAACTAGCTCCAGTTCATCAATGTAATGTAGGCATGTATTCCGTATATAGTCATAAGTGCTTATGGAAAAGAACTTGCATGACATCTTTTGTCCTACCCTCCCGTGGCAGCGGGGTCCTATTGGAACTAAGGGATATTAAGGCCTCCTTTTAATAGAGAACCGGAACAAAGCATTAGCACATAGTGAATACATGAACTCCTCAATACGGTCATCACTGGGAGTGGTCCCGATTATTGTCACTTCGGGGTTGCCGGATCATAACAGATAGTAGGTGACTATAGACTTGCAAGATAGGATCTAGAACACACATATATTCATGAAAACATAATAGGTTTAGATCTGAAATCATGGCACTCGGGCCCTAGTGACAAGCATTAAGCATAGCAAAGTCATAGCAACATCAATCTCAGAACATAATGGATACTAGGGATCAATCCCTAACAAAACTAACTCGATTACATGATAAATATCATCCAACCTATCACCGTCCAGCAAGCCTACGATGCAATTACTCACGCACGGCGGTGAGCATCATGAAATTGGTGATGGAGGATGGTTGATGATGACGACGGCGACGAATCCCTTCTTCTTCCTCTAGTGACAGGTAGGCCCGCATAGATAGATAGATAAAGAATAGGAGATGATGAGGCGCATGTGGACTATTTGACTGGTCAACCAGACAAATACGGAGCTAGACGCTAAGCTAGTGACCGTATAATCACCATATCTCATATACAATGATCAAAGTGAGCTATCAAGACAAGTTCGATGACCGCCAATGCATTTTACTCGGTGATAAATGACCATGATTGAAGGGGAATCCAAATTTCCTTCGTCTTCTGTCCTTGAGCTCTTGATAAACCAATGCACTATATGGTTGTCCGGCCACTCCACCCCAGAGCTCTCTCCAAGCGTCGTTCATGCCACCACGCCGCACACTAACCGGTAAGGAAGCGATAGCATCCCGCCGTGCCGAGTTCCTCGCCTCCCACAACCGCACACAAAATGGTAGGGAAGCGATGGCATCTCGCCGTGCCGAGTTCATCGCCACTCGCGACCTCACACCTACGTGGGTGGAATTTGAAGTTGCCAAGGCCGAATGGGCGGTAGAGCAAGAGGCGCCAAAGCCGCACAGAGGGAGCGTAAAAGTCAAAAAGCACTCAAGAAAAGAGAGGCCCGCCGCCGCAAGGAAGAAGAGGACGCAAGCGCTGCTGCGGAGAGGTCGGCGGAGATCCAAGCACGGTGGGGTGTCGCCGACAAGGCCGGGAAGGAGAACGACGGCGTCTGGCCAACATGTGAGAAGTAGTAGTACTAGTAGTTAGTGTGTGTGTGTTTGTGTCTGAGTACGAGCATGTACCAGTACTACTAGTTACTACTGTAGTTTCTACAGCAAATTACCAGTACATTAGCCTAGATTCAATGGAAAAATTCCTATCATGTGCATCAAATGGCATCTCTTTCTCTATAGGAATTGAGATGCATGTCATCTCACTTCCTATGATTTTCATATTCCTATAAAATTCCTATCCTATGAACGAAAGGAGGCCTCTGCTGGAGTAACTACTGTAGCTAGCAGTACTGCTGGTATAGTAGTTTTATTTAAGAAGCGGAATTCAATGAAGTCATGATGGTTCCTTCGCCCGAGCAACTTCAAAGTGGGAAAGGTTGGGCCTGTGATTTGATGGCTCATTAGTCATTATTATTGCGGTGCGACGACCGGGGTGACTCTCCCTTGGAGTTCTGCGTGCATGGCAAGTGGACCAGGATGGTTGACGTCCCACATGTTGGCGAATGGAAGTATTCTTTCTAATATCGATAAGTAAGGAAACCGCGTGGTATAGTATCACTGCTGATTTATATTTATTTTTTTATTTCTAATGAATGCTAGTGTTTCAACTCTTATGATGAAGGAGGGCGAAACACGGCACGTGTTGGATGTCCCACACGTCAGCGAAAGGAGTGGGACATGAACAACGTGGTAGAGCGTCTCCACTTCTTCCACTTCTGGATCGGAGACCACACGTAGTAGTACTAGTGGTATGAACGATACAAAGTGCGACCCGGAGAGAAAGACACGTCTATTTGGAACGTCTCGGGGCATACACATAAACAAATATAAAACCTAATATGTGCCTCCAATTAATATAGTAGTAGTAGAGTACTTAGGCACGTACTCCATAACATCACCGTGCATTGCACGTACAAAATTTAGGGGTACGTAGTAAGAGACAAATGCCTATATGCCACGCATGTTCATACTATTTGTGCCTTTCTACTTCACTTACTACACTACATTACTCGGGTTCGTACGTCCACTCCTGGGTACATGTCCGTCTCGTTGTTCCTGTCCCACGTGTTCTTCATAGATGGAACAATCCATATCATCGCAATTAGTGTGGCTCCCCATGATGGAGACTCATCCAAACTATGGCCAGCCTCTACACAGAGTATCCGCGTGCACCGGGAAGCGGCGCTCTCTCGGCCGTCGCGCTGCTTCAAAGCCGGCGCCAGTGAGAGGTCGCCTCCGCTCTGGCCGGGCATTAATGTGGCACTAACGCTCCACGACGACGCTGACCGTTTCACGTGGGAAGCGCGCACTGGCTAGGGAGTATTGGTTTTGAACCGTTTCAGGTGTAGTACTAGTAGTTTGCAAAACTACTCAATTATTGCACTCAGTTTCCTAAGAAATTGTGGTAAAAAGCGTTACTCCACAGCCCGCTTCCCTTCTTCTTCCTCTTCCACCGCCCGCGCACGTCCACGGGAAGCGACCGGTCAACCCTTATATAGGAGTGCTAGCACAAAAAGATGCATGCATGACCACTAAAATTTCCAGATTAAAGCATCGCTCCGGCGGGAGTATGGCTTATGTAGTTACCTTTGGCGGGCCATGGCTACCGGGCGACGGCGACCAGAGAAGAGGCGGCGGGAGGGGAATGAATGCAGCTAATTTTTGGGTTCGTCGTCCGGCTTAAATAAATGCGCACCATCACGTGTACCCGCGGGTGCACAAATAGTAACATACGTGTCTGCTTAAGTGGGCATCATGTAAGTGTGTGTGTGATTCTGAGAGATAGAGTGCGTGTGTGCGACTCTACTCTTCGGATATGTACTCAACCTTTTGCATTGGGATATAAGTATAATGGTATTACACTTTAGCTAGTGATTTACGTGGCCATGTTAACGTGGTTGTGTAAAAAAATGTCACTTCCTACTCGTGATTTGCGTTATATAATTACAAGCAAGATGCTCGTGCATTGCACGGAACATCAATATGCATTTTTTTTACAAAACACCTGTTGTGATTGACCCATGCAGGAGTAATCCCATGTGTAAAAACTAATGATATCTCGAGAATTTTATCGGAAAACTGGTATCTCGAGAATGTCATCGAAAAAATGAAAGATGAGAGATAAGGCGAGGAGGAGTGGAGCGTGGTGGTGACTGGTGGTCGGAATGGGCGGAGGCATGGGGATGGACGGCGCTGGCAAGCGGCAGCGACCAACATGCATGCTAGATTGTTCCAGAGACTTATTCCTTTTTTAATTGCTGAGCAATGAGGTTGCGGGAGATAATGATGTGGAGAGAGGTGTGGGTATATTTTGTAAAATTATCATAGTTTGCTTCCTATCTGTGAGATATAGATCATACGGTCTGTATTACAAGATGGCAGGCACACCATCATCGCCAACTCTTTTTTCTGTAAGGGTATATACAGATGATAAGTTTGCTGACTACTAAAGTAAAGTGGAATCTGTCCATGCTATGCAAGTAAACAAAGGTGATTGTTTATCATACAGGTAAGGTTGGATGAAGGGTGGTAGGAACAAATGCTCCGCCTAGGGCATGTGTGTGTGAGATGGAGTCTTAGTGTGTGTGTGTGGTGTGTGTGTGTGTGTGTGAGAGAGAGAGAGAGATAGATAGAGAGAGAGAGAGAGAGAGATGGAGTCTTAGTTTGTGTGTGTGTGTGAGAGAGAGATGGAGTCTAAGTGTGTGTGTGTGGGGGGGATGCGTGCGTGTGTGTGTGTGTTTGTGTGTGTGTGTGTGAGAGAGAGAGATGGAGTCTTAGTGTGTGTGTGTGGGGGGGTGCGTGCGTGCATGTGTGTGTGTGTGTGTGTGTCGTGGGGTCCTTTGTGGCGGATGTAATTTAAGTGTGCATGGCTTCATCATAGAGAGGTGATGTGTATGGCAGAGGCCACCAATGATGGGGTGCGAGAGAAAATGCCCGTGGGAGGGAAGAGAAGGTGCGTCTTGGCGTGAGAGGAGTCGACATCGAGAGAACGTGTTTGTTCGAGAGACACCACGAAAGACTACTATATATCGATGGTGCATGTAGGCGGGAATTAAACAAAGGGATGGTCTTATTGGTTTAGGGGATATAGGGGAAGAGTGAGAGGCGTCTTGGGGGGGGTAGCTAGAAGGAGATTGTTAAGTGTGAGTGTGTGTTTTGCCCATCCAGGCGGAAGTTATGTGCATAAAAGAGGAGAACGATTCGATGTGGCGTTAGGATTGAGGGTAATTAACTACGTATGGATACATAGAGACCTTGAACGTACATGTGTGAGAGGTATACATGTATACGTGGGATGTGTGTGTGTGTGCGCGCGCGCATGATCGAGATAAAAGAAAGAAGACATAAGTCCTAAGATCAACGACATGGGAGAGACGGATCGGTATGACAATATGCATGCATGTGAGAATGCAGGGAAGAAGGCCCGACAATTGAGCATGTGTTTTTGTCTTTAAGAGATAGTGGTGTGGGCTGGAGCATGCATCTATGGCGAGCAGAGGGGGTGAGGTGCAACGATTGTGCAAAAGAGATCAACCTATAAATGCATATGTATGGATAGACATATATATTGTGGATGATAGGAAGCAAGAATCCATGCGAGAAAGAAATGTTGACGGAGAAACTACAAATAGATACAGAGATGGAGATGCTAGCTAGAGAGACATCCGTTAGTTTGGGTGTCGAAGATGACCGTCGGGTGGTTCAAAGGGTGAAGTTATATATGTGTGTGAGAGGGCACTTGACTGCATGTAGAGAGAAACATATGTAGTGTGCGTGATAGGAATCAAGAGTGAGGGCGAGAAAGAAGGTTGATGGAGGTAAAACCCTACTCCTGCTTGATTGATATTTATGATATGGGTAGTACAAGAGTGGATCTACCACGAGATCAAGGAGGCTAAACCCTAGAAGCTAGCCTATGGTATGATTGTTGTAATGGTTGTTGTGTCCTACGGACTAAAACCCTCCGGTTTATATAGACACCGGAGAGGGCTAGGGTTACACAGAGTCGGTTACAATGGTAGGAGATCTACATATCCGTATCACCAAGATTGCCTTCCACGCCAAGGAAAGTCCCATCCGGACACGGGACGGAGTCTTCAATCTTGTAACTTAGTCTTGGAGTCCGCGGACGATGATAGTCCGCTGTCCGGACACCCCTAGTCCAGACTCCTCAAGAGTCCGTGAACTCGGCTTCAATGACGATGAGTCCGCGCGCATAATGTTCGGCATTGCAAGGCGGGTTCCTCCTCCGAATAATCCATAGAAGATCGTGAACACCAGATAGTGTCCGCTCGCAAAATAAATTCCACATTCCACCGTAGAGAATAATATGTACACAAGTTCAATCTGCGACGATTTTGCGGCATGACGCCACACCACTACCAAGCCTTTACTTGAATCGCTTTTTATTATACCACCTCAGCGCTTTTTTTGAAGCGGTTTCCTTGGCACGTCTTGTCAAAGCAGAGATCATGTTCCCCTTATTCCGGGATTCTCATCAATACGGACGTGGGTAACCCAACACGCTTCGCCGCCACACCCCTCTATCGAAGGCGAGTCCCGAACGGTCACAGAGACATCTCTTGGTATTCTTCCTCTTTATAACAGGACCAAGGCTCGTTTCTTTTCTTCAATCCTCCATCGAATCTTCTCCTTGCCCCGAGTTCCAACACCCAGAGTGTCACGCCCAAGATGCGACCCTATCCTAAAGGAACTCGAAGGTCCCACCAAGGATAGAAGCGCATCTTGAAGACGCTTTTGCAAGGTGGATATCATTACATCAACATTACATAATAGTGGGGATACATCTGATACATACAATGTCACATGAATACAACAATACAACATACAAGAACAACATCCAACTACGGATGAATCATAAATGAAACTCAAACAATATCCACCTCGCTAGCCCAGTGTCCGACCGAACCTATCCCCGATCGAAGAAGCAGAAGAAGAACTCAACGCAAGCAAGCATTGCTCTCGCGTCATGATCATCGCATAAACCTGTACCTGCAACTGTTGTTGTAGTAATCTATGAGCCACGAGGACTCAGCAATCCCATTACCATGGGTATCAAGACTAGCAAAGCTTAATGGGAAAGGAAGGGGTAAAGTGGTGAGGTTGCAGCAGCGACTAAGCATAATATGGTGGCTAACATACGCAAATGAGAGCGAGAAGAGAAACAAAGGAACGGTCATCAACTAGTAATGATCAAGAGGTGATCCTGAACTCCTACTTACGTCAAACATAACCCGAAGACCGTGTTCACTTCCTGGACTCCGCCGAGAAGAGACCATCACGGCTACACACGCGGTTGATGCGTTTTAATTCGGATCAAGTGTCAAGTTATCTACAACCGGACATTAACAAATTCCCATCTGCCACATAACCGCAGGCACGGCTCTCGAAAGTTTATACCCTACAGGGGTGTCCCAACTTAGCCCATGACAAGCTCTCGCGATCAACGAAGGAAGAGACCTTCTCCCAGGAAGACCCGATCAGTCTCGGAATCCCGGTTTACAAGACATTTCGACAATGGTAAAACAAGACCAGCAAAGCTGCCCGAATGTGCCGACAAATCCTGATAGGAGCTGCACATATCTCGTTCTCAGGGCACACCGGATTGTCCAAACTTCCGCTAGGCGAGCCCAGAGTTGCCCCTGGTGGCCACCGGTGGCTGACGGTTTGGACCAACACTCACAACGAGCACCGCCCGGGGGGTAATAAAGATGACCCTCGGGCTCCGAAACCCAAGGGAAAAAGGGCTAGGTGAGGCAAATGGTAAAACCAAGGTTGGGCCTTGCGGACAAGTTTTATTCAAAGCGAACTGTCGGGGGTCCCATAAATCACCCGACCGTGTTAGGAACGCAAAATCCGGGAACATAACACCGGTATGACGGAAACTAGGGCGGCAAGAGTGGAACAAAACACTGCATAAGGCCGAGCCTTCCACCCTTTACCAAGTATATAGATGCATTAATAATATAAGAGATATTGTGATATCCCAACATAAACCCTGTCCACCATGGAGAAATCTTCAACTTCACCTGCAACTAGCAACGCTATAAGAGGGGCTGAGCAAAAGCGGTAACATAGCCAAACAACGGTTTGCATAGGAAAGGTGTCAAAGGTTAGGGGTTCATGGCAATATGGGAGGCTTGGAGAGCAAATAATAGGTAACGCAGCATAGCGATAGAACGAAGCAACTAGCATAGCAATGATAGTAGTGAGATCCAGGGTAGCGGTCATCTTGCCTGAAATCCCGCTAGGAAGAAGAACGAGTCCATGAAGAAGATGAAGCCACGAAGATGAACCAAGCGGAGACGAACGAATCCTCACGATCGCAACGAAACGGGAACTATCGAGAAGAAGCACACAACATAGTAAACACACCACACATAAACAAGACATGATGCACAACAAACATGATGCATGAGAAAGCTAGATGAGGCTACTCATGGCAAGAGATGATGCAAACAAGATCAACACATCAAAGCAAGTTTAAATGAGGCCGGAAACAACATATAACAATCCCCGTAAGTCCTCATATGCATATTTCGAAATTGGTCCAGATCTGAATAAACCTTATGTTCAAGTTGTTAAACAGCAAGTTAAAGAGCACCAAGAGAATCTACACGAAATTCTAGTCAAGTTACATATAAAGTTCATTAGATTCGGAGCTACGACCTAGAAGATATGAGCAAAACAAGTTAAGCATGGCATTGATGCAAAATGCACCCAAACATCAAGCAAACACCTCAAAACAAGGATGCAACATGATAATATGAAACTACATGCAAAATCAAGCAAGTTTCATATAGAGCACACTCAAAACGGAGCAACGGTTCAACACACACATACTATACAAGTCATAGCAACAATCTGTCCATAACAGCAACTAGGCATCTTACAAGCATCAAAACAACAAGCTACAGCACCCCAACATAAGAACAAAAGGCATGGGCATGAAGTACAGGTAAAGCATAACAAAACATGAACACTGAGCTATCTCCAGAAACAACTAGAACATGCTCAATAAGGCATGGAAAGATAGCAAATAATAACAGTTTCAGACTTTGCAGAAATAACATCAGGTTGCAATGTTTAGAGCTATCAAAAAACATGTTACATGAACTTATCATGGCAAACAAAGGCATGGCATGAATCTACTAATTGCATAGATCAAAAGTCCCTTACTGACCATGAGCCAAAAGGGCACAGAAAATATGATGGCAGCCATGTAAACATGGTAAGTTATATTACAGATTCATACATGGCAGGAACAACAATAAGTAGGCATGTTGGTGAGCTTGAACCACTCACCACAGAGCAATACATGGCATGGCAAGGCAACCAACAGTAATAATACATGTTTACGAAGCTAAGAATGGCAAGAGCAAGGTCATAGGGTGCATGGATCACAAGGAAACATTCATGGAAACATGGAACTTAATGTTAACAGGTTGACAACAACAATATCAAGCAACTTTGGAGCAAGATAACAACATGTTCCAGCAGGCTATAATTGCAACCAAGGGCATGAATGGATAGAGCAAGACATGTAGATCAAAACATGTTTATAGAGCATCTCCTGATTATGCATATAATGATTAGTAGAAGCATGTTAACATAGCAAAAAATTATAACAGAATCTGTCAGGAAAACAGCAACAACAACTACCCTACTTAGCAAGCTTGATACAATCAGCACACAACTCATAAAAATACATGGTATACACCCCTGGAAAGATGGCATGGCATAGATCAAAACACATGTAGACATCAACCTCGTAGGATGCACACATTAATCATGGCAAAAATGACAAATGAGCATGTTATAACAGTTTCAGCAGATTAACATCAACATGCACTCTTCCAACAGCATTTCGGGCACCAAGATGAGCTCAAATGAAAATGATGCAATGGAACGGAATGAAGTACTCGTCGAGGGGAACAATTTGACATATTATACGCATGAAACAGAGCTACGGATGCAGAGATAAAGCAGGTCAAACATGGCATGATTATGTGCAAAAAACGGGGACTTAGTGGATTTCTGGAGGTCAACCTTGCAGAACCAGATCCAGATCGGGGCGCGTTCTTCGAGGATGGCCAGGGCTGGGGAAGACGGTCGGGGACGGGTGGTGCCGGCGAGGGGGCGCCGGATCCGGGGCCGGTGGTCGGAGCTCTGGCTGGAGGAGTTTCGGGGCGGCGCAGCCCCGGTGGCCGGCGGCGAGACCAACGCGGGCGGCGGCGGGCGCTGGGACGGGCGTGGGGCGGCGCGCGGCTGTGAAGGGCGGCGACCGGCGGTGGGAGAGGCGCCTGGGGCGGGCAGAGGGCGGCGCGGCGCAGAGGGCTGCGGGCGGCGGGCGCGGGCGGCCCGGCGGCCGGAGGCGGGCGCGGGCGCGAGGACGCGCGGTGGCGCGGCAGCGGGTCGGACTCATGGCCCGCCGTGGGCTCATGGGCGGCGGCGGACGGCGGCGGAGCGCCACGTGGCGGGATCGGATTGGACGGGGGAAGCGGGCCGGACGTGTCCGGCGGCGCGAGGGGAGCGGGGCTAGGGTTTGGACCCGGGATTTGATCCGCGAAAATGAAAGGGGAGGGCCTTTATATAGGTAGAGGGAGCTAGGAGAGTCCAAATGAGGAGCGGTTTTCGGCCACGCGATCGTGATCGAACGACCAAGAGCATGGAGGGGAGTTTGCTGGGTTTTGGGCTACTTTGGAAGGGGTGTTGGGCTGCACACAAAAGAGGCCTTTACGGTTACCCGGTTAACCGTTGGAGTATCAAACGACCTCCAAATGGCACGAAACTTGACAGGCGGTCTACCGGTGGTATACCAGGCCGCTTGGCAAACCTCGGGCTATTCCGAGAAAGTTTAACACCCGCACAAGAGAAGAGGCAAAAGGGGGACGCCGGAGGACATAGGAGTGCCGGATTGCAAAACGGACAACGGGGAAAATGCTCGGATGCATGAGACGAACACATATGCAAAATGAAATGCACAAGGTGACATGATATGAAATGCAGATGATGACATGGCAAAGTGCAACACGCAAGCAAATGACATGCCAAAGACGACGAATAACTGGCAGACAACTGGCGCATCGAATCCGGGGCGTTACACAGAGCCCCAGATTCGAGCGCCTCGGACCTTCAACAATGTCCGGCTCCGACCTTCAGGGCCGGTGGATGCCCTCCTCCGTCACGGAGGAGGACGTGGTAAAGCTGCGAGAGGCCAAGTACCTATCTTACGAGATTTTGGACAGGCTGCCCGCCGAAGGGCAGGCCATACCCACCCCGAGCCCGGCGAGTACGTCGTCTTTGTGTCCCACCTCCGTCGGGGTTTAGGCTTCCCGACGGATCCTTTCGTGAGAGGGCTCATGTTCTACTACGGGCTGGATTTCCATGACTTGGCTCCAGAGTCCATCCTCCATATTTCCGCATTTATTGTCGTCTGCGAAGCCTTCCTCCGCGTCACCCCCCCACTTCGGCCTGTGGCTGAAGACCTTCAATGTGGAGCCGAAGATGATTGGGGGCCGTCAAGCAGAGTGCGGCGAGGCGGCCATAAGCAGGAGGGTCGATGCCCGTGGCGAGGGCTCCTTCCAAGAGGAGCTCGGCTTGGGCAGCAGGAGGGTTCTATATCACCGCTCCGGCGGGCAGCAGTGAAGCCGCCGCCCATATTCCGCCGGGACCTCCTCAACGGTTGATGTCGTGGTCAACCAGGGCTCAACTGGGGCCGTCAAAGACGTGCCCCTATTGCGAGGCCGGATTCGAGACCTCCAAAGCGAGGGAGATCAATCTAGTCGTGGTGATGCAGGTTATGCTAATTAGGCGCCTCCCGCCTCGCAAACGCTGTCCTCTCCGGCTATGGGAGTTCAACCGGAGGGACCACGGATTCTCCAACACTTTATGGGTACGACACCCATGGAGATGTACAAGTTGTTCTTCGGACCACAGCGGCGTGTCCGAATTGACCGAGGATGCCGCCTAAGCTGCAATCGCCCTGATACTCAAGTAAGTAGCTCGGTGTTTGGACGACGTTTGTTTGCCTTTCTACACCGCTTTTTAACCCGTTATCCTTCAACAGAGTGGATAGCGCAAGCAAAGCCGATACGGTGTCCGCCCTCCCAGAGACCGCGCGGATCCCGTGGCCGATCAGATGTTGAGGTTGTGCCTTGAGAAGAAGCGAAGGGGAAAATAGAGGAGCTACCGCCGCCCAAGGGGGGCGCTGAAGAAGGGGGATCGAGAATCCCTCCCTCCGTGGGGAGAAGAGGACCGCCTCCAAGACCCGGAGGCCAAAGCCCTAAGCGGGGAAGAAATCTTCACGGAGGGTCCTGCGGTCTGGAGGCCCCGCCGCACAGCCTTCTCTAAGAATCAGCCTCCAATGAGCCGTGAGTAGAAAAAGGGAGTTCATTAATAAGAAACATCCCTATTTGTGCTTCGAGGATAACCGATTTTTTTTACTTTGTAGTTCGGATCTGCGACCTTCTCAGATGAGCTCGTCTTCGGGGGACCTTCGTCCGAAAATGATGGAGAGCGAGATGCCTCCGTCTGCTGCGCCGTCGGATAGGGCGGACGAGCTGAAGTGTCGCCACGAGGGTATCCCGAAGCCCGCAAGGTCAAGAGTTCGGCGCCGATTAGTGTTCGCCGGGAGCCAAGGATCCGCTTGAGAGGGCGTCCATCTCAGAAGATCACCATGCATTGATGAGTATGGTGATTGGAAGGATTTCGTCCGCCGAAAGCGGATTGCATAATGCCATCAGGAGTTTGCTGGCGGGGTTTGAGGTACATAAAAAACGACGCAACTTTTTGACAGTTTTGCACATAAAAGTGCGCCTAGAGATAGATAGTAGCCCTCGAGACTCGGTAGGTTGTCGAAAGCGACGTCGGCCGAGGATCAAAATCGCAGGTATTGAGTGTCACCTTTCCTATGCAGGTGGCGGATAGTCCGGGGGCTAGCCGGACTGATGGAGTTGCTGAATTAATGCGGCAAATCGATATTGCGGATGCGGACATCGCGCTAGTCAACAAGCGACTTGACGAGTCGCAAGGTAAGTTATCTCTCCGCAGTCACCTATTAAGTGAGCCAAAGCCCACCTCTTACAATATTTATGCTTGACACAGATGGTGCTGCTGCGGTGGAGAGCCTTCGGGCAGAACTTGCTCAAGCCAAGGAGCAAGCCAGAAGGAGTGATGCGGCTGCCTCGAGGGCGGCCGAGGAGTTTGAAGCCGACAGGGCTGCACACTGCCGAAGCAGGGAAGAGATGGCCGAATTGGCCGTTAAATTGAAGGATGCTACCGACCGCAATGGGGCTCTTGAAAAGGAGCACCTATCGGAGCGAGAAGACCTGGGGAAGGCCACCGCCGAAGCCAAGGATGCCCGTTCTGCCATGCGGGCTATAAAGGAGGAGCTGTGTCAGGCCGGAGACATTGTGGCTGGCAAGTTTTTTCGCTGCGCCGCAGTTTACGGATCAAAGTATGCCCAGCTTGGCCAGTCAGGGGGTCCGGAGGATCCATATATGGACTTAGCGGCGAGTGCAGCGGATGCCGCAGTGCACTTCCGTCGGAAGGATCACAAGACGGAAGAGATGTTTTGGTCTCAATTCCATAGTCCGGATCGTTCACTTCCGACCGATCGGTTGGCGAATGGGCTGAGCTGAATAGGTTATCCGGACTTGCCATGACGGATATCGTGACTCACGCCCCGCCGGAGAGGCCCAAGTCAAGAGCTATTTTGGCTTATTGCAGCAGCTTCTTGGGCGATGCCGCATATCAAGGCGATGAAGCGGTCAGCCTGCATAGAGGGTGCGCGATGGCCCTCGCCGATGTGAAGACACATTGGGCGAGAGATGTATGCCACCGCTGTTACAACCCCGGTTCGGACGAAGCCGTTACCCGCTGAGCACTATTTTGGGGAAGTTATGTGGTGCTCATTTAATAGAGTCGCAGTGTTTTCGAAAAATGTCACGCTCAAATGAACGCTTTTATTTTGTAAAACAATGGTTATGATGTAATCGCTTATACTTGTGCGTTCAAGTATTGAAATATCTCCTATGCAGCCGTTTTTGTATACGTGTGTATAACCTGAAAGATGGCAGTCTTCGGCTTCAGCCCCCACGCACAAGATGCGGGGTGTTCGCAAAATAGCGATTTTCACACTTAATCCGACGCCTCGGTCCCGTTGAGGAGGTGGTAGCGAGCAAACGAGGCAACCGGACTATAATGCTTTGTCACTTTCACTTAGCCATTGAGTTCGAGGGTGGGACTACGATATAGCCCTGGGGCACCGCGCTCTCCGATCGGGCGCCATGTGCTGACCGAAGCGATCCTTCACAAAGCGGAGAATTCTAAACATTCCGGTGGTCGATTGAGTGGTTGACCATCTCTCGCTGTATCATGATAGTCGGTTTCGCTTTCTCTCGAGGTGCTCGCCAGCGAATCGGGCACTGTCGCAGAGTTCTGCTGGTGCCGTTAGCCGATGATACTGAACGTAAGGCAGCAAAACACGTGAGCTGGGCAAACCCAACATTTGACCAAAGACATGATTCGAGCTGATGCATATAAGGCCTAATCTCGAGACGCCAACACTCCCTAAGGTGTTCGGTCTTTATAATAATGGGCGTAACAATGCCCTAAGCCCCTAGTGTCCGTGCACGGCGAGGTCCTCTCGACGCGCCGATGCCAAAACGCTCTCCACTCGTTATAATGAGAAACCGGGGATTATAGCAACAAGAGGCAAGAAGAAAGGTTTACGCAGGTCTTAATCAAGAGAATCCTTGCGACGGGTCCTCGCTTGCGCTCTGCGCATGTGTCTCCGTTGTGCCGTTATCCTGGACGGGTGTGCACGTTGTTCATCTGTAAAAAGAGAGGAGCTTAGTTTGAAAGGAAATCGTGCGAAAAAAGTGCATGAAAAATATTAATGAATGAATAAAGCGGAGTCTATATTAGCTCATTATTGCTTATACGCACAGCCCCTTGTTGAGGGGTGTGCGGCTAGGGAGCCCCTAGCTTATTTATGCCGGACTCGTCTAGCCGTGTCCAGGGTCTTTGAATGACCCTCGTAATGAAATGATGCCACGTGGACCGGGCATTTTAAGTGTAAGAGACGTGTAATGTGGTATGGCGTTAAAGCGGACAAAAGCTCCGCGTCCCAGTAGTGCTTGATAGCTACTTTTGAATGGGGCGACATGGAAGATTAGCTTTTTGCGTCGGAAGTTGTCCGGTGACCCGAACACAACTTCTAGTAATAAGGAGCCTGTGCACTTGGTGTAAGGGCCTGGTGTCACTCCTTTAAAGGAAGTGCGGCTATGTCGAATTTTAGTAAGGTCTATCCCCAACTTGCGGATTGTGTTCAGATATAGCAGGTTTAAATCGCTGCCGCCGTCCATCAGGACTTGTGTAAATTGTAGTCCGTCGATTATAGAATCCAATATCATAGCAGTCCATCCTGCATTTCGAACACTTTTGGAATAATCCAGGTGGTAAAAAATGATTGGTTTTGACATCCAATCTCGAGGTTCCGCTGGGGTGGACCGTGCGAGACCCATCTTAGCGGGTGCCGCATTGTTTTTCCGTATTATCACATGAAGTGAGTTTACTGCCTTGACTTCTTGTGGGAAAGTCTTTTGTTTTCCGGTGCCTTGCTGGTGGGGTTCGTCGTCATCCTCGCTTGGTGCGTCAAGCCCTTGTGTTCGGTGTTGAGTCGGCCGGACTGTTTGAAAACCCAACAATCTCGGTGGGTGTGGTTTGCGGGCCTTCCGGAGGTACTGTGGATTTGACATATCCGATCCAAGATTTTGTTTAAATTGGATAGCTCGTCACTGTTGTCCTTAAGAGGCAGTGTTTTGTTGTTTGGCCGCGAGCTTTTGAATTCGGCGTTGACCGCCGCGTTCTTTGGGCTTTTCTCTTTATTCCGGCGCTGATCTTTTCTGCGCCGTGATTTTCCGTTCCCATCTATGATCTCGGATGTACTTGGGTCGCTGGTGCTGCATCTTGCTAGCCAGCTGTCTTCCCCCGCGCAAAAGCGGGTCATGAGGCTTGTTAGCGCGAACATTGTCCTCGGCTTCTCTTGGCCAAGGTGTCTAGCGAGCCATTCGTCTCGAACGTTGTGTTTAAAAGCTGCTAAGGCTTCGGCATCCGGATAGTCGACTATTTGGTTCTTTTTAGTAAGGAACCTGTTCCAGAATTTGCGCGCTGACTCTCCGGGCTGTTGAGTTATATGACTTAGATCGTCTGCATCCGGAGGGCGGACATAAGTCCCTTGAAAATTTGCTCTAAACGCGTCCTCAAGCTCTTCCCAACTTCCAACAATGTTTTCTGGGAGGCTTTTGAGCCAATGCCGAGCTGGCCCTTTGAGCTTGAGGGGTAGATATTTTATGGCGTGGAGGTCATCTCCTCTAGCCATGTGTATGTGTAGTATATAATCCTCTATCCGCACTCCGAGTGGTCTGTTGTTCCGTCAGAAGCCTCTATGTTTATGGGTTTAAACCCCGCTGGGAATTCATGATCCAGCACCTCATTGGTGAAACATATTGGGTGTCTGGCGCCAGATTTGGGTGTACCGCTGTCTTTGAACACTTCGCGTGTTGTGTTGCTTCCTCGGGCCCTCTTTTTGGCCCAGAAATGGACTGGCTGGGCCATCTGCTTTCCCAGATCATGAGTCGACTTGTGTGCGGCGCCGCTTGTAGATTTTGGCCTATCATCTGGCCGTCTATCCGCCAGCGGCCTCTTTGTTTTTTGACCGTGGGGCTCTATGGCTTCCTCGTCAAATTCGCAGCAACTTTGCGCCGGGTAGCTCTTTGATTGATGGCCATTGCCGTATTTGTTCCGCGGTTTTGAGCACTTTGCTCCACCTCATTCTCGAGTATGTCTTCCGCTGTTTTGAGCTTCCGTTTTCCTTCTTCAAACTTCTTGCAAGGGCGATTTAGTCTTTTTCCGAAGGCTCTTATTCTCCGGTGGTGTGTCCGCATGAGGTTGTTCGACTGTTGGTTTCGCGGGCATGGATTGATTATCCGATTCGCCCCTGCTCGAGCGGTTGCTTGGCTGCATGTTCGCCGCCCACTGGTTTGCCCTGCTCTATTGCTGGGTCATTAGGGCGCTGTTGTTGTCGAGGGGATTTAGGGCGGCATCTCCGTCGCCGTTTTGGTTGTTTATCGGCGGGATTATCCTTTGCCGTGCCCCGTTGATCCTCGTTATCGCTTCCTTTTGGGGTATCCACCATATATATATCATGTTTTGGGGTGACCTTCCAAAGCTCTCGTGAGCTGGTTCTTAATCGCCTCCGGCATCGCCGCCCATACCGTCGATGTCTTGAGTCGTAGTTCAGCATGTCGGTTAGATCGCCGGCAGGGCTACAAAGTGGGTGGTGGGTGGGCTTTGAATTTCTTCGTCGTCCGCATCCCAACCATCCTGGCCATAATCCGGCCAGGGCTCTCCGGATAGCGAGAGATATTTTAGCGTACTTAAGATGTCGCCAAAGGGTGAGTGCTGAAAGATGTCCGCAGCGGTGAACTCCATGATCGGCGCCCAATCGGATTCGATGGGGCGCAGGAGGTTCGGAGTCTGGCAGGGAGTCCGGCACCTCGGAGTCACGGGCTTTATAGGGGACAAGATGAGTGTTCGGCTCCATCGCCGCGGATGTTGCAGCTCCCAAGGCGGTGTCCAGCCACTCGTCCTCGATCTGCGCGATCGGCTCTGAACTATGGGTCAGAGCGGATTCATGTGCAGCCTCCAAGGCACTGTCCGGCGGCAGAGCTAGATCGTGCCCGTCGCGACAGTGCGGCACACTCGGCTGCGGATCGGATCCATCGAAGATCAAGTCTCCGCTGATGTCCGCCGTGAAGTTTAGGCTTCCCAATCTGACCTGACGGCCAGGGGCATAGCTTTCGATCTGCTCCAGATGGCCAAGTGAATTGGCCCGCAGTGTGAAGCCGCCGAATACGAAGATCTGTCCGGGGAGAAAAGTATCACCCTGGACGGCGTTGTTGTTGATTGAAGAAGCCATCGAGCCTATCGATGACGACATAGAGGAACTCTCAATGAAAGCACCAATGTCGGTGTCAAAACCGGCGGATCTTGGGTAGGGGGTCCCGAACTGTGCGTCTAGGCGGATGGTAACAGGAGACAAGGGACACGATGTTTTTACCTGTGTTCAGCCCTCACGATGAAGGTAAAACCCTACTCCCGCTTGATTGATATTGATGATACGGTAGTACAAGAGTGGATCTACCACGAGATCAAGGAGGCTAAACCCTAGAAGCTAGCCTATGGTATGATTGTTGTAATGGTTGTTGTGTCCTCTGGACTAAAACCCTCTGGTTTATATAGACACCGGAGAGGGCTAGGGTTACATAGAGTCGGTTACAATGGTAGGAGGTCTACATATCCGTGACGCCAAGCTTGCCTTCCACGCCAAGGAAAGTCCCATCCGGACACGGGACGGAGTCTTCAATCTTGTATCTTCGTAGTCTTGGAGTCCGCGACGATGATAGTCCGCTGTCCGGACACCCCTAGTCCAGACTCCCTCACCGCCAAAAACCTATCTGCTGGATTTCTATAGGTTTCGATAGGGTAGGTTTGTAATTTCACCCAAGCGTGGCGTAACCGCCTCTCACCCGGATTCATACGGTGGGCGCCAAAACACAAGTGCCCTCGGCCAAAATTGACTCCTCCCGATTCATATTCATACACGTGGGCGCCAACAACAATCTCTCGTCGGCAAATATTTGGTCTATCTTGAGATTACCGTCCTATCCCCAACCGACTAATGTTCTTTGTGATGTAGTAGAAATTTGAAACGGGGCTAAGTTTGTAAATTTCCTCGCATTTGAGACAAGCGCCTACCAATACATGGTTCCCCTTCCTCTCTACCTCCCTTTTCCCCATTAGTACTCCGTGGGCGCCAAACACCTCTCCACCCCACCTCCTCCATCCGCCGCCGTCCGCCACCCCATCCACCGTCCTCTCCACCATGCCGAGCTGATACCCAGCCTTGCCGTCCATTACAAGAGATCGACCTCTCTCATCCACGCCGGACCAGGGATCCTTGCATCCCGTCCTCTCGCTTCATCCTCGCCGCGTCCACCTTGTCGGCGCTCTCCTATGACCGTCTCGTCCCTTCACCGCCGCCGCCACCGCTCTATCCTCCTAGATTCGCTTCACGCCGCCGACAGCCATCGCTCTCGCAGCACCATCAAAGTCTCAAGAGAGAAGATCGTGCAGCGCCCGCACAGGCGCGTACTCTTCGTATCTTCCCAACTTATTTATCGCAGCAAGAAAATAGATCGCCACCGCTTTACTCGATTTCTTGTCTTGGTTGCGGTTGCCTTTGTTCGTTTGCACCTTCAGATCCGCCATGGCACGCTCAACACTATACTCCCAATGCTTATGGTTTTCCCTTTTATATTCCACACTAGTTAAATCACAGAGACTAAATTTCAAAATTGGGTCACCGATTTTTGAGCTTCGCCCTTGTTCACGGTGCGATCCATGGGGCTCGGGTGGTTGTGGGGCCTCGCCGAACGAAGAAAACTCGACGCGGGTGGGGGGTGGCAGAGGAACACAGGCGGTGGGGGCCGATGGTCCAGCCGGCGGCCCGTGTGGTATTCTGTATGGGAAGAATCAGAGACGAGGAAGAAGAAGGGTTAGGAGACGTAGGATCTTCATACAACCGCCTGAAATGGTCAAGAGACAGCTGGGAGTTGCATTCTTAATGCGCTCTGGTTCATCATGTGTGGGCACTACGCAACCAGCATTTTATTATCCAAAATCTGCTTGCTCTTCTTTACCATGTTCGATAGTCTTTGGCTCAGACGTGATCGATAGGCTTTCAATTACTAGCGGCAATACAACACCGTATTTTCAAGCCAATTCCACTTTCCCGATTTATATATCATGGTTATGGTGTACCCCTGTTATGTACACTTTGATCTGCCTAGTTGCTATGTGCTCTTGTTATCATGGTTTGGCAATAAACTATCTATACAAAGATATTATGAACCTATCATCCGCCACTATCCTTACTCGAGCCTATTTTTTGTGTACTTGTGCGGATTATATAAATGCACGCATGCGATATTACAGCACACATGAGCTCTCTCATCGTAATCCAAAGATAGCACATAAGTGTTTACTGGGCGCCCTATATTAGAATATCATCTGCATTACAAAGATAATCTCACAACTATTTATGTTTTCATGGTTCTCAGATATTATACGCAATTACAGTGAATATCAGAATCCGCGCATCAGAAGAATATTGTGGAACACTGCAATGACTTACAAAATTGGCACCAAGGCATTGAGTGCCATTCTGGAAGCAATGAAACTCGTATGCTCCCCACCTGTTGATTCTTGTTCAGAATATCATTCTAATGACTATTCTAACCTCGAGGAGTCAAAGGCAGATGGTCTGTCCTATTCACCCATCAAGGTGCCTGTTCTATTTTGGAAAGGTTTTATTGATTGCGCGTATCTTGCATATGTTGTCTTGCATTTCTTCTACTTTGTTGCACCACCATCTGCTTAGTTTACTCATCATATAACTCGAGATGCCATGCCCATCCATTATCAATACATATTCCATCTGTCGTTATACCATGTTTTTCCACTCAAATGCTGTTCTTGTGCATCGACATCAAAAGGAAGAGGGTGATTGCGAACTCAAGGAGCACCAAAGAAAGTCCTTGAAAACGTGGTGGTGCCGAGAAATCGACAAATACCCCACTTATATTGGCAAGACAACTAGTGAAACAAAACATAGGACCGACTCCAAAGCAGACTGTACCCATACTTCACTGGCCACACCACTAGCCCCACCACACAGACCTCAAGACTCCGACAAATGGTATACCGATTTCATTTGCCATAGCACCACCGTACCACGAAAAATCCCACTCACAAAAAAGTACAAAGAAGTCCACCGCCAAAGACCTATCCCAACCGCAGAGACGGCCAATTGCTGCAAATTGGAACCCCATTCCATTTATTCCCAGTTTAAAAGACAATGCTTTCAATGTTGTTAGGGACTACGTGCATATATTCCCATCATGGGAACAGGGAAGATTATAGTGAAGACAAACACCATTTTCACATCTTCCTGTCCAATTATGTGTAAGTGCTATAATTCATGGTTATTATTTTCCTGTTTTCTGCTGATAGAACACATCAATGATTTACATTACATTGTTGTATCTAGGTGAGGGTCAATCTAGATAGTCATGACGAGCAAACCTTGCTTGTGCTTTTCAAGGAAGCATTGCAGCAGTATCGGTGTTACCTGAGGAAGTCACACTTTGATGGCAAGTCTATAAACAAATTTCTGGTGAAGTCTCCTGTGCTAAATTTAGAAGACATTGAATGGAAAAACCTTGTTATGCACTGGTCTCATTCCCAGGATGAGGTACTATCTATGAAATCATATGACAATTTGAACTTCTACTTTTCCGCATGTGCCTTACGGATCTTTTTTGCAGGAAATCAGCTCGAAGAAGAATTCTGGTTTGAAAAGAACGACAGGATATCGCAAATATGCTGCCTGCTGCTTTGCTCTTGTTAGTACCTGTTGTCCTGTATCACTGTACTTGCCTACATACCTGGTTCATTATGTGACAGCATTATGCATGATAGCTTGCTTATCAATTGTTCACTCCAAATTATCTGATCTGTATGAATGGTTACATTAGTGTAGAATATATCCAATGCTAATGAATTTTTTTAGCTCTGCATTGTTCTTGTAAGTACATGTTGTCCTTTATCACTGTACTTATATTTACAGGTAGTTGTTCATGTACCATCACTCTGCAGCTTATTTTCCTTTGCCCTCCATTTTCTACACATCGATCTATATTTACTCTTACCATATGGTTGGTATTGAAGAAGTTTAGCTGCATTGCTCTTGGTCAGTGCCTTTTGCTGTGTCATGCACATACATTTATAGCTACTTGGTTATGTAGCATCACTCTTCATCTTATCTTAAATATTCTCCATTTTTTTCATATATTATCACATCTATATTTACTCTTAACAAAATGTAGAATAAAGGCAATGCTTATGAAGAACATTTTGTGCTAAACTTCTTGAATTGCCCCCCATCAGCATGGACAAGGGCTTTATAGAGCCTATCTTCACCAGTAATGTAAGTTTGTCCTTCTCAAGCCTTCAAACTTTGTTGTGTTTATTTGGTTAGGCATGACTACAATAGCTGTTTATTTTTGGTATTTGCATCAAATTGCATGTTTAAAGTTTATTATGTAGTTCATAAACAAAAGTTTGTCCTTTTCAATTTAAGTTTTCAGTTGTACAACCAAGTTCCTTCTTCATACCATGTAAATTAAACTATACAGAGCAAGTGATCTTCTTTTGCACTACATGTCTGCTTTTGTTCTTCATCCGTAATCCAGTGGTGCGGTGAACCTACCCACTACAGCACAATGTCATATTCTGCAATGTCTTAACTATGAACAATGTCATATCATTCTACTATTATTTAAACCGCCTCTTTATTTGCCAATCTGAAATAGGATAAATTGACAGCACACTAACCATTGATACTTATGAGTTCTTGATCTGTAATCCAGTGGTGTCGTGAAGCTGCCAACTCCTTCACAATGTCAATTCCTGCCATGTCTTGACCTAAACAATACCATATTGTGCTAATGCAATTTTAAACTTTGTCACTTTATTCGTCAGTAAGAAATGTGATGACTTGTCAGCACTGATACTTTTATGTGCAAAACCTCTCATCTATGCGCTTGTTTATCTTTCGTGAGTGAGGAAGATATAAGTGTTGAACAAGCGCTTAGCCTCATCATCTTGCTCACCGCTTATGCTGCAGCTCCCAAAGAGGCTAACCTTTCTTGAACTCTATTGAAGTGCTGTCGGTTTTGTATATTATTTTGTCGGTGTGTTTATTTGCACTGGTGGCGATCTTTGATGCCCAGTGTATGTAATCTGCTGTCTGCTTGTGCTTTATTATCATAGTGGCGAACTTTGATGCCCCGTGGATGTAATATGCCGTAATTTCTTTATTGTATAATCTAGGTTTTTTCTTATTCACGATACCGTAATTTTTAACGGGTCGGATCTTATATGGGCCATTATTAGGCCCGGAACGTGGCAGGCCATTAATGGACCGGATCAATTATGGGCCGACATTTGGCCCAAAACATGGCAGCCGCTTAATGGGCGGCCTACTAGGGTCCTCAAAATCTTGTGGGCCTCTGGTGGGCGGCCCCTTAATGTCGGCGAAATCTCGTGGGCCTTTAAATTTGGGCGGCCCATTATGATCCGCAAAAATTTTGTGGGCCTTTACAGGGCGCCCATTATGGCACACAAAAATCTTGTGGGCCTTTACCTGGGCCGGCCTATTATGGCCCGCGAAATCTTGTGGGCCTTTAGCCGGGCCAGCCCATTATAGTCTGCAAAATCTCATGGGCCTTTAACTGGGCCGGCCTATTATGGGCTACAAAATCTTGTGGGCCTTTAGTTGGGCCGGCCCATTTAAACTTGATTGGCCATGCCACATGTCGACGTATCATAGGCGCCTTCTGTCCAATGAGTGGATGACATCTGTCCCAACGATGAGCCGACACGTGTTTCCTCCAGCCAATGATGATTTTACACGTGGAAAATCCCCATTGGTCGGGGCTGTTAACGGGTTATCGGATCCAAAACCCGACCCGATAGCTTAACGGCTTTCCGTTACGGTGGATGCCACGTGTCGGTCACCCTTGACGAAAGCACTTCTGTGACGTGCAATTTATCGTCATGGAAGTGGACACTTCCGTGATGATAATTTTGGTAATGTCATCGAATACTTCTACGACAGCACAGGTATGACTATCTTGATTCTGTCATAAATTTGTCATGTATGTACATGCATGACAAAAAATGCGACCTACTATGACAAACACGTATCATCACAGAAGTGTATTTTTTTGTAGTGCTACAAACAATTTCTCTCTTTTGTTCTTCACTAATAGGAACTCAGGATTGATTCTTTATTGCACTTTGAGGGATAATCATATGATCCAACTATGTTAGCATTGTTGAGAGATTGCACTAGTGAAAGTATGCACCCTAGGCCTCATTTTCCACCATTGCAATACCATTTGTGCTCCGTTTTACTATTTACTACCTTGCTGTTTTTCTTGTTCGCACTACAAAAACTCATATCTACTATCCATACTATACTTTTATCACCATCTCTTCGACGAACTAGTGCACCTATACAATTTGCCATTGTATTGGGTGTGTTGGGGACACAAGAGATTTCTTGTATTTGATTGCAGGGTTGCTTGAGAGAGACTATCTTCATCCTACGCCTCCCTCGGATTGATAAACCTTAGGTCATCCACTTGAGGGAAAATTGCTACTGTCCTACAAAATGTTGCGCTTGGAGGCCCAACACGAGTCTACAAGAATAAAGTTGCATAGTAGACATCAGCGAGCCGCGCTCATCTTCGCGCGGGAGCTGCTACGATCAGGCTGGCAAAAGGCGGCTGTGACGCCCTGCTGGAACGGGTCACCGAGTTGCTTGGTGCCGCCTCTGAGGGCGCAGCGCCTTTCTACAACTTGCCCACACCACGGGCACTGCCGTGGGCGCGCGCGGGCCCCTGCTACACCCGCGTGCCCTCCCTCGGGGGCCTGAAGGACCTCGCGGCGGCAACCCGGCCCATGACGCCGTCTTTCCTACCCAGGATATGTAACCTCTGGGTGTGATAAGGCCAAACGCCCCCTCTCGGGACCGCGCTGATGTGCCACCCTATGGTCGTCGCGACCTAGCGCCTAGGATGTCAAGCAACGGCGCCGGGCGGCCAGGCGCCAACTCGGGGGCGGCGGCTTCAGGTGCCTCTGTATCTCCACTGATGGGTTTGCTATGTGCGTGAAGAGGAAGCCCCTACTCGGTCCCCTCGCCAGCCTGGGCAGCGGGACCACGTGAGGCCGAGGCTCCTCGCGAGCCACCCCGGAGCTTCACCGACACCTTCAACAACGTCAGCCACCAGGTACAACCAATATCTCTGGGGCACAATTACGCTAACCATGGACCGTAGGTGAACCAAGCCACGGTGGCGGTCGTGGACCTCAGGATGATGGCCCCACCGCAGGCGGACATAATGCACTGGGGAAGCCCGGCGCCAGAGCCTCCCCCGCGCCCCGCGGCGCAAGATGCCACCACGACGGTGGTGCACGCTTCAGGAGGTAGGTCCTCCGCCGGGGAAGGCGCCTGCTAGCCCTTCCCCCCAGTGGGGGGCCTGTGATCACCGGGGCATCACCAGCGTACCCCCGTTGCCCCTTGGTCTCGTCCTGGTTTTTGGACACCCCAACAGTGCTCGGGGGAGGCGCATGGCGGGGCCGTCGCTGGGCGACAGGGACACCCGTGAAGATCTTCGCTCGTGACACTCTCACGTAACAATGAGTTGGCGCTGTACATGCCCTGGAGTCTCCTAAGCGCCGTCCGCGGGCCTCACGAGGGCTCCCACCCATGTCCAAGTGGAAGCACCATGCTCCATGATGGCCATCGATGCTGTCCCCCGATGACTATGCCCATGCCCAATGGAAGCACTTAGCTCCGCGCTGGTGAGAAGACTAGTCTAGGTGCCGGACGCGGCTATTTGTTTTAGCCCTTTTTCTGTAACCCAGTTGTCGTATTTTGGAATGAGATTTGGAGTTTCGTGTGCTTATCAAAAAAGGGGGGTTCGATTCGCATTGTCTTCTTTCCCTTTGGTTTGTGTCAAAAAGTAGGGCTCATGCTGCTCCCTCCCCCACCTCGTGGAGTGCCCATGAGCGGGCCTGGGTGGTGTGGTGTGTGCTTGCGCTGCGTGCTTGGGCTAGCCCGAGCAGCACTGAGGCCCCCTCGGGGTCAAGAGCGCAACTGCCGTAGGACCACTTTGCGTACACCTTGCCGCAACTCAGCAATCGCTCCTCGCGCGGTGCTCTCGGGTGGGCCTGCTGGCTCCCCAGAAGGCTTAAACCCTCGCGAGCCCCCGGAGGGCCTGCCTCGGGAGAGGAGTGCTTCCACAACACAAGAACCCGCTCAAGACCACCGGCACCAAAGATAAGTCGCGACAAGTTACTTTAGTCGGGAGCCTTCTGTCTCACGACAACACGTTCTAGAATCTATCTCAAAAGCATATCATCATTTCCTACATTATAAGGGACCCCCCTTCAAAAATGCTTTCACGCCCTGCAGGGCCGTATCCAAATTTTTTGGCATATAGTTCAAGACAGGAAGGGAAATGCAAGCTTAGCCAGATGCGATGTCGTCAGCGTTGTCGTCTTCATCATCACCATCTGCACCACCCCCTTCAGCTGCAAGCACGTCCATGCCGTCTTCGAGGGTGAACTCCATGACCAGGTCGTCCACATGGTCATTCACCCAGCTCACCAGATCGCCCCTGGTGACCCTGGGCATGGGGGCTATCATGGCATTGAAGTCAAAATCGGGGTCGAAGCTAAGAAGGTAGTTGAAAACACATGAGAACGTGCGCCCAAAAAGGCCCTGGCTTCTCTCTTCGACAAGCTGGCGAGCCCTCGTGGCCCAGTCTTCTAGACGGGTCACAACTTGAGTGAAGAAGTGGAGGTAGCCGACATCGTCATCTTCGTGCGGGCGGGAGACGCTCTCTTTGTAGATGGTGTCTAGGGCCTGATTGGCCCTAACCCTGAGGTCCTCAAGCATCGAGGAACACTCACGCTACATCATCCGGCGACGGCCTACTTCGTCTGTGGCCTTCTCCACAAGGGACATGACTCCCGCGACCTGCTGCTGGAGGGAGGACAGCTCGGCCTGCGCAGAGGCCCGAGCCTCCTCGGTGGCCTTCTCGCGTCGTTCTTCTGCGGTCAGCTTCGTCTTGAGGGCGTTGGTCTTGCCCTGCAGCTCATTTTGCTTCTGTTGGAAGCGGACCTCCTGCAACCTCAGCTTCTGGTGGTATTCTTTGACAAGAGCCCTGCGAATCTCTGCCACCCTTTGGTCAATCTCCTCCTGGGCCATAGCCTCCCAGGCGGCAAGGGCGTCCTCGGCCGCGGCTACCTGGCGCTCCCTCACCTCTAGACGCTCTAGCTCCAAGACCCCAAGCGCCAGCGTGTCCTCATGCACCTGGATCTCCTTCTCGTTAGAGGGGGCCTTGCTCGGTGGTGCCACCAGGGCGGCGTTTGAAGCTCGAATCTTCCTGTCCCGCTCCTCGGCCGCCTCACGGTGGTAGTCTGCGGCCGTGGCCTCCTCCAAAGCGTGGGTGCAGGCCTCACGAGAAGTTGTGAGGGACACCGTGGCCTCCGCACGCGCGCGCTCGTGCTGCAGATGCCCGAGGTTGGTGGCGACCTTCAGCTGGTGCCACTCGCGCACCAGGCGGAGGCCCTCGAGGCGAGCATCGACATCGACAAGTTCTCCTCCAAGCTGACTCAGCGCGCCCATTACTTCCTGGAAAAGCCCGTGGTGGACGGTGTTGCGCCCACGCACGAGCTCCAGTGTGCGGCCAAACCCTTCCTCTGTGCCAGATGCTGTCGAAGAGGCACGGCTCGCTTGTCTCCAGCAAGGGGTTGGCGGCCGACGCTCCCCCAGTCGTTTCCCGAGCATCGGCAGAAGCCTTGTGCGGCGTGACCCCACCGCTCGAAGATGAAGCCAACGCTGGGGCCGCCCAACCTCTAGCAAGCACAAGTGGAGGAGCCCTCGACACACCTCCTGCGCCCCAGAAGTGACCACGAAGGAAGGATGCTGGGAGCACGGGCTCATGGCCTTCCAGCAACGCATCCGCCTTGCGGGACTGGCTCTATGCCTCGCGCAGGTGCTTGTCGCGAGGAGCTCGGAGTCGCGAGTGGGCCAAGGGCCCCCGGAGGTTGCACCTCAGGAGTTTTCGCCACCGCAACCAAAGGGCCTCTGAGGAGCTAGAGTCAGAAAAGGATGCGACACATGAAGATCTACGAAGATAAGGTACTTACTCATCCACGGCTACCCACACCCTCTGTTTCAAGGGTCGGGGGCATCACCACTGCAACTCCAGAGCCCTTTCCTCTTGCGAAGTGCCCCAAGATCCAGACGAGGCACACCGAGGGTTGATGCATTGCCCTTCGCAGCTGGGCTGCAGACCGCCACCTCAGGAGCAACCACCTTAGGAGCACCTGACGGCGCCTGCCCCTCAACAGTCACCTCAGGAGCGCTTGACACTGCCTGCTCCCCCGCGGTCACCTCTGGAGCACCAGACGGCGCCCGCTCTCCAGCGGTCGCCTCAGGAGCACTCAACGGCACTCGCCCCCCTACAACCGCCTCAGGGGTGCGCGCAACAGGATCGGCAAGGACATGAGACACCAAGATGCGATTCTTGTGTGGTCCCTCAAGGCCCTCCGGGCGCGGCCCCCGTTCATCGAAGCATGACATCTTCTCGGCGAAGGCCTGTTCAACCGGGTAATGGTACAAGGGGCTCCCGCCGAGTGGAAGAGCTCCCAGATCACCGCTTGTCAGAAGCTTCACCACCTCTTCTAGCATGTCAGGAGGGAGCGAGAACACCTGAAGCCACATGGGGTTGCCCGGACCGGAGAGAGCCCACATCGGGCGGGTGTGGCGCTGGAGTGGGGCAATGCGCTGCCTGACAAACTCCTTCACCACCATCGCCATTGTCACTCTTGCCTGCTCCAACTCCACCAGTCTGGACTAGACGCGCACGACCTGCGGATTGGCGACCTCTGCGTGCTCCCAACCGGAGCTCGGCTCCGCCGGCACCGTTGGGAGAAGAAGAAGGGTGCTAAACACGATGGCGTCTACATACACCCAGTGTTTCCGAAACCCCCTCATATCTGGCGGAGCGAGAAGTCGATGTCGAAGCAGGCAGTCGCCGCTACCGCTTGAAGCGACACACACCCTGAGTGTTGCCTGCCATCGACCAGGCGAAGTGAGAATAAGTGGCGGAGCAAGCCCATGGACGGGGCAATGCCAATGAAGGCCTCACACAAGAAGGAAAAAATGGAGAGGAGAACAATGGAGTCGGGATCCGTATGCAGTGCGTGAATCTGATAGTCCCAAAGCACGACGTTGAGGAAATAGGAGAACGGCGGCAACAGGCCAGCGAAGAGGGCATGGAAGTGAAGAGGGATCTCGGTGGCCTCCATGTCGACCATGGCCCGAGAAGCAGGCCAGATCGTCATCACCCTCTACTCGTTGGAATCGGCAGTGAGAGCTCACCAGACCTTGTCCAGCCCCTCCTAGTGGACCACCGTGGACCACTTCAATGCTGGCCCCAAACCCGGCGCAGGCTCCGCAACCGCGCGAGCTTTTCCCCTCTTCGATTTGGGGCCCATGACGGCTAGGTGGACTGGAGCAGGCGAGGATTCCGGTGAAGGCGGTGATGGTGTCCTGGACTAGGAGGTACTCACCACGTCGTTTCCCGACCAGCTGGATCAGGCCGTGGACCCCCATGGTGATTCACTAATGGGCCATTTTAGCCAGCCCATGCCGCATATAAGGAAGACTCCACAAGACTTGGCGGTCAAGCCAAGGACTCTCCTAAAAACCCTAGGCCTCCGGTGTGTTATATAAACTAAGGCCAGGCTAGTCAATAGATCAACTTTTATTCATTAGAACAATCTCGTGGTAGATACATGTACTCTGTACTCTCCCCCCATATGAATACAATCAAAAGCAGGATGTAGGGTATTATCTCTTCGAGAGAGCCCGAACCTGGGTAAAACCCTGTGTCCATGTTACCATCGCACCAAGATGCCTAGCTTAGGACCCCTACTACGAGATATGTCGGATATAGAACCAACATTGGTGCTTTCATTGAGAGTCTGCTGGCAGTCGCGACGATGCGATGAGAATTCGAATCGTCTCCGGCACGATCTACGCATCGGAGTCGAGCTTTATTGTCGATGTCGGCTTCTTTGTCGCCGGCTTGACTGGTCACATCGGCTGGACCGAGGACCGCTCTCCACGTTAGATCATCAAGATTAGACGGATACTTTCATCATCATCAACTCAAATCTCGACCGAGACCATGGAAAAGTCATCCATGGAGCTCGGGTGCTCAACGTCAACATTGCCCTCGTGCGAGCGCACAGTTTTTTCTGTATAGCATACTTGTTTTTGCTGCCACCGCCTCCTTGGAAGTCGATCTGATGAACCCTTTGGTGGAATTGTGCGGAATCGAGTATACAACAACCCTATAAAATTTTGTCGCCTTCCGGTGGAGGAATCTCCGGCGATCTATAATATACTGGAGACCCGTCGAGTCTGGACGGGAATCTGGACGAGTTTTGGGCGTGGTCTCCAGAGTCTATCTTGGAGGTCATTTGGAAGATCCAACTGTTCATCTTCTGTGGAGTTTCCATATCTACCACCTCTCAAAATTTCAACTCGATCCGACCGTTCAAACTCCGGGAACCTTTCGATTAGTGCATCACTTTTTGGATCTGTTTTCAGCGCGAATACGAATTCAACCTGAGTTCATCTTTCTTCATGAACGGGATATTGGACAACCCTTTTTGGAAGAATCTCTTTGTAGGGTATTGTGTTTTGTTTCCGAACACATACTCTCAATTTTTTTTTCCTTTTTGGAGGTAATCTTCCCCGTCGCGCTGGTGTCAAACCAGCCCTTGCTCCAGGTCTGCCGACCTGCGCTAGACAGGTCGTCACTTCATCGAGCCGAGCCCAAACTTATCAGATCATTAGCTCGGCAAGCTGAACAAGAGTTCGACATCGCGAAGGCTAAATTATAACCAACACCATCGCCCCATGGATTACATGGGTCAGGCGTGCCGACATCGCCGCTCGGTCACTTCATCAATCCGGCATTGACCGTGTCATAATTTATGACCAGCATCGGCATGGCCGAGCCGTAGCTTCTTCAAACCGATGAATGCCACGCCCAACGGCTTCAACACCTCGCTCGGCACGGCGGCGGCAACGTTGCCTTACCGACCTGCTCCGTCACCTCGTCTGGACTGGGGGCTTCGCCATCTCTTCATCAACCTACTCCGGAGACTTCGGTGTCACCAGCCAACCAACTTTGTCATGTTAGCTAGACCGGGGGCTTTGCCTCGGCGATCCAACCTTTGCCAGCATCACCATCACTACAAAAAAAGACAAATCCATGACATTTTGGGCCAAATGAATTTTTTCTGTCCTGCTTATGACACTTCTATGACGATAATTGTGACCAAACCCGGTATCATCATAGATGTTGTGGGATCCTACTTATATGACAAAAAATCATGACAAAAAATGAACTTTTTGTCCTGGGCGGGCCGGAGACGCAGCTGCATGACATTCTTTGGGTCGTGCATGATGGAAAAAACCCATGGTAGAAGCGAGGGCGAGGAAAATATCGGGGAGTTCCAGGTTACGGTGGGTGGTCAGGGGCCGAGCGATGCGCGTTTCTCTTGTACACATACGCGCGTGGGTGCGAGGCGTTGGGCTCTAACTGAACCCGAGCGAGGCGTCGCCTAACTGAACCCGAGCGATTGCACTACAGGCTACACGTTACTGAACCCGAGCAATCGATCAATGGCTGTTAACTGAACCCGATCGAGCGATTCCTTCACTACTGCTGCAAACTAAAGTCGATCGATGCTGCCTCTGGATGAACAGTGAGCCTTGTTTGGGGAGGGGGGGGGGTGGATGAACAGTTCCCGGTGGGGGTTGGATGAATAAGACCCCGTGGTGTTGCCGCTGGATGAACAGGACCCCGATCGATCGAGCCGGTTGGGCGTGGATGAACAGGACCCCGTGGAGGGCTGGATGAACAGGACCCCGTGGAGGGAAGGTTGAATAGTAGCTGGCGGAGGGCTGGTTGAACAGTAGCCGGTGGAGGGTTGGATGAATAGTAGCCCATGGAGAGGTGGTTGAACAGGACCCCGCTGAGAGGGCTGGTTGAACAGTAGGCGGTGGAGGAGCGGTGGAGGATGGATGAACAGGAGCCCGTGGATGAACAGTCGCAGGTCGAGGCTGGAGGAGGTCGACGGTGGATGAACAATACTCCGTGGAGGCTGGAGGAGGTCGACGGTGGAGATGAGCAGTATCCCGTGGAGTCCTGTTTTGCAGTACGCCACACCCCTCCCAATGAACAGGGGTCCCCATTTCGACCGTAGCGCTCCAACACAAGTCCGTTTCCTCCGTTTTGCGGTACGCCACACCCCTCCGATCAACAAGACCCCGTTTCGACCATAGGAGGTCCAAGAGAAGTCCGTTTCCTCCGGTTTGTGGTACGCCAGACCCCTCCCAATGAACAGGATCCCGTTTCGACCATGGCCGGTCGAACACAAGGCCGTTTCCTCTGTTCTGCGGTACATCAGGCCTCGTTTCCATCGGTTGTTCCGTCCAAGCCGGTCGGCTCCTGATGAACACGATGTATTCCATTCCGACCCAGCCGGTTGGCTCCCCATGAACACGATGATGACGCAGTTTCTCCATTCTAACCCAGCCATGTACACGAGCCCTGGCCGTACGTATGCACGAGTAGGCGTTCGAGACCCCGCCCGTATGTACGTACGTGGCCATATTTACTTTCTTGCACCCTGGCCGCTGTACGTACGTGTACATGCTACGTGCACGCCTCTACTACGACATGTGCGTGCCTCAACATCGACTAGTATGTACGTACACGTTCGTGACCAGAATGACAACGCTACTTATGCTTCGACCAGGTGGGTCCCGATTGTCAGGCAGTTCCTTGCGTCCAAAGATGTTGCTGGTGGGTCCTAGCAGTCAGGGGCAACTCATTTTTTTCCCATAATATAGACACACTTCCTTGCGTGCGAAGATGTAGCTGGTGGGTCCCAGCAGTCAGGGGGAGAAAATATTATTTTTCAGGATAAAAAGGATGCAGTTGCATGCATGCGTCCATGGGCGTGGTGCGTCCCCACTGTCAGCCTCTCACGTACAGTCATCTTCCGATGACTCTCGGTTGTTGACCATGTTGACCACACTGTGCCGAGCACACCAAGGCCGATGGACGACGGCGAGGCCCCAGACTTGAACGACCCGGAGATGGGGAAGACGCGGCAGTGGAGTCGCAGATGGAGAGGAGTGTGAAACTTGACTGGTTCGGGTGCGTGGCAGCACTGCCGTGGTGCCGCCCACGGGAGGCAGGAGCAAGAACAGAGGTTGAAGAAGAAGCACGGCTGTTGGATTAACATCCAACGGTCCAGCTACTAGAATCATTTGTTGATTAAGTTGACAAAGCCCTGCGTACATGTCCTCTTAGTAGGCCCACAAGTCAGCCACCGAATCTGACGGGTCCTAGCTGTCAATGGGAGGAATAATTTTTTTCGCATAACAAGGAGACACTTCCTTCCGTGCGAAGATACAGCTGGTGGGTCCCAACTATCAGGGGGAGGAAACATTTTTTTCAGCTTAATAAGGAGGAACTTTCCTTGCGTGTGACCATGGACCTCGTGGGTCCCAGCCATCAGGCTCTCCACATACAGTCCTCTTCCGATGACTCTTGTTTGTTGACCACGCCACACCGAGCACAGCGAGGCAATGGACGACGGCGAGGCCCCGGACAGGAACGACCCATAGATGGGAAGGCATGGCAGTGGAGTCGCAGATTGAGAGGAGGAGAAGGGTTATAACCGGTTCTGGTGCGGCGTGGGGCTGCAGTCGGTGGAGAATAACAGGAGGTGTGGAGGGGTGGAGGGATAGCCTGGCCGGCGGTGGGGTAGCGCTTTGCAGTGATGCATGCTAAGCAGAGCCGCTAGCCACCAAAGGCCGGACCAGGCGGTCCAGACAATGCTGGAGGAAGAAGATGAGAGATTGAAGGTGCATGCGGGCTGTTCGATAGGAATCCAATGGCAGTGAATGTCATAATCATTTGTTGACCAAGTTGACAACGCCCTACATAGGCTTCGACCTATTGGCCCACATGTCAGCCTGCAAAAAGTGGCATATATTTAACCCATGTTTTCTAGAATGTACAGTCCATTTGCTGGGCTGGGTGAACAAATAATTTTGTGTCAATGCGGCCCATTTATATTTTCTAAGAATTCCCAGCCCATTTGCACTTTCTTGAAATACACGAATTAGCTGGGCTCGTTCTATATATAATGTTAGGTTAGAAGGAGCAATTAATATAAAAAAATAAAACGGAGCCACACATTTTTTATATAAACTTAACAAATTAGCGACTTATTGCTCAAAATAAAAATTAGCGCATTATTATTACATTGGTCCTTAAAATCTTCGCAAGCTTTTGTACGCAATCACCGGGATTTTCCTTGCGTGTTGTCAAAAACAACCAGGATTTTCCTTGCCAACTTCTGTTAAACATTTACTTTTATAAGGTAATAACACATGGGATGTTTTATAATGTATATATAAGTCTCTATAAAATATACGATAATAGTAATAATATAAATATATATAATGTGGTTAGAAGGGAAAACATATATTGGACACAACATTATTATTCTTATATATAGATAAAATAGAACAAAGATCTGCGTTTTATTAAAAAAATACATTGGGATGCCGATCATTAAGAAAAAGCCCATAGGCCAGTATGACCTCAAAAAATAAGTTGAAACTACTGTCTTCGTACGTCGTGGGCTACGCATGTTAAAAAACAAAACCTAGGCCTAGCTGATACTTGTTCGCCATCTGAAAAAAATGATACCAGCTAGATCCCCGAGCGAGCTGGATTAAAGAGGGGGCCGGTGAGGGAGTCCTGGATTAGGGGGTATCCGGACAGCCGGACTGTGTACAACGTCCGGACTATTGAAACGTGAAGATACAAGAGTCAAGACTTCGGCCCGTGTCCGGATGGGACTCTCCTTTGCGTGGAAGGCAAGCTTGGCGATCCGGATATTATATTTCCTTCCTTGTAACCGACTCATTAAACCCTATCCCTCTCCTGTCTATATAAACCGTAGAGGTTGGTCCTAGAAGGCCGATCACAATTACAATCGCATTCATCATAGGCTAGCTCTTAGGGTTTAGCCTCTACGATCTCGTGGTAGATCTACTCTTGTACTACCCATATAATCAATATTAATCAAGCAGAAGTAGGGTTTTACCTCCATCGAGAGGGCCCGAACCTGGTAAACATATGTGTCCTTGCTTCCTCGCTACCATCAGCCTTGATGCACGATCGGGACCCCTACCCGAGATCCGCCGGTTTTGACACCGACATTGGTGCTTTCATTGAGAGTTCCTCGTGACGCCGCCACAAGGCTCGATGGCTCGCCCCATCGCTGGCGAGGGCGACATTACCTCGGAGGAGCTGTGGTCAGAGGCCGACGCCCGACTCGGGCGACTTTATCATGGTCGCCCCATCGGCGGTAGCGCCGACGATGGCCTCTCGGTCATCAATCATAACCTTCGGCCAAAGATGGAACTTGCCGAACAGATGGATCCAATGGAGCTCTCCTCCCTTAATGAACTCTTGGATCGCATCACCGCTCTGGGAGTCGCTACGAACTATGACCGGATTGGGCTTAAACCCGACCGAAGGGACATTAGGTCCCCTTCAGCCACCCATGAGATAGTGATAGTGGAGGAACCACACGTGGATGGTCCCTCAACTCTAAGGATGAACTATGTTCGGATCACCGAACTCCTTGAGCCGAAAACCTTCTCAAAGGAAGACATGACCCAGGTCCCGGACTTAAAATCGGGCATTGGGCTGAAGAAATTACAGTATTCGGATTCGAGAAATAAGCTCAGAATCGCCACGCCTTAGGCGCTAGATCGGATCAAAATCCGGATTCTGCCAACAACACCGATCTAGACTTAAACTATCTCTCCCGCATCAGGCAAGAGCCCTAGGAGACGGTACATCATTACTAGGTTAGATTCCTCCTTGCACTTAACAAGGTCAAGGACTGCCGCGAGGAGAGCACGGTCTCACTCTTCTGCAAAAACTGCATGGACGAAGGACTCCTCAATGCTATAAGCCGCCACGATATAGTACGCTTCGCGGACTTGGCAATCATAGTACGGAAGTACTATGCGATGGAGAGCGCTTGGAAGACCCAAACAGAATTTTTGGATAGTACTGCTCTCACAAAGACCTTTGTCCGAACTAAACAGACGAACTCTCATAAGTCGTTCGATCCAATCCCCAAGAAACCGAGGCCCACCCTGTATGGATCCAGATGGAAGAATGGCTCGACGGGCCATGTAAGCTCCACAGTACTCCGGATGCAATACCAACTCATAGCCTTAGGGCATGTTGGATACTCCGGCAGGTGGCAAAAAGTGGCGAGGATCTTCTTGCAAGCCATAAAGCGGAACAATATCCTGCCAGCTGACTCAATACGGTACTAACAGTCTTCGAGACTTTCGCCTCGAACAACGGGCGCAAGCGGGCCGTCGAAGCTCCGCGGAAATTTGCCATGTGGCAAAGATAAACCCCTGGAATGACACGTCTATAACTTTCAATGCCAGTAATGAACCTCGATTCCAGACTGTCCGGGCACCGGCCGCTCTGGTCCTTAGCCCAATCGTGGACGGCTTTCGGCTCACCAAAATACTCATGGACGGCGGAAGCGGATTAAACTTGATCTGTGAGGAAACGCTCAACAAGATGGAAATTGATAAAGGCCACATTAAGCAAAGGGGCACCACCTTTAGGGGAATCATCCCAACTCGGGAAGCGCGGTGTGCGGGAAAAATCACACTCGATATGGTATTCGGCACCCCAGAGAATTACAGGTCCGAAGAAATCACATTCCAAGTGGATCCCTTTAACAGCGGATACCACGCCCTTCTAGGGCGGGACGCGTTTACAAGCTTTCAAGCAGTACCTCATTACGGGTACATGAAGCTTAAAATGCCTGGACCCAGCGGAATTATCACTCTAGCCAGTGATCCGGACGTTGCACTTTGCGCCAAAAACAAAACCGCAGCACTAGCCCTGGAAGCATTATCTGAAGCCCTAGCAGCCAAGAGTTAACAACACTGCGGGCCACCATGGACAGGGACGACGAGATACTCGACAAGCGACCCAAGTCCACCTCATTTAAACCTGCAGACGAGATAGTCAAATTCCAAGTCCACCCAACGGACCCCACGAAGACAGCATCCATCGGGACACAGTTGAGCCCCACGATGGACGCCGCACTACGAGATTTCTTACGTGAGAATTGGGACATTTTCGCCTAGCACCCTTCAGACATGCCAGGCATCCCACACCGGTTGGCCGAACACAGCCTCAATATACTAAAGGGATACAAACCGGTCAAACAGATTCTAAGGCGGTTTTCAGAACCCAAACGACAAGTCATGGGGGAAGAGCTAGCCAAGCTACTTGAGGCCGGATTCATCAGAGATATTAAACATCCGGATTGGCTGACGAACTTGGTAATGGTACCAAAAAAGGACAAATCCTGGCGCCCATGCGTCGAATTCAAAGACCTCAACAAGGCTTGCCCAAAGGATCCCTTTCCCCTCCCTCGCATCGATCAAATTATTGATTCCACAGCTGGACACGACTCCCTGTGCTTCCTCGACGCATACTCCGGATACCATCAAATAAAGATGGCAGAGTCTGACCAAGCTGTAACAGCTTTTATAGCGCCATATGGCCCTTTTTGCTTCAACACTATGCCTTTTGGGCTCAAGAATGCCGGCGCAACCTATCAACGCATGATTCAAACATGTCTGGAAAAACAAATCGGCAAAATAGTGGAAGCATATGTGGACGACGTGGTCATAAAAACTAGACACGCCGAAACCCTAATAGATAACTTGAGGCTTACATTCGATAACCTCCGGACATACGACATCAAGCTGAATCCGTAAAAATGCGTTTTCGGTGTCCCCTCGGGAAGCTGCTGGCTTCATTGTTTCCAATAGAGGAATCGGGCTTAATCCAGCAAAAATCCGAGCTCACTCATAGTTGGCTATACCAACGGACCTCAAGCACATCCAGAAGCTAGCTGGATGCGTGGCCGCTTTGAGCCACTTTATATCCAGACTATGAGAAAAGGCATTGCCTCTTTACCGCCTCCTCCGGCTCACCGAACACTTTAGATGGACGGATGCAGCCGCGGCTGGACTCGATGAGATAAAGACCCTATTGGCCAGTAATCCAGTCCTAACAGCGCCAAACATCGGCGAACCAATGCTACTATACATAGCTGCAACACATCAAGTGGTAAGTGCAGTGCTCGTCGTCGAACGAGAGGTGGACGGATACGAATTCCCGCTTCAAAAGCCGGTTTATTACGTATCCACGGCCCTCACCCCATGCAAATCCCGATACCCAAACTATCAAAAAATAGCATACGCGGTCTTCATGGCATCCCAGAAGCTAAGACACTACTTTCAAGAGTGTTCGATTGCCGTCGCCTCCGAAGTACCACTCAATGATATAATCAATAATCGCGACGCTACGGGCCAGATTGCTAAATGGGCTATCGAGCTCCTTCCCTTCGACACAATATACAAACCACGACGAGCCATTAAGTCGCAAGTACTGGCTGACTTTGTCGGCGAATGGACAGAAGTTGAACTCCCTAAAGAGTACGGCGCGTACTCCAACTGGATCATGCACTTCGACGGCTCCAAAATGCTGGCCGGATTGGGAGAAGGGGTAGTCCTGACTTCTCCCACTGGGGACACGGTCCAGTACATCCTACAGATATTATACACAGACTCCAACAATGCAGCCGAATATGAGGCTCACAGCATGGTCTTTGGATGGCGCTCTATGGGCATCCAACGCCGAGGTGCGCGATTCAACCTCGCAATATCACAAATAAATGGAGACTTTGATGCCAAGGATCCAAAATGGCGCCTATCATAATGCCGCCCTCAAAATGTCACCGGTTCGAGGGGCTCAATTCCACCATGTCGCCGAGAAAACAATCAAGCGGGCGGACGCCCTCGCTCAAGATCAGCGCAAAACGCGACCCTATCCCACCTAATATATTCCTGGAAAGGCTGTTCAAGCCATACGTAGTATGGGAAGGGGAGTCCGGCAATACCGGCACGGATCCGAACACATCCCTAGATTCCGAACCATCAGACACAATCGGAGTCTCTGCCACCAAAACAACATCTTCGACCCATGAAATCATGGCCGTAATTACCCGATGGACCAAGCCTTTCTTGGCCTATCTAAATTGGCAGGATCTCCCCGAAGACCAAAACGAAGCACGCTGCATAGTCCGGCGCTCTAAAGCTTACAAGCTCCACGAAGAGGAACTCTATAAGAAAAGTGCGACCGGAGTGCTCCAAAGGTGCATCTCCGAAGAGGAAGGGCGGCAACTCTTGGCTGAAATCCATGCCGGACTGGGCAGACATCACGCCGCGGCTCGAGCGCTAGTTAGCAAGGCCTTCCGTACAGGCTTCTATTGGCCAACGGCCCGAGCAGACGCACATGACCTTGTCCAACATTGAGTCGGTCGCCAGCTCTTTGCCAATCAGAGTCATATGCCCCCTACCGCTCTCCAAACAATCGCCATGACTTGGCCCTTCGCGGTCTGGGGGCTGGACATGGTCGGACCTCTTAAAGGGGGAAGCCATAAGAAAAAATACTTATTGGTCATGGTGGACAAATTCACAAAATGGATCGAAAGCCAAGCCAGTTAAAACGGCCGAATCCGGACCAGTAATAGACTTCATATCCGTGGTCGTACACCAGTACGGTGTCCCCACAAAGATCATCAATCGATAATGGCTCAAATTTCACAGCCGGCGAAGTGAAAACTTGCGCGCAAATGGGCATTAAGCTCGACACGATCCGCCAACCACACCCAAACAAACGCCCGTGTCGAACGGGTAAATGGTCTCATCATGAGCGCATAAACCCGCATTAGTGCAATCTTTAATGTAATCGGATACGACTTTGGGTAGAGGAGCTCGACCAGACTGGGGCTGCGGACCACACCAAATCGCACCACCGGATATACACCATTTTTTATGGTGTACGGCGTGGAAGCAGTACTACCTTGCGACATAATACATGATTCGCCACGCGTACGCATTACGAAGAGAAGGAAGCCGAGTTAGATTGGCAGGATAACTTGGACGCCCTGGAGGAGGAGCGCGATGTAGCAAAAGCCCGTTCCGCATTCTATCAGCAGCAGGCTCGACGATATCAAAGCAGAGAAGTGCGGGCCAAAACTTACAATATTGGCGAGCTCGTTCTACACCTACCAGAGAAGAAGAAGGACAAACTCAAACCCAAGTGGGAAGGTCCCTTCGTCATTGACAAAGTTCTCACTGGAGGGGCGTACCGTCTACGTAATGCATCGGATAACAGACTCGAGCCGAACCCATAGAACGCGGCCAGACTCCGGAGATTCTACGCCTAACGCCGAACTCAGTGTTCGTATCCTTACCCCTCCTTTTTAATTATGCTCCACCCCTTTTCTCTCCTTTCTCGACCCTTTTTCTCTTCACACAAAGTATTTAATACAGTGCGGACTCCCGGACCATTCCGGCCGTACTATGTGTGTAAGCTGTACCTGGGGGCTTCCTATTCGGAAGCTAGACATTATTACTTTAAATGACTTTTTGCCCATCGCATATGCGTTCCTTTTCCATATGTGCCTTTTCTTCACCATTATATGCATCGATATGACTTAAGATGTGGCCAAGATGGGTTGCCTGGCTCTTGCGCTTATGCCCTACGTTCTCGTTAATTCGGCTAGGGCATAAGGGGAGCACCTCTGCGATTGTTACTGCCGGTTAAGCCAGATGTGTACCTCAGACTAGGTGAAGCCGAAAGCTAGTTTCCTTAAGAGAATATTCGATCGGTGAACAAAGGATGTATTCGTTGGTTACAACAAAAAAACCCCAGAAGCTTTGTATCCTGCGCCATCGCTCGCAGTCCGGACATGTGCATCGACATATGAATACCCAGGCAAAGGAACCCCTAACGGAACTATTCTCCCTGGAAAATGTTTCTTGCTATCCATGCAATATAACATAACTAGTTGGGTACTTGTCTGTTCAAGCACTTATGACCCCTACGCCTGGTCTCCACACATACCCTGGTTTTTACATAACCGAGAGGGTATTCGGACACACCCCGGACTATAGGATCCGGGGGCTGAAGCGAAAAGGTCCGCCATGACAAATGATTTCAATCCGGCTAGGGGCTACTTATGCCAATTAAATTACACAGTCACTGAGACTGACTATATTCCTCCTCTATACCATCTAACAGGCTATCTAGCCTACAATCCTATTTAGAATACTTAGCGTCTAACGCTACCTGGTCATATACCAGACTCACGGGAATTTCTTGCCCATTGGGCCCCGCCGGTCCTATTTCAGCAATATGGTTCGGGTCCAGCTTGGTGTAGCGTGTCTTCACCTTTGCCCAGGCTTCTCTTGCTCCATGCCGGCATGCTGATATCTTCCACAGATGGAAGCGCTGCCGGGCTCCTTGAAGCAGGTCCGCAAGCTCCCCCATGCCATTCGGCAGGAGGCTTGATGGCCACAAGGCCTAAGCAACGCCGTGCATCACCTGCCGAGCACGATCGTGCATCTACGAAAGTTCTTGCAACAAATCACCTGCAGATGAGGGCATCTCCTCTTCAGGGCGACCCGTTAACATTCCTGCAAGCAAAAAAAAATTCAAAACACTTCCTCGCCGAACTATCACACAGTTCACTTGAGCTCTTACCATAAATGCCGCGTCGAAGCCTTTTGTTCTCCTTCACGGAGTCCGCCAGTTGGGCGTGGACGTCCATTAATTCCACGTCCAGATGAACATTGGCATCTTGTAGCTTGTTCTTCTCTTGCGCCAACTGCGTAAGGATGCGCTCGCTAGCCTTTAGCTGCCGTTGGAGATGCGATTCGTCACCCACTACGCCTCCCGGACTCACCCCGGGATTGTCTGCAGAATTTTCTGTTAGACTAACCGCACCAACCATTTTCTAATTGGTACATCTATGTATAATGGATACAAATATTTCCAGAGGGGGCCTTTCGGGACCCCCTACCCGAGATCCGCCGGTTTTGACACCGACAGCCGGCTGCGCTACTGAAGAAGCACATCAGGAGCGATTTTTTTCTTCAGTGGATGGCTCTTGATGGTGTTTTTTACTTGCCTATGCACCATACAACTTGTATTTTAGCCTCCCAGTCCTTGGTGGACCAGCAGCCCATTTGCTGGGCGAGCCAACCTACAGAAACCAGCACTCGATTTTTCATCAAGCCCCCAAAACAACGCAGTACTATGTTTGTTTTGAGGCCAAAAACATTACGGCAGGGGTTGAGCAGGGGAGGCGGGAAGACAGAGCAGAAAGATTAAAAAGAGTTGATGTGTTGTTGCTACCCTAACAAAGCAGGTGCAATTCTTCTCGGGAAGAAGGTGTGTTGTTGACACCCACACGTCACAAATCCCATAGTAGGCATACTAACAAGTTCACACACAAGTACAACAAAATAGGTAAACATTTGTATCAAACTCAGATTCACAGGACATGTTCGTATTCATAGCCAACATTCACAATCAACAACTCAAAAGATTCATATATACACAAGTTCAGCATGTCTATGCATCCAAATGATTGATAGATCACACGACATTATTCATAGATAATTCACAAAAAGATTCAGATATACACATGTTCATTATGTTTACGCATCCAAATGATTGAGATCACAGCCAATATCATCCATGGACGAACTTTAATTACCTAGGGTACAGACTGGTAAATGGTGTTTAGTCGGAGGTACTTCTTGCTAAAATTAATGCTTGTACGAGTAAACTTTCGAGTACATAAGAGGCACATGCATAATCTGAACTTTGCTTGTAGGTTTATCCTCAAATAGTGGCCTCGTGCCGAGGGAGGTTTGAGCAACTTGGCCACTACTTTCATCCAACTAGTTTACTGGCTCATCTTGGTCCTGTAGCTCGCCAAAATTCTACATTGCAGACAAGAAAGGAGCGGTTTGAACCACCCAAACTTTTTGTGCAGTTCAACTGAAATGGAGCATCCCTGGCATGCAGACTGATTAAGTGCCAGATGAATATACGTGTCAACCAACTTGTCTGGAATCTTTAGACTCCATGCCATACAATTCGCTACCATATGTGCCGATAAAAGAAAGGCACAAGTTGGGACCAAAGACTGCACTGTGTTTTTCTGGGCTATGTGCCAGGCAATATTTTTGGCATTCACCCTCCTAATACTTGGAGTTCAACAATTGGTTGGCGCCGGTTGATAATCGAATGAATATAGGCACATCTTCTTGTCAACATCGATGCTTGTCTGAGTGAACTTTGGAGTACATAGCAGGAGCATAAGTATCTGTCCATCTGATCTTTTTGTGCAGTTCTACTGAAATCACCCAATGTAATGATTTGCCTGTGAGTTCAGGCTCCAAGTTACTCTTTTATAAAATCGGCAAACAATAGCACAATACCAAATTACCAATACATACGACAAGCACAATAATCAGGATCAAGACCAGTACCAACCTGTGTGAGGTAGCATATCAATTACTATTTCCTTTGACTGGAAGCTGAGATAAGCGAAGCGACTGATAGCAAAGGAAGGAAGGAAGCCCAGATTAGCGATTGACGGGAAAGGAAGGAAGCTATCAAGGCAATGAAGCACCCAAAGTTTTTGTGCAGTTCCACCAAAATTGAGTATCCCTGTTGGCACATATATTGAGAGAGTGAGGTTACTGTAATAGTGGGACTAGTTGATGAAACATACACTAACAAATAGAAGCACCCTCATTATCTTAATGGGTAAAGTTAGCAACATAGTAGTCTTTCTTAAAGAGAGGTATTAGTTTGTTTAATCAGTGCCAATTAGCTCAACACTCAAAGCATTGCCATGTATCATAGGTTGCAAAAATTAACGTGAAAAGATAAAGGAGTTTCTCATGACAGTAGCACGATACAAATAGAGATGACAGCAAACTAATATGGATGAAGGCCTTAGGCCGGTACCAACCTGAGGAAAAAAGCTTATTCATGTGGTCCCATAAGAGATGATAAAGCACTCACTGGAATCACTCAATAGTATATGTTTTTGTGCACTTCAAATGTATGGTTGAAATAACTCTTGTTTACCAGTGCTAAGATTATATCGAAAGATTATCAAGAACTTCCAGTAGAGTTAAAGCACTGGCTGGGATACAGTTCATTGTATTGTCTTGTGTAGTTCCACTAAAATGTATGATTGGCACAACATGATCCCTGTTTGCACAAGTAGGAACAAGGTGAAACCCTCATTAGCTTAGTGAGAAAGGATAGAAAGACATTAGCATATTACTCTAATAGTAGCATCAAATTCATGATGGACAATACGCAAAACATTGCCTCATTGAACCAATGGCAATAAATTGACATGCAGAACAATAGCACTATTATGTCATGACACTAATAATATTCCCTCCCTGCTCCACCACATGATTCACCTCCATAGACAAACATACACATGTACATGATTCAACATAGGGTGCTACTAAAGATTTGTTTAACTCTGACAGGAAAATTAGGCAGCAATAAATTAGTGGTACTTAAGTACTCCTAATTAATGAAGTGACCTTGCAGGAGAGATAGCAGAAGTGGAAGGGCTCCCTGGAGGATCGTCTCACATGTAAGGTAGACGTTGTCGGAGCCCTTGAATGGCCTCGACTAAGGCCTCTGGCTTCAGCAAGATCACCTTGGCACTGTTTATTCTTCTTCTTCCTCTTCATGCTCTGTTTCTCTTTCTCCTCACCAGTTGGTGAAACCAAGTACATGATTGGCCTTCTATTTCAGAATTGGTTTTTGTCAGTGAGGGAGTACAAGTGTACTAGTAAAAAATAGCATTATTTTCTCACGAAAGTTGCAAAATAGAGATGAACACATGCATTAAATATAATTCGTACCTAAAGGAAGGTTATGGTGCCAATATGGATGATGAGGATTGGAACACAGATCTCCCTTTGTGCAGTTCCACCAAAATGAACCAACTGTTCCATTCTGACATTCCAGTTAAACAGCACAAAAGTCACTTCTTTTAAGAAGTGTTTTGTGAAGTGCACCAAAAGGTCACAACAACAACCAGGTGAAATGGATATTCCCTGTTTGCACAAAAAGCTACAGAGGAAAGAGTCAGAGTCTCAAACAATTTTAGGCAAAAACATTTGGCTAAACTTGTCATGGCTTATAACAGTGGCATGGCTTTATTTTACTAGGGGCATTAGATTAAGAACAGCTAAATATTAGGTATAAGGGCATGGGACAGTGGGTGCACCAGCAGTCCAGCACCATGTACCTAAACAGGGGCATAAAGTGCTGATTCATAGTTTGTTGCCCGAGAAACAAAACATCCAAGAAACATATCTGGCTTGGTCCCATTTTTGTTCACTCTAGGCACATACTCCTATGTGTGGATAGCAAATCTAGTCCTGGTCATACCACTGTGTACATCGTTACCCCTATATTTCCCTTTTCGACCAAGAGACCGGTTGGATGACCAGTCTGTACTACTTTCACCCCCTTTCGTTCCTGTTTGTACCAAGTCCGATGTACATACTAAATTCCCCCACCCCCGCTTTATTTCTTGTTTGGACCAAGTACAAGATTCGACTCCATGAAGTAGCTTTACCTCTAACAATAGAAAAAAGGTGAAGTTGGACCATCCGATCGAGAGGGGGTGAGAGGTAGAAAATGATGCACATGCAGCGACGTAGCGAGCTGGGGAAGTAGAGCTAAGGCGGTTTCAAAGGAAGATATACCTGAAGGTCGTCGGGATGTGGATAGGTGGGCGGCGGGAGGCCGGATCCGCCCATAGGCAACGATGAAGGGATCGGAGGACCTCCCGCGTCGGCGCTCGGCCAGAGATAACGATGCGGCCGATAGTGGGTCTCCTCCCTCTCTGTTGACGACGGAATAAATGCTGCCCCTCCTCCTCTTCACCGGCGGAGGGGGGTACGTCTGAATCTATAACCAGCGGTGAGGATAGAAAGACAGTGTTTTTTGAAGGGAGAAAGACAGTGTTACTATCGCTATCTTATTTAGATCTGGAGAGGATGAGAGTGTGTGAATAGGGCAACCCTAGCAAGCAAGCGCGGAGGCTCTGGCCTATATATACGTAGTGGTGTAGTTTTCATTTTTCACTCCATCAAAAAAATCTTTTAAAATTTTCTACGTGCCAGTTCGCCGTTTTTTTAGTTGTTGATTGTTTTTTGAGATAGCTACCCACTTATTCCAAGTGGTGTTATGGTGTGCCAGGTCGCACTTTGTATCGTTCAAGTCTAGTCCAAGACCCTCCATTAAATGAACAACCACCCCCTCGTAAAAATTGTGAACAAGCCCACGGCTAAAATTATCGGAAACGTGGGCTGCCCCAACATGCATTATTATTTATATTTTCTACTCCCTCTGTTCCTAAATATAAGTATTTTTAGACATTTCAAATGGACTACAACATACAGATGTATGTATTCATATTTTAAAGTATGGATTCGTTCATTTTGCTCCGTATGTAGTCACTTGTTAGAATCTCTAAAAAGACTTATATTTGGGAACGAAGGGACTATGTGGGAGTATCCTCAAAACAAAATGTGAGAGTACAATATTTATTGGGCCCCTTTGTAATTGGTGCTAAATTTTGACCAAAGATTTAACTGACAAAATGTTAGTGCATGTTAACAAAAATTATATCATTTGATTCGTATTTGAACATAGTTTTCAATGATGTAGGGGCTGTTTGATTTCCGGCCACATATTGACACACTTTGCCACACCTCACCTTAGGCAAATTTGACCAAGTTAGGTGGGTGTTTGGTTCTAGCCACACCTAAGACAAGAATTTTTTTATTAGTAGTGAACCCCACATGTCATAGACACAAAAAGTGTGTCAAGATTCCCTTAGGCAAGCCAAAGTGTGTCTAACAATTTGAGCAACTCAAGTTAGGCAAGTGTGGCAACATAAGACAAACATAGACACAATCCAAACAACCCCGTAATTTTTTGTGACATGCATGAACATTTGGTTAGTTAAATGTATAGTCAAAATTTGGCAAGGTGCGTCAAATCAACACATGCAAGTATCAAAAGGAAAGTCATGACATGCATGCATGCGTTGTACTCCCTCCATTTCCAAATATATGTCTTTTTAGAGATTGCAACAAGTGACTACATATGAAGCAAAATGGGTGAATCTACACTCTAAAATATGTCTACATACATCCGTATGTTGTAGTCCATTTGAAATGACTAAAAAATCTTATATTTAGGAACAGAGGGAGTAACTAATGCATCGGTAAACGCAAATTACTGAAATATATTGAGTGCAGTGCTTTGATGTGTCACGTCAACTCGTACAAGACTAAGAAGTTTGATTACTACAACGCCCTTTTCCTCGCGGACTGAGCTCCGGTGCCTTAGTTGCACCTGCCTTTGGCTGCATGACAGGTGGGCCACCCACCTGTCGGGCCCACCTATCATAGACGCAAAGGCAGGAGTAGTAAGTCAATGAAGCTGCGTCCTCCCACGGGCATGAGCATGGTGGCTGGCAGGACTAGGAGAAGCTTTCGCTACACGCTCTCCCTCCCGCACGCGGTGGACATGTAGCAGTTCAATCGGTGTCAGAGGGCCGGAAGCATACTGTAGTACTCCTCCACTGCAGTAGTACTCCATCATTGTTCGACTTCCCGAAGAGGCGAGGAGCCAAGCGCAGCCCGGACGCTCGTGTGGCAGTTTCATGTGTAGAGTAGTCTAGGATAGCGTGTACCGTGCCTGTAAGCTTAAAATCATTGGGGTCGGCTCCATGCTATGAGGCCGTATCAAAGCTTTTTTTGATTAAAATAATCTTCTAGCCCTACCTGTCATCCTGGTGATTGTAGTTTGCACGCTCATCTGATCAAGCCAGGAATATATATTTTAATTTGTGGTGGGGTAAATGTTAGAGGTTGCAGCATATATATTGTACATTGTTGGTCTTTAGACCAAGTTTAGAGGCAAGCATGTGGGGCCAGTGCTATGATGTGTCGCGTCAACTTGTACAATGAGGAGAAGCTTGATTTTACTACTACACGCCTTCTCCCTTGCCCATGCGCACGGTGGATATCCCTCCCGCATGCGGTGGACGATCATGCAGCAGTGGATTCGATACTGTAGAAGTAGTAGTAACATCATTGTTCGTCTTCTCGAAGAGGCGAAGATCCAAGCGCAACCCGAACATGGCAGTTGCGAACGCTTGCGTGACAGTCTTAGTGTAGGGGTGGGGCATGGTGCAGTGCCTTGGAGCACGCATATAGCCAGGCTCTTGCTTGAGACAAAATTGCCATTTGAGCCCACTATTGTAGTACTAGTACTTGCTAGTATAGCCCTGTAAACCGGAAAGGAGTATCTGCCTTTCTAGAGATTTTAACAAGAGACTAGACTACACCGTGTGCAGTACTCCCTCCCTTCTGGTTTATAGGGCTCAAATCTCAAATCTCATCAACCAAGGCATTTTGTAATCGGAGGAATGTATCCGTACTTTTCAAAACTACCCTAATTAAACTCATGCATTAATTACGTAGTTCTCTCGTTTTACTCTCCGCCTTAGTCACGGTGCACAATATTGAGCACTCCTATATGACTAGCCACTCTATCTACATGCGGGACATCAAAGCATTCGGGCCCGCGTGCCATCCACCAAATCAGAACGAGGTGCTACAGTTGAAACTCACCGGTCACCCCGGTGTGGCCGTCATGACCCGTCATATCACAAAACCCACACCTTTACCAGCAATGGTAAAGTGGCCTCGAAGTTGGACTGGACGAAGCAACCATCATTTCACTAGAACGCTCGTTGAAGCCCTTTCTTCCCTTTCTTGAAGAATACCTCACTCCAGGTTACTCACTTCTGCCATTTTTCTTCTGTACCGATGAAGGAAAGGTGGGCGAGTCAGTGATGCTGCTATATTTTCATTCCAAGAATCTTCTTTTTGCGAAGCACCGACCGATTCTCACAACCTATTCTTTTCCCATTTTCATTGCGATTGTCGTTTCCTTTCGATTGCTTTTTGTTTGTTAGTTCATTGATGGATCCTGGAGCACTAGGCAAAGACTTGCCGGCAGACAACCCACTGGAGACAACGATCTCCAGGAAGCAAGCACTGACCAGCTAGTTGACCATGTTGGCAGGCCAACCCATGGAGACGAAGAACTCCAAGAAACAAGCATTGGCCAAAGAGTTGACGATGTTGGCAGACGAACTCCTCAAAGAAAGTTGGAAGAAGAGCAAGGGCCCCGCCGTGCCTACCCCAGAAACTCTAATGGCCACCTATGCGAGGCTCAAGGCCGAGTTTGAGGAGACAGTCACCGTTGAGAAGCAGTATTCCCCTGGCAAGGTGATGGCCCCCATCGAGGATGAGGAGATGGCCCCGAGAGGGATGGGATCCCCCGGTGAGCTGCACAAGGTAAAAAATAATGGCTTACCATAGTTGTGGTTTTTTATTATTTGCAATGTGCTTGCTAATATGTTAGGGTTGTGTAGGTGCCGATGGATGTCCTTGATGATTCCGATGTTGCGGCCCGTCCTGTGGACAATGCCCCAGAGATCATTTTCGATGTCGCGGTCCGTCATGTTGGCATCACCCCGGAGATCGATTTCGACGCTGCTGTCCTTCCTGTGGACATCGCCCCAGAGATCGATTCTGATGTCGCGGTCAGTCCTGTGGACATCGCCCTAGAGATTGATTCCCATGCTGCAGTCCATGCTGTGGTCATCACCCGAGAGATCGATGACAAGAAATAGTTGGTCGCGCTAATCCTTCAGGGTAATTTGCATTTCCCTGTGTGTAATTACCAGAACGATGCGTGTTATCAAACCATCTTAGGGCTAGTGCACTGTCATGTGTGGGCGGTACTTGCTACTTTTTTTTGATAGTGAATCCTGCGAACCCTCTCTGAGTTATGGAAATAGATGTATCATCACCAGCTTTTGCTGTAATATATGGCATGCTTAGATGTAAGTTTGAACTGTTTATCATATCAGCAGGGCTTGTTTGATGATTCTTGGTGTTAGTAGGCTAGCTACTATGTGAGCTATTGTACTTGCAAAACACTCACTGAAGAGAAACGTTGGGGCTGATGAGCTCGTGGTACGCTAATACTTATCCGTCATCGATCGGCCAATAGCCCAAGCTCGTAAAATTGTAGGCTTAGTGATCAATCAGACAATAGTCGACATAGATACATTCAGGCCTCATTTGGTTCATAGGGTAGGAAAATTGTAGCAAAAGTACAGAGACGTACAACACAAAATCATAGCAGTACAGAGACGTACTCCCTCCATTCCAAAATAGATGACTCAACTTTGTACTACTAACTTTGAAACGGAGGGAGTACAAATCCTAGGCAGGCTAGTTTGTCCTAGTGGGTTTCAGTGATATGACGTGGTACAGTGCCGTCTAGTCTTCGCATGTGGTAGCAGTATTGCGGGTAGAGTAAGTTTTCTTGAAGAAGCGGAATTCAACGAAGTCATGATGGTTCCTCTGTCCAACCAACTTACAGTGGGAAAGGTTGGGCCTGCGCTACAACCGGGGTGGACCAGGATAATTTTGTGCATGGCAGGTGGACTAGGATGGTCGACGTCCCACATGTCGGGGAATGAAAGTATTCTTTCCGATATAGAGGACGAGCAACGAGTATTCATTGTTTATTTTTGATGAAAGCTATTGTCTCCACTGTTACAACGGAGGAGTGTGAAACACTGCAGCCCAATGAACTTGGAATGTGCACCACTCCCTCCTTCGTCATTTAATACTACCATAGTGTTGACTATTAGGTTGGCTATAAGGTTACAACTTTTTCTCACTTTCTCTCTATCTATTTCCTCTCAAATGTTTTTTACCTTTATTTTTTTAGACACAATTGTTTTTTATGCCTCTTTTTTTAAGAATTAGTTTTTTTATACCTAGGAGCATGTGTAGAGACGGGCTCTTGCAGAGCCCATTCCTTGACTTTGTCAATGCCTCTCTCTGCTCCACACAAGCCGGCTTATAGCTATGAATGCAGGCAGCTAGCGTCTGAGGGGGGAGCGCGCGCGGGGATGTGGGGGTGTTCTGGTGGGCCAGGGCGGTCAGAAGCGGGCTTGGAAGCGGTCCTGACTCCCGCATGGCCCACCTCACATTATCACCATATATTTCTTGGAGTCCATGCGTGGCGGGCAGGCGATCTCTTCTCCCTCCCCCATCTCTCTCTCTCTTCTCAGCCGATGCCCGCCGAGCGATTAGATTTTGGCTATCGACGGTTTATTTAATTGCAGTCCCACATGTCAGTGAAATTGCAAGACAACGCATGTCCCCTCTAGTGAGCGGCGTGCGAGCCGGACTTTCGGGGGTGCGACGCGTACGAGTCGTAAGTGTGCCGCCTTTTCCTTTTGAACTTGCAAAGTGCAACATTTTCGTGTGATCGATCGATAGAAATCCAGAACAAAATGACGAGGGCGGTGCTTTCCCGCGCATTTGGCAAGCTAGTTTGAGTGATATGACGTGCTACAATGCCGTACACTTGCTCAATTTTTATGTAAGCAAGAGTTTACACTCTTACATGAGAGGAGTGCGAAGACGGCGGATCTAATTTTGATCGAGGGATAA